>OX376372.1:4558810-5758810 GCA_947369275.1 Nemotelus nigrinus
TATTTACGAGGGACGGTATCACAAACATCCACAATTTACACACGTGGGCTGAGAACAATCCAAACACTGCAAGAACGTCATCATTTCAGCATAGATTCAGCGTAAATTTATGGGCAGGAGTGATTGGCAATAATTTGATTGGGCCTTTTAGGCTCCCGTCTACCCTAAATAATACCAGCTACTTGCATTTTTTAACACATGATCTGCAGGACTTATTGGAAGATATTCCTCTGCAACGGTTGGTTTCCATGTTTTACCAACACGATGGTGCTCCAGCTCATTACGGCCGACCAGTCATAGATTGGTTGAATTCCAACTATTCCAATCGCTGGATCGGTAGAAATGGACCAGTACACTGGCCTGCGAGGTCTCCTGATCTGACTGTAATGGATTTTTTTGTATGGGGACGGATGAAAGACCTTGTGTACGCAATGGAAGTATCCACTTTAGAAGAACTAAATACCAGGATCGATGATGCTGTAACAGAAGTGAGGCAACAGCTGAGAGACATGAATATGAAAAGAACGCTTGCCAAATGAGCTTTGGCATGTATTCAAAATGAAGGTGGCAATTTTGAACACTTACTGTAGATTAAAAGTTTTGAAATAAAGCATAAAAACTATTAATAAATACTTTCAGTTCAAGAAAAAAGTGTAGATCGACAACGAGGGCCATTTTATGGCATATTTAGTTTTTCAGCATTATTCATTTTCGCTTAATACTTGTGAAATGGTAGAATCTAAGTCATTGAAATGCATGCAATTTTTGTAGCCAGTAATATGGCTTATCAAAATATTTAAATGAAAGTGGCACATTATAATGAGGTTTTCTAAGGAAAACGACCTGGAACACATAATTTTCGGGGTTATAATTAAAAAATTTTGTGTTTCGAAGAAAATATCTCAAAACTCGGTACAACTGCAATCAAGCGCAATACATTAAATAAAAGGTAATCTAATTGTCTAATAAACGCGGTGTAAAACTTTGAGTTGTAATAATTAGTTTTCAAGATATAACGATTCAAGTGAGTCAGGGTACCGGTCCGAACAAGTTTTTTTGAACACCCTGTAACTCCGTAGGTTTTGAAATCCGGACCATCCTGTAGAAAGATTTTTTACTCAAAATGTGTCAAAGAACGCCTCCTTAAAATAGTGTTCATTTAGTACCAAACACCCTGTATATATATATATATATATATATATATATATATATATATATATATATATATATATATATATATATATATATATATATATATATATATATATATATATATATATATATATATATATATATATATATATATATATATATATATATATATATATATATATATATATATATATATATATATATATATGTATATATATATATATATATATATATATATATATATATATATATATATATATATATATATATATATATATATATATATATATATATATATATATATATATAATCATCCACTCTTATTTTCATATAAAACACATCATGCTGTATTCGGTTACCCTTGCTTTTGATGCTCCTAATTTTACATGTAACAAGTACCCTGGATTCACATTTGACTAGAGAATTTAGATCTTCAACCCAAATCGCTGATTTGGTCAATAGTGCTTCCAAATTAACTAGAATCGTTCATAAATTATCGCAAGCATTTACTTCAGTCATTCTTAATTACAATGTCCGTTGCAAATTTGTAAAAACAAAACTGTCTACATTCAGACCCTTTCGCGCACCTGGCTTCTATCAGATGACACCTTCAATTGTCTCGATCCAACGACCCTATTTTCCTGTTACGAAATCCGAGCAGCGATGCGCAGTCTTCATCGACAGAGTTGTACTGGCGTTTTCTGGGTTTTCCTACTGTCCTTCGATTTCAGCTTTCCTATCGAATACCTTTGTGGGTACTCCATGCTCAAACATTCGCTGCAATTGACCAGCCCATTGCAGCTTCTGCAGTCTGAAAATTGTGGCAAACTCTGGATTGCCAAATATTTCATACAGCTCGTCATTGTACCTTATTTGTTTGCCATTGGCCGCTCCCCTGTTTTGTTTGCTCCAACTATCTGGTGACGCCAATGGTTCTACTACACACAAAGACTATCAGGTGCTGTCCGTTGTCATTCTTTTCATCGGGAAGACTGGGTCCTCCTGTCATTCCTCGATGTACTTTTTTATTCCCGACTTTAGCATTGAAATCACCGAGTGTTGTTTTGACATTATTTGAAGACATTGAGTCGAATAATCTTTCCAGGTGGCTATAGAATGCGTGCTTCGTTCCATCGTCTTTTTCTTTTGTTAAGGCGGGAACGTTTATCAGCCAAATTTTAAAGGCTTTGGCCAAGATGCGGATCGAACACAATCATTCTCCTACTGTTCTGAAATCGCTCACGTGCGGTTTGAACTCCCTATCGATAATGATTGCTCTTCCCAATTCACGCCTTCATACAGGCTTCTCACTTTTGAATGTTGTGTCCAACCTCATGTTTTGTTCATTGCTGCTAATCTATTTCGTTTCCGGAAATGCCAGCACGTTCAGTTTGTACTTACTTATTGAGCTATCTGACATCTCAGAATCCAAATGCTTGTTCCGAATTTCGTTAGGCGGGTCGTATCCGTTATTTCAGTCCTATCCGAAGCCTCTCCGTTAGTTCCAAAACGATTTCAAATTTTGTAAAGAATGGATTGTCAGTAAAATCGCTGCAGCGCCAAAGCCGAGAACCGGATCCTCTACCGCTTAATTTCTTTCTCTTCCACCAGGAGTTTAATGTCGCGAAGATATTGTTACCCGATCTCTGATAAAGATTGACAGCACCACTGCGGGAAGGCGAGCAGAGAAGGCAAAGGAGAGGTGGGAGAAGTCATTTTCAGAGAATATATCGACCATTTATTTGCTCGTCACCCTTTACATGCTGAGTTGGTATGCTCTAGCCTTGGTTAGCCAAAATTTGTTGAATCAGGTCAACGCGAAACTATCCCAACATTGCTCTTCTTTAAATCAGCTCGATTATCTTGCGTTCGTTAACCTTGAACTAGTTTCTTCAGACTGTATATTTTTCGATTGTTGTGGACTTCGCTGTAATCTCCTAAATATCTCAACTTTGCGATAAAATTCAAGTGTGCATCCCCTTTGTAACATTCGGAGCTCAGAGACTTATTCCCCTTGATAAAACTTTCAACTTGCACAATTTCCATTGCCAGGGCTAATGAGGGCGTAATAAGCCCTAGCTTGAACCTTTTTCCTTTTCTATTTGTCGGAATTGAATTGATGGAAAATGGTAGCCTGAGGGTCCAAAAAGTACCTAAATTAAATATTTACTTGCAAAATTATTCCTGCGTTACTGGAAAATTTTATTGAAATCAACTCTTTATTACTACGCCCACCTATGCAACACACATATGACATAATCACTCACATGAACCATATAGAAATCAATCGGATCACCCTCGAGATTTCCAGCTGTTTTTCGTCGTCAGTTGTCAGTCGATCAAGTTCAAAACAACTTGTAAAACATAAAGCTTGCTAATTAGTTATCGCTAGCATTTAAACGAGTCCGGCTGAAAGCTCTTGTTAACAGCTTGGAACCAGAACAGACCCGGCTCGACTTATCACCGACATTCCCTCGAGTTCCATGCCAGCTATCATATCGGCTTCCACAACCACCCCCGAAATCAAAAACTTGTCTCTTGGGCCGATACAATCGTCGTAGCTCATACAGTGCGGCACCAGAATACACGAAAATCAAGCGGTGAATCCAACAGCAGACTGGCTGGCAAGTCTAGAGGCAAGTTAGCAAGAAATCAGATGTCTACCGCCGAAAGTATCTAGCATTGCGAAATTCTGAGTTTACGTTTTTGTTAGTGATTCGCGATCAGTACGCTGACTTTGATGTTGAATTCGCTAGTATAGAATCAAGCTGTCGCTCAAGTGCCACAAAGTATCTATAAAATTTGTAATTTGTATCTTTTTGATAATATTCATACGTACGAATACGCGGCTCGAATCCAATCATAAGTTGCATGTAAACGGTGGTTTATGTACGAAAGCTGTACGCGATCGTAAGTGATCTTGGCAAAGACTGCATGTTGTGTGTATTATTTTGAAAAAAGTGGGCGCGAAACAATTATCTATCAACAGGTGCAGTGTTAGAACAGTGCTTTATAGTGCAGGGATCAACTGAAATCTGTTTTATACTGCCGGAGTTTCATGTAAAGCTATAAAAATCAATGATGTGAGAATGATCTATTGCGAAGTGATCGTAAGTTGAATTCGCGTCCAATGTGGTTGGCTGTCACGTGCCTGAAATATTAATTTGACGGCTTAAAGTGTAGTGATAAGATGCGTTGTTACCTGCCGTCCGGTGATCGAAGAAGATAATACAAAAATAAAATCCGAAAAATATCGTTTGAGTCATCCAACTCGCTTCGAGCAGTGGAATATTTTCGTGGCAAAAAGGCTGGATTTTGTTTTCGCCCTCAGATAATCAATTTGCTGGAAATCGTTCTCGCCGGTGTTCGGCTCAGAATAATCAATTGAAATCATCCCAGTGAAAGTGTTATTTTAAAAATGAATTTGTTTCTATGCTGTTCGCGAATAAAAGTGTGCTAGTGATTGATTAATGTGCAAGGTGCTATAAACGATTCGTTAATGGTTGCAATAAAGTTGGGAGATACTAAAAATTTCGTTTCGTAACACTAAAAACTTTCATTTGAGTGTACTTTGGTGAATATATCACTGAACAGTTCCATTTTACGTTAGATAACAACATGTACTCGCGATTATATCGCTGAGAATTGAAAATATCAGGTGGCTCAATTGTGGTATTTAGAAGTAAACAAAATTCCACTCAGTTTTTTTTTTTGAGTGTATTTTGCCAGCAAAATACATATTTGCCAAAATGAGAAAGAACCGAAATAGCACATTCGCAAATGTCATGCCGCTAGGAATATTTTTGTATAAGTTCTTTCGAAAAGCTGCATGATCACATCGCGATCAGTTCTGTTCAGTTCGGCGAGGCAGGCCACCACCATTCAAAACAGTCTGCGCCCAATGTGACTCAAGACCATGTAAGATTTCTGATTGTCTGTTTGTCCGTATGAGGAGGCTGGAAGCGGCCGCTCGGACTTGTTTCTCCAATAATAATGATAGCTCGTCCGCCTAGACGTGGGAGGATACTATATTTGTTGTTTATGCTTCTTGCGCGATGCATTCTATTTATTTACGGTTGTTTTGGTTGCTTTGCTTACTCTGGCCGCTGCTGCGTTTCTCTGGATATGAATAAAATTAAGCTGGGCAGTTGCTTGAAGAAGCAAGCTGAACTATTCGTTACGGCAATGATGTGTCTCCAGCCTATATTTGTTTCTTAGCGACGAGGTCAATTGATCCGACTCGAGTAGCACTGATAGTTGATCTTTGAACGAGATGTGCACATATGATGGAGATTACAAAATGTTACATTTGATGATCGAGAGATTTCAGCTTCTTGCATTCGAGGTCATAGTAAATTGAATTGGAAAATTGAATGCAGTATTTCATAAGGAAGACACTAAACGCTTCCAAGTCCAAGTAGTTACAACTCTTCCATTCACGACCAACTCATAAATCACATGTCAGTAAATTTGCTTCCTGAAATGTGTGAAAAATATATACGGCGAAAATGTCATAACACACGTTCTACGGTGCGATGCTAATATCTCTGCCTTCGCAATAAAAATGTCTTCCAAAACTTTGTTTTCAAAGAATAACTAAAGATATCACGCGAACCTAGCGATGACAATATTTCAGTTACTGAAAAATTTATAGATATCCCCAGGCATACAGCAAACATCGTTTGTTTACCTTTAAAAAAAATATTTTCCAAAACAAATTTCACTAAGAATGTATCTAAAGTTTTTCGAGCCAATTTAGATACAACAAGTGTATTTGTTTTTGCATTCCAGCATAGCTAAGTTTCGTTACCTCCTAGTCCGTGGTGCAATCTGTATCGGTTGTAGGCTTATATAAAGTTATTGCATAAAATATTTTATAGATGCAGATACAGCGGTGGTTTATAAACACGCGTAATTGATTGTCAGTCATAAGTTTTGGGCTCGCGTGTCACAAAACGTGTATGTTCATCTTCATTTCATGATGTTTGATAGCATTGGGCTCGAAAAAACATAAATCAAAAACGTCGACGTGAATTTTCTCCGATAAAAAAGAAGTCGTATTAGCAATTGTTATCATTTGCGGTTTGGGGGAAATTCATGTGTTTGTTGAAAAAAAAACAGTGTTGACAGGAAACATTTCCTGATTAGTTCAGGTAACAACGATTTTGCGACGCATTCAGGAACAACGCATACAATTTGCATATTAATCTATTTTATATGCAATTTAATTAAAATTATATCTACGTCGTTTCAGTTGAGCTTTTTTGGGTTAGTGGTGTATATAGATTGATGTCTAGCCAAAATAATAAATAAACTTTGAATTTGAGCTAATATATATGTAGGTACAAGTGATTTGAAGTTGCTTATTTTCATTCAATTTTTGATGATTTTATTATGAGCTTTGCAGTTTACAGAAACTTTTAATTGAAATAAACTTATAATTTAAATACTGTTTGACGTTTTTTGAATTTCTTTATTGCTTCGTCTCTTGATCCCGTGAGTAGTTCCACTTCATCCTAGAATTAACTATTAGCATCAATATATTCAGTTTTGACTGTGTCCTCACGAATAATGATTGATTTTTTGCCAAAGCTCAGTCGATTATCTTTTGAATCAACCGCTTAGCTAAAGCAGAGTTAAGACAAACTCGATAGAAGTCGAATCATCTATTCGATTCAAAGCAATTAATTGCCACTCTCTTAATGTCTAAAGTGCTTGTCTTATACCCAGTCACAGGCAAAACTATGATGTAGATTAGCTTCCGCGGCGTCCTCTTTCAGATAGATTCTAAGGAAAATACATATTGGCACACATGAACCAATTGTGATACCGCTTTGCGTAGAGCAAAACCCTTTTTAAATTGATATCCATCCCGAGTCCTTGATGAACTGGGCAATCCTTTTCAGGCCACTGAAGCTACGGAGGTCGTTTGATAAATCCCTGGCCCAAGTAAGAAAAAAACATTTCTTCCGGAATTTTTTTTTTATTTTTCAACATAATCTCCATGGAGGTCAATACATTTGGTCCAGCGTTTCTCAAGTCCTTTCATACCATTCAAAAAGAATTTTTTTGTGGCAGTCCGTAAAAAATTGGGAAACGGCGTCTTTCACCTCTTGGTTCGATGAAAATGTTTGTCCAGCGAGATGGGTTTTCAATATGGGGAACAAAAAACAATCACACGAGGCCAGGTCAGGCGAATAAGGTGGGTGGTCAACGATCTCATACCGCAAATCGTGTGATTTGGCCTTGGAAACCGCGCAGGTATGGACAGGAACGTTGTCGTGGTGGAACAAAATCTTCTTCGTCCAAACGGCCCAAAAGTTTCGCATAATATTCCCTGTTGATGGTTTGTCTCTCTTCTAAGTAATCGATCAGAATAATTCCCTTACTTCTGGGATAGTCACCTTTAGTCACCATCACCTTCCCCGTCGATGGGACCGTCTTTGCCTTCTTTGGAGCCGGTTCTCCCCTCTTAGTCCACTGCATCGACTGTCGTTTCATCTCCGGAGCATAGTAATGGACCCACGTTTAATCACCAGTAACGACACGCCGCAAGAAATCGTCAAGATTTTTACGATAGCGTTGGGAAGACGCCGTTGAAGTCAAGACTCGGTTGCGTCTCTGGTCGACTGTGAGCAGGCGCTGCACCCAACGTGCAGATAATTTTCTCATGTCCAAATAAACTGTTAGGATTTGATGCAACCATTCAGTTGAGATGCCTATGAACTCAGCTATGTCACGAACTTTGAGTCGACGGTCACTCATAACTTAATCGAGCACTTTTTCAATGTTTTTGTCCGTGGATACACTTTTTGGGCGCCCGGAACGCTCCTCGTCAAGCACACTCGTACGGTCGCGTTTGAATGCAGCAACCCAAAATTTTACTGATGCATGTGAGGGCGAGGCTTCACCATACACGGGATCGTGTTCGGCTTTTATCTCGGCCGGCCTTAAACGTTTTAATAATAACCTCTCGGTACTGGACGTGCTCCATTGTTGACGATTCGCGCGACACGTCAATTTAGAATGGCAAGTTAGACAACCTGTTACCTACAGAAACTTGAAAAAATTCATGAGACCGTTCAAAAGTGCCATCTATCTAGTGACAGCACAAATTTTTTCGTGAAATCACGTTTTAGTGGGCCAGGTTCTTATCAAACGACCCTCGTAGTTCGGCTAAAGAAGTGAAGAATATTTAGCTAAGGGACTTCTTCTTTCTTGTATTAAAGTCGACTACGTGCTTCCTGTAGCCGTACGACAATTTTACCGGCTGATACGTTTGTGTTTCTATGGTTGTGCTTTTGGCGGTGTTTTTTGTTTGTTTGCTTATGTATCATCATCGTGTTGTATTCTTGTCTAGTTCCTGTATGTTTTTGAGTATCTTTTTTTCAAGTTTTTGCTCCTGCTACTACCAGAGGACGAGCAGGGATCAAAAATTTAAAAATAACTCATTAAAACGTAAAAAAAAACACACTGATGATAAACAAACAAACAAAAAGACCCCAAAAACAAACACACAACCAAAAAAAAAATCAAAAATACCAGCCAAACGTCAACCGGTAAAATTGCTATCGGTTAGGCAATTGCCTAAAAATTGCCTAACAGCTATTCGAAATTGTGACAGCTGTCAAGAGGAGTGGCTAGTGCGTACTTATCGGAGTGCAAAAAATCCCTAAAAATTAAATAATAAGTGCTAAAATACTTCCTCAAAAGTGCTTAACCTTAAATTTGAAGCCCACGGCAGTGTTTAGCAAGTATTTTTAACCGTTTCGTCACCCAAATTCTGCATTATACGGCTTTTTAAAGAAATCTTTGAACTCCACGGGAATCCCCCAAATAAATGTCTGTTTGCAGCCGTGAAACACTGTGTTTTCTATAACGTCTACGGATTAGCTTCAAAAATCCAACTCGGTAATTTTGCTGCAAACATTTGACTTCCGTGCGGGCTGTGTGTGTCGCAAAATCAAGTTTTTCGTCTTGTGCGGGTACGAAAGTGCACATTCAAAGAAATCTTCAATTGCACAGTTACATTTTTCTCAATAAACCCAGTGCGTTACTTACCGGACATTTATATCCTTTCTACCTTTAGCCCCTTTCATCGATCAACGCAGTCCAGTGGTTACAGTGCCGGCTCTCGGATACTGATGTTGCGGGTTCAATTTTGAACAGTGTGAAGTATTTTTTTTTTGACTTACTCGACAATTTTTATCAATTTCATATAAATTTCATATAAATTTCAAATAAAATTTCAAATAAAAAGCTGAATAATTTCAATCAACTTTATATCCACACATCCGGACATTTATATCAACCTCTCATATTGACTTTTACGTAAATCAAAGTGGATCGGTGGGTACGGTATCGGCTTTCAAATACAGGAACTGCGGGTTCGGATCCCAATAGTGTCGAACATTTTTGACTTATATTGTTTGATTTTAATAAATCACAAATATCAAATTCAGCTTATAAAGATTAAAAAATTGATTAATTTCAACTTGAAACACATCGACTACCGCCAAGCTGTGCTTTTGTGGGATTAAGCTACATACATTTGTTACCTCACTTAACCGGTTCGTGTCCGTGATAACATTTACGTAGAAAATTGCATACTTCTTGGCAGTTCAATAATGAGTTTCAAGTGCAGCTTAGAGAACTGTCTCGCATTCGACAACACCATGAAGTTTGTGCGTTGCAAAGCATTCTGCAACAGGAAATTACATGGTGCATGCATGGGTGCTCCTCGGGATTGGTACCACCCATACTTAGAACGCCATTTCATATGCTCAGATTGTCAAAATGTAGACCGGCTGATGAAAAGCATGTACGACAGCATAATCAGTTACATTGGAACACTAAATGCTGAAAAAGACCATCTCATTTTGAAAAATCAAGCTCAGGCTAGAGCAAATGACGATATTCTGGCAGACATTTCGCAACATTTTGATGTACTTTCATCTGCTCTTTCGAAGACTAACCTCAACAATAATGGCGTCGAAAAATCTCTTGTCTCACTGGAAGAGAGAATAGATTCTCTGAATGGAAAATTTGATACATTATCTTCAATTATCTCAGCCACTTCTGTCCCAAGTAGCTCTCGCCAAGTAAACTTTACAAACATGCTCGAGAATGCTGAACAAAAACTTTCTTCAATGATCGACAATCAAAATACGTTACTAACTAATGCCTTTTTGGAACAAGCACTAAAATTAAATAACATAAATAATAAGCTTGAACACTTTGAGCACCAGCGCGAAAACCCACTGGAAGATATGAATAATCGGCCATCTACTTTCGAGCATTCGCTTCTGCATGAGCTATCAATGGCCGAAATTAACAGCAACATGCCGAAATTGATCACAAAAGACATTGCTACGTCTCCTATCAAAGAATTGACTTCTACTGCAGCCAAGCCAATATATCAATTTGGTACATATTGGTCGAAAAATGAGTGGGACAGTCGAATTAAAAAAATAGAAAAACATAATAAAAATTGCCAATACGAAGGATCACGCTTCCATTTACCAGTTGATACCGACAAAGTAGCGTTCTTCGTGAAAGGAATTCCTCCCACTGCTGATCAAGGATGGCTGAATACGTTTCTCGAAACTGGATTCCACATCAATGATTATTTGATCACAAAACTACCACAACGGAAACACAACTCACAGAAGCGTTACAAGGTTTTAATTCCAACAAAATATGCCTGGATGTTCATGAGTTTGGACGGACGTAGCAGCAAATTCAACTCGAATGGCGTTACATTTTCTCCCTGGAAGAATCGAATGTCCAACAATAGCCGTAAGAAAGTACCAAATTCTGTAAGAAAAAATTGTATTTCAAATAATGTTCCTAATACCCGTAAATCTCCATCCATTCAAAATCCTCAAATTACTAATACTCGTAACATCCCATTAATACCACGATCCACTGTTGCTTCCGTTTCTTCTCTACTAAATACAAACAACAACGTAGCCAATATTAGCTCCTCTTTATCCTCTAGCCAGCTGGCCACCCATGTCGCCTCTACAGAAGCAACTACGAATACTACCTCTTTTGGCAATTTGATGACAACTGCTTCTCGTCGAAAAGCAGTCAACTCTGTTAGGCATTTATCCTAACATAACACCTTCTTTAAATGGACTCAGACTCTTTTACCACAATTGTAGTGGTATGAGAGGGAAATTAAATAAATTATATCTTGACGCAAAATCCTGCCACTTTAATTTACTCGCCTTCACAGAAACATGGCTAAATGATTCCCATAAGAATGAAGAGATCCTTGATAGCAGTTGGACAATTTACAGAAGCGATCGTGACTATTGTTCCACAGGTCAAACGCGAGGCGGTGGGGTTTTGCTGGCGGTTAGCAACACACTTTCAAGTGAGATTATTGACACCACCCCCAATGTATTGTTTCAACACCTTGTTATTCGTGTTTCTTTGAATAACCATTTCCTTTATATTAGTTTGGCCTATATTCCACCCAGATCGGACGAATCAGTTTACAACCATTTCTGTGAATTAATATCTTCCATTACAACGTCTCTGAATGAAAAAGACAAAATAATATTCCTAGGGGATTTCAATCGTCCCAACTTATGTTTTATCCCCGATGAAAACGACGCATTTCTTCTCCCTGTTAACCTCTCAGATTCTAATGATTTCAACCTTGCGAGTACTTTTTATGGCAACGATTTGCAGCAAGTCTCTCCAACTCCCAACCAAAACGGTCATTGGTTGGATCTTGTGTTTACAAACGCCTATGACGAAGTAGTGGTAAGTCCAACTAATGATGCAGAGCATCTCTTTTCAAATAGTTTACACCACACTGCACTATCAGTTGAACTTCCCACTCCTGATTCTATTTACTTAAAAACGTACAATAATTCAATTGTATACGACTTTCTTAACGCTGACTACGAAAGTATTCACCATGTACTTGACTCTATAGATTGGACGAATACTCTTTCAGCGCTAGATCTTGAGGAAGCCATTTCCACTTTTTACGATAAAATATTTGACGCCGTTGAAAGATATGTACCTAAGATTAAAAAAAAGAAAAAATTGTCTGAACCATGGCTTGATCGGGAACTTAGGCATTTGCGAAATCATAGAAACAAACTATATAAACGATTAAAGGAAAATATTGATGTTAATTCTACTATTCAGGAAGCTTATAATGAAGTAGTTAAGGAATTCTCGACAAAGTCTCGCGATGCTTATGCCAATTATATTAAGAAAACCGGTGAAAGTATAATCCACGACCCAAAAAAATTCTTTGATTTTGTAAATATGAAGCGGAAAGTCACCGGTTATCCATTGTCAATGTCCTATAATAATATCACCTCTGCTTCTCCTAAAGATATCTGCGATTTATTCGCAGATAATTTCCAGAGAATTTTCACTGTATCAGACCCATCTAACTCAAATGTTTCTCCTTCTAATTCAGCACCAACCACTTTTCTCAGCCAAATTAAAATTTCACGCGATGAAATACGTAAAGCTATCTTGGAGCTCGATTGCAACAAAGGCCCTGGTCCTGATCTCCTTCCACCGTCCTTCCTGCGTAGGTGCGTAGAGCAGCTAATAACACCCCTGCATATTTTCTTTGACAGGTCACTTTCATCCGGTGTTTTCCCATCCTGTTGGAAACTTTCATATGTGACCCCAATTTTCAAAAATGGCGATAGACGCTGCGTCGAAAATTACAGGGGCATTGCCATTTTATCTTCCATTCCAAAACTTTTTGAAAAGGTTGTATACAATAAACTTTCCCCACTAGTTGACTCCCGTCTGAATGAGCAACAGCATGGCTTTAGAAAAGGTCGCTCAACTATCACAAACTTGACAATCCTAGTTTCGGACGTTTTGTGTAAAATGGAAAAAGGCTATCAAATTGACGCAGTCTACACTGACTTTAGCAAAGCTTTCGACAGAGTTGACCATTCTATATTGATCCTTAAGCTGCACAAATTCGGGCTTGCCGGATCTTTACTAAGCTGGCTCAGTTCCTACCTCCACAACCGAATCCAACTCGTTAAGTTTCAAGGAATTTTATCAAAAAATATATTTGCTACCTCTGGTGTTCCACAAGGTAGTCATCTTGGCCCACTTCTCTTTAACATATTCATCTCGGATCTATCTGACGTCCTGTCAAACATACCTCACCTACTTTATGCAGACGACCTCAAACTGTACCACACCATTGAATCTAAATCTGATGCACTTTTCCTTCAATCCAAGCTTGATTCTCTTGTTCAATGGTGCAATATAAACAAGCTCTCGCTGAATATTGATAAGTGCCAAATTATAAGTTTTAGCCGTAAATGCACGGTTACGCAGAACACTTACTTTCTCGGCAACAACTTATTAGCTCGCGTTGATAGCGTTGTTGATCTCGGTGTTGTGATGGATGTGAAACTTCGTTTCACCTTGCACTACGACAAAATTCTTTCCCGTGCGAATAAGCAGCTCGGCTTTATTAAACGACGTGCCAAGGAGTTCAAAAACTTGTGGGCCACAAGATCATTATACACTGCACTTGTACGCCCTCTTCTTGAATACGCCTGTATTATTTGGAGCCCAGCCTTCGAAATTCACAATAACAGACTCGAGTCCATTCAAAAACAATTTTTACTTTTCGCCCTAAGAGATCTGTACAACCCTTACGATTTCGAAAATTTACCCCCATATGAGTTTAGATTGGGTCATTTAAACTTAACTTCACTTGCATCCAGAAGAATGATGATATCGGCCTGCTTCACATTTGACGTAATTAGAGGCGTTATTAGAGTTGAGTTCCTCAATAGTAAATTTGTGATAAATATCCCCTTAAGGAACACCAGGTCCAATCGTTTACTAAAGGAATATCCACATTCCACCATCTATGCAGCTAATGAGCCAGTGAATAGATGCTGCAGGGTCTTCAATGGCTTTAGCAACCTTTATTCCCCAACGATTTCCAAACTATCCTTCAAGTCTTCCCTTATCCAAGCCATTTGTACACCATAATTTTTAAGCTCTTATTTAATTATCGTTTTTAATTGTTTTTCTTTTATTTCATTGTTATTTTACTTATTTTCAATTTCAAACTTATATGTTTATTCAATTAGTTATTTATTTATGTGTTATTTATTTGTACCGTACACTTGCTTTTTAAAATAATTTATTTGTATGTATTTATATGTATGTATTTATGCCTTGTTTGGCTAATAAATAAATAAATAAATAAATTCTTGTAAGGGAGACAAAGCCGTGCTGCAGTGCATTTCTGCCAATTAGACAATGTCCAGCCAAGACAATTACCATTGTGCGGATATACCCCTTTCCTAGTTCGAAAAACTCCCTAATGCAACTTATGTCAAAAGTTCTCCACAATTGTCTAGCAATCGCAGAGGAAGGTTCTCTCATCAAGGAATTGACAACGTTTTTTAAGTATTTTTACCTGATGGTCAATTTAACTGAATCCGTTGAAAGGCAAATTGGGAAACTGCAAAGCACTTACGGCATTCACGATTCGCTTTAGTACCCCCTATGTACTGGCACTCAAAACAGCTGCATCGTCGAATGTCTCGACTTCTCGTCAATACACTTAAAGAATTCGAGAGCTAGCTTCGACGAGGTGTACTTCAGCAAGAGGCTGTCAGTGAAAAACCAAATATTCCAAGTCGAATATTTGATTGCTTAAAAGCTAAATGCTTGCTTCGAGAATCGCTAACACTTCCGCCTGAAAAACACTGTAGTGGTCCGGCATGTGAAAGGAAAGCTGCAAGTTACGATCAGCGGGAAATATACGCCACCCCAATTTGGAGCTGAGTTTAGAGCCATCAGTATATATATTCCCACAGCATCTGTTCCTAGGTATAACTTCCTTGCCCAATCTTCTCTGTTTGAAATTTGGTCTTCAAACCCCTGAAACAGATATGGCTGAGTAACAGTTGGCACGTTTTTTTGCTCCGGTACAGAACAAAATAGAACAATGGCGCAAAAAACGATCCAGTACAGAACAGCTGGTGCTTTCGCTAAGATTGCTATAAGTTGCTGTAGGTATTAGCTGTGGTAGCACAAAACAGTTGAAAATAAAAAAATACTGCCACAATCGATAGAAAATATAAAAAGAACTAACAGAAAATGACCTTTTTTAACTTTCTATACATTATGAGGGCTATTTCTATTTTCCTAACTATCAAAACATTCAACATAACTTTGAAAAATTCCAAAGCCACCTCATGGCAAAAAAGACAACTTCGTTTGAGCTTTTCTTTTTTTCTATCAGCACATTCTATAGTTCAAAATTTAATAGAATTAAATAGAATTTCTGTACTAGTGAATTCACTGGTACAGGAGTGTTGTTGTGTTGCTCTGCGTCTGTTCTGTTCTATGCTGGATAGAGGAGCAAAAAAACGCGCCTTCTATAGTTCAGCACGTGAACTTCCTATGCAAAACAGAATTCTGTCTCAGTGAATCACTGGGACAGGATTGTTGTTGTTTCCAATGCCTCTGTTCTGTAGTGGATAGAGGAGCAAAAAAAAACGCACCTAGTGTAATCAATGTTCTTTAGAACAGTCATGCCTTGTACCAAAATTTTGGCATGAATCAGGACTGTCCTTTCTTTCTACACTAACTCTTACCGCTGTGAACCTCGCTTGTTACAAGACAAGCAGATCAATAAGAAGACAGTGAGCAGCACCAAAAGTATCTTCGTTGTATAGTACGGAGAGCTCCCATTATCAATAAGGCTGTTAACCTACGTATTTTGCAATGTAAAGTGTGACAGTTCACCAAACTACTGTTCCGTTTAGTTCATAAGTCCTAGATATTTTACTTTGTTTTTGAGGCTTACAGGAGTTCCATTGAGCTTCGGTAGGTTGAAGGATGGACCCCTAGCTATGATTTAAAAATTAATGGAGCACTAGTGCTGTGCCCAGACACCGGCTAGACGTATTAGCTCTACGAACACAAGACATACAAATACAGCCATGATCATATGAGATTCGCACCCCTCGGATTGGCGCCTTAGTGAACATAGCTACCAAATCTCCAACTGAGGGTTAATTTACTCTTATACGGCGCTGATATTCTCTATACTGGTAAAGTAATCCACGCTAACCCTCTTACGGGTTTAGAAGTTAAAGCTGGTAGAGAGCTTCTCTGGGTGTGTGTGGGCTTCCGGCAGATATTAAACCTAAGAAAGCCTTCTTTTCTTATGACCATTAACTCCAAGAAGGGTAGTTTCTTCCTTACAAATATAGTTCGATATTGATTTCACTTCAGTCTTCAAGCGCGATGCCACTCGAATTGTCGAGCTACGTAAATGCTTTCTCTCTTGTGCCTTTTGTAATTCTTCTTGTCTTTAGACAAGAATGGAGCCAGCAAAAGTAGTCAAAAATTTGATATGAGATGTAGTGATATGTTCGAACAGGAAAATAAATAAGGCCCACATCGCTTTGATACTCTAGATAATTATTGGAAATACATTGCAATTTTCGGGAAATCCGTAATGTTTTTTTTTTTATTTAAAAAGTCTGTTCAGTTTGTAAGCATCACGATCTGTTGAAATTTTTGAAAATTCCTGAAAAATATTGTGGATTTTGAATGATCATTTATTTGATGATTTTTTTTCCTGAATTTCCAAGTATGTCTTTAAAAAAAATTCCAACGTCTTATTTCGGAATTATTTCTCTATTTTTTTCGATTGTTTATTCTTTTGCTCAGCACTTGCACTATAATTGTTGAAAATAATTACTTTTTAAGGCTATTTTTTAATCACTAAGAAAACAGTACTCACTAAGTTTGTTTTGCTAATCAATATTATCTTGTCAAATGCCTCTTTAAAATCTTAACTTAAATAAATTGTCAGCGTGACTGTAAAACCTGAATATTTCTTTAATATTCCATCCGGTTTTGTTGACAGACATGCGTGGCCAAGTGCAATAAATAACAGTTATTTAATTATAATATATTCAGTTCCAAAACAAAAATTTGGAAAACATATTAATAATACCTGTTTTCGTTCAATATTTGCAAATCGAATTTTTTTTTTAATGAGACTGCGCATTAGAATCTGGGAAGTTGCTCAACCACGAGCCGCGAGTATCTTTTCAAGCAATCGCATACAATAATCGATTGAATCGATTCGAAATTTTTAAATCAATACGAAACTTGTGTTCTATGCTGTTTTTGTTCGTTTTCTACTGAACAAATTGCCAATTCTACCGTTGGGGAAAAATTTGGCCGAATAGTTTACAGCTGAATAGTTTCAGGACTTGATTTTCAAGGATGACACATTTCGCTCACGTATTGAGATGAAAAATTAATTCAGTTGTTGTTTTTGCCGTGTTTTTTTTTTTTAATGAATTTGATAGCTAATCAATAGCTAATGGGATACATAAATATGATTTTATACACAAGACGTAAATAAAAGTATTCTTTAATATGTTGTTTTTTTAATGTATTTAATGATAAAGGAATTTGTTTACGTTTCGAACTATAGTTCCTGCATACTGTATACACATAAAACATGTGATCACATATGATAATGACTCAATATTTATCTCCTAAGTTATTGTTATCTAATTCGCACACAGAGTCTAAAGCATGTGTTGACAGGTTTAAATAGTAGTTTCGATTAGTCAGTCGCTTATAACAGTACAACCATAACCAAGAACAATGATTATTATTCAATATTTGTTCAGCCTATTGAGCCACCATTTTCGTCTGTTTAAAAGCAAAATAAAAACGGAATATGTTCACACTTTTCTCTGAAATATGCGAATATACGAATATTATGTACATATGTTGATTTTTTTTGCACAAATGCCAAAAAACCCTACTTGAAAAGCTGTTAAGTAAGAATATAATTTATTCTTTAAATATTGGATTTGAATGTGATGAGAATGAAATTTTTCTGTTTTAAATGTGAAGTCAGGTGCAAGCTTGATAGGATAGAAATTTTTCGCTGCTCTAATCCAGATTCAATAAACTCGATTTTTCGTAGTAACAAAATAAGGAAATCAAAGTCGGCAACTTTTCAATTTAGTCATAAAATAAGCCTCATAGGCTGAATGAAAATTCAAACTGACACTATAACTTGCCCATACCTACTCACGAGAAAGTGATGATAAGACAATATTTCTAATCATAACATGATTACCAAGCGATTTTTAGTGCCGAAAAATTAGTGTTTGTTCTACTGATAATAACTACGAACAAAAGCAAATATTTGTATTGTTACATCAGAAAACGTAATCGTATTTGTTCGATAACAGCAACAGTAAAATCGAAGACGACGATAGAGCAGAGCGAATTCTCGACAATTTTAGCTTTTTACTTTCGAATAAACAGCAATAAAATTTTATTATGGATATACTAATTAGCTTTGGCTAAATGATATGCAAATACAGAGTAGATACCGGCCAGAGCCAGGCGTACAGTGTGTTTTGAAGTACATTGACGTTTGAACGACGACGTACGAATCTAGTTCGAATGGAAAAAGTTCTGTAATTTATGCTAGAACGTGTATCGCGTCCTTATTTGATTAAAGTGTACGAAATATTTGACAGCGTATTATATTGAGCAATGAGGCGTATTTATTTTTTTGCAAATATTTACATATGGAAATTGCCTGAAAATGTCATATGCTCGTATTTAGCAATTTCGGAATTCAGTGTAAGGAAGTCTTTTTAAATTGAAAACCGATAAACACCTGACCGAAAAATTGATTTGGTGACGTGTAGCTCATAGGCGTGCACAGGAATTAGAAATAGGGGCGGCAAACACTCGAATTCGGCAAACACTATGTTTAATTTTCATTGAATTACTGTAACGGCACAATAATGAAAACTTTTTCTGCGCACGCCACTGATTCTACTCATGGCATATATAATATCTACACATGATATGACTGAATATATTCTATGAGACCTTGACGATTATGATCGATACAACATTTTTAATTTTAATTTATTTGTTGTTTTTTAAATGCAGGATACGGCCCAAACTCTTTCCGATTTGAAAGCCAGTAAAAATCAAAACCAGCGCGTTACAAAAAAATCTTAAGAATCTGAAAAGTATCTATCATGCGGTTTCTACCTCCTCTTATCTTCCGAAATTCAAGGACGATTTTGGTAATCTATGTAGACATTGAGCTAAAAATTGTCCGTAGTTAACTCGGGAGCAAAAAAGGGTCACTTGATGTCATCACGCAGTTAAAAAAGACACGCCCAAGAAATATTGATCTCGAATTTCGAAAAGAAACATCAAGATGTGTGAGCTGTCGGATCTTAAGATTCTTAAATTCTTCCATCCATTTATATTAAAATGACCACCTGATCTAAACCCAGAAAAATGTTTAAGTGTTCCTCGATGCTAATCGGAGGTCATTCTTACAGTAACATCATTGTCCTCAAAAAAGTACCTAAAGAAGTTACAAATCAAACTCAAATACACACCATATTGTAACCTTTGAAATTAAGAGTAATCTTTGATTAAGTTCGTGGAATTGGTTTTGAAACTTTAGTATCCAGCCCGTTATTATTCAAAATGTACGTTTATTTCATTAAAAAAAATTGAAAAATAAACCATTCAAACCATTCACTAGCCACAACTTCGATCCAGCTATTATTTCGAGCCGCCGAAACAAGGCTGATGTTGAATTTAGTGTCTTTAGTTGTCTGCCTCGGTTTTTTTCTGGAACAAAGGTTAGCGCAGTTTGTCAATTTCTGATCGCTTTATGATACAATGCGAAAATCACTTGTTTTTCTGTCGTGTCGTCAGCGATTCACAAATAAATAAACGTTTTTCGGCTTCAATTCGAATAGCACCCAATATCCTTACTTTCGAATCATCAAAAAAAAAACTACTAACAACTATTGATGGGCTGCAAATTAGCAGACTGTAATTTTTCAATTCCTATTAACAAATACCAATACCAGCCTGCTATTTATAAATCTGATAATGTGCTATTTTCCTCACATGCTATTTAAGTTACATAATAGCAGATATCGATGAAAACTAGCAATAGCAGCAAGCATTAAGGTTTTTATGTACTGTTTACCGTACGCAGGATTTTCGGACATACATAGTCCAGCTGACTGGGCGATATGACCCCATACCGCACACATCATACATATCAGGTGGATGGATACAAACATTTGTGCCCTTTTGAAATTGCGATCGAAACTCACGCGAAGCAGTAAAACCAAAGAATTGATGGCTAAATAGCCCTATAATCATAGCGAGCGAAAACCTTGCCATCTCTGGTTCATATAGTCGTCTCTATCTACAACAATATTGTCTTTCAGGCTGCTATTTATTAGCTGCTATTTGAAACTGTTATTTAGATATAGCAGCAGTAGATTATATTGCTGTTTCAAAATAGCAGATTGGCCCATCGCTACTAACAGCCGCTGAATCTATGTTTAATGAATTGGCAATTTTTAATTATTTGACATTCTCCTTGGTTGAGTAACATCTTCATCTTAAAATGTTTTCCCATTCGTGGACGTTCCCTGTCTTCGAAATTAAAATTACCAATGTTAAGCCTACAGACCATTCCTTGTAAGCTGCGTTTTATAGAGCGGGCTCTGCGTCAACTAGAGCGTGTCTTCAATATCTTTTTTTCGATGAGGGATTTTTATTCCGTTCTTTTTCAACATGAATGTGATTGAAAAATACTATTTTTCTGTCACCTACTAAATACCTTTTTGGCATACTTTCCACGAGCTTTTCTGCGTGTTCCACAGTCAACGAGGTGCTTAACCGTTCGCTGGGCCAAACGCATTCCACGGTTAGACTAAACACACCGTACAGAAACCCAGGCCCAAAACGAAGCTTCGTCTGTAAAATCGACAAATCATTTTTGATATTTTCGGCGGCCCAGTCTCTGCGATTTTCAATATGGGTCTCAGAGTGAAGGGGTCTCAAGCTCGTGTTTCCAAACTGCATTCTTTTCTCGCACAGTCGCTGTCGAATTGTGTTAATACCAGCACGGATACCTTTTTGGCTAACCGAGCCTTAGCTACGTGCAGGTGAAGAGTAGGCTTTGCCTCAAACATCTTACCTATTGCTTGATCCACCTTGCTCGAGGTTGCTCTAGTTGCTCTAATTTATCGACGTTTCCGCACTCCGAATATGATTTCAGCCATTTTTTTTACGAATCGTGGAGATTTTTTTTTTAACTACTTTTTTGCACATTTGGTGACCTTTAAATTTAAAGGTCGCCAAATGTGCGGTCAATTTGGACCAAATTTATGTTCTCTACGCTTCAATTAAATAAAACTTGTATGCCAAAGCCTGACATCAGTATTTTTACATGAAGCTATTACAATTGCAGAAAATATACTACCTACACGATCTGCTAGAAAAGGCCGGAAACTGTTTAATTCCTAGTAGTTTTCGTAAAGAAATCTTTTAGCTATAAATTTCAAACAACTTTCATCATCATCGAGGCACTACAGCCCGAATCGAGCCTTCGCCTCCTTAATACGTCGCCTCCATTCGTCTCGGTTCAGTGACCGCGTCCTCCAGTTCGGTGCTCCCAGAAGTGACCTGCTGTCGGCATCGATCGAATCCTCCCAGCGTTTGCGTGGCTTACCGACTGGCCTGGCTCCGCTCGCTCGCCCCTTGAGAGACCGTTTGGGGATTCGATTATCGCTCATTCGTTCGACGTGGCCAGCCCATTGTAATTTTTGTAGTCGTATGACGGTAGAAACTTCCGGCTCGTCATATATGGTATACAGCTCGTTGTTGTATCGGATTCGCCATCCATCTTCCTCCCGTATTGGACCGAGGATCCTTCGCAATACCTTTCTCTCGAACGTATTCAAGGCTTTTTCAGAAGCCTGGGTCATTGTCCAGGTTTCGCTTCCGTAGCATAGCACAGGTCTAATAATCGTTTTATAGATGCGAAGCTTCGTATTCCTGTGTACGCATCGAGATTTCAAAATGGGAAGCACCGAAAAGAATGTCTTATTGGCTAATTGAATCCGTCGTTTGATTTCGTCAAGCTCATTCCCATCCTTCGAGAGGTTCGTCCCTAGGTACACGAAGTTGTCCACATTTTCAAGATTATAGTCCCCTATTGTTATGTTTTGTCTTATTGGCGTCCTTTTCCTTGATTGAGTTATAACTTTTGTTTTTTGTTCGTTAATTTGAAGACCAACTTCCTTGGCGGTTTTGTCTAAAGCTACAAATACTTCCTTGGCGTCATTGAACGAACGTGACATAATGTTGATGTCATCAGCGTAAGCTACTAGCTGTGTCGACTTAAATAATAGAGTTCCTCTCGTGTTAACGGGGATTTTTCTGATGACATATTCAAGCGCTAGGTTAAAGAGTACCGGAGCTAATCCATCCCCTTGTTTTAGTCCTTTATTCGTCGAAAACGAGTTGGTCATATTATTCTGGATCAGCACTTGTGACGTGGAGTCGGTCATGGTCATTTTCACCAGTCGCACCAACTTTGCTGGGATTCCGAACTGCAGCATGATGTTACACAATGCAGTTCGGTTGATGCTGTCGTACGCTTGTTTGAAATCGTCGAATATTTGATGGACATCAATGTTGAATTCCCAGCATTTTTCTAAAATTTGTTTGACCGTAAATATTTGGTCAGTTGTCGATATTCCACGTCTGAAACCACCTTGATATTCACCAAGAATTTTCTCAGCGTGATGGGAAATCCTTAACTCTAAAATCTTTGTCAAGAGTTTGTACGACTTACAAAGTAGTGATATGCCCCTGTAATTTTCGCATAGCAGTTTATCTCCTTTCTTGTGAATGGGACATATAACAAACAACTTTAGTGAAGTGTTTTTATCAAAGAAAAGCACGTATCATCGGTTAAAATTGCTGCTTCATACTTGAAATATAGTCAAATATCTGCAGTTTATACAATTATATCACAGCTACCTACCATTTTCAAGCACTGCCCCAGTTCTTTTCTTTGCTGTTTCAGTAAGTTCATTTTATAGTTTATTTATGATAGAGCTCATTCTTCTCTCAAGCAGAGTTTTTTCCTTAAGAGAAGTTTCTCTCAGATATGGTCGAAAATAAGGCAAAGTTTAAGAATTTTTCGAGGGTTTTGATTATTTTATTTGTTGATCATTCTAAAATCGTTCAAATTTTTATTACGATAAAATTCATTGTGGTGGCTCCAAAATGGCAGTTATCGTCTGCCTCTGCACGCGGGACATCGTCCGGTAACTTCAAGCCTGCAGCCTGTCGTAGTAAACTGATATCAATCATAGTTTAAAGTCATTAAAATTTATGGGAATCTCCATGTCTTATACCTAATGAGCATGAATTGGGACAAAAAATAAAGCAAATTATGGGCATTTAAAAACAGGTGCAACTTTTAACCTGGTTTTTTTTTTCACTTTGACCTCGCTTAATAATTATGAATTGAAATTTTTCATTCTCATTTTAGGCATAAGACACATAAAACAGTATACTTTTTTGTGCAGACTTGGAATGAAGTGAATCGGATCAATAGATCGACACTTGTGCTTGAAGTTATGATGAAAAATATCGTTTCGAGAAAAACGCGTTTAAAGTTTTTTTTTTTAGCAAGTTTGCCTTGAGATAACTTTCTTGTTTGTTCAGTTATCACGACCAATACCAATGATTATAGGGTTTTGGGTCGCTGATTACGAATCTGAAGTCAATTTAACAAAATACAAGATGGCGGATTCAATACGGCGGATCAAAAAAATGTCCATCTGTCAATTTGGACCAAAATATCTATATGAAGATTTTCGTGGTCCTCGATCGTCAATTTGCTCCATTATACTCACATTAGGATCTAAGTGGGCTATTTCTGTGCCGTATAGGAATCCTTTCTCGATTTCAAACCGCTCCTGGCTGGCCTGTTCCGGCAGACGTTGCGCAAGGCGGGCGTTTCGAGCAGCGGGCGATATTCGTCGTTAAGGATATGCAATTTTCTGACGCATCGATTATTTTTCGGATGTGCTGCCACCTAAGGTGTATTCCAACCCGAACAAGTATGCGATACATAGTACAGATCGTAATTAGTTCCGGTACATAGAAAGCCATCTGAGGCCACGCGGTGAATAAGCTATACCTGAACGTTCCCCAGCGCGCGTGAGGTAGATGCGTTTGAGACGCTCTAATGCGATAAATATGTTCCAGATCGGAATATCCTTTTGCACACATATTCTACACGTATGTAGTTTTCATTTTTTGTATAACAAAAAAAAATCGGAATGTATGAAAAAATCTGAAAGAACCTGCCCTTAAAGTTGCTACACAATGACGGTTTTCAGATCCTTTCAAATTATGTCGCATCAGCCTTCGATTCCTAATACCAAATCAGAGTGATCTATGCTTACTTTGGAAGGATTCTATGATGTGTCTGCTTCTAAAAAAAAAACTGGAAAAATTTAGCATGTTTCATCTGCTTCTATCTCGATTTTGCTCCTCCACCATTTCTGAAAAGTCACCTTAAGTGGCGTCCCACAAGATTCTATCCGAAATCCTGTACTTTTTGCCTTATATCCTGTACTTTTTGCCTTAATGATCTTCCCTATGTTTTAAATTTTCTCGTATAGTGACGTCCAAGTCACACCGTAATTAAGCTACCTTTTAGTACCTTGTAGGACCTATAAAATACTGGTTTTGATTTACACTCTTTATATATGTTCGCGGCTTTGTACCTAGTATTCCAGAATTCCAGAATGGTATTCCCTGATTTAAAATATCCTACTGTACCTACTCTGCTGGTCTTTGCCTCCTTCAAACTTCTTCTTCGGAGCCTTGCAGAGTGATGCTTGTCAAACTTGTTGATGTTATTTGGAAATCTTTCTTGTCTTGAATATTTTGGAAATCCAACTTAATCTAGCAGGTATTTTCGATTTGTTCTGCGCCTGCGTTAGCTTTATTACGTCTGCAGACAATTATAATCTTTGAAAGATATGAATTTTATTTGGTCCTCTTGTTTTTTGGGCTTATACTGTTGTAAGGAATGAAATCATAAACTGATCCTGACGTTTCTTTAATAATTATAATTTCGTTCATTTTTCACTTGAATTGATTGAAAAAGAGGGCATATTAAACTCGAAACATCGATGTAAAGATAGGAAAAATTTATCTTTAAATGAAAATATATCACGTTGTCTTGTTATCTTACTTTTCTTCAGTTATTAGCTCATGAGCTTATAATTAGTGTTCACAGGACGAAATAATTGTTGATAATACATAAGCACAATAGAGTCTTTTTTCCACTACATATTGTCTGCAAAGTATCTGGAAAATAATGCAAGTATGGTTTAGTAAAATAGACCTTCTAAATTAAACGACGAAGAGTGCGTACCTTAAAAATGCGTCAAATCACAAAGCAAATGAAGTGTAATGTAAATAAACAGTCGGCACTCGAATTAAATGTTCTGTATTTTTTTCCTAACTACCTGAATGTAAGATATATATTTTTTCTTTCAAACCTATAAACATTTAAATGGTTCGCAAAATAACCGAATAAAAATACTAGCTAACATCCGAACACAAAATCAAAATATCACCAGCACTTTAATCCTAATAAAAACATACAACTTTTATCGCTCGCTTTGACAGCAAAGGTCACAATTATACGTACTCTTTTCATTTCGACATTTTCAACAAATATTCTCCTGAACAAAAAACTCAACGTTGTTATATTTTTCATAGTTAATATGCATGTAGTTTTAATGTCGTTTCTAAAATTAACATAATACATTTCCGTGATGTTTGCAAAAATTTCTTTCAGAACTCTGATTAAGCACAAATTTTTCGTGGCAATAGTAAAATTATTTTATTGCTGCTAATAAAAAAAAATGAAAAAAACATTGTACTTAAGTTTCTATTTTTGCATTAGTGAGCCTCAGACATTTTTTGAATAAAAAATCGAGCTATCATTTTTTTGTAGATATTTTTATCAAATTTTCATACACAATTCAAATCTGTGGTTTATTGTTGTCAAGAGACGTTATCATTATTTCGATTGTTCCTATTTAAAAAAAAAATGAGATAAGTAGTAGCACTTATCTACAACCATTTTGATTTTATTTTCTATCGACAAAAATTGAATTATGTATTTTAATTGTTTGAATTCGATTGTTTTGAAGGAATTCTTGTCAAAATAAAACAGCACGCGTGCAAGTAAGATCTTGAATGAATGTGTACTAATTTCTTTTCGCATGCTAAGCAGCTGTCACTTTGTTTATTCAGTTAATTTTGAATTGTATTAATTTCAAAAAAGCTAGCATGCATTTCATCCGGGAAAATATTGCACGAATGATTCATATGGAATTTGCTAAACAAACATATGCCTGTAGTGGTAAATGAGGCTAGATACGCAAAATACAATACTGACAGGTGTAGATAGATTTGATAACTGACTGTCATAGCTTGGATTATTTTTTTTTGTTGATAATTTGACAGGTAAATGGGATTGTTTTTTTTTATTATAAAAAGTCATGTTTCATGCAGATCTAAGAATAATCAAAACTCAATAATTTCAATGTCAATGATTTTTTCATCGATAGACACTTAAACCAACAGAAAAGCTCTGCTCGCTAAGGCGTCAGGCCGAAAAGCGGCGTGCTACGGGGCCTGCGGGTTCGAATCCCGCCAGTGCTATGGCTGTAAATGTGAATGCGTGTGACTGTCTATGAGGGTGGCAAATGGGCCCAAACTGGTGGCCTAATGCTGGCCGCGTCCCCGGCAGCCCTCTTCACTAACCTAACCTAATCAGAAATATATCTGGTTGTGCTCAAAAATCGAAAATCATCTGTTAAATTCTTAATTTAAAAAACGTTACCCTAAAAGTTCCGCCCCAGTCACGATGCCCTAGCCTAAACATGTTTTGCTCATGGATTGAAAAAGTTTTTAAATTCGGCCAAAAACCATTGGACAAGGAAAGGTTTCTTCTTTCAGATGATGAATAGACAAAAATCAGTGTTTGTGTATTCATAGATTTCTTGATAAGAATTGAAGCATTTTGACCTCTGAGAATGTTGGGAAATTTTTAACATGCACATTTCATCTCTAAATCTTAGAAAACACCAAATACAATTTCCCTAAACCACACTATTATGGTCTAAATGCTTGCTTTTGATCTTTCGATTGGTTCAACATTCTCTTGCCTCTACCTTGTGATGATGCTCTTGTAAGTTTCTACAATATACTTATTATGCTCCTATCACATCACTCTGCAATTCTAATGTTCCCATCTGGTTGAGCAAACGAATTGAAATAACCCTATCCGAAAAATTTCGGAAATTTAGGGCTCGTTATTCTTACATTTCGAACATTGCAAATTCTCTAAATTCCGGTAACCTCAAGCCTTTTTGGGCACATTGCAAACAGCTACCTACAGTCAAGTGAAGGACTAAACTAAAACTCTCCCCAATCTGGCTGTGACTTGTTTGAGTGGCACTTGTCTTCCATCTTGTCTTCACGTGGTACTAGCTCTATTCGATTGGTTCATCATACTCAATCTAATCTCCTCCCCAACCACTTCCTTTCATATCTTCGCAGCTGATTGAATACTTTGTGAGTAATTTTAAAATATCAACTAGCTCTGGCTCCGACGGTCTTTCGTCGATTTTTTGGTAGATGACATGGAATCCTCTCTGCTCTCCCTTAGCCATCGTTATTAATAAGAACGCAACTGATTGCATATTTCCTTTTCATTCACAGGATTCGTAGTGGTTCCCATTCACAAGGCTGGTAATTCATCTTTCGCCTTGAATAACCGCTGCATCTTCTTACTCCCTTCCTATTCCAAGATAATTAAACAATATGTTCAACAATATATTCATTGTATCACAACGGGCCTCTTCTGTGCCTATGTGTGCTGGTCGTCAGGCCTCTGAAGATCGGCAGCCACGTTAACCTACTCCCTTCCTATTCCAAGATAATTAAACAATATGTTCATGGTTATATTATCAATGAATATGTCCACCTAATTGTGAAAGAACAGCACAGATTTCTGAAAAGTCATTCAACATTTACGGATCTTGTTTGTTTTACGAACTTCATAACTAAAGTGCTGGATGTGCGACTTGTCGTAGATGCGATCAATACATTATTTCCCTAGGCGTTTAAGCTCGTTGATCTCAATTGTTCTTCTTCGTAAGTTGCAAAATCTCGAGTTGGCTGCAACGACGATTCGATGGCTTGAGTCTTACCTCCTTGTGACGCGTTAGATATTGTTCTTACATGTCTGATCCTTTTCGACAATGTAATCGTGTTCCTCAAAGCACCATTCTTGGTCCCCTCCTGTTCAAATTTTATCTCACCGCACTCCTTTTTGCGAATGTTTTCTCTATGTAGACGATCTAAAACTATTTTTCAGAATAAAGTCGATTGAGGAATAAAATATAAGATTGAGGAATAAAACAGAAGAATAAAATCGAATCTTACTATTCATGAAGATTGGTGTCAAGTGAATAAAATAGTATGTATTAAATGCTAGCAAATGCTACTCCTTCAAGATTAGTCCAATATCTTTTATTTACTCGCTAAAAAACCATCTCGCAACTCCCAAGAATATGCGAAATCTTCGAGCCAAGTTTGACAGCCTTCTCAGATTTGACTCATCGTCTCTTGAAATCATATCTCTCTTACATCCATACGACGCAAACTTGGAAATAAAAACTGGTTTGCCATCACTCTTCACCAGTTGCCATTAACAGTAACTCGACGGCCGTGTTCATTTTTGTAGAAGTATGGTGAAGAACTGAGATGCCGCCAAGCATTCAGTGCGCACCATACATGGCATTTTTTGTGGATGCAACGGTGTCTCCATGACTTGACTTGGTTTTCATCGCTCCAAATACGGCAATCTTGCTTATTGACGTAGCCATCGAACCAGAAATGATCCTCGTTGCTGAAGAAAATTTTCCCGCAGTACAGAGGGTGAACTTCCAGTTAATTTTCGGCCCATTCTCCGAACGTGCGACGTATCTGATGGTCAAACGGTTTTGATTCTGGCACCAATTGGATTTTTTACGCCTTTAGATCGAGATCCTTGCACAAAATTTTCCAAAAAGTAGACGGCCAAATCCCAATCTCTTGTGCAAACCTGCGAATCGACAAATCTGGGTTTTCAGCAACACTGGTTTCCACAGCTGCGATATTCTGTTCGGAACGCCTTGTTTTCAATCTTTTCGTTGGCTGTCGGTCCAGCAACGTGAAGTGGTTGCAAAAAAGTGCAATCACATGGCAAATAGAAGGTGCGGCTGAATGATTATGCGGTCCATCAGACTCATGAAGCAATCTTTGAGTTTGCACAACTAAATACTGATTTTGGAAATAAATTTCCACGATTTATAGACGCATCTGCGGTGTAAATCTGTCCATGGCAATTTTAGTGACCTTACTGAGTAAAACTGACAGTGGCATTGACAGCTGTCAACAGTTTATTTGACAGTGGTGAATTTCCAAATGCGCCACCTGGAGACAAACATCCTTTACATAAGCTGTGTGGATGCTTCTTGACGCTTCGAGTCTTTGTTTTAATATCTATGCCTCATGTCGCAGAGTTTGTTGTAGACAGTAAAAATCAATGCCTCGAGTGTGCCAAATGTTTTGAGTGTTTGCTGTCTATACTTTGAAAAAATTAATAAATATTTGTTGAGCAAATTGTGTCTGAGAATCTTTGAGGTTCATGGCACTTGAGATAGTGAAGAACTAAAGAACTAAAACCTAACAAATTGACCGAATCGACGCTCAGTAAATTCAATCCATGCGTTATTCACATTATATAATTTATACTTTTCAAAAGTATCACGTACGTGCATAAATCTACTAATCTGTATTGATTTTTTGTTTAATACAAACTTGTCTACTCCGGAAAAAACCTACTTTCCAAACATGACACGTTCACAGAGCACCATAAAAATCGATTTATCAATTCAAAAGCATGTAAAAACAAAACATTTGACGTATCTGAGCTTTGGCTTAAGTTTTGTCAAAGATACTTTGTGACTCGATAGATTTTCAGTATTTTTTTTCTAATTAAATTTAGTTGTTTTCTTCGATTTGTTTTTAATTTTTTTTCAAACAAACAATTTGTCTTGAAATACTGCTGCAATGCAATACGTTCGAAAACTGTTCGGAGCAAAATATCTCAAATCTTGGTTTATTTATAACCTGGAGATATTCAATTGATTTTAATTGGTTTTTTTGCGATGTACTCGGTTATGATAGATAATCAAAACAAAAAAAGGAGTCACGGAAAAAAATAAATGAAACATGCATATGGCGTTGTAAGCAAGGAGTGTGTACACAAACATACGGTAAATGAGATAATGTCTGTCCAATAGATCTAATTGATAAAATCGTTTAGGAAAGGAAATCAGCGTGTATTTCTGGATGTTGTGCAAATTTGTTTTTGTGGTGCTGTGTTTTGATAATAAAACATGATAGAGTTTTAATGGTGGCTGATAGTATTGTTGATTGAAATTGTGCTTGTTGTGTAGTACGTGGTGGGGTGTAGACGGGGTTAGGCTTTCTTTTATTTAGATTATTTAGTTTGCTTTGATTGAAGTTTTGCTGATTAGGAAAGATAAGACTGTTTGTGGTGTGTGTAGTTTCATGCGCAGTTGAGAGAGATACCAATGAAATTTTGCTTGATTTATTTTTTGTCTGGAATCGCCAGCATCATTTCATACGGGTAATCTTAACTGATGCTTCCCAGAAGAAAATCAATTACTAACGCTAACATAGTCGAAATTGTTTTCTCTCTGTTTACACAAAACAGCTGAGCAAACAACAAATCTCGCCATTCGCAACCAGGATCCATATTTGCACGACTATTTAAATCTGTACGCAGATAATTAACACTGACAACAACTAGATATCATTCGCTACGATAAACACTTAATGACTCCTGAATTATAACTATTCTGCTTTTTTCTTCAAACCGCTGCACCATCTTTTCACAGTCTGCTCCATGCAAACTTATTCAAGTTCTTTTCTACTTTGAATGTCTCACTTTCATTTCCCCGCACCTCTTACCTCTTCTTTAATATCTTCGCAGTACTAGACTAACACTAGCGGATCTATGGAGTAATTAGCATTTGCAAACAAATTGAAAGAAATGACATCATAAGTAATTAACACATGGCAAATATGTTTACCGGATGACATTTCAGACTTGATAGTAAAAGAATTCTATAGGCATTATCATAATTAGGTACGCATAAATTGTTTTCATGCGTCGCGTTTAAAGGCTGGTACTGAGTTAACCGGGAAGCTAAATTTTGACATGTCTCCATTATCTGGTCATTCTTTCGAGCGAAAATTTTAGCAATGGAGAAAAGCAGAGACACTGCTCATTTCTGACGGATAAAATGTCAAGAATTTCACTTTTCGATCGATTTTCTTATTGGAAAGACATTTGCACTGCTCCATTTTGAAATTGAAACACCAAACGTCACTTTTTAGCTCGAAAGAATGAACTGCACAAACTAAGTTGGCGTGAAATGATTGGAGATATGTGTCAATGCCATCTATATTTTCGAAGCGAAAGCAACTTCGAAGCAACTTTTCATGCTAAGAACAGAGTACCACTCATGCTTATTTTCAAGCTAAATTTTCGCCGAAACTCAGTACTATGCTTAAGCTTCATACATATTTTTTAGTCGCGAGATCTAGACAACAGTTGTGTTTGGAAGCATTTTTGAAGGTTATCGAGGAGAAGTTTGTAAGTATTGTTTTATCATTCATATGAAGGGTTTCATATGTTCGGTTGAATTTTCACTTTTGAATTGATTGTCTTGGATGGTCTTCAGGTTTATGTCAACAATGTGTGTTAAAATGATTATGCGGAATATTTAAAATTCTTAGATTATGCATTTAATTGAGATTAGATTTTCCTGACTGACACAAGGTCACGCATAGACCTATTGGTCCGTACCGACACCAGATAAAAATACCCAAAGCTTGAAGGACAAGTGGCCATCGAAGGCCCCAGAACTTTTTGCGAATTGAAGGTTGTCCTTCAACTTCTGCGCCACTACCTGCATGTGATCCACCAACCAGAGCTCACTGATGTAGCGATGTCTGGTTTTCCCCAGCGCCGGACAGTGACCCAGGATATGGTGAATTGTTTCCCAGATTCTCGGTACCTGACCCTTTCTACAGCTGTCATTGGCTAAGAATCGCAGTTTCTTTTCAATTGCAGTTATTTCTATAAATAAAAATTGAAAAATAAGTAAAAAAGCTTGTATTCCAGCACATAAATTTGGAGAAAAATTTCATAAGTTAGTGGAAAATGTCAGTCTGTATTCATAATGGCTACCGCCAGGAATTGCATGTTTTCTGAGCGCAGCCGCTGGACTATCCTGCTTTTAATATTTGACTAAGAATCAAGGAGGTCTCTAAGTTGGCCCACACGTGACAATAGACAACTGAGGTCTTTTTGTTAATAAAACATCTAGATTTGTTAAAGCAGACAAAGTTCTCAAATCACGAAACGCTAAACATTTTTTCAGTCCAGTTGTACACCTGGCAGTCGTTCATAGATTAAATGCCACAAAAGAGGCTAAAAATATCCGTGTAAATATATCGAAAAAAAGCCTCCTTCAGAAAGACTCCTAAGAGGGCACGCTTAGGCACACAAGGGCCCATTGCGTAGTGCGTGCTGCATATCTGCCAAACGGACAATGTCCAGTTGAGACAGCCACCGCTGCGCGGAGGGTTCGAGTTTCTAGTTCGGGAAGTTTCCTCGTGCGGCCAATGTCAAAAGTTCTCCACAATTGTTTAATGATCGCAGCGGAAGGTTATTCCACCCAGGACTTCATAGCGTTCTTTAAGTATCTTTGTCTGATGGTCCGCTTAACTCAAGTAATCAAAATGACAATCAAAAGACTGTAGATTACTGCCGGCAAAAGCGTAAAAGTAGACAAAAAATGGGTCATTATAAGTGTTAGTCATACTGTCTATATGTTGAGCTAAACTAAAGAAGAATAAACTGAGACATTATCATCAGTTCTTTGTTCTTTAACATTGTAAAAAAAAAACAAGATAGGAAATCGGTCTCACCATCATTTGAAATGGGTAGGTTAGGTACGTCGAACAGTAGTAAAGGAATAAGAAAATCGATGTTGAAACTATATCTCTAAACACAATTACCAGTAAGACTAAAAACGGTCTTTGAAAAACCCACTTGCAACAAAAGATCCAAGAAAGCGATAAATAATGTGGTGGAACTATTCACAATGGAGTGGAATTTAACATTTTTCAATAAATGTATCTTCAGAAACGAAAGTCCTTGTAATGCTGATTATGTTACCAAAAAAAAAAAAGTTGAATCTCGCTAGTTTGGTCCGAAGTCCGTGGAAATTCTGTTTATCTGTTATACCATACATTGCTTAAAGACGATCTGTGTTGCTTAAAGCCGATCTCGTGAAAAGTTTGATGATATCCAGTAACCTAAAAGTACAGGTAGCGAACAACTTTACGCTCAATCTAGAGAAGTCAGCTGATATACATATCTATCTGGTTGGAAGAACTATTGCATAGCTTTGAGTGCTCAATCGAATTCAGAGAGCTGTGCTTTTTCTTATCAAGCTCATCTTGTTATAATTTATGTCAATTAGTTTCCAAAGCCAACATCGAGTTCTTCTTTGCCATTTTTCATCACATTAAACAGGATATGTGGCGATATTGTTATTTCTTGTCTTTGAGCTTTTTTAGCTTGTTAGAATAAACTTTACCTCACGACAAGAAGTCCGATGGAGTCAAATTCAGAGATCGTGGTGGCCAGCCAATAGCATCCTTATTCATACCGCAAACTTCCGATGCAAAAAGTCCACCGTTGAGTACGCATTATAACATGTCGCAGCGTCTTTCTGGAACTCGAAGTCTTTCTAACCTTTTTCACGCATTAACAGCAACAAAAAGTATAAATCAACATTCACTGGTATCGATTGCCATCGACTGTCTCATCAGCTCTAAAGAATAATAGAGTAAACATCAGCCCAAATAGTCACTTGTTCATCATTCAATGGCGTCTTATAAATTATGTTAGGATTATCTGTGAAATAGAGTGTGAAATGACCCTCCGCGGCTACCAAAATTTGATGAAGCTGTCAATTGCCTGCTTGCTACCCACGGGCCTAGATTGAAAATCCTTGTTTCAAGAAGGCGGTGCAAAATGTCTTGGTGGTCCTCCTCAGCTATAATAATGCTATATAGGGTGTACTCATGACAATCCACGCCACAGAAACCAAAAAAAGACCATTACCCCAAGGCATCATCAATGATCATTGTGTTCAGAAAGTTGGGATCACTGCTCACAGTCTCCATAAAGACCTGTGAAGCCTTCAAACGAACATGACTCAGCTCAAATGCTAACAATTTCGAATTTGTAATAAATTACGACAGGTACTGAACTTTTTAATTTAAATACTATTGCTAGAAGACAGTCATTATAAATACTCGTTCTTCTTAACATTTCTAGAGAAATCTTATTCAATATACGAGCAGACTTAAATACTCCCGACTTTTTCTGTTTGACTAAAAATTTAAGCTGAACACGATTTTTACCTAATTTTATTTTTCTTGCTTGTACCAAATTTTGCCGAATACAAGTTCTAAAATGAATTACACAATGATCTACATTTAGAGGTCATCATTATTGTTATCATCATAATTTTACTTTCAAAAAGCCCCATTTAAATACCACACTAAGTTCATATTCCGGCTTGCTTATATTAAGTCTTGTCATAAACACATTAAACAGCTTTTAGCTGCACATTTCGAGCAATAATTTGCTCGCTAATTCAACTGGTAAACAACAGGTAAATCTGAAAATAGCAGCCAAAAAATGCCTGAACATAAGATAAAATTCTCTCAAAAGCCTTGTACAGTTCAAGTGCATTTGAAATTATTCCCTGTAACAAAGACAAAACAAAACCGACTTTCAAGGTATTGTAAACAATTAACTTTTTCACAAAGTAGTTTCCGTTGAAAATTACAAAGGAAAACTTTCAAAAAATTTGGATTTTTTTGAAAGCTTTTTAAAATCATGGATTTCCAAACTTGATTGTTAGTAAAATGCAATCTTTATAGGATCTTTTCTTCCGCCAATGGCCATAATTATTGATGGTGTTCCTAAGGACTGCGATATTGTCCTCAAAAACGATAAAAAAATGCAAGATATCCAATAAGTTGTGAAAGCTGATCTCCGTAGGAGAAGTTTCTCCTCTGTATTGCTTATTATTACACCTTGAACCCGAAAATGTATTAACTCTAAAATCATCATAAAAGGATTTAATTATAAATCCTTTATTAAATTATAAATCTTTTATGTTAAATTGTAGTAATTTTGACTGTCCGATTGCGTGTCACAAGTCCTCAACCCCCAAATCCAAATCATTCTGTCTGCAAACCATCATATTGTGCTCTCAAAGTAGTCCATATGTTTCCTATTTATATCCGAAATTTTTTTATTTTCAATAATAAATTCTAGTCACGCTTAACAACCACCCGCTTCTCCTTCTTATCTATTCCTCCGCCATACCATACCACCGAACGATTAGAACTTTATCTACAATTTGCTTGGTTGACTGGCCGTGCCAATTTCGGCTGGCAAGAACCACCACTTGCTACGCATATGCTCATGAACGCAACACTCTTTTGGGGGGCGTACCTCGAAGAGCTTATACAAAAATATGCATAAAGCTACGAAGCTACGATTCCAAATAAGCTTAACATAATCATGCGATGGTGCTTATCATCAAACATAACCGTGACTAAAATCCAGACTCCCTCTTTTGGATTCCACCGAAACTGTTTTGTGCTTTATTGGTTGTAATTTTCACAAAGTTCTATGAATCATTTGAATTTACAGTAGAGACCAACATTTATAGACTGTGTAAAATAAACTTTCAATAAATAAAGGTACCTATATATTTTTATATTTCAAAAATTCTTTTAAAAAGTGCATCTGGAAAGTGTATAGATAAAATGAAATACTTTTATAAATCAATAAATCCGATAAATCAAAATCTAAGCAAATAAAACATATTTATTTTTTCGGAAAATTCAAATGATAAATAATACAAATAAAATTAATTGTGATGTTAACTTATGCGTCTAATAAGTAAAACAAAATAAAGTTCCATATATTGAAATAAATAAAACGAGTGTGATAATAGATAAAAGTTGTTAATTAATTTTAAATTATTGATAATCTAAACCAAAAACCGAGTAAAATGTCGGCTGTGAGAAGATGGATTCGAGGATCAACATCATCTTCGTCGACTGCATCGAATGCACCGAATCCGGTTGTTGTTCGGCAACGCGGACGAAGTCATTCATTAGATGTTCAAGCATTGGAACGATCTGGTGTTCGAATGATTTTGCAAAATGTAAGATTGATTATATTTTGAATTATTTATAGAGTTTATTTTCAATATGAATTATTTGTGTGCTTTTGAAGAATTATCCTTACAAAAAAATTTTTTAGTAGCAGATAAATTTAAAAAAAATATAGAATTTTTTTTATTAATTTACATATTTTTGATTTACATACTTTTAACTTATTTACCCATTTTTATTTATTTGTTTTTATTGAGTTGTTTTTATGCATATATTTCTTTATTTTTTTATATATTATTTATTTATATTATTTACTTTAATGTTTCTGAAAAAGTTGAAATTTATTTGAAAGTTCAAACTTTGATGCGAAAGAAAACATGTCCTGGTAAAACCAAAATTTTGAGTGCATGGTTGCCAGTTTTGAATAAAAATCCTCATGCTTCTTTCTCTTGAGAGTTACAATATATTTTTAATATTGTAACTCTCAAGAGAAGAAAGAGGCTTGCGCTTATAACATATGGCCCAGTCATTTTAGCATAAAAAAGGGGTCAACCTCGGAATGGGAGATAATAAGCTGAATTTTTGTATATACCTTCACTTTGAGATCCTCAACGTTGCCTCAAAAGTCTCATAAAATCTCGTGTCTGCGTCGAAAGTTATTCAAGGTCAAAGGTGAGAAAAAACAGTTTTTTGCGATTATCTTGGTTTCTATTGCTCCAATGATGTTAACACTTAGGATCGAAATTGTAGAGCATCAAATTTGCGACACATTTTATTTGAAGCATTTTTTCCTGCGCTCAACCGTTTTTCCGATAGAGGGCAGTAAGCGCGCAGCACTCAGCTATATGTACTGTAATGCAAGGTCAACCGTGAATATCTGTGAATACTACCTTCAGTTTTGAATTATTTGTATTATTTATCAGTAAATACATTGTATTTAATAGCATTTTACCTATTTTAAATATTTTCATTTAATTATATTTACCTTCTTTGTGTGATTAAAAACTAATTAAATGAAATACTATTTGTATATGTAAGTTTATTGAAAGTAGATTTTAAGTAGTAAAATAATTATGTATTTTATATTTAAAATGTGCAATTTTTTAAATATTTAAATACTTATCATAATTATAACTGGGAAGACGGTTTTTACGACCTTTTTATATCATCGATGGCGGATTTTTCTGCATCGCGTCGTTTGGAGTAAAGACGATGCTTTTTCTGTTGTTTTAGATAAATACGTTAAGTATTTAGAAACACATTATGCATCAAAAACTGTTGTTGTGTTTGACGGATACTCAGACTACACTAAAAACATAAAAGCAATGGAACAACACAGAAGAAATGCTGCTTTTTCGAAATGCTATGAAGTTTGTTTCGACAAAACAATGATTGTGCCAATTAGCCAAGAAAAGTTTTTGTCAAATCGATGTAATAAGAAAAAACTTATTAGTATGCTCATTGAAAAGTTTGAGAGTGTAAATATCACAACAAAGCACTCAAGAGATGATGCTGATGTTCTAATTATAGAAACAGCAATCGAAGAATCTAAACCTGAAAGGACTGCCATCATTCTCGGAGAAGACATAGATTTACTAGTTTTTTTAATTGGACGCACCCAATTACATCAAAAAAGTTGGCAAAGGCAATGTCAAAACACAAATATATTCTTCAACAAGTTTTGACAAATATCCTATTTCTAAAAAACATGTTTTATTTTTACATGCATTCAGTGGATGTGATACAACTTCTGCACTGTTAAAAAAAGGGAAAAAAAAACTTTCATAAAAGCACTAGAACAACTTGCCAATTTCGACGAACTAGCTCAAGTTTCTCTAGAAGAAGATGTCCAACAATTATACGATAATGGCATTCGGATCTTACTAGCGATATACAATGCTCCAAAATCTGAGGATAATATCGATCATCTTCGATATACTCAGTCCATTAAATCAACAAAACTTAATAAACCTGTCCAATTATCTAATCTTCCGCCAACAAGTGCAGCGGCCCATCAGCATATCAGCCATGTATATTACCTAGTTCAAAAATGGTTAGGGCATGATTTAAAACCCCAAGAATGGGGTTGGGTGCTCCAAAATGAGTTCCTGGAGCCAATGCCAACAATATTACCACCAACTTCCGATGAATTACTGAATACTCTATTATGTGATAAGCAAGAATGGATGTGGTGCACGGTGCCGATGTAGAAAATCGGGGCTGCAATGCACTTTAGCTTGTGGCCACTGTAATGGGCAAGCTTGCCTCAATGCTGTTTCATTACAAAGTGACTGTGAGCAAATTCAGGAAGGTCTGGAAACACCAATTCAAGGCAACGAAGATGATGACACTGATACAGAAATTCCCGAACGTCCAGAAGATGACGATGAAGAAGAAGAAAAGTAATACTTTTGTTATTTAAATTTTTAAAGAATGGTAGATTAAAAATATGTAATTTATATGTATAAATATATTAAAATAAATTAAATATATGTAAAATGTTATTAAATACAATGTATTTACTGATAAATAACTCAAAACTGAAGGTTTCACGGTTGACCTTGCATTACAGTACATATGGCTGAGTGCTGCGCGCTTATCGCTCTCTATCTGAAAAACGGTTGAGCGCAGGAAAAAATGCTTCCAATAAAATGTGTCGCAAATTTTATGTTCTACAATTTCGATCCTAAGTGTTAACATCATTGGAGCAATAAAAACCAAGATAAGCGCAAAAAACTGTTTTTTCTCACCTTTGACCTTGAATAACTTTCGACGCAGACACGAGATTTTATGAGACTTTTGAGGCAACGTTGAGGACCTCAAAGTGAAGGTATATACAAAAATTCAGCTTATTATCTCTCATTCCGAGGTTTTATGCTAAAATGACTGGGCTAATATTTTACCTATAAAAAGAACAAAAAGAAAAATCTAAAGATGTCAAATCATATGATCTTGGTCGTCAACCACAGATTCACGTTATATTTTCCCAAAAAAAAGTAGGTTACATATTTTCAAGCATTATCCAGTTTTCAAGGAAATTTCAACCATCTGTGTAATTTGTTTGATTGTCTATTGTCTAATAAAAAAGCCTTCAAGAGATTATTGGAATATGATGTTACCTGAAAATTAAAGTGAATTATTTTATTTAATGAAGCCTCCTTTCAATACGATCTATAAAATTTAATTTAAAAATAATTTAGGCCCGTGCAGTCCTTTATACTCAAAACTAATGGAATCTTTTTGGTAATTTGTTCACAGACGCTTATTTTGTCCAGGAATTTACGAGGCGCAATTTGCTTTTTTTTTTCGGTGGTACTGCGGCGATCCATTGGGGCGGCCGCCATTTTGTTTTTTAATAATTTTTTCTAATGAAAATGTTAACTCTTAGCTTCAATAAAGATGTGTGTAAAATTTCAAATCGATATCTTGAATAGTTTTTTGTTCGTAGTTGTTTAAAAAAAAAGTTCATTTTGAGCAGTTTAACAGTGGACTAACCCCTTAAAAATCTCTCCTAGAATTCCCAATAGTATGCATTTGGATGATACAGCTGCTTCCTCTCCACATGATGTGTGTGAGCTTTTTGCTCTTTACTTTTCTTCTTTCTCTCAGAACAACGCGCTAATCCTTCCGAATATCTTCTCTTCCCGTCTTGTCCTGAACTACATCCGTTTCGGACAAAACCTTTCAAAATCGAATTTGTGATGAACGATATCGATACAAATATCAGTGATGGTTGCGATGATATTCCAAATATTCTGGCTAAATCACTTTCATCTTCTTTTTGCGTCCCTCTTAGAATCTTATTTAAAATAAGTTTATTTTCCGTATGTTTCCTTTCTCTTTGGAAAATTGTCAACATCTTCCCGATACATAAAGCTGGTAGGTAATCCTACATGCGCCTCAAGCTACCGTCCCATTTCCCGTCATCCCTGTTTTGATAAGATCTTTGAAAGAGTGGACTACAAAAAATAACTCTTTTATCCAAGCTACTTTAGCTCACGAGCAGCACGGTTCAATCCATTATAATCACCCTTCTTTTCTTCACACATACGGTCGCATCCGCTCTTGACCATCAAAAGCAGGTCGAAGTATTATGCACTGACTTTTCCAAATGATTGGACTCTGTCAGCCCTCTTTCTTCAAAAGGCAAAGAATGATAGCATAGGCTCGTATCGTATCCTGGATTACCTCCTATATCTTTGTTCATACCTGTATTGTAACAGTTAATTTCTGTTCTTCCTGGATTACCTCCTATATCTTTGTTCATACCTGTATTGTAATAGTTAATTTCTGTTCTTCAGCTATCTCATATTCTGCTTCAGGTGTTCCGCAAGGCTATATCCTTAGCCCTCTTCTGTTTATATTTTTCATAAACAATTTAAATTCTCTAATCCGTTCTTCGTGTCTTTGATATGCACACGATTTCAAAACGTTCCGAGTGATCGAGTCACAAGAGGACTGTACTTTTTTTACTAATGGTCTTCTTGTTTTTTTACAATGGTCTTCTGACTTTGCATGTCACAAAATGGCTTATACATGTTAAACGTCTCATTGATTTCATTCTACTCTGTTTCTGCCTCTCCTGTCAATGCTGTTGATAATTTCAATAACCTTGGTGTAATATTTAATCCGAATCTTGATAATTTGATAAGCATATTTTGTACATTACTGCCGAGGTCTCTAAACTATCAGGTTTCATAGTAAGATCTTTCAAAGTCCTCGCTAGTCTTTCCACCTGTTTGCACCTCTTCCTTTCCATTGTTCGTAGTGTCTTTAAATATTGCAGGTGTCCTCATTACTTCCATTTATATAATGCGTTGGAGATTTATTCGTTCCTTGTTCTTTAAAATTCGGCTTCACTTGCGTCTTCATAATTATCGTCTTCTGTTCCTACATCTTCGTTCCCTCGAATCACGGAGACTTTTCATAAATGAGTGCCTCTTCTTTAAGTCCTGTCATAAAATGGTTGAATCTAACCTCAGTAGCCACGTTTTTATCCGTGTAGCAGTTCTTGGCACGCGTTCCTTTACTTGTTTAGTGTGCCATTTGCACCCATTGGCACTTATTGCATTTATCTCCGTTGTTGCGTTTTGTTAGGCAGCACTGTAACCTACAGTTGGGCCCTCTCTATTGCCGTCGTTACATGCAACCAAAATTTTCACTCAACATCACTATTAAGAGAAATTTGCAGTGAAAATCGAAGACATTTTCTCAAAAATGATATAAAAATCAAGGACATTTTTCGATTTAATCGTATTTGTTTAGCAAAAGAACGTCATCAGGAAATTTCGAACAAAAATCGACATTTTTCTGGCAAATCAAAACAGCTGTGGAACAAGAAAAAAAGGCTATCCTGAATTATTTCTGTACCAAAATCCAAAATCGAAGATCATTTTGTTTTCCATATTTGTTTACTTGATTGTTTACTTGAATTCGACTGCATTGGTCAAATTTAAAATTCATAGACATTAACATATACGAGTATACGAACAAGATATACATTTTTGTGTTTATCAATGCGGTATTTTATATAAAAATATATATTAAAAAATCATAATTTTTCACCCATTTTTACGGAAAACCTGCAAAACGTTCTCGATTTGTGAGTAATTTTGAACGGAAATTTCGTTGTTTTATAAGTTCTGAATTTTTCGGTAATTTTGAATGAAAATTTCGTTGGTTTGTTTAATCTTTTTCAAAAATCGAAGACATTTCTCTAAAAACAGACAAAATTCGAGGACAATCGTATTTTGTGCATTTTTATGTTATTATCTTATACTTTTTTCCAAAATTTTCTTGCTCCTACAATACATAAACAAATTTAAAGACTGTTTAAACCAAATCAAACTTAATTCATTGATTTGAACTATCTAATTGGATGACTCCCTAAATCTGTCTCGAAAATTAAATCAGTAGGTAACTTTAAAAATCAATAATCAAGAATTTATTGCTCTGATAGGCAAGTTTACTTTGTAATTTTGCTAACGATACTTTGCAGGTGTATCTGTTGAATATGGTAATAAATAAATATATCAATAAATTGATTTAAAAAAATTCAAAATATCTCAATGTTTATTCAAAATATAATTTGCAAACTAAAAAAAACAATAAAAACATCTGAACTAATCAATTTGTTTATTTTAATTAATTTCAGCGAGCGGCTGCACACCAACAACAATTAGTAAATCAAAGTGAGTAATTTTCGCAATTAAACTATATATATTTTTACAAACCTTACGATTTAGTCGTACGTTTAAAATATAATATGCAAGTACCAAGATCTCCCCTAAAAAAATATAAATACCAAAATTATTTTTCAGGTTATTTCTCTCTAATTGCGTTACATTTTGCAGGTTTTGTGGTCAACTGATCCAATTTACATCAATTAATAAATGATTTGTAGATTACTTCAATTCAGTGGCGGCTCGTGTCTTTAAGACTCGGGGAAGCAGATTTATTTTTGCATAGTTTTCCAGAATAAACAAGTAGGAATTTCAGCGCAGCAAATACATCAAAAGTTGCATTCAATATCCAATTCTTTGACTCAGTGACTTTTCTACTCATTATGATCACCATCAATCTCAGTAATATTTAAATGATGCAAGATTACGAATTACAATGCAAGATATTGCAAATTAGAATTTTTTTTTAAATAAAAAGTGAAAATTAGTGGTCCTGGTCACCACGAATCTATAAAGTACTTTTATCTATTCAAATAGTCTAAGAGAAAAATATACCGCAGTAGATGTTCTATGGTGAAATTCAATTTTCAAGACAAAATGAATTAAACCTTCGGCAAACAACGTGAAAATAATTCCTCTCCTTAACCTCATAAAGTATTATATCTATTCAGTGTATACATATATTAAACAGAACGTGCTCAAATATTTCTTTTATTCTTTGCATCAACAAGCAATAATAAAACACAAAGCATTTATTTAAAAAAAATACTTTCATAGCTCTTCCATAAAATCAGCTTCATGTCTTTAAGATTTAGGGTTGAAATAACCTCACGTTGTATGCCGAACGTTAATACTCTTGTACTATTTAAGTGAAAAGCCACTATCTTTCTATAATCATTCCAATACTAACTTACGCACTTTCAGCACAAACAAACAAACAGACAAATCAGAAGAAACATTAAACATTAAACTCTTGAACTCAGTAATAAATCCATTAAAGAAACGAAACATACAAATAACACCTTATGTTAAACTACGAATTCATTACAGTATTCATACATACAAATAACATCCTAAGCTCAGTCACCTAAAGTATACCAGCTCCAAGTTCTGTAACAAAATAGAAACCAGACAGAGTACGCTACAAATCGTGCTGCGTCCATTCACAAATATTTCTGGGCTATTTAGCGGCTGAATAAGCGAGGGGTTTTTGATTTTCTCTACTCAGGAAGACGCGGTGAGCTGAGCAGCGTCAGCGCTTCTATTCGGGAACATTCATTGCAAAGTGTTTCCGACCACCGATTGCGTGATGCTTGCAATGGAGTGTAGGCACACATCATGGTACGTGCATTGAGGCAAGATCACTTTAGTGTTCTGTGTAGCATATTTCAATACGCTGCAATGAACTGAGCGTTCTGGCTTACAGTGGTACGAGATGCTTGAGGCTTTAACTCAAACGCAAGATATCCGATCGCGTTGCTGTAAAACTACTTGTAAGGCACTTTGGCTGTGAGAACTATCTCGTGTGTGAGATGAATAGTGTTTTGAGTTTCGTAAATTTTTTAATTGATGTTGGATGCTAATTTATATAAAATCAATTGATTTGCTTTGAATTCCAATATGTATTGTTAAGATATTTTTCTTGTATAGACAATATTTAGCAAGGGAAGCACTGCTTCCTTTGCGTACAACGACGAGCCGCCCCTGCTTCAATTCATTATTCATGTGTTCTTGTATCATTTTCCTGTCTATCATCTGTTCAATTTTGAAGGATTTAAATTTTTCTAGAGAATCTTCTAAATCACGAACGGAAAACCGAAAGGATTAAATGTTGAAGATAAATCCCCAGAGAATTATTAATTTTCAATAAGCAATCTGGATTATCCAAGGCATTTAGACTCGTGGCTCAGTGAATTTAAATTTATTCATCATTTTCATGTTACTGTTTCAACCTTGAAAATTTCATTAGATGGTCCTTACTGAATATTTACTGTAATTTACATGATTGAAATCTTTTCATCGTTGAGATGATTTTTCTGAAGGTCGAGATGGATTTTGCCGCAAATTTAAGCCAGGATGAATGTAATCCTTTAGTCATTAAAGTCCATATGTGTAGGTATTTCAGATACATTCATATATATCTTAGATATGGCTGAGAAGAAATAATTGATTTCTTGTTCTTAAACTGACGAGGAATGCCAGTTAATTGTTAGGAATCACTTTTTTACTTTAGTTGTGAATCACCAAAATCTCAAAAACTCATGCCACACCTCCAAATTTCTATCAAGTTTTCATCATTTTTTTCTATTAGTCCACTCATTCTTGCAATCAACTGTAAACTCCGCTAACAAACCAGTTTGATGAAACCAAAAAGAAGAACCACTTTAAAGCCCAAGAAACGAAAAAAATAAAAATAAACCGGAAATCTTGTTCTGGAATATTTTATTTTCTTGAAACGTGCTTTGCGTTGTTGCTTTTGTATTTGCTTTTCGAATGGCCACCATATGTCATCAATCACCAAAACAAAAACACGAAACCAGACGCTTCAATCGATCTACCTATCTTCTCGAATATGACGTAATGCCGTGGAATACGAACGACGAAACGTAAACAAAAACAGAAATCGTGAAAAAATACAAAAAAGGAAAACTGCAGAAGCCCTAAATTCTTTCAAGGTTTTTATACATGTGTTTATTTACATATTTTAACATGAATGGGCTGATGTTGGTTGACATGTTGAGCTGGGTGGTGTAGAGTACCTACATGCATATGTGGATTTGCATGGATGGATGATTGTTTGCTCGAAGCAAGTTGTCAATAGCGGTGGTGTGTTTTTGATGCATAAAAATCACCAGCATGGCCCTGATGATGTATTCAAGGGCACTAAGGTCGTTCCAAAAAACCTGAAATTTACCCGAACTTGGATGGTGAACTTCCGTCACGGTCTTTGGTCTTTTTTGGATTCTGCTGGTTATTATTCCTTCTCGTAATCTTCCCGACACGGGAAGCTTTCTTGTATTCGCCAACACAAGTGTTCGTGAGTACAATTTAAAGATATGGTTGAACAGTTCCAGAATTACGTCATCCTATTATGCCTTGTGTTCTGGATTGCACGAGGGAAAGGATGTAGAACGTTGCGATGAATAAAGATACGAACCACATCTGCGCTGGCTTGGTTTCGTTGTTGTTTATGTTTTTTTCTTGATGGTGGATATTAAATAATACCGGTTTACGATTGAAGCACGCGTAGGAAATATTGGTGTTATTGGAAGAACTGCCATTTCGAAACAAAAAATAGATCAGTGAAAATGCTAACAGATTTTTTTTAGCCTTGTCAGGTTTTAGAATCTTAGAAATTTTATAAATGATTTTCATTCAGAAACGAGCAGGGAAAATCACTGGAAAATATTTCCCGGAAAGTCGTCGTCGTTGTATGATACAAATAAAAACTGATTTATGCCATAAGGAAATAAAGAATTTCATTTAGAAAGAATTTTAACATTTATACAAGAACATTAAATCGCTACATACAGCTTTCTAATGCTCTAAGCTCATAGAACTGTATTACATTGTATCTGCATTAAAATTGGTAGACATTGCGTCTGTATTCGATTAAAATGTTCGCTTGTTCAATGTACGCATAATAAAACTACATTCAATCATTATTAAGGTCACTCACATCGTGCTGGACAGGTTTTCAACCGTCTTATACTCAGTAATATAAAAATTAATTCTATCTATCTATACATCCATGCATAAATCTTTTTCCTTCATAGACATGTTTCTGGCAAACAGCTTCGAAAGATGTGTATCTTACATTGCTTACGTGACGTACCGCACGCCATATAAGCCCTATTCTTGATTTTGTTTTTCATCTCATGCTACCTTGAGGAAAATGCAATAAAAAAAAACTAACATAACAAACAAATAGAATCATAAATCTTGTTCTCTAGGCTCTCATCGTATACAGTAATAATGAATGATTGAAACTAATTTGAAATCAGCTGACTAGGTCTACTATCTATTTTCAATGTGCGTTTAGCAGCAAATTAAGGCAAAAACACTGTATAGTTTTCTACAACGGAATGAAATTTTAATTGATTGTTGTTGTATGGTTAGTAGATGTTATAGTACTGCCAGATTGTACTGTTTGAATAAAAAGATAAAAAGTTTACTTGAAAATATTGTTGTTAGATTTACTGCATGAATTACAAACAATAAAAAAACTGGGTCTAGTGAATGCTTTTCAAAAGTTTACTTGTCTAACAATACGTCCACCAAAAATTACGTAAAGTCTGTCAAGCGATTAAAATTTACATCAAAAGTCTACATCAAAAGTTTCGAACTCATAATATGTACGAAATTATAGATTCTTTCCAAAAACTGTGTAGACATTTTCTTAGTTGAGATGTTGCCATGGAAGCACGTTTCCCGTTCTTCAACACAGATATAAGCTGGAGTCTCCACGGTAATAACGTTTTAATAGTCTAGTATCGCGAAGTTATATTAGTATCGATATCTCAAAAGTTTTTATCTAAAATTAATAACTAACCGAACTTCTGTTAACTCAACGGTTAGGTTCGATGATTTCTGCCAAAGCTGTGGCTCAGAGGCCGAAAAGGAATCTGTTCTCCATCTCATGTCCCAGTTCTCGGGATTAGCGAAGAGAAAAATGGCCTCATTCAACATCCCTAATGAGCAATATTTGGCAGGTGATTATGTGTAGGTGTGTGTGTGTGTGTGTATATATATTTGCTGGAGGAGTGCCGCCTGGCAACTCTAAGTACCCAGGCCAAAAGACCCATTTGTAAGCGATTATATGGTGTTAATTTTTTTTCTTATAATTTAAGTAACCGTTGACTGATATTTTCTGCTGTTTCACTCAAAAGAGCCGGTTTAAATCGAACTTTCTACTAAAAAATTTCTGAGCCTCAAATTATTTCTAATGCTGCCTCCTCACTGTGGGCCATCATCGGCCACTGCAATGCTTGCAACGGGCCTTTGCACACTTGTATTCTTTCTGCACTCCTCAAATCGGTTTTCTGAAGTCATGATTTTTCGGTTGCACATGATGCCCGCTTTGATGTGTGTGAAAAACCGCTCCGAAAGCCATCCTCGGCCATCGCCATTTCCATGCTTCGCCACTGTCGGCCACTGCAAGCCATCGCGCGTCTACACAATGGGCCGCATGATGGCCCACAGTGAGGAGGCAGCATAAGAAAATGACAGAAAAATCGCTGCCGTGCTCGATGGCCAACTATATCACTCGTGCTCGCTGTTCCGTTCCGTCCTTCACTTCTCTTTCCAAAAAGCTCGTGCTGGATCCAGCAAAAAACCGCTCGTCTAAACCGGCTCAAAACTTTCAAGGAGTTTTTTGACGGCTGAGGTTCTGTTTATGTCGCCCAAAGCAATGGGAACTATTCCACTTGACCCATGAAGTAGCGACAAAATTGTTTTATCTGCTTTTTTTTTTACAAAGAAGTACGTACACACCCCCTCTGTATTCATTGTGCGAGAAATTTCCCGGCTTAGGTCTGAATACAATTTTATTTTCAAAAACTGATTTTTTCCATTAAATTCTCCTTACCAGTGCATGGGTGTGGTCCTCAGAGTCAACAACTTTTCAATGCTCTTCGAAAAGTAGGCCTCTGTTTCAATTGTAATTTACTCAATTCATCCAAATATCGTGCCACCGTCGAAAATGCTGGAGTTTAATTCCGTTGTCCAATTTTTAATTTTTATTATCAAATATCCATAAACATGGGGGCCCGGTAGCTCTGCTCGCTAGGGCGTCAGGCCGAAAATCGCCGTGCTACGGGGTCTGCAGGTTCGAATCCCGCCAGTGCCATGGCTGTAAGTGTGAATGCGTGTGATTGCCTATGAGGGTGGCAAATGGGCCCAAACTGGTGACCTAATACTGGCCGCGTTCCCGGTAACCTAACCTATCCATAAACATCGTTCGAATCGGCGTTGGTTTTCTCGTTCCTTTTTTTCAGAAACAAGTATCATTCACTGCACGATATTTTTTTTAAATTTTTGTAAAAATACAAATTCAGTTCACTTTCAAACTAAAATTTTCAAAGTGGTCATTTGAGCATTAATATTTACGAAAAATAACATAAATTTGTTCCTGGTGCGGATAGACTCTCATCACAGTCCACCACTTTTCAATGGCCCTATATCACATAGATTTATTTTTGCGAGTTTTTGTAGGACTGAATAAAGAAAAATTCCTCCAACCAGTCAAAATAACCAAACTTAACATATATTACTAATTTCGTTGTTCAGGTTCTTCCATTTGATTTAAATTAGCTAAAAAAAAAATGAAAATGTGTTCCTTAAAATTAGGTATAAAATCGATTGTGTCAAGAAGCACAAGTTTTCAAGGACTTAAACATGGTTAGCACTAGTTGCTGCAAGTAATGGCATGGATGGTTGACCATTGACACCAATACAATATTTTCATTTGCATCTTTTTTTATACCGACTAAAGTGGCTAGAGTTTCGTGCAGACGAACCTTTAAAAAAAAAAATTCCTCTAAACAGGCATGTTTGGCTATGCAATGCGTTCTATTTATTTATGGAGATTTTTCGATATGATTCATTGATATACATCAAAGGATCCATCATCGAATCCGTTTTTTTTAGCCCTTCTTTATGCAACCTCTGCTCTAAAGCAATTGACCAAAGTGAGATCCCCCCTCCATATTTTGCCATGCGTTGACCATTAACAAGGACTCTGATTCTTGCTCGGTTAAAAGTCACAGTGACTGTTTGCCTAAAATTGACACTCATCTTTGTTGAAAGTGAGACTGAGCTCCGAAAATAGGTCATTTCACTTTAAGTTTTACAACTATGAAGTTTTTTCATAGGGGGTAGGACAATAGCTTCTTGCGCATGGGCTACCAGGTTGGAATCAAGGTACGAATGGGTGACCGCGCACTGAGTTTTGAGTTAACCTATTGGGTGTATACATTGAAAACCGAACTTTTTTGAATGAATTATTTGAATTAATTAATGAATTTATATGTTATTCAAAATACTGTCCATCGTTTGCGATCACTTTTTCCCACCTTTCTGGTAGCAAATGAATTTTTCTGTCAATAATCGCTTCAAACGAATTAATTGTTGTCGGTACAGCTGTCCCATAATAGGTTGACCTGATTTCAGCAATTCAGAATGATTCGGTCCCTTCTGATCCCACGAAATACTGAGCATTACCTTAAAGCCATGTATATTCGGCTTTGACATCGATGTTCCTGATTGGCCGGGCTTCACATACGATTTCTTGCGCTTTGGGTTATCATAATGTATCCATTTTTCGTCGCCAGTAATAATTCGATGCAAAAGCGACTTTCTTTTGTAGCGTTCGAGGTGCATTTCAGAAATGCAAAATCGCCTTTGGACATCTCTTGGCTTCAGTTCGTGTGGCACCCGATTTCTTACCTTCTGGATGAACCCTAACGCTTTCAAACGCCTGGAAACGGTTGCCTGTGTCACGCCTAGTGCTTTTGCGAGCTCATCTTGCGTTTGGCGCTCTAATTCCTCGCCTGCAAATTTTTTCTCTTGACCAGGGCGCTGTTTGTCATTGATGTCAAAATCGCCACTTGCGAAGCGTTTAAACCACTCAAAACACTGTGTTCTGGATATAACATCGTCGCCATAAACATCCACCAGCAAAAAAAGTATCCCAACAATAGGCGTGTTTTTTTGCTCCCCCTATCTATAATAGGACAATGCTATCAATTGCAGACGCATTGGAAACAACAACAACTCCCCCTATGCATAACAGGAATTGTTTTTGTTTCCAATGCGTCTGCACTGGTTAGTATTGTTCTGTTATGGGTAAGTTGAGCAAAAAAAACGCGCCTAATATTTCCCGCAAGTACTGTAATTAACGCCAATTTTCGAAGTTTTCCATGATGGTAAAAAACTTATGCGCACAAAATGTTAGCGAATTGTCTTTGTGGCTTTGACAGCTAATCGATGGTACTTAAAAACGAATTATATGTATTCTGTTAATTTTAATGATTTAAATAAAAACAATGTATTTTGAATAATTTGTTCATGATGCTTTCAGAACTTCTTGTATTCCTTTCCGTTTATTTTTTTTCTAGTGGTCTGTATAATGTTTCAAATGCTGTGTTATCTGCGTACCGTAGCACGTGGGAGCAAACCCACGCCAGGCTGAGCTAGTCGGATGGGAAAAGGCACGAAGGCAACATAAAGGAAGATCTTTTAATAAATTTTCATGCTACACTGACGACAGCTCGACAGAGATAAGTCAGATGCAACAATATCTTTTTAGGCACTCTATGCTCGTCCATTCGCTGCACGTGGTCTGCGCATTGCAGCTACCGCAGTCTGGTGATTGTGGAGACCTATGGATCGTAAAATGTGTCGCACGGTTCGTGTTTGTAGCTTAAATACCATAGGCCACTCTCATGTTTGGATCTAATTTTCGCGTCAGGACCCGCCTTTCGAAGATATTCAACATATTGGTGGATGTTTGTGTCCTTCACCCTCACCAAGCAGCATTAGTACAATACATTTTTTATTATTAATTTATAGACTTGGCGCTTTCCTGCGTATTCAGCTGACCTTCAGTAAAGTAATCTTGGTTATATTTCGTCGATTTCGTTGCATTTTGTTGCTATTTTCCACTTAAGTATATGAATTCGTCCACATTTTCGAAATTATAATTGTCAAGATCCATATTTTGCCTATTGTGAGTCCTCGTTTTTGGGTGTCTACGTTAAGGGGTGAGTAGGGTTTTTAAATTTATTTTTTTTCGATTTTATTTTTTATTTTGAAAGGAATGACTAATATCTCAAGAATGTTGTGTCTAAATTTCAAGTCGATCAGAGCAAAATTGACGAAGCTATGACTATTTTTATACCTGTCGGATTTTTATACCAACCTGATTCGAGCGCGCTATTGTTACCAGGCAGCTGGTTCGATTTTTATAGGATACCTTAAAAGTTACCCCTATCTTTCTTTATAGAAATTTAAAAAAGAGTACAAACGTGTTAACTTAAGTCAATAATAACTTTATATTATATTATTTATAACTTTAGTCAATGTAGAGTATATAATTTAGTGTGGCAGTAAACGTTATATCGAGCAATACACGCACTTTCCGATTTTCGCATCATTTTAGCTCCATTTTCGTTCAGTTTTGTGCTTAAATATTGCTAAAATGCAGAAAAAAGTTACAAGATCTGATAGAGCAACAACTAGTGCAAGATTATATCGACCTAAAAAATTTGTATTAGTCTTTTCAACAATTGCAACAGTAGTTAAATGCATAAAATGTGATGGAAAAATAAATTTTCATTCGACTAAAAAAGAAGGCCGACTAAAAAAGAAGCAAACAAAAGAAGGCAGGATTCATCGTAGACAGGAGCAACAAGATGCTCTAGACATTGTAGATGATAGATACATCCTTTATGGACCTGACACTGATGATTCAGTGTGAAGTAAGCCGATAGAACTTGCTTATGAACGTTTCATCCCAAATTTTTTAGTGTTCAAAACTTTAAAGCGCTTTTCCCACAACTCACGTTTTCAAAGTCGGTGCCCATCATAACTCCAAAACTACTGCACCGATCCTTTTAAAATTTTGAACACTATTTTTCTACATAATTTACGAGGTAACGCCGGAGAGTTTTTTTTTCGAATTTGTTTATATTTTTATCTTTATAATAACGAATTAACCGATTTTTTTTTGCAAAAAATCGCGTTTTTTCGTTCAAAGTGCTCCCAAAAAGTGAAAAATTTAAATTTCAAAAAACCCTCCCGGCGTTACTTGGAGAAAGCGATTATCTAACGAAATACGTTTGATTTTAGGATTTCAGTTTATTCGGCACCGAGTTATGATGGGCACCGCAATTCACCTTTATTCCGAGACGCTCCAGAAGAATTGCTGCCATTGTCGTATTTTTTAATATTTTTTCATGAAAATTTCGCAAAATATTCTTCAAATGTTATACTATAATGTACCATTGGTTTTAATAAATAGATTTTAACTGCTTCATCTAAAAAAAATCACAAAAATGTGCCTTTTTTTACACGAATTAACCCTACTCACCCTTTAAAGGATATGTACCTATCATGCAGAAGAAGCATATACCGCGGGTACATAGTAACATCAAAAACCTCCGTTCGAATTGAATTGAAAAGTCGGTTCGCTGCTTGTTCTGTTCGAATTAAAAAATTGTAGATCAATGCTGCCACACGTTTCATTAGCATTTTCTAGCATTAGTGAAAAATTGCTGCATATTTATCTTTTCAGCAAAATTTAACGCAAATTCCTTAATCTGTTTTTCAATAAACTAATTATACCCAAACACTTCTAACCTTTTCGACGGCTGATTGCAAACTAAACGTCCCACATGGCTAGCAGTGTGCTCATTTTTTTCCGACATACAGTGGCTCACAGCTTATTTCAACCAGCACGTAAAAAAACTTTAACTTCCTATAAAAACTAAACGAAATAAGTTATCAACATTATTTAAACGCAGATTATTAGACTAGTTCTCACAATTACCATTTATTCAGTTTATTATTATTTTTATTTTATTTCTATAGGTCATAACAATTAAGGACGAAAAAAGTAACTCAAACAATGTCACAGCTTATTTCAACCAAGTAACAGAATCAATGTTTAAATTAAGTTGCAAGGCACAAAAAAATATTTTAATATTTAGTATGACCACCCTTCTGATCAACAACCATTTTTAGCTTCTCAGGCATTGAATTGACCAACTTTTGTGTCACTTGTGGGGTAATTTTGGCCCATTCCTCAACCAACACGCTTTTGTTGGATATCTTCCGTTTTCGGATGTTTGTATCCAAAATGGACCACAAATTTTCGATGACGTTAATATCGGGCGACTGTACCGGTGGTTGCATAACATGCGGACAATTCCAAACCAGCCATGTCTGTACAATACCCGACTTATGCTTCGGGTCATTGTCTTGATAAAATCTGAAGCCACCGCGAATGCCCAGTTTCTCCGAACTTTCAATCAAATTGAACTTCAAAATTTCGAGATAATGAGACTTATCCGTTGTAGTCTCAATAATTTGCAAGTTTCCAACTCCCGCTGCGGACATACAGGCCCAAACCATAACGCTGCCACCTTCGTGTTTGACTGTACCTTTCAAATTTTTGTTTTGCAATTCTGTATTTGTCTAACGCCAAACATATGAGGCTCTATCAGGGCCAAAAATATTAAATTTCGACTCATCAGCGAATATAACGGTATTCGAAAATCTAGAATCCTTATGCAAATATTCCTTGGCAAATTTTAAACGGCACTTCTGATTTTTGGCACTTATAAATGGTTTCTTACGCGCGTTTCTACCATTGAATTCATGCTCTCGCAGCACACGACGAATAGTTTCTGGGTGGCAGGACTTGCCCAACTCAGTTTCCACTTCACTTACAACTTTTGGAGCCGATAGCCTTGGGTTTTCCTGAATTTTCCGAACAATAAAGCGCTCGTCCGTTTGATTGAAAATTTTGTTGGGGGCATTTCTCCCCTAATCGAGCGTTCTCTTTTCGTGGGCAAATCGGTATATGATGCTCTGCACTGTAGAATCACTTAGTCCAACAATCTCACCAATTTTCCTGCGCGAATTTCCTTTTTTTAAAATTACTGAGAACAAGTTCTCGCTGGTCAATTGTCGTACGTGGTTCCATTTCAAAAAATTAATTTTTCTGCACGATCTTTTCAAAGAATTCAGCAAAACTGAACTTGAACACATTACAAATATAATAACTAAAGCAAAGACAAAGAAATAATTGCTGCATTGTAAGATAACGGATCATTGCACACCTGCAAAGTATTTGGTTGAAATAAGCTGTGGCATTGTTTTTGGCTGCGTTTTTCGTTTTTCGTTGTTTTAGAATACTAAACAAATAAAAAAAAAAAAAAAGTCATATTTGATTAGTTTAAACATTAGACTAATAACCTGCCTTTAAATAATGTTGATATCTTCTTTAGTTTAGTTTTTATAGGAAGTTAAAGTTTTTTTTACGTGCTGGTTGAAGCACGACAAATAAAAATCCGTTGCTTTTACGTTACGTATTTCTCGTTTACGAAACAAAAGTATTTTCGTTGATCTGAAAATCCAATTAAAGTTATTGCTATAACATTCGAGCTGCTCAGTACTGATTCTGTAGCGAAAACATTCAAACAAACCATTTTGAAAATATTTAACAAATCTAATATGCAGAGAGATCAAACGAAATTAAATTTAAATCTAAAACAAAACGAATTTTATAGTTTTCTCACCATAATTCAAATTTATACCTGGCAACGCTTTTCTACGATTCTTTCTTCACACCATATTCGTTTCACACAGTCACAAAAATTGTACTCTTCTCTTTTTTCATGGTGTTTTTGTTTTTATCGGCTCTTTCTTTGCCATAGCAATCTTCTTGGAAGTTTTGGCGCTGTATGAGTGCGTGCGGTGCGCCACCATCGGCTTTAAAAAACCATTGCGCATTTTCATTTCAATTTCAATTACGAAGTGAGGAGGAGGAGGCTGAGATCACGATTTCTGGCGTGAAGCGAGAAAGAATTAAAAAAATTACGAATAAAATAAATTCTTTGGTCAGTAGGAAATTTAGTTGCAATTTTCCGTCGAATTAAATATTCTTCTAATATCTTACTAGCCAAAAATAGATAGTTTGTAGGTAAATAGGTTAATGAATCGATTGCAGCAAATTATGTATGCAGGAGAAATAGATAGGAAGCAGATGGGGGAACGATTTAGGTATTTATGTTTTGGAAGATATTTGTTATCTTGTGTTGACTCCTAATCTTAAGATTGGTTATGAAAACATTCAAAAATCGCACTTCCAGTCGAATAAGTAAGTTAATAATTGCGGTAAAAATGATGCCTAAAAAAATTATCAGCTTCTTGAAGTTGGCTACGTACACACACTGAACTTTGTTAAAATTTTATCATATCGATCACACTATCACAATAAGACGTGTTCTCTGCGTTTAGATTGTATTGCTGGCGGCTCGATCGCCACGCTAGATGGGGGGCTACGCCGCCACACCAGTTCTCCACAGTCTTTGCTATCGTTTCGTTGTGTCTCGCGTTAGCCAGTTATACTGTTCGCAGTCGATGCCGGCTATACCCCCAAGCATACATGTTTGTTAGTGACAATCTTCAATTTATTGGATTTATTAGATTTATTTAAAACATCATAAATTCTTATTGTTACAAACAGTGGATTTGATAGTGTTTTATTAGTGGTCTGCGAAATATAGTGTGAATTTTAAACTGACTATCAGAATCAATAGAGAAGTTTATAAACACTTCATTAGATCTTCGTTCCTGAGAGTGCGTTGATCAATCAATAGATTTTAGTAGAAAAACCGCTAATTTTCTAGTCAGTCGAAGTTTCCCTGAGGTATCCGTTCTATGGCCAGTGTTTAATAAATGGGGACCGAAGCTTAATTTTACTGAAACCGAGAGAATTCTAAACCGGTTTAAGTTTATACTGAATTCTATTCGTCGGAAAAATTGAAAAAGTGAGTGCAAGTGTTGTGTTCTCAAGTGCGGATCAACCGATTGCTAGAAATTGCTAAAACAGCAACAACAACGAATTAATTCAATAAAACAGTGAAGGATATTGTGTTTGTTCGATGGATGGAGCGAATTCTCAGCAAGAATTCTAATTTCAAATCTCGGATTTGTAAATAGACTTGATGTTCGAGTTTTGTCGTATGTAGAGCTAGTAAGTATATTTATGATGGGATTCCAAGCCAGAGAACAACGTGCTGGCGATTTTAAGTAGGATTTATTAAAGTGGTCTAGTCTTGATTGGAAATGATTTAGACGATCTTGTGAAGGCATTTGGTGGAGGAAAGTTTACTTGCTGCTTTAGAAGGAATATGAAAAATATGAAAAATATGTCTGTAGGTAGGCTCATGTAAGAAAGTTCAATGGGTGGTAATAGGCTTAGTCACTCTTATGGTATTCACTCATCAATTTTATACATGACTTTATAATCATATCTACTGATAAATTCGGGCATTATTGTTCCCAAAGTATATTCAATATTACTATCTTTCATTGATATACAAATATTTGCACATATATACTCAAATCAACCAAATGCAGACTGCCTACTAGACGTGGAAAAGAAACGAGTATTTTTTTTCCAGCAAACATTCAAGTAGTTCTTTTTCGTGCTACTATCAAATCATTTGAATATTTTCGCAATTATTCATTTAACCAATAAAAACATTCACAGATGTTGATATGTTAATGTTTGCCAAATTCTTGTCGAAACACATGTTGAAAAGATAATAAAGTTGACTTTCTTGAAGAAAAAAAAGTTTTCAAATTGCACACATGCCACCACATCTGATTGTTGATTTGTTATTTACTCAAATGACGTCAGTGTCAAGAATGAATGATGTGTAAACGTACACTTGATGTGTTTTTTCCTGCTTTTTCGCTTCAGGATCGATTTTCAGACATCTTGAATGTATAAAATTTTTAAATGAGATTTACTAAGATTTCGGCTTCTTGATTGTTGAACATTTTTGAAAAGGTACTTCCGTTCCGAAAAAGCGATGAAAAATAAAAACACAATTTACAGTGTAATTTCGCTTCTTCAAAGTTTGAGTGCTTCGAATTCTCTGTAATATGGAGATGAATAAAAATAAAAATAAAATGACTACTCGATTGTTTCTAAAAAGTTTCTTAGAAATATTCAAAGAACTAATATTATTCTGTGTGCTTTGACCGCAAAGCTGCGATTGTGCAGTGTAGTGTGATTGCATCGTTATCTTTCATGTAATGTACCTATCTAAAAAAAAACCTGTCGCCGAACAACTTGTTTTTTCCGGAAATACAGCGGAAAACAACACGGGTGTTTTTCGTGGAATTGAAGCTCTAATATTTGTTGCCACAAAATGAATATTTCCGAAATAATTAATTTAATCAAAACTATCCGTTTAGATCCAAAAGGCGGCACATGAGATTAGCTACCAGTTTCTTTTGCATCAATATCCGGCCAAATTGCATATCTTACTATATTTCGAGGAAATGCTAAGGAAGATTAAATAAAAAAGATGATATTTGAAATAATATACATTAATTTTTCGTACAAATCATATGATTTATGATTTTTCACCTTTTTCTTATAGATTATATTAAATTGACTTAAATTATAATGAAAACTAATTCCTGGCATTAAAAACATTGAATTCATTTCCTTTTATGAAACCTCGTTCAAACACACGATTGTACGTTTCAGCACGGCTTTTCAAAAGGTCATTCCACCAAAACCAACGTTTTTGGTTTTACTTATCAAGTGACTAATTCAATCGAAGCAGGCCGCTAAACTCACGATGTATACACATACTTGACGGGTGCCTTTGATAAGCTTGATCACTTTTATTGTTCTCTGTAAACTTCATTCCTTTCAATTCCCCGACTTAGTTTTGAGCTAAGTTGGCTCTTTCTTAACAAATCGAATCCAACTTGTACTCATTTGCGGTGCCTGTTTTTTTAAATAAGAAGACATTTAGTGTACCACAAGGTAGTCATCTGGGCCCTTGTCTGGTCGCCTGATTTATTAGTGATGTAAGTCCCATTTCGCAGTCACCCTCTGCTTTACTTCTCAAATTCGCTAGAAGTCTTGACGATTGATGATGATTTGTAGCAGGATCCAAACAGATTTGCCAGTTGGTATTCCGATAATATAAGAAAGGTAATCCTAAGACAAACCTTGTTGGGTCTAGTGGTTGAAGCTCGTAGAGAGCATCCTTTAAAAATTTACAATCAATGTGTGTAGTGAGTAATTCCACGACTAAATTTATCTCCGATTCATTTTAATTTACCTATTCAGAGCTAGGTGAACTCAAACCGGTGCGCGGTCCTTTTCTGAGCCTGGATTCGAACCAGGGACTCCGTACACAAAAAGCCAGTGCTCTATCCACTACGCTGCTCAAGCTTATAATAATAAATAATAATCTCCTTATTACTGCTGATAAGTGTACTGTTACATGGAAAAATAATCGTGTAATCTATGGATACTCAGTTTTGAGTACACTATTAAGTAGATCAGTGAAAATACTCGATGTAGGAGGACTTCTGAAACAATCGGTCACATTCGACGATCACACTGATTCTTAGGTTTTGCGGGTGTACTTCCGAAAAGCATTTACCTCCGATTGGTCTGAAAATTTGTGTACTTATGTATTTTGGCATGCTGATTACGAATATAACCATGAAAATTACCGCAAATCGGGGTTTCTAAAGGATTCTCCATGTTTTTGCCATTTTCCCCTATTTTTCAATCAGCGTCAATTTTATGGTTCTGATCAATTTGAAAATTGGTATACTTATGTGCCTTAGCGTGCTGATAACGAATACAGCCATGAAAATAACCGCAAATAGTTTTTTCTATAGTATTTTCCATGTTATTTTCCATTTTCCTCCTATTTTCCAATCAGCAATATCAGTAAATCCTATGGTCCTGATCGATCTGAAAATTGGTGTTCTTATGTATGTTGACCTGCTGTGTCACTTGCAGTTGGAAATCATTAACGTAAATAAAAATTAATGATTTCCAACTGCAAGTGGTCACATCAGTCAAGTATGCACTGTGAGCTGGTGTCTGATGAGAATCAGTCAGTGCATACTTTCGAAACCACTTTGTCAAAAAGAATTTCAATTTTAATCATCCCGCAAAACTAATTCCACCATAACTGTATGTTTGATTTTCATTTGTCTGCGGCATCACCCAAACAAATTTTGTATAAGGATGATTAATGACTGTTGTAACCTTTATTTTTTTTCATGTATAGTGTCGATTAGACGATTTTTTTGAAATAAATAAATAAAATACAGCTGCATGCGCTGCCGCTTCTGGTACTTTATCGTTTTCTGATGTCGATATCTTTTTGTCGTTTTTTCATTCTCCTTAGTTTCTTTTTTATCTATGTATTTCTCTCATGTTTTCTGTATTTTTCCATATTTGTTGGGATTTTTCTGTTTTCTTCCGTCTATTTTCAGTCCTATCTGTTTCTTTTCGGTTTTTTAGGTATTTTTCTTTTATTGATATATTTTGCTCCATTTTTTATGTAATTAAATATATGTAATTTTCTTTAATTTTTTTACGTAATTTCTTTCTTCGGTTTCTTCTATCTTCTACATATATTTTCTATTGTTCCTGCCTTCGCTTTTTCTTATTTCGTTCGTGCTATATTATTATATCTATATTGTTTCATTATTATTTATTTCTTACTTTCTCATTTCTTTCTTGATTTCCCTTGTTTCTTCTTTGTTAGTTTCTTTCTAGTATGTTTTCTTTCTGTCTGATGTATTTTATTGATTCTTAATAAGATTTATTTATATCTCATAACTTTTCTTCCAGGTGTCTTCAATATTTTTCTAGTGTCATTTATTTCTTTCTGTGTCTTTACTTTCTGGTGTATTCTCTTGCTTTCTACTGTCGTTTTGTTCGAGTGCTTTTTTTCTTTCTTGTGCTTTTTTTTTTCTTTCTAGTATCTTTTCTTTCGTTCTAGTGTCCTTTCATTCTATCTTTTTTTTCTTTTTCGTGTCTAATTTTTATATTATAATTTACAAGATCTCATAGGTAAAAACATCCCCTTTTTTGGAACAATTTTAGTTTTTTTTTGGAACCAAATGAGAAGTAGTTCGTGTGAGGTCCATATCGTCTCTCAATATTGATTAAATTTTTATTCCAGCCATGTCAACAAGGTTTTCTATTGAAAATCCACTATTTTCGAGTGCGAAATTTTTGGCTTCTTTTCAGACGCCGAAAGTCGCCCAAGATGCTAATCATCTTCAACTTTTCTTCGCTGTCCACTTCGAACAACTTATAACACTCAAAAACCTCTGCTGTGGACAGTCTATTGTCGCGAATTTTTCCGAAAACACTTTTTCAAAAATTTTTAAAGTTCGAAATTTAATTTGCATAATAAAATTTGATGCAAATTATTTACCGAATTCCGGCACTTATTTTAAAAATCGGTGAAAGTACTTTGTTGCATAGAAATCAAATAGATGTGTCTCAACTATTACTGAAAATATTGGGATGAAATTGAGCACAGATGTCACTAGAGTGTCAGCAATCTAAAATATCAACTTGTTTCTGTAAAACATTTCAGTTCAAGAGGAAGCCTGGTGAATGTATGATACGGATTCATTCGTTTCGTAGATCTTCGACGATTTATGACGTTCCACCTTCGCTAATATCATTTAATGTTCCAGAAAAGCTAATGAACTCTGGTTCTTGAGAATCATAGGTGGCAGACTTAATTTTTTTTGGCAGGGACTCCATTTTATGATTTTGAAATGTTTGGTCTCACTCCACACTTTACCTCTGATTTGACTCAGGTACCTTCTCAGAGCTAGCTTAAGTCAAAACTCGGTGCGCAGTCTTCTGTTCGTACCTGGATTTGAACCCGGGACTCGAGATGCAACGAGCCAGTATTCTTCTCATTAGAGACCAGTCCTCTACTTAGTAAGGGCCTGTACTCTACTCACTATGTGACACGACCTCAATTTTCCACAAGGAGGTGATGGAACGTTCATACTAATTGTTGCCTTGAGCTCTATAAGAATGCTGTTTCGTTATTTGATGATGGCATTCGGTACTTTTGTCTTTCGAAATCTATAGATGGCTTGAATACATTTTTCAGTGATTCTCCATTCTAGTGAACATACTACAGCATTTCAAAAAAATGGTAATAAAAAATATGAGGAAAAGCATCTGGTTAGAAACTGGACATATTGTAAAATGTGTATAATACCCAGATTCAACAGAATTTTATTGTTTGTCGGTAATCTGGTCTAGGAATTAGATCAAATCGATTTTTTTTTGTTTGCATATTTTCCAAGTTTAAACTTTTAAGAATAATATTTGAAAAGGATTTTCGGAAATTCGAATTTTTTTGGAGTTACAGCTATTTTTGTGACACGCCAACTAACTGCCCGAAACGAGACTCCAAGTTTTAAACGCGTTTTTCTCGGAACTACTTTTCTCGATACGGTTGACATGATATCTCTAGTTGTAATGAACCGATTTGCGTGAAATTTCGCACGAATTCTCTTAACATTATTAGTTTTGGTCTGACGTAGGGATTTTTGAAAAAAAAAATTCTACAGTTTCTTAGAAACTCTGTTGCGACCGACTAAACTCTGTCGAGCCGTCGTCAGTGCAGCATATATTTATTTAGAGATCTTCCTTTCTCTTGCCCGGCGTGCCGACTAGCTCAGCCTGGCGTGGATTTGCGGGCGGAAGATCTCTACGTGCTATGGCACGCAGACAGTACAACATTTAGAACATGTTAAAGATCAATAAGACAACGACAACCACAAATAAGAAGGGAAAGAAGAGGGTCCTCAAGAATCATCATTTATTAATTTATTTATAATTCATTATGTGTTGTAGAAACAGAAATTATCAAAACAAAACAAAATCAAAATAAAATCCACAAAAAAAATTAAAAAGAAAATCTGAATAATTCAAGCAAAAAACCAAATTAAAATATTCAAGCAAACAAAAGTAAACATACAAATTAATTACTAATTTGGGTGGGATTCATTCATATCAGACCCCGGCCGGGATTTGTTCACATATATCATACAAGAGAACCAAAAAAAGTTGAGTAATCAAATTTGAATAATCCAAGTGAAATAACCTATTAAATTAATATTTGTGTACAAAAACTATAAAGATACTTATATATAAATATAAATGTACATGCACCCACACCAACATTTTTTCATAGCATATTTATGATAAGAAAATATATATAGTGAATTTTCTGTAATTCATATCTACAACACGTGATTTATTCTAACTTTTAACTATATGAATGATTATATATTCCGTCTCCGTTGATAATATTCAAGAACTTTAATTAAGTGTTATTGTTTATAACCATTTCTTTAATTTGAGAATAAAATCTGATTGAAAAATTTCCTGTAATTTGTAGTATTATGACTTAAAACAAGAAAATAAATGATAAAATTGCCTATGATAAAAATTCGCGACAATTTATCTCGAGAGGAAGTCTAAAAAAAATCCGTGACCTCTCCAAGTTTAGTGAGAGAACCCTTATTGCATTTCATCGCAACTCAATAAAACTAGCTGTATGAAGAAGATGAAGGATAGAATATAAAATTTTCGGACATTTGCAAAATTTCTGCTATTGCCTGCTTTAAAAGACGTCGAAACACACCAGTACATACCGAGCTGAAGCAAAAAAAAAAGAAAAGATGCATTGGGGGGAAAAAACAATCCTAGACACAAAGCCTTTGGAAAAGATTAACATTTATTAGAAGTCCCCTTGAACTCAACCAGAATATATATATGAAGCAATTTTTACTTTTTTTATTTTTTGAATACATTTTTGTACTTTCAAAATGTTGCTAAAAGACTGATAAAAAAATATATACCAAAAATGTTTATGGTTTTTTTTATTGCGTCCGTAAAATCACCTCAAAATCGAGCCTCTAGACTAGAATACTGCCTCAAAACATTTATCTAGAATTCCAATGGCTGGATTGTTTAATGTTGGAATTAGAATGGCTTCCGAGTTGACTGACCAGTTGATATTCATTGTCGATAACAAAAGAATAGCAAATACAGTGGGCTTATGAGGCTTTTGGTCTGCTATTTCCAAAGATCATTGATAAAGTGGCCGACTACTGACATGAAGCGAATTATTGAAGCCTTTTCTTCGTGAGTGTTTGGCATCGTGAATCCGTCTCTCTTTAGTAGAGTCATATCTCATTAGGCTTTTTCCCGATCTGCCGAAACGGATCAGAAAAGTGTACAATTTTAAAATGCTCAAAGAAACAGTAAAACAAGTTAGTAGAAATGAATGCGATTGTATGTGTTAGGCAGTGATGGGACAGCATTTTAAATCATGAGTCGAACCTGTTGACGTATTTGACGGATGCTGTAATCCAAACATGATGTCCACCATTTAAATTCACCGATGCGGAACTGCTTGGATTTACCAAGTGCTATTAATAGTGACTATAAATTAAATATCCCTATTTCTCTGTCTCTCTCTCTCTCTCTACCTGTTAAAAACTGGTAGCTATAATATTTATCTTCAATATTTTACCTCCGTAATGCTGCCAATAAACTTTTCTAACCACTGCTACTATGTTGAACTTTTCGCACCCTCTCACACAACATGCTCTTTCGTCGACCTAAGCGCGTGTTAACTTCCAATTGTTTGCATAAAGTGAGGAGAAATCTTAGAAAAAACCATGCAAATAAGAGTTTTTTCTTTAAATATTGAAACATTGTAGTTTTTATGTAAACATTTTATCCAGATATATGTGCGAAGTCACATTTAAATCAACAAAAAAAAAAAAACATATGCTGATTAAGTGTCTATGTCAATATTAGTTTTGAGCGACGCAAATTCTTGTTGATGATCGATATATTTTTTTTATCAGATTTCATATCGCTTATGTTTAATATACATTTGCACAGCAGCAAAGAAATTTGGCGAAAAATTGCTATAAATTCTGATTGAAATTCGAATGTGAAGAATAATTTAATTCTAAATATTTGAACCTGAGGACTGCAATCCAATGTACAAATTATAGCTTAGGGAGATTGATTTGGCGATTATATGGTTGCAAATTCATTTCTACAGTAATGTCAATGCAATCCAAACCAATTTTATTTCAATGTATGACTGCAATTGCGTTAATTCGCACGTAAGATCTCATAAAAAAATAGCCCATGGAAGCGTATAAGACTCATCCAGTTTTGTGTTGGTATCAAACGTCATTTATGAATTCAACGCGAAATAAATCAACCATAGTAAGACTATTGATTTGAAGAGCAAGCGTCACTTATTTAACACATACTTTCAAATAACCATTAAATACCATGCAAATATTCATATTTTGTTTAGCTCTGAAAAGATGGTGGCGAAAATTGATTGAAATTTTGCGTCAGCTGATTCGAATAGCATATTGTAGCCTTTTTTTTTATTTTATTTTACTACTTATCAGTTTACTGTTAAAATATCTATTTTTTCTTGATTGCCAAGACATTAAAGCATTATTTTTCGCTTTCGCATTATTTAAGTTTACAATAAAGCATTTGGTGCTAATTGAATTTAATGCAAATTAAGTGGGCTATAGAAAATCAAGAGAAAAAATGTATAGAATTTCGGTTGATGCTGTGAATTAGCAAAAGAAATAGAAAGATTTTTTTCGAGTCACTGAGGTTTTTGACTGTTGTCTGCTTTGTACTCGTTCCTAGTATGGAGAGTGTTTGTGATGCTTGTGCGACTTTCAAGTAAATTTAGTGTATGTTCAGTTTAAATACATTGTTCATTTATTTCTTGCTCTATAAATAGTGAGTATCAAGACGAATTTTGAAACTTCTCGAAATTCACAAACATAAGTTCTGACGTCGTATTAACTTGAAGTAATTGCCTCTCATTGATGATGCGAAGAATTTTCACACCAACCTCATTACTGTGTTAATTTCTTGTCCTCATTTAATCTGATAATTGAATTTAAAAGTACATTCACACTTATACCATTTTCTTAGTACTCTTAATGCGATAATCGCTTCTTTTTCATAAAAACCGCGAAAATCCATTTATAACGTTGTAAAGAATTATCGAAGAACATTATAAATGGATATTAATAGCTATTTCTCCTAAAAGCTTCAAAGAATAAATGTCCGTGCAACTTGATAAGCATTAACAAATTCAATTCAAAATAATATGCCGCAGAGTGTAAGTCATGTGTAATGTTTTATTATGCGAAAAAATCTTACTACACAAACACATTCTTAGTTGTTTGTCATTCGAAATATTTGCCGTTGCAATAAAGTTGCTTTCGGATGTAATTTGGTTTGAAATAAGAAGCCGAAGCTCATATTTTACATTTTCTGTTTTGTTTTCATTGTATCCTATTACAATATTGCAAAAACATTGGAACTAGATTCAATTTCGTCGAAATCGCTTTAGTTAATCGTATACATTTTTCTTGCCTGAGTAAGCTTGCATCAAAGAAAATTAATTGTGTTTTGATATTTTGTCACTATCATGGCCAGAGCAATTGGAGTTAAGTCCAGACCTCCAGGGGCTTAGACAGAAATAAGGAGACACAAGGAGAAAAATTAAAAGAAAAATGTAATAGATGAATCCCAATAAGTCTAGGGGAATAAAATTGCCAGGAAGTCGCAAGTATATTGTGAATTAAGAACGCTATACTTATTATTTATTTATTTATTTATTTACTCTGTACTAAATACAATATATAACAATAGTAGTACAATGTACACCTTTCCGTATAGAGTGATCAGCAAGGCTCCACAGCTCAAAAATAAACTTTTTATCATCTATAAGTTTAGTATAAAGTATGCGTAATATTAATATAGTTTCTGTAGGATAAACATTTCAAAAACCTACAACAAGAAAGAAAGATAAAAAACCAGAAACTTAAAAAAATAATACAAACTATGTTATAACTGTCCAATTAAATATCACCTTATTGTTAAAAAACAAAATAAAGTGCCGATATCAGCGAGTTATCAGAAGCTCCACAGATTTTTTCAAATTTATTGTTTAAGATATCACAATAATCTGCGAACATAAGTAGGTTCAGATTTTTATGCAACCTAACGGTGGAGTAATATCTAGAGATATCAGAAATCATCTTGAGCACTCTGTTTTGCTGTATTTGTAACTTTTTCATGTGGCAAGTGTTGGCCATAGACCAGACTGGAGCTCCGTAAGTTAACAATGGCAAGAATATGGTTTTTTTTTTTTAAATAAATAATTTATTTTCGTTTCCTTTTCTTTTTTTAAATTTTCTATTAATCAATGGGTATAACATCTTGGCAAGATTTTTGCATTTAAATACTTTATTTTGAATGTGGTGTTTATAAGTTGGGGACTTGTCAAACATCCAACCTAGATAATTTAAAGTAGGCAACCATTGCATCTCTTGATTTCCAAGTTTAATGTTTCTCTGTGGGAGGTTTTTGAGTGATATTTTTCTAGTAAAGGACATGTATTGTGTTTTCTCAGCATTAACTCTGATTTTTCATTTTTAGAAGTATAGGGATAGTACAAGCAGGTAATTTTCAGTAGCAGACATAAGTTCAGATGCGTTGGGTACAAGACCGTATCGTCGGCAAAAAGACCTACATTCATTCCGGGGCATTTGAGAATATTGCTAGTGAAGATAAGATACAATAGAGGACCAAATACTGATCCATGGGGAACACCGGCCACAACATGATAAGCTTCCAGACTTCGAACTTAAAAAGTCGAACATAAAAAGTTCTATCTCTTGTTAAATGATAAAAATGTAAGCTGAGTCTTCAAAATGTAGCCATCTTAACAGAATTTTTTTTGGCGTTATTTGATAATTTGTAAAAATCGGAAAATGATCAGAAAGAAAAAAGATCACAAATGAATGAAATTAGTTCCGAATAGCATGTCTTTTTTCAGTTTTCGCCCGCCGAGCATAAACCAAAAGCTTGTGTAGCCAAGCAGATAGAGCACTGGCTGCTAGTACATGCGGTCGCTGGTTCGAACCTAGCCATAAACGATGAGCAATGATCACAAACTGGGCTTTGAGTTAATGTTGTTATAGATACGTGAAATCAAGAGCAAAAAATGTTGTTGAATAAACCGTTTCGCACTCTTATACTTTGATTGTAGACATAAGTTTCTATAAACTTGAACCATCGGACCCACACCGGGATGTAGTGAAACAGCTATGGTTTGAACGGTAACTAGACATGACTAGATCAGCTTGGTCTGACAAAGCCCATAAAAATAAATAAAGGGGGCTACGAATTTCTATCTGAAAAGAGCATTTATTATGTTATCGATAAAGTAGGAAAAATCCTAATTTTCCTAATAATCCTATAAAAAGGAAATACTTTAACAAATTGAGATAAACATTGTTTGTGCTAGACTTATGATTAGGCTTTGAGTCTAGAGACTTTGTAAAGAAAGTAGTGTTATGGGCTTGACCCAATTATTCACAGTGTGTTATATTCACAAGTTAAACAAATCTATTTCACAGTTTAATAATGTTTTATTTCTATAGACAAGTTCACAATATTTCCTTAAGCTTTCTAACATTTCTATTTCTTTATCAAATATAACCTTTACTCTCAAACCGCTAGCTTTGACTTTTGAAACAACAGTTTGAGTTTGATCTATCTCTATCCTCGTTAAAAGGTTTAATGAATTTCAACAGAATCGATAAACTGACTTTTTCGTTAAGGTTTTCGGAGACCGTTTGCATGTCCTCGTTAGTGGGGTGAGTTGAGCTTGGCGCTAATACATTTAGGTTTGACATTTTTGGGAAAAGAATTTGTACAACAATACAGATCAAAATTTTCTGTTTCAATAAATATGAACTATTTTTCACTTTTAATTTACTTCATGTTGCGGAAAATTAAGACACGAAAATTAACTTACATAGTAAATTCTTTGCCACGTTGCAAGATAAAACTGGATTTTCAATAGATGACCTTTCTTTTTGGTTTCCGAACTTTTCAAAGCAATTGTTTTTTTTTTCTCGTCCGACAGTACTTCTCGGCTTCGCAGCGGTAACGCTGATTTTGTAGGAAAATAGTTTCCTTTCTGGTTTCTGAACTTTTTCGAAGCGTTGGTTTTCTTCTACTTCACGGCAAAATAAAAATGATTTTTTTTCGGGGTTTTAAACTTGGTTTTGCCTGTAACACAAAATGAAACTTTCACTAACTTGGTGTTATTCACTGTCACTTTTGTATTAATTCGAATCCATAGATAGTTATATTAACTATTCCACTTCTGACACCAATTTAACTTTTGTTTGTTATGGTCTTGACCCAATTATTCACAGGGAATATGACACACACAAGTTAATTACATTTATTTCACAGTTTAATTATGTTTTATTTCAATAGACAAGTTCACAATATTTCTTTAACTCTCTAATATTTTTATTTTCTTTGTCAAATATAATTTTAACTCTGACACCGCTTGCTTTGACTTTTGGAAAAACAGTTTGAGTTTGATCGGATCTAAACCCTTAGTGAGTCTATTCTGATGGGGTTGCTCCTTTTATACTTTAAAGTCAGTTTACTCAATAGTCCATTATTCATTCATCACATGTGTTTTAATTGACAAGTTTCTGTTTTGATTTAATCATTGTTTATATAATTCCCCTTTTCTATTGCATGCATTTACATAGTTTCATCCCGAATATCAATTATTAATGTTTACACAAGTGGTCTAAACTTTTTTGATGAAGGATGATTATTATTGAGATCAATGTTGGGCTTTGTGTTTATGCGTTCGAATGCTTGGTGATTTAGGTGTTGATGGAATGTTTACCACTAGGCTAACTATTGTGCGCGAGACTCAAATGGTTTAATCGATTAAGTGTTTATGTTGACAAAGTGATTGCTTCATGACTAAATATCGAGCAAATGCATTGTCACTGTATGGTTAAATATAGTATATGTGACGCATCGTAACTGTCATGTAACAGTAGATTCAATGTTACAACGCGTTTGTTGTTTTATATGTTTTTATTCAGAATTAGAGCATTTGACAAAAGAAAGATATAATCGATAGATTTTTTTAAGTTATTAAATGCGGGGAGAATTTGGGTAGTATTGAGCGAAAAATACATATCATCAAAGATGATGACAGTCGCAGATGGAATGTATATATAGAGCCACGTGAATATTTCATAGCTAAATTTGCCATGCGCCAAACGAAAAAATCGAATATAGTCAGAAGAATACAGAAGCTGGAAAACAGATACTTCAAGGCAAGGGAATCCAATGGAAGAACTGCAGGACTGCATAAAATGAGAGCACTCTTGATGGACTGACCACAAAGTTTACTATTAAGGGAGCTAAGCATAGCTTTAAACACACCATCAACACCAGAGCTTTAGTAAATTATACGATAACGGTTGTATTCACATATATTATTTCAAAAAAAATCTGAGCTCAAAATATAGTCAATTAGCCAGGTTTCGAATAGGAACATTAGGTGAACCTTTTTAATTGAAAACACAGATAATGTCCCCAAATTCGGTCTTAAAATCCACAGACGTTGTTAAATAATAGGTAGTACATTTTTTTACAGGACAATCAAATCGAAAATTTCCAAGATTCTAAAAGGGTTTCGGAAAGGTGCCTGATGGCCAAAGTTCAGTACTTGCAGCCTTAATAGCGTCTTATCGTTGCCAAGTCTAATTTTTGGTGAAACTGGGACGTCATTTCCATTTGAAAGAAACAACGTTTCTTCTAGACTGCTTATCTTACAGAGGGAAACCACCAGAGAGCATAATTTATATTCTAGTTTATATCGAGATTGTGATAAATTATAACGCCTGCATATCGGAAAAATTATAGAAGTATGCGCTATATTAATGGAAGTAGGTGCTATGTATTATAGCTTACAAAGCCATATGTTGTGGCACTCAGTACAATGTATTATAGTCTTAAATGTCATGCATTATAGACCCTGATAATAGGCAAAACTCCAGTGTCGCCCAAATCTGGATTCGAACAAGGAGGGTTCCAGCGGCTTTTGAGTTGCATATCAATAGCAATTGGGACTATGTGTATAAGAGTTAAGACCACGTGCATTGGTGTGGAGACTATGCATAATTCCAAAATGCATGATAATTTGGGTATAAAGCTATTATTTACAGCTGAGGTTAAAATAACACAATCGGCTATAATAACCATGCTATAAGAATGTGCGCGAAATACCTTTTTTTCAGCTTTATTTTATAGCTCAGGAAGATATATTTTATAGCACAGAGTATTATGCAACTACAAACGCTTCGCGCTATGTTACATCGGCGTACGCACTATATGGATTTTTCAGTATTTTTGTTACTTAGATGTAGACGCAGATATTTGGAGTGTACCATTTTCGGCAATAATAGCGTTATTGTGTAATGGTAGACACTCGAAAAGGTTTAGCTGGTGGTGGTGAAATTGATAGAGTCGACATGTAGTCGTTACCATTATCAGAATTATGCATTTCAGTAGTTGGTTGTTTTTCAAACATGTGGTTTTCTGGTGTGCTTAATTCTATTTACTTGTGAGTATCTTGCCTTTTAATGAATTTACAAAGTAATACATGAATTCAAAAACAATGGTTAATACTGTAGACAAGAAGTCAAATTGGTTCAAGAAGTAAGATTTTTTTTCAATAAAAATGATACGTCAAGTTGCAATGGATTTTGCAGTCTGGCAATTATCTACCGCAATTTAGTCAAAATTCGGGAAAAAATATACCAAAAATACTTAGATCAGTTTAGAAAATAAGCACCCTCTATACTTTTCAATTTCATTCATTTGAGTAATTTGATGGAATTTTATACCAACTTCATCCATTATACGTGAAATTATAGCAAGCAAACATCAACAATAAGTAGAACAAAAGTGTTGCAATTCCATTAACCTAATTTTTCAATTAAAGACCGTATTACGAATGTGTGCAAATGCTTTCAAGACATGTTTTCCGTTACCTCTTCAATGTTATCAGCAATCATATAAAGCATTATCTCTCTCTTCACATGCTACGGTCTTATATGATTCATTTATAGATGGAACTTTAATGATTGTATGAGCAATAGAGGCTGATGTATAATTTCACCGACATTAAAATTATCAAAAGCACAGCAAGCTTCATGATTAGCATCCTTTCAAAAGACTGCTACGAGTATGTGCAGGAATAATAATTTTTGTGGGTTCTGAAAAGTGAGTATATTTATTTCGTGATGGTGATGTATTTAAAAGTATTATAATTTTGAAATGTTGCTTTTTATTTTATTGTCATGAAGAGACACGACCAGACTAAAAGAAAGTTGTCTCACTTTAACCAATTTCGGGTCTAGGAATAGAAGTTTCTACAGATTTCATTCGCAAACAATGTGCTTCTATAAACTGTACAGATTCAAGGTTAAAGTAAGTTGTAGTACTAACCACAGTACTACAACTCACTTCACCCCTGATTTAATCTTAGAACCTACTTGCAGCTATGTTAAATTAAAGGCGGTTATGTTCGTGGCCGGATTTGAACCAGAGACCATACACGCAAGTAGCTGGTACTCTACTAATCCCACTGCACAAGTTTCTTCTTGAAACGTATAGTGAAAAAAGGATTGAAATTCTAATTAAATATAGTGAAAAAAGGATTAAAATTCGACCTGAAGCTACTGAAGGCGCGAATAACATAGTGCAGTACAAAAAAAAGTGAACCCACAGAACATTCTGAAGTCATTATGTGGCAGAATTAGTTTATAACATCACCAAATACGAAAAAAAAGCAACATCCATATCCATTGGCCTATCTAATTTTGAGTGAGTTCTCAACGCTTTACCCACTCAAAGCCAATACCCAAGCTCTATCAAATTACAAAATTATTAGTCCAATTTTGTTAATTGACAAAAAAAAGCCCAGTCCAACGAACATTCACTGAAGATTGTGCGGGTGAGAAGATCAATTGAATTGCAAGCATCAGCGATAACAGCGAGTGTGCTGTTACGCGAAAATAAGAGATGAGATGACACGCACGAGAATTGAGATAGTAGTGTCAATATATCTCTCATCGTATCGCATTTATTAAATTGGAATTCAGCCGGCAAAATTATGACGGCTACACGATCGTCACACTTTCTATGGGTCATAGGTTCAAGTCCGGTTGCGGTTCTGTTGTGATAATTTTCAATAGGCATGCAACGAATGGATTGTAGGTTTAATCGTCGATTCGAATAAGAGTTTCATGTTTTTTGTGTAGGCAGACATGTAGGATGAACTCAGTTTGCTTTTATTTACAATCTGTTGTTTATTCTGGAGAGCAAAACTGCGAATTTTTATGCATTTTTATAGCTTCATGATCTAGTAAAATATTTGAGTTGTGGGTGGAATAGACAATTATTTATTGTTTAATAGCTGCAAAAAATGTTTTGCCAACAAATTTTTTTGTTTATACATATATTACAATCAACTAAAACTCATTCAAAAGAATGTTTTAAATTTCATCTTACCATGTTAGTGCGCATCACTGAAATTATGACGTTTAAATTTCCATTTCATTTTTTGCTTCACATTTTATGTCAATTCGATTCAACTACATAATAATAATGTGGGCTGTGTCCCCGTCTTTTGTTTTGACCGTCACTAGTTTAGATACATAGCAGCATAGGAAACAAACGCACAAGACATGTTCTGCTACTTGGCCAACTGCCAGAGTGAATCTTCGAACAAAATTTATACGTTGTGCCAATTTATGTGAACCAATTAAATTTTTATTCTTGTTTTTATTGACTCATGTAAAGCATCATTGATACTTGAAAATTAATTGAATCGAACAGACTGACCTTAGCCCTGGTCCTGCTCGTCGAACTTCATCGAATCAAATGTGGCTCTCATCAATATCGATGAAAGCACAAGAATTTTCTTCTTCACTAAATGAATTTCTAGTTCTAACCAGTGGATTGAGCTTTGCCTAGTTGAAAATAATAATTTTTCAAAGATATTCGCGCCGTATGGTTCGTACAAATTATCAGTTTATTTCGAATGTATTCGGTGGCTTAAGAGTTCTAATGGCGGATTACTCGCATCAACAGCAATTATCGTTCCAATATATCTAACATAACATCATCTTCAGATTATTTTTAATCATTAATTACACCCCAGTTGTAAACAATTCTTGGATCATGTTCATACCAATATAATTTTTTGTAGCTATCTCTCCTCGCATCGCTTGTCATGTAAACAAACTCATTCCACATTCACATGCACCCTACCATCCGTATTGACGGATAGCCAGCTAGCTATCCAAGTCGGTAGCCATTGTTTTCAAATTTTCGTTGACGGTTGTTATTGAGGCCCTTATATTTTTAGATTGCGTGTATAGAGCGAGCTTGGCTGTGCTATTTCTTTTAGTTCTTAAACTTAACTCAAGATTAAGATTGTTTGTGAGTGAGTGGCTCTTCGGTGAAGCGGTATGCCTGCAGGCGCACGTACCTCTTTAACACAATTTCGACAGTTTTCGTCAAGGTTGGTGATAAAAGAGATGGCCGACATTTCAATTTGTTTATTTTGAAAAGCTGATAACAATTAAACTGTAATGTTTCAGTGTTTACTTTGTAGTTGTTGTTAATTTACAAACAAAACTTAGTATTTTAAGAACGGGCTGGGTCACTATAGTGATGTTCACAACGGGCGTAATGGTAAATAATAACTGCTTTGTTATTTTTGCTTGTCATCATCTGTAATTATTAATTATAAAAATAGCCATTATGGTACTGTGAAAACAAATCATTGATTCATGAAAGTGTGAGTTTTGGCACCGATTCTCATAAAGATTCCGGTATTTAAAGACAAATGTCTCCGGCTTTTAATTAGAATCCTCTGTTTAGCTTCCGGCATTAAACTTACAAAGTTGTTTTGACCTCACTTGCTAGAAATACATACAGGCATAGATATTAAAATACATATGCAGTTGCTATTATACTTATTACTTTAATATCACGACAAGCATGTGCATACTCATTCTTTGAATATATGAAAATTATTTTCATGGCCTGCATTGAGTCAGTTCATACCGGTTTTCAATGCTGACTGTCTACTCGTCTGTGAAAATAGTTTTGATTACACTTCATGCGGCACTTACTACCGGAAATTATCTTTTTTTTTAATTGTTTGCAAATGACATCTTTAGATTACGATATGAACATGAACATGATTTTCAATGAATAAAGTTTTGATTGTTTGTATTTAAGTATTTTCCTGACATGTTGTTTGAGTCGATAATGTGGAATGTCAGATAAAAAATGATATATTTTTTTATGAATCACTCTCGAAATGAAAATCACCGAAGGGATTCATTTATTTTTTATGCGAGATCGGTACCTCTGCTTGCCAACGCGCCAGTCCAAAGCAGCGATCTTCTGGCCTCGGGTTCGAATCCCGCCGGATGCTCATGGCTGTATATAATCGTATTGTGTTATCTTAATAGTCGGCGGCTCGGTATAACACCAGCGTTCCATGAATTAAATGTCAGATCATAGATTTAGCGGTGACTGGGCATAACATAACACCAACACTTCCCAAGAATAAAGTGTAACACTGAACTGAAAGAATAATGGAATTAATTTTAATCGGCTTCTTGAATATTTGTCACCCTACCACCATAGCTAAGCATTGGCTTCAAATGGTAATTTCCTGAGCTTTGGCATTATCATAGATTGTATATGTATGAGAGAGTTCTAAATCGGCTGGATTCAACTTTTAGTGAATTTAATTGTCCTGTACCTCTCGAAAAATACTCATCTAAATCAATTTCAAGATATTTTCCTTCAGATAAACAAGAAAATATTTTCACATTTACTATTCACAATGCACATAATCTAAACCAATTTGCCCGTCTACATTTCGGGACATCTTGCAAAGAAAACTTCTCGCCTGGCAATTCAACGCTTAAAAGAGGTTTATTTCAGTCACACCGTTGCTCAAGCGACAAGAGTTTCAACTGAAGAAAATTTGCACCAGATTCCGATTGAATAGTGAGATATATTTTCAGATCATCCGCTTATGAAAGGTGCGGAATGTCGGACAGCATCTCCGAGAGATCCTAAATGAAAATATTGAATGAGAAAGGCCCTAGATGGCTGCCTTGAGGTACCCCAGAAGATCTTTTTTTCTTTGGACAAAAGCCTTGATGTTAAACATGCTGTGTTCGATGAGCTTAGAAGGCCTGTTGAAATGTTTGACGCGATCAAAAATTTTGTTGAAGTCAGAATAAATAAAATCGATTTGACGCCCTTTTCATATTGTAAATTACCTTCGAGACTATTATCATAAGGTTGGAGGTAGCTGGCCTGCCTTTTCTTAAACCATGCTCTTGCTCGTTCATAAACAATTTTTTCAAACGGCTTAGCTATGGTTGACAAAATGGCGGTGCCTCTATAATTTTCATCTGAGTGTTCATTACCACTTTTAAGTATCGTTGTTCGATGAGCTAATTTTCAAAAACGTGGAAATTCACCGCATGACAGCGATTTGTTGGAAATTTTATACAGGGTTGATATAGTCGTTTCTGTACTCTTCATTAGAAAACTTGGAGCTAGTAGGTCAGATCCAGGGTCTTTTTTATGACCCTGGATCTGACAATGTCTTCTTTGGTTGAATAAATTTCATCAGCAATGAGCAACAGGCATATTTCGGAAAGTGGCGCGATAGGAGAGCCTCTGAGCGGACAAAAAACTTCTTGAAAATAACCGACAAACATAAATAAATAAACTGAGTTACCTTTGCACATGGACGCGGGATAGCCATAAGATTTTCGCTTGGTGTTCAGGAAATCGAAAACTTTTTTTAGAGCTATGAAATATATTATCGCCAAATATATTTATAAAAGTTTAATATGCAAAGTGATATTTTTTTATGAAATTCTCGAATTAAGCTATTATATTTTTTTTAAATATCATTGCTAGCATTGACATTGGTTTTTAACATCCTATAAAGCTTGTTTTGCTAATTTTGTAAACACCTCAGATATCTCTCCAGACATGGCTCAAACAGTTTGTATTTTTTCTTTATCTTTGTAATGTACTTCTCAACCGCATCAAATACCAACTGGTAGAATATTGACACTGCATCATCTTTGTATATTCTTATGCATCGTCTTATATTAGTCCTTCTCGACTTATGATCAATTCTTTTGTGAACATTTCACTTATCTTAACAGCAACTTACTATCGTCCACTATCATTATCTGTGGCGACTTAAATATGCCATCTGTACAATGGGACTCCTCTTTCCTTCAATTAATTAGTTTGTTTCCGGGGTCTCGATATTGACTCTGCTTTATCTAAATTTTACGGTATTCTTCTTGAATTGGTCTCGACATATACTCCTGTTTTCTGTTCTCGTAACCCCCGTCATCCTCCTTGGTTTACTGCGAGGGTAAAGAGTGCTATCTTCTTCCGTATATGTTCCTCTGCATTATTTTTTTTTTATTTTTATTCTTCGCCTGTTGAATCTTCTTTGAACTCGAATAACCCTAAAAGTTTCTGGTCTTTTATCCGCTCTTGAAAAGCTTTTTTCTCTCTTCCTGTCTCCCTACTGTTTAATGACTGTACTGCTTGACACTTACAATCTTTTTGCTATGTTTTTTCCTCTGTTTATACCATGTCATCGATTCCTGCTACTAAATGCTTTTGTTTTGATTTCCCTGCTTGTGTCTCTTCTGTCGTGGCTAACCCCGTTGAGGTTGAATTGCTTTTGTCCTCACTTGACTCTAACTGTTCCCCTGGCCCGGATGGTATTCCCAATTTTTTCGTAAAAAATCTTGCGTCTTTACTTTGTCTCCCTTTGGCCGTCGTATTCAATGTCAATGTCCAAAATTTTGCAACACCTCGTTTTCAATCATATATATGATAGTCTCATCTGTGTCTTTGCAGCGCAACAACAAAGAGCCGCTGCATCTCTACGAACCTTGTTTAGTTTACTCATGTAATTGCTTCTGCAATGACAGCAACAATCAAATTGATGTCATTCATACTGATTTTGCCAAAGCTTTTGACGCTGTTAATCATACGCTGCTTCTTATCAAAATAAAGCATTTGGCATCCGTGAATCTTTGCTTTCCTGGATCACCTTCTTTTTAACTGATCGCACTTGTGTTTTCTCTCTTTAGCTTGTGGTCCTCACCTATCACCCTTCTTCTGGTGTACCTCAAGGTTCCATTATAGGACCACTTTTGTTTAATCTGTTTATCAATGATTTTCCCAGTGCTTTTAAATCTTCATGTCTTCTATATGTATGTTAGATGATTTAAAAATCTTCCCCGTTTTTTATGGGGATTATCTAGCCAGGTTTCTGTAAAAGTAAGTTCATTGAATTGATAAGATTTGCCGTCAAGGAAGAATTTGTTCAGTTTGCCTCTCACACCACCACAATACTGGTAAAAAATTTCAGACCACCTGTTAAGAACTTTCTGTAAGAATCGACATCTGTTAAAATCCTCCCTTGCTCTCTGAAGGTTTGAAATATATATTGAAGAAACGTGTATAGAGTAGAGTTTCAGGTCATTTTTAACTCGGTCTGCGGATATCCAAGCTGTTCTTGGTATAAAGTAAAAAAAAGTTTAAGGAAACTAAGTCAATTAGTTAGACCCTCGTGTTGGATCATAATTTTCAGATTGATTTTAGTTTCAACCTCAAAATGTACGCAATCGCTGGCATTGTGCATATAGGCGAGAAAAAGACGAACACCCATACGAACTGTCAACTGTGCAATAGATACAATAGCGTGTTCATATTTTAAATTTGTTTTGGCCATATCGATTTCCGAGGTAATGCTGAAAGTAATTTAATTATTGTCTTGTTTTGATCAAAAGATACAGTTAAATTAATTTACTCATCCATGTCGATTTACAAATGAATTGTTTACAAAACATTTTCCGATATCTTAAATCTTATTCCACTCCATACACTAAGTACTTTTATTGCGGAAATTACCATAATCAAAATGAGCAAATTATTGTTGTTATGTTGAAGAAAGTAGACATAAACAAATCTTGAGAAAATATTTACAGTAAATGTAGAAAAGAAAAAAAAGAAGAGAAAATAGAAGGAAAATTTGCGACTGATATATTTCCAGATTTATTAAACGATTAAAAATTACATTTCATATCGGAACTTTTTCATGAAACCATTTATACAAACTATCATTAACGGCTAATCTTTGCGGAAATAAAATATGCAAATGATAAAGTGCAAAAACGACTAAGCTGTTTGAAACGCTTTTTATTTTTAACTGTGTGCTATAAAATTGAAACAGTTAATAATGTATAATTAATGCAAATTAATAATTTGCACTCAATTAATGCTGCCAATTACTTTTTGTCTTGAAACTAAAGTCAGATTTTAAATTTTTTTAAGAATTCTTCCAATTCCTTGATTTTAGCCGTTATTAAAGAATTTCAAGTGCTTTATGCTTATATCCACTCGATGAGTAGTACTTTAAAATAAATATTTTTTCATGCGCGAAGAATTAATCACTTAAATTTCATGTTCAGTAAAGTGTGTTAAAAAATGTGCGTGTGAGTGTATAAAAATTTAATTAAAGTTTGCTGTTCATTTTCACGAACATCATTTATAAAAATGGCGTTTGCGAAAACAACATTCATCAATTTATTTTTTCGCTAATCGTTTACTATCGATAAATCTTTTTATGTAGCTGCTCCTCTATTTTTCATTGAAACAGATGAATGTACGTTTCTTTGTGACATGTCTACTTTGTCATTGATTGTAAACATCTGTTTTAATGTTAAATAGTTTTTGGTAAATTGATTTATTTATTTAAAAAAAAATCACAAAATTTTTCTAAATAATTCTGAGTATTAATAATTGATTCACTTTAACTTTAAATAACCATCTGCTGGTGAATTGTAAATCAGTTCTTTGAAATATTTATATTCAAATTTTGAAAAAATGCAATTCCGACTTTAAGTAAATTTCTACTATCACATCCTTAAATTATACTTCATTCACGCAGTACACACACTCTCAAAATTCACGATGCTGATTCAACAGCTTTGCAAACATCAGAAAGTGGATAGGATTCTCTTTCTGATTATCGCTGAATAAAATTTACTGATAATTTGCGTGGCACACTAAATCGAAATCACAACAAATGAATGAAAATGTCAATAAGACGGAATAAATATTTTCGATTTCGATGACAACAAGCAATTCGCAAAGTTGTTTCTTTCATTCTGCGGCAACATTAGCACCAATCACGATTTGATGATCGTGTAGGTACGTAAGTATTTACATTGAAGGCAAATTGTGGGCGACAACAAAAAATCGATTATTTATTGTGTTCGCTTCGTGAACGTAGTAAAAATATTTTGAAAATAGTATGTCACGTTCGTTCTGGTGCGATAGCAAATTTTTATTAGAGACAAATAAGTAAATTTAAAAATAAATGAATGAATTAATGTAAATGAAATAAAATAAAAACCGCAATAATAAATAACGAACAAGTACCTGATTTTGTTTACAAGCAAGCATTTCATATTTTCTGAAAAAAAAAATGGTTGAATTTGGATTTAACAGTTAGGGCGATTTTAGTCGCTATGAACCACAATTTAGGTTTCTTTGAAATCACATTATCAAAAAGAGACATCAGTCTCTTAGCCAGCTGGCTATTTTGAACTGAATAGCACAGAGCAGTGCCGTCTAAAAAAACATGTAAGTGCTCCATAAAGTTTTCTTGAGAACAGCTTGTTTGAGTAGACTAAGAACAAGATGGGACCTAGTACAGAACTTTGAGGTACAACAAATAAAATAGGATATTAAGAATTAGTAGAATCTACATTTTTTTTCGTACCATAATAATATTTCATAGTATAGCTACAGGTAAAAGAGAAATTGATCTATAGTTGGTTAAGTTTCTGTCATTTCATTTTTTTCAATTCTCAATCGATCAAGAAACAACTGTATATGGGGACCAGTATTCAAACACTAAAATCAACATAGTCGAACCCGAAACGTTTAACGGACTAGTATCAAAGAAACTCGTATGTATATTGTCGTGTTCTGTTCAAATTAGGATGCTGCAACTGAGTGTGGGCCTGTTCATCGGTTAATACATGAGAGGCTTTGTCTTTTGAGGAAATGGAGACGAAATTTTTGTTAGTTTTCATCTGTGGTGATAAGCATACTCAGCTTTCAATAGTGTATTCTTTCCATGGGTATGAAGCTTATTCCTATCGTCAAAGATGAATCCCAGATATTTTACTGATTTGTTCACTTGAACTTCAGTTCCGTTTATTGTCAGGGACATTGATTTCTTTTTCCTATCAGATGGTGTGCCAAGAAAGTCTTTGGATTATGTGACGTTAAGCCTGATCCCCCTCTGATCATAATAATTACCAGCAGGAGATATTTGTCTACACGCAAATTGGGGCATACTTAGGGTTATGCACTGATGCGTAAGTAAGTCATCAGCATCCAAAAGCGTTTTAGCTTGGTTGCTTTGTTCGTAAGATTGATCCGCAGTGAAAATGTTCAACAGGATGGGTCCTAAGACGGAACTTTGAAGTGCAGCACTAGAATCGATTCACCTATTCAAACGCAGCACTAGAATCGATTCACCTATTCAAACGAAGAAGCATCTGCTTCTAACAAAGCTTTGAATCGTTTTGACAATGTCAGGTGATAAGTCGTGTTGCATGAGTTCATAAATGATTCCATCTATCCAAACAGAGTCAAATGCTTTCTCAATGTCTAGAAAATAAGTTTGAAGTGCCTTCGAGGTGTCACACTGACTTTTGACAAGAGCATGGGTAGTTGAATTGACTGCGTCAAGTCGTTGAGGGACTATTTATAGGTAGCCGCTGATTAACTTAAATAATGCTGGCAATAATCGAACACCCTCGTCCAGTTTCTCGCTCGTCAGGATGTTCTTGTCCTGATAGATGGCTTTGAATCCTTCTAGTTATTACAAATATGACTTCTGTGTGTGTGGACTTTTATTAGGTGTACTTATTCACGCTATATATTAAGGCCTATCTGTCGATCTATCGCTGCACGATTTGGTCCGGGAGCCGGATCTGAGGCCGGAACTAGATTCTCGCCAGGAAGATTTAACATCGTACCATGAAGCATCTCTGCGCTTGATCGAGCGATGTCATCCTTTCGCTCATGCGTACCTGGGTTTATATCATTCCACATAATTGCCACTTTTAATTATTTGTGCCAGCGTAGATCTGTGAGGCTGGATGATATGCCGAAGTTACGTTCCTTTCACAAGTAATCACCGATTAAAACTGGGCCCCCTGATCGGTTGTAATTGTCTGTACTCTTGATGCTGCCTCCTCACTGTGGGCCATCATGTGGACCATTGTGTAGACGGGCGATGGCTTGCAGTGGCAAAGCGTGAAAATGGAGATGTCCGAGGATGGCTTTCAGAGCGGTTTTTCGCACACATCAAAGCGGGCCATCATGCGCAACCGAAAAATCATGACTGGGCCATCTAGCGGCCCAGTTTGTAGGGGCAAATTTGATATGGTGACTATAATTGTGGCGATCATTGCGACCATTGTAGTGCCCGATGATGACCCACAGTGAGGAGGCAGCATGAGACCGACTCGTCTCGTCCATCGTGAGAACCGATCGACCACGTTGAAGCAGTACTTGTAGCCTGCGAACGATATTAATGGTCCCACCATGTCTAGATGAACATGTTAGAAACGGAACTGGAAACAATTGAATGCTATGACCTTGGGAAAAAAGACACGCACACGCCTATTCCCTTTTGCTAGCTCACGTATTCGTCTATAGCGAATTTTCCCGCTACTATTTTTGCCGTTGCGCATACATTAAGAGCGATGTCGTGTTTCTTTTTAGGAGTTCCTGAAGCTCAGCGTGTAACAGCTGACTTTCAAAGAGTTCCTTTGTTGTAATAAATGCACGCAACAGCTCAACCCTTGGCAAAGCTAACGTTTTTTGATTTTCCTGTGATTTATAATTTTTTTTTTTTGGAAAATGGTAATAAAAAGAATAATTATGCGCGAAAAGACTGTTAGGGCCTATAACACTTAAATCATATTGTTTTGAAATAGAATTCCATACATCGTATAAAAACTTTTATTTGCATATTTTATTGAAAATAAAAACCTAACTCGGGCATAGTCACAGAATATATACATGCTTTTATTATTTTCAGAATAAATTAATATTGAACAGTTTCTTAAAATTTCCTGTAAATGTATTGGCCGGTGTCTGGATTAATGAATGAATCACATATTTGTATTAGGCAGTATCAACAAACATCGATATTAACAGAGATTCATTCGAATTCCTTAAGGGGCCAGGTACACTTGGGACGTCCAAAAAAAGCTCCTTTTTTAGGTTTTTTTTAGACACATTAAAATAATTAATAATAAATTTTTTTTTACTTGAAAGAAATATATTTGAAGAAGCTATTGTAATTTTTTTAAGGCAAAAGGTTGAAAATTAGTCGAAATAGAGTAAATTTTCGAGGGGTAAAAAAAAAAAGTTGTTTTACCGTGATCAGTGATCAGCTTGTCACTGGATCATCCGAAATAAAAAAAAAAATCGGTGATTATTAGTTAATGACATAGTGCTCCGGATGAAGGAAGGACTTTGGCAGATTTTGATTTTTCGAAAAATGGCGGTTGTTGAAACTCGAAATTGTATTTTCGACCAAAATTGTGAGTGACTATTGAAAAAAAAAATATCGTCCAATCGAAAAATCATTCGTTCATCCGGAGAATAATTCGGAGGAAAATTTCATGCTGATCGATAAAGCCGTTTTCAAGTTACAGTGATCACCGACTTCGAAAACATAGTTTCGAGAAAAATGCTTTTAAAGCATGCAAAACGCGCTTTATGCATTAGAAACGATTTCATTCAAAGTTATTTATCTCCATAAAGAATTGTCCAATTCGTCTGAAATTTGCAGAGAATGCTTTTGAAATATGCCACTTTTAGAAAATGCAAAGAAAATAAAATCGATTTTCTCAAAATTCTAAGTGTACCTGCCCCCTTAATTGTTTTCTGACAATTCCCTCTTTTGCGTAGTTTAGAGGATTTTTAAATGATGGCTCCAGAGAGTGAGCACAATGCTTGAAAATTTCAAGGAAACTAAGCAATTTTTTGCATTTGTATTGCTGCATAATTTTGAAAGATTCGTAGCATCATAGATTTTTTTAAATGCTGGAAATAGATTTGTTTTTATATAGTAGCTTTATAATTACAGCACAGCACTGTGCTTTTAACTTATTTTTCTAGTTTCATATACTAAAGCTAATTTGAGCAAATTTTAAACTAACTAGCTAAAGCTTGATAACTGGTTAAAATAAATTTAGCAATTGTTTTTGAATGTAAAAATCGTTAGCAATTTTTTGAACAACAAGTGATGTTTGTTCTATTTTTAATAATCTTCATTTATCATCACTGGTCTCTGTCCAAAGATATTTTTTTCCTGCTTTGATTCATTAAATCTTCCAGTCTACTAATTCGTCTTAGGTACATTTTTAATATTTTCTTTCGTTAGTTTGCTAGAAATTGTATTTAAACTTCAATTTGTTTTGGTCATAATTGACCTGTTGATTAAACTAAACCTGATTAAAAAATGTACAATTTGTACTTTGTAACTGCACAAACACTCAAAAGTTGAAAACAAAAACCAGTAAAAGCTGATATTATGCATTTGAAAAAATAAAAATAAAACCATATCATATGCAAACACCAATTAAATCTCTTTGGAACATTTATTATTACCAAACAAATAACTCAAATCTGCAAGAATATTATAATAAACCCGGTAAATACGACTTTACTCGAAATATTTTACGAGAATTGCGTCGCAAAAATAATTATCGCTCTAGGAACTGACCTCAGCAATAACAAGACACTTAAAATTGAATTGACAGAGAAAACAAATAAAATTGAAAACACGAGTGTGCCTGCTGCCTGTCAAACAACCGGTCTCAATCATCTGGTAGTCAAAGCATGCTATTTGTTAGTCAGTCAGTCCTAAGTGCAAAGAATCTGGGAAATGGTTCTAGACATCAATAGTGTAATATGCTTGTAAACAGATTGTATGTAGGAGCGATGTAAACAACATATGGAAAATGCTAACCTCAGGAATTTTACAGACACCTTTTCAAATGGTTACGTGAATATTTGAATAATATACAATTTCATATTTCCATTCGGAATCAGGTGGGTGTTTTGCAAGCTTTGAAATTAGATTCATTGAATATGCACTGTTAGAAAAGATAATACAGATAAAATATGCTACGATGACTATAGGCTAGTTTAATCTTTTATGTAAGATATGAGTTGGCTCTTTTAAATAAATAAAAAAAAAAGCTTTTGATGTGAAAAGCATCGTATGATTTGATTTTCTTCTAAGCGAATAAATACATTATGAGAACAACATCTATCAACACACCCAGCCTACGAGGCTGTTCTCTACGCCAAATTAGCAGAGATATAATAGACAGCGAATCTTCCATGTCGCCATAGAAACTAGATCCCGAAATATTATCTGGCACGAAAACGCTCAAGCTTTTGCTCCCTGAAATCATCTTTGCTGCTTAATAATTTTAGCATGATATAGTCAATTAGTAAATCGTATCATTTCTCGGGCTCCGTCTTTTCATTGGAGTCTGCAGCTGTTCGAGAAAATCGGCAGCGTTTAGAATAAAAGAAAATCAAGTCGTATGATTATCTCTCTCATCAGAATAGGGGTATAGTAGTGAAAAAAAAAATAGAAATGAACATGTAGAGATAAGTGTGAGAATTTTGAAATTTTCGAAACCTGTTTAAAAATTCAATAATTTTTTTTCCCGCTCGTTTAAAGTAAATGGAAAGTAATAAAAAATTAAACAACGATTTTTTTCGTAGAACCCACACGAAATACTCTGCAACGAACCGAGAAAAAAAAACAAACAAAGAAGAAATCATCAACCAATTCAAACTGCATACATTGGCAGTCGTGCGAAAAAATCAGCCAACAATTCTTCCCTCTTGCTGTGGCTATAGCATCATAAATCACACTCATGACTGTCAAGTAGAAGTGTACGATCTCAACAATCTGAATAAAAACAATTGCAACGCCTGCAAATGCATTACTACCAGGCTCGAATATCAACTAGATGCTAATGAACGCAAAACATCTGAGAAGTGTGTACATACCTACTTTCAATGCACATTGTTGTAGGCTGCTAGCAAATAAAAACCACTGAAAACAAGTCGTGTTGAATGATCAAGAATAATTTATAAATAATTTTCTACATATGGAAATACAATTAAGATAAATTCTATGGAGGCTTGATTGTGACTGGCTCTGATATGTTCAATGCTTTTCACAATGTTTAGTGTTGCAATTTAACTGTATTGGGAACTAATTAGGAAATGAAAAGAAAATGTACGTGTAAATGAAGTATTGTTTCTTTAAAAATTCACAACCTTTTTTGTCGTTTCTCCTTCTTGCACATTTTTTACCTTCCAATATAGTTAGCGTTCTTTTTCGACGATTGTTTAAGAGCCTTATATTTTCTGTCATAATTTTTCTAACCCTCTCAGAATTTTTTCCGAGAGTCCCCTGATTTTTCTTAAGCTTCCAGTATTTTTTCCTAGACTCCTAGCATTTTTCCTAGAGTTTTCCTAGTATTTTTTGAGTCACTATGGTTTTTTTAAGACTCAGAATTTTGTCTTAGCTCCCATGATTTTTTCCAAAACTTTTCGCTAATTTTTTACAGTCCCTTAATTTTTTCTAAGACTCCCAGACTTCCGTATTGATTTTTTCTAAGCTGCCAGTATTTTTTCCTAGACTCCTAGAATTTTCCCCAGAGCCGCCTAATGTTTTTATATGCTCTCATGTTTTTTGTATGACTCCCAGGATTTTTTTTTTAAATTTTGTCATTTTTGTCAAGAAATTGTCAGTTGTTGTTTCGAGAGTTGTCAAGATCAACGCTCTGTGGTTCTTTACAAGCTAGCATTAAGCAAACTGGGTGAAGTATATCTTGGTGCGAAATTGGAGGTGGTTCAAAACCATCAGATTCCGAGCAAACCGAGATCCAGGATATTCTTCACCTAAAGTCATTATGCGGGTCATAAGATCAAGCAACTGTAGACGGTTGACCGATACTCAGCCCTCACCATTTTAAATGAGGAATGCCTTCTATATTTAAAGGACCGTGGCTACACGTTAAGTTACGGGTTCGATTTCGTTCAGCTGTACGTCTATCAAGGGAATATATAAATCTCCACGCTGAAGGATTAAGCCTTTAAGGATGGTGAAGATTAACAACCTACATCGAAAAACAGAAAGGCTATGGAAAACTGCCGTTTGATATAAATGACCCTGTTCAGGAATATCTACATCAGATGATGAGAGATGTCGTCAACTCCGAGCCTTTATCTCCTGTATCTTTAATCGGGAGATGAGGAAGTGGTCATTGGATCTGACGAGGATCTGAATCACATTTTAACTAGCAAAGGTGAACGTTATCCAAATTAACCTTCATAACTTCAAGGCAGCTTCCGCTGCTCTTCTCCTGTATCTGCATTAGAACATTGCGGAGATAGTGTTAATACAAAGACCATGAGACGTTAAGAACCAGGTCTGTGGATTGCATATTGTCGGATACGGACTGGCGTCATCTGAACCTGTAGGTAAACTTAAATAATGTAGCTTAACTTATAAAAGAGGGGGGAGGGGAAGTTGATATAGCATTTTTTTTTTTTCTGAGTACTAATTCCTGTTTTACGAGGAAAAGGTTGGCTTATAACGATAACGCATCAGCCATCGGTTTCGACAACACCCGTTTATGGTGGGTTTGACCTTAAATAATTACTTGACAACACAAACACAAAGATGACTCAAACAACGCAACGAACACGAAACCGCAGTTTAAGACACGATGATACACGTATTGTCAATTCCAGAGAAAGACCGCCCTTCGGAGAAAAGCAAATCTCTCAGCAATTCTCCGGCTACAACCTTCCACCACAAGAGCCAACACGCGGATGATATAGCATTTGAAATCTTTTAGCTTAACATTTCAAAAATATAGTCCCAAAATTTGAAGTCAATCAGGGCAAAACTTTCGAAGCTATTGAATACTTAGTCGCATCTCCTCTATCATTGTAGCTCCGACAGTTCGCAGTTTAGTAGTCATTTTCTCAAACCAATTTTTTAAAAGTCCGTGTTCAATGCCATTTAAAAACATGTAAAATACTTCCCCCCAACGATAAGTTTAAGAATTTTTTTTTTACATTAAGGTGGTTTTCCACCTACAAAAAGGCCAACATTTTTCGTGAGAAATAGCAAAGCACCAAAAATGTAAAAATTAAAAAAATAGAAATCAGAGAATGTTGGGGGAGGATTTGATGTGATTTGATTGACTAAATTTTAATGTTCTTTGATTTCCGATAATTTTCAGCTGAGGTAGACGTTCTTGGAAAAACTTTGTCACAGGTTTGTTTGCTAATATTTTCGCATAAAAAATCTACACAATGCTAAAGAAAGGATAATTAATAATGTACAAAAGTTCCAAATAAATTTGCTCTGTCCATATTTACAAAAAAAAATCGTGAAAAAAGTGTTTTTTTCACGCTGAAACCCTAACCCCTCGTTTAAGAAATCTATAAATGTTCTTGTCTTTTGAAACTCCAATGACAAAGACAATGTTATGGCAGCCGACAAGAAGCCAATACCATTCTGCTACATGCTATATGATACAGGAAGGTTAGTGAGATTGTGGCTTCTCGAAGCGAGAACAGGAAGGAGTCTAATCATGCCAAAAGGCTCAACAATTGATCCAGAACAAAATTTAAGGGTATTCAAAAATAGTCAAAGAGCATTATAGAAATCTTTGTGTGCAAATATTGAAGGTGTCAATGAAGCCAGTTGCATCCGAAAATTTCTAAACTTAAATCTTGTCGCTCTTGGTTGTATACTAAAGTCCGATGGTAGTAAAATTGTCGTTCGATCGTAGTAGGACAACAGCTGCAAGACGCTTGGCATGTGGATGAATACTCACTTTCTTGGTAGCGAGTAGACATTTCCAACAAGCGTTATAATAATTAAGGAATGTTACTTCGGTTCCTGGATTCCTGTCATTTCTAGCGCACACAGGATTGGCCGTTATTTCTTTTGGCCCATTGAAATCACCAGATTCGGATGGGTTTATGCCGGTTGATATTCAGCGGACATTAGAGAGATACAATGCTTGCTTAAGACTTTCGTAGATTCCTATTAGTTGGCAGGAAACGAGAGCTGTATTTATCCCTGAAAGCCTCCCTGAAGCCTGAAGCCTCACACAATTATAGACTACTTTGACTTTGATCCTTTCTATTGAAAATTTTAAAGAGAGTTGTGGGATATTCAATAACCAGGTGCTTTTGAATCATCTCTGACCTCTAAATTACAGCATGTTTCTCAAATCTGTCAAAACAACCCTGCATACCCTAGCAAGTCATGCTAAAAAAAACTACTTGCTTGCAGGGAGTACACGCTGTCTGCATGTCTCAAGGAAGCATACAGTAATGTGCTTTGTCAGGCGATTGTAAGTGTTAAATCAGGTACACAGAAATCGGGGTATTACTCGAATTCTGAGCCTGATTTACTCGACTTTGGGTAGCTAAACCATTAAGCGAGTGCTAAATACGGGCATTCCACAGAGCGCTGCTCTGTCTTGCTTTGGGATTTAACAATCAATGAGCTTCAAAGGAAATTTGACCAAGGTGAATGCCAGATGACATCGCTATTGTCATATCAGGGAAATTTATTGTAACCCTACCAGAGAGATTCTATCATTCCTTACATATTTTCTCGCAATGGTGTCAGAAGTGTGAACTGAGTACTAAACTCGAATAAAACTGAACTTTTATTCTTCACGAGGAAACAAAGGAATCCATCCTATGATCTATCAAAGCTCAATGACTCTCCTATAAGCCTAAAAAACAAAGTAAAATATATAGGACTTATCCTGGACTCCAAGCTTTTATAGAAGGAATATATAGAGGAAAGGGCTCGCAAGGCGCATGATTTATAGGAGCAACTTGGAGGCTGCAGCCTCGTATCGTGTCCTTCATTTACTCTTGTATAGTGGAACCAAATCTGCTGCAGTTTGGTGGCCAGCCATACTTCAGGGTGTAAATCAGAAGGTAATGGAGAAGGTGCGTGGGCTGGCAGCCTTATTAATAATGGGGCACTCTGTACCACTCGCACAAAGGCACTCTTGGTACTGCTTCATTGACTTCCGAATGATATATGTGTCTCTCAAATGGCGAGATGCGCAGCGCTAAGACTACATTCTGGTGACCGCTGGATAAGGACTAACCTGGGCCATGGTAAAATCGCAGTACAGGGAATGCCTGTTCCAGCAAACATCGACTATACTAGTGCCCATTCATCTTTAACTCAAGCGTTTGAAGCTCAGATCCCGAGCAGAAATGAATGCCAAGCGGCTTTATAGTATCTTGATAGAGTTTACAGCCTGATGGCTTCAATTAAACTGACCATCAGAAAAATATACTTAAACGACGCCATGAAGATTTTCATGAGAGAACCTTTCTGTGTGATCGCTTGACATTTTTGGAAAATTCTTGATATTGGTCGCACTAGAGAACTTTTTAATTTAAGAAGGGGTCCCTCCGTGCAGCGGTGGCTGTCTTAATTGGATACTATCTGTTTGGCAGGAATACAGCACGGTTGGCTGCCACTTACAACGACTTATGTCGGAGCTATAGATACGAGGAAGAAGAGGAAATAGTTTAGTTTTTCACCTCCTGTATAAATCTCCATCCCTTGCTGGAAGAATGATTAATTCCCATACTTCTTTAAATCCGTAATCAAGGTGGGTTTGGTGGACGTGAAGGGTATGTCTGAAGGAGGCAGCCGCGGAACTTAGCCTACTTCTTGCACTTTTTTTTACTTTACATAAATATTTGTTTCCATAAGAGTGTTTGTGGTGCTTATAAGGTGGAATATACGATACGTGTAAAACAAATCGGTTGGCGTTAGGGTCTTAATAACGCCGCCAGGATATTTTCTCATTATGTTTTTCGGTTAAATGGAGGAAGTTTTCTGAATTTTTATTTCTGCTTTGATTCATTCACGATTTTTTGAATACTTATAGAGCAGATTGTTCCATGCCACAATTAAAAAAAAAATTGTTGGGAGAAGTTATGTTCCAACATGTTTTTCCTAAGTTTTAGAATTTTGTTTGCCTGATAAGCACATTGGCCTACTCGAAAATGATGCGTGATTTACGACTTGTTTTCTCTATTATTCTGTTCGGTCCAAAATTCTGCGAAAAATTAGTCAGGCGATCCAAATCAAATGAATATTTTTTGAGGAAATATTTCGGCTCATATCTGTTTTAAAACTATAACATAACTATGAGCTAGCTTTTGAAACTCAGACTGCAACAATTCAAAATAAATGCTAGAAGACAATGATATATTCCGATATTTTTTTCTTTTGCTCTCAGGACACTTGAAGGGTATCATTGTTTAAATTTTTCCATTCAACTATTTAATGGCTAACACTTAAATTTATTATCTGTTTTTTTTTTTAGTTGTATGTGCTTGTGTGAAACTTTCAAATTTATTTCGCATTTAAAAAGGCGCATTTAATTTGAAACGTGTCCAGCGTTTTTAGTATCATGTTTACACAAATTTTCGGATACGAGCAAAATGTTAAGCATGGGAATATTCAATGCATTTTTAATAGATTTACTTGAAATAATAATATGATTTTATCAACGCTAAACTTTTTTCATACATAGAATCTGCCGCTATTCTTTTAATAAATTAAAACAATAATATTTTTAGCTGAATCTCAAGTAAAATAAAAACCTTTAATTTTAATGGAACCGTCATCGCCGCGATTGTTTACCCAAACAAATTAACGAAATAAGCTTCGTGAGAGCTGATTGACTAGTTCCCGGATTCGTAAAAAGCATAAATGTTTTAATAAACTTATTTGTTCGCATCTTCCAAGAATAAAGTTCGTTTAGATGAACTTTATTACCTTACTTTATCTTTTTAATAAATCCAAAAGCACGTGGCGGCTTATTTCGACTCTAAGTACCGCGAAAATGTTATTTGTTCATTAGCATTGCTATGGCTTTATATTCAAAACACGTAGATACTTTTAAGTCCGAAATAGCTTTTAACAATATATAGTATAGGAACTTTTGGAGCTCTTCTGCCTGAGCTTCATATCCAAGTGCGCGTCAGACAAAATGACTAGCAATCAAGTCTAGTCACAGACAAGTGGCGGGCGAAATAAAAAAAATGCTGCAAGATAAAGAAACTTAATTCGACAAGTTTCGGCTGCACGCTTCCAGGTCAGTTGAAATGCCACCGCAAGCAAACGAAACAATTTTCGTTCTGGTATCTCATCAAATCGATAACTCATGCAATCAGTTTTTTTATCGAAACACTCCAGCTGTCTAGATAGGCACGCATCATATGTTTTTTTCGTGGCAAACAGCGACAGATGCACGAGCTTAGAAATAATCAAACAAAAACAAAAACACTTCTAGTCGATATCAATAAATGAAAATGATATCAAAATCGACGACAAACGACATCCCACTACTACTAAGAGCATCCAGAAATGCGATAAAAATTTCCACTTTGTTTGCTTATCAAAAGGCAGTTCAAGAAAATAGGTTTTATTTTCGAAATAATTATAAATGATAGTAAAGTGGAAAATACACTTCTGTGTAATGCTCGTGATTTGAGCATGTGCAGAGAAATAATTTATCAGTTGAGTATTTTGTTGTTTTTGTTTTGATGTTGTTCGATGTCAGTGTCAGCAAAAACGCTATATTATTTTTTTTTTGGCTCGCTATGTTTCGTTGATATCTTGACGAATGAGCTTAGAATGGATTGTGCTTTTGTTCACTTTCGGAATGGTTTATGTTTATTTATTTTTCGATATCAGACATTCAGATTTCCGCCTTCATGAAGAAACGGGAATGATAGTAACTGCGCACTAATAATGCACAAAATTAGATAATGCGATACAATTATACGTAGTGGGGTCTTAAGGTATGTCTGTAAAAGCTAAAGACGTTATTGAAGGTATTAAAAACAGTGTATAAAATAAATAATAACTTTTTTAGAGCATTTTTATGAGCTTAAAATAATTTTCAAATGTCCAATCTTAACTTTCAAGTACTCACTTAAACGGTCTGAACACTCGTACATTGCGGTACGGGTTTCGCTTCGATTTTTTCTTGGGCTTCGACGAACTCATTCATAGTATTTATTACGTCAATTTTATATTGCATGTGGCTACTGTATTTCACTGGAATATACATATAATGCTTATCTGTAAAAACGTGCATCTTAGAGCATCGAATTCTGAACTCTAAGAATTTCTGAATGGAATTCTTTGATTACAGCTTAAGTCCTCGATTCGCGTCGTCTGAGCAGAATATCAGTTCCAGTCATGTTTTTGCAGCTGGGGCTTACGCCCACAATCTGACAGATGACATTGCAAATGTAGACCTTTGTTTTAGGGAGCAACTTTGTTGTTGACCCTTTTCCCAAGTCCAAGTTTATGACGCTCAATCCGACCAACAACTGATCCAGCTTGGCATATTATTATTTATTATATTATAATAAATAATAACGCAATATTAGCCTCGACTTCTTAGCCGCTGATTCAGACCTTTTAGTTCCATACAATAGAGAGTCGATTCAGAATCAAATCCATAATCTTTGTCTTGACAGTTCACGATCTTTGTGCTCCCAGGAAATTGTCGAAATTCTTGATATGGTTAATTATATCCTTTCTTCCGTCATCAATAGCCTAACTATTTCAAGAAAATCCACAAATTTTACCTTCCACGATTTACTGTACAATATCATTCAGCTCTATAGTATGCCGACGTAGTAAGCCGACTTCTTACGCACATCTACCACAGATATCTTGATACGAATAATAATCAATATAGACACTTCTGCCTCAATGAAAGACATCAATATCCTTACCATGGTAAAGACCAGAGCCCACAGTAACAGGAGATCTGAAAAATTTCTCCAAAAAGTAGTCCCTGGCCTAGATATGTTCCACGAGATCAGTAGAGTAACAGGCCGTAAAAATACTATTGTGGAGTAATTTTACTTCTAACGGTAGTGTACCCTCTGATTATAAAGCGATTACAGATTCTATCGATATTGCTTTTTCTCTCTCATCTATCATAGAATTTCGCATCGGTTGTTAAGATTTTCGGCAAGAAAATCAATAGTTAATTCGATCTAGGTCACGGTGAAATAGAAAAACTCTCCTAACTTTGATGTCGACTCTTTTTTCGGAAAAGTATTCTGAAGAAAATAAAAAACTTAACTTTATCTTAAAAAAGTGTCCTACCTGATTCTTTGAACACTTTTCTGGTCTCTTAAATTCTTGCCTAAACATTGGGTATTTTCTCACTGTCTGGGAAGCATGCGAAAATATTCCTCATTTCAAAGGCGTCAGGATTCTTCTGACGTCCTCAATGCCCGCCTGATATCTCCACTCTCAAATCTGGGAAAACTACTCGAATAGATAATTCAAAAACATTTAAATTACACCATTGACGAAAACCACATTTAAAACCAAAACATTCAACGGTTGATGGGTTAGTAATTTTACAAAGAGCAGTCGAAGATAGCATTTAGCCTGTCTAATTGGCCTCTTGCATAAAATGATCAATTTTGTTTGTTTAATATAGATAATTAAAATTGTTGATAATTTTCTCAGTAGCTGAAGGGCATTCGTCATCTTCAATGGCGCCTTCTTTGATGAATTTTCAATTGAAACAGCTATACCTCATGGCTCCATTCTCGGACCAATTCTCTTTAACGTTTTCACTGCAGATATACCAGGAATTTCAAACACTACTCCCACATATGTCACTATTAATCTTTACGTGGATGAAACTCCTAGCATAACCCGCACTTTGTAACAGCGGTGTCACAAGGGTGTCATATTATGCAAAATGGGGCTTACAGATAAATGTCGGGAAGAGAGGGGTGATATTTTTCAGAGGTGAGAACAAGGACTTCGAAGAGAAAGCTAAATCTCTGAAAAAAGTCAAAATTATTGTTAACGACCAGGCAATCAGCCCTTCGAAGTCCGTAAAATACCTCGGTAATCATCATGACCCTCGCTGGAACGCTGCCCCAACAAGGCAGCCATTGTATACCACCTAATAGGTTGTATCTTCAAACCGAGCGCTATATGATCTCTTCGAGAGCTAAGAACCTAGACAGACAGCGCAGTATAAATGATAATTTGTCGTAAATGATCATTTGCCATATGCTAATTTGGACTAATCACCACTAAATGACCAATTTATCAATCATTAAGCAATGATCATCAAACTTTCGTAATTTATTCTTAAATGATGTCGAGTTGCCCGATATAAAATCCCCTTGTATAAAGTCGCTTTTCACATTGAAAAGGAAGAAGAAGACAACTTTTTTGAGATGTCAAATTCAAATTCGAAATATTTGAAGAATTTTAATGAAGCTGCTGCGCGGTTCGTACTCCAACTTCATTAATTAGAACATAAAAGAGGCAACATACACTTAAAAAACTTTTAGTTTATCCATTTTTCAAAAACTAATTGCTTTGAGTTACAGACAGTCAGTGACAGTATTCATCATTTACGCAAAGGCTGTGAGTCAGCAACTTTTAAATTACTAATTTAAGTATAAATGATAATTCGTAAATTATAAGGCCAATGGCCACTATTGAAATAGTGACTTCTACCAGAATTCGAAAATTGTGCCTCTTTCCTCATATTTCCTTGTTTGATGTCATCCACCGCGACATAAAGCACCCCAACCCCATTGTTCAATCTCTATATCGAATGCCTGGATCTTAACAACTAGAAATGATCTCATGAATAGCTCATCGCCCATGGGCTACTCACTCATCATTTCTACAGTTCCTAGCGATCGTTTTTATTTGATTCTTTTAACCCTCCGAGAACACAGGGGGTCAAATTGACCCCAGAGACCTTTTTGACCAATCGCAGCGCTTAGGCCTGCGGGAAAAGGGGGGTACTGTAGGTTCCTTAGTGTATTTCTGTGCCTTGACTTTTAGTTTAAACCGTTCTCATACAGTCCCATGTCGTCAGTCGTCGTTGAGAAGCCTTTGAAGCAGATCAAGGGGTCAAATAGACCCCATGTGTACTCGACGTCAATTTTGAGGTAAAATTCAATATTTTATTTACTTTATAAATCGATAGATTAATTTAAAATAGCCAAAAAATAATTGTTTTTAATATGTACCAATTTTTTCCAGCTTGTAAAAACTGTTTTAAAAAAACAGATTTTTCCTTTCGAAGCTAGATCTATTTAGTTTTTGTGACAAATATCGATATTTCGTGGGTAATCTGCCCTCTTTTTCTTCAGTGTCTATCGGTCTATCGATAGACACTGACACTGACGCTACCAAAAATAAATCTGCCATTGCTGCCTTGAAAGAAGCTGTGGCTCACCTCGTCGAGCCATATTTACGAGAAAAATTAAATAATACCATTCTACGTGTAGACTTTCGAAAAGGGATCTAGAATATTTTAGGAATAAATATCCCAAATGTTCCTTCAGAACGTCCAAAGCTCAATAAAAGAGCAAGATGTTTATTGTGCTGTCGAAAACAGGACCACAAAACAAAAGATGTGTGCGCATCTTGCGATCGACCGATGTGCGACGAGCATCGGGCATTTTTATGTAATAATTGTGTTGGATATGAATAATTTTTCAATTTCTTCTTTATTTTGTCAATATTTTTATATATTTTAATGAATAAAAAATAGTTTTTTTCTATTCAAAAATGAAAAAATTCATTATTTTTCATACCCTCAAAATTACTAATACCAGTATGCGTAACGAATATCTTTTTTGCAACCCTTTATATAGGGATGATTTTTGTATTATTCTAACCATATAAATGTTAAGCTCATAATATTAAAAATCAACAAATTTATTAATTTTTTTTAAAATATGCAAATATAAAAAACCTTCAAAATCGCCACCGTAAATATGCAAAATAAATACTTTTTTTAAGGTCCAATATACATCTAATTTTTGTATGATTTTGTCATAGCTTGAGAGTATCTGTCTAAATTTTTAGCCAAAAATATTGAAAATTAAAAAAAATAACGATTTATTTTAGTAAAAAACCTGATTTTCGACAAAACTGTTTTTCGCGAATTTTCTTTAGGTATGTTAAGGACATTTAAGGCACGTCTTATGCATAAGAACTACTAGAAAAGGTCTCAAACTATACCTACAAATTTTTTCAAATTAAAATCTTCAGTGGCGTCGATTCTATAGACGTTCAAAAGTGCTTGGGGTCAATTTGACCCCAAGTGTTCTCCATGATCGAAAAATAGGTGTGTACTCGGAGGGTTAATCTGATATCGAACTCAACTCCCCAGATAATATGGGCTAAACTACCATTTTCTCTTCAGTTGAACAAACATTCACTGGAAAACGAATCCACATTTTCTCGTCTCCTTAACACAGAAAAAATTTAACTCGACAATCAATCTTAGTTATCAAACAAATCTCTAATACAGTAAAAATCCCGAAAGGACAGAGTTCCGAGCTATTATAAGTGTATCGTCCATAAATGTATCGTCGCCTTAAGAAATAAAGGGTGTTTTTTTACAGGTGCCGCATTTTGAAACGCATCACTGTCAAATCAGCTGATAACAGCTGTCAATGTTACTGTCACTTTTACTCAGTAATACCTGATGAATCACGTGCTGTTCGCCATGTGATTGCAAGGCCAATGATAAGATTGAGAACAGTTCGTTCCGAAGAGAATATCGCATCCGTGGAAACCAGTGTTGCTGGCAACCCAGATTTGTCAATTCGCAGGCGTACGCAAGAAGCTATGATTTGTCTGTTCACTTCGTGGAAAATTTTGGGCATGAAAAGATCCAGCGGTCATTTGGACAAGGTCATCTTCAAAAAGTAATTATAAAGAGCCAAATTTTGCAAATAAAACAAAAACAAAATAAAGCAATCCGACTGATACTATTTTTTCATTCAAGGTTGAAATCGGAACCCAACAAAAAAAAACACCCTATATTTTTTGGCTATCTATTTCAATCTTCTCTATATCACTATCTAAAAATCTATTCCTCTAACCCCCCATTACAAACTGAATATTCTACTAGAAACAGTTTTTTTCCGAAAACGGTTTACGTACAACTCATATTATCCTATCCTATCACCAGATCAAACTGAAGAGCCAGACTTTAGCACGTACTTTTTACTGATTTGTAAAATGAATATTCTCAAAAACCAAATATTCTATGCATCAATACTCTTTCAAAAACTGCTTTCATAATAAGCCACGTGCATATTTGGGCATAAGTAGCTGTTGAGACGGCCATTGTCAGAAAATGAAGTAGCATTTCCATCCCAATAAAGTAATCAAAAACCAATAAATATTTGATTCATTCGACTGAACGTTATCGACTTCAGTAGCTTTCGTATCCTTTGTTCTATTCGCATATGAATTATCAATTCTTCCGAGAATTGGTCTACTTTGATTTACACTTCACCTCCACCTCCACACAATGTTTCCAATATCGAGAGTGAGTGACCTACTTAGCTGTTATATGGTATAAATCGAATGATAACAGCATTGCCATCCACGCTCACACAACGGCACATTGCCGAAATTACGCAAATCAGTTTCCCGAGGATAATAAACTTGTGGGCTCGTACCAAAAAGTTGAATCGATTATTTTCTCAGCTGGAACTAATTCAACTGGAGTTCATGACAAAATTTGAGTATCCGTGCGTTTTCATCTCACATGTGCTTGAATACATCAGAATATAATCAAAAGCTGTTTAATATGAAAATTGAAAGCCGGTTTGTAATTTATTCAATACTCGAAATATTTTATGAAATTATGTAAATCGGAATCTTTTCTATTTCGCTAATTTGTGGTATAGTAGAATTATAATCATTGCGGTAAGGAAATGCGAAATTTATGACGAGTTGTTGGAGATAATGGGAAAAAAACGGTAAAATTGTGTTTTGGTTTGAGAATTTAATTAACTTTTTGATGATCTTGGTTAAATCAATGGAAATTTCAGTACAATGTGAATTTTCGATTAAAAAAAACATAACTGGCCCTATAACCTGTTTTTGTTTTTTTTTTCGATTACTGGGAGACAATTCCGAATTACTTGCCATGTGTTTCAATTGTTTTAACAATACTGACAAATTTTTATCAGTAAATGATAATAGAATTTCGGTGATGGCACTGAAATTTATTGAAAATTCAAAAATTAATCGGTCTAAACATAAACAATGAATTTGAAATTCGTGCTAGCAAAACGTGCAGTGTCGTCTATTGTTTTGTATCTAGCACAAGAACGACCATTTCTCCCGTGAAGAATACTAATTGTTTTTTATGGGCTTGGATGGTAATGTTTAGTCGTGCCTGATTGCATGAAACGCGAGTTTAATGTGACTTTCATGTTAACGGAACGAGAACAAATATGTATATTTTTGTTGAAAAGATAGCCTGATATTTTTGAATAGAATAGCAATAGCAATTCGTTAAAATTATTAAATTATATATTTTTATGAAACCAAATCTATAATTCTTCATACAGGGATATTATCATCTTATATTATCAACAATCACTGCAAAACGCACATTACAAACGACCTTGAAAACTGTAAAGCAATTAATTTGATAGTCCATCAAAACATTTCATTTTGAAAAGCTTTCACATTTGCTCATCGATTTGAATGCATCACGTCCATCATAAATTTTTATTGTTTTTCTAATCGTTTCAAAGTTTTATTGAAAACTTTTATTGCTTCGAACAGCGCCAACAATAAATAAATTAATTGCAGCAAACAAATTGTTAACACGTTGAGCTCATTAGCTGGCCAGTTGGCCACGTTTTCACGTACTTACATATGAACCAACTTTTGATAAGAACCCATTGACATTACGCCCATATGTGTATAATTACATTCGCTGTCATTGAATATATACAATTGTATTAATTCGTGTATTTCAAGCTTATGTTTGAAGTTACGAATAAAAAGTGCTTTGAAATTTAAAAACAAATCGTCGTCCGCCAATTACCAGAGCCACTGTGCCCTTGTGTATTGAGCTTTTTTTTTGCGAAGACTCAAAACAGACTTGTTAATATGAATAAGGGGTGTGTCACTTTCATGACAGCTGTGTATAGTATCCAATGCAAAAAAAAAATTTCTATTCAGACTCGTCAAATCCAAATAAAATTTAAATAGCTCACGACATGGTGTTTGTTATGATCGGTACTTGGAATTGATTACAAGTGTCGTTACTGATAAAAGAATGTAAACAAGTACAAGGTTACTGTTGCTTGTAATGCATTATACATGCATTTTAGAATGGGAAATCAAGTGAGACATTACATTCAGGTATTTCCAGCTATAGTTGTTTTCATTTATTATTCTGCTGATTTCTGTTTACCCATCCAAACATTTATCTGCAGAACCCTTGCTCTGTTGAAGACATTAATTACAATCCTACGCAATAACAGGTCTACACAGCCATATCCTGTCAACCTCTCACCTGTGAAAACGAGTAAAACACAAAGGTGTCAAACGAGGATTTTACTATAGATACCGTATGGAACCAGCATTTCGTACAATTGATATCCTGTCTACCTTGCCTTGAACTCCTCGAAAAAAAATTGTTATGTAATCGCACAAGGGAGCTCCGATACATTGTTTGTTTTCCTTCAGGGAACTAAATCCGCTCTTATAATCACATAATTTACACTTTTCCTCTCTCTTTGGATTTCATCGTTTCTCTCTTATATGGTCCAGGCAATATTTGTTTTCTCCAGTATGGCGCTTGCGTTCTTCGTCCTAGCAAAGCACAAACCATGCCGCTTACCACGTTCCGGATTTTTTTCTAGGTCAGTGCTGTAGTACTCGTAAATGTACACATTGTGAGCTTGCTTCAGCCGAGCACCAACCAGGGGGTAGTTAGTTATACGGGTGGCTTCTCTTGGCTTTCGTGCTCAATATCTGCATGCCAAGAATGAAAGTGAAAATGTGTCCTTTCGCTTTCGTTCGCTTCGTTTCGCGTGTGCTATTTTGCTGTTATATAATTACATTGATCGATGATTCGTTGGAGATGGGCGTGTTTGCTTAGAAACCAGACTTGCTTGCTACTAAGTTTTCCTCTGATCTGAGGATGGGAAATTGAGTTGAATTGAAGTTAGATTAGTTTATCGATGGAAGCATTGATGGTTTCGGAAAATTGTTAGAGGATTTGTCTTTGACAGAAAATGAATAAAGTCTAGGTATTTTCTCGGAATTTCGAAAAAGCAATAGGAATATTTGGGTGAAAATTTAGGGTGGTTTCCACAATTTTCGTATTCGGTTCTAAGAAACGCATGTAATGTCATGTTTCGATAGTTTTTCGAGAGAAGCTTGAATATTTGGTAGAAAAACGAAAGTTATCGATGCGAAATGTGTAATAATATGAAATCCTAAAAATAATTTTGCTGTTTGCTACTCTAATGTTTGTGTATAAATATACCTAGAAATAGAAATCAAATAAATGAAATTATAAGTATACAATAGCCATTTTAAATAAATGTTTGCTTAATATTGCTTGTTTCTCTATTCGCTGCACTATGCACTCCAAAAAAAACTCCGCAAAAAGTAGTGAAATGAGCGAGTAAAGTACTGAGACACCTAGGTGTATTTGCGGAGCTGGAGGCAGCAAAGCTATCGGCGAACACTAGGAGGGTATGTCCGCATCTACTGAATAGTATCCCCTTGCTATAGTGCCAACTGGTTGACGACCGTCTTCGGACTCTCAACAGTAAGGGATTGTCCACTCTCGAATACGCGGTTAACATAACGGTAGTAATAAGAAGATGCTCACAGTCTTGAATGAAACAGTATAATGGTACTAAGAGGAAGATCGATCAATAAGTCCTCAAAAGACAAACATAGTTCTATTAACCAAAAAAAATTATATTTACCAGCCCTAAAAATTAGGGGCACAGTGGTGCATCTACATGAGAAGCTCAAATGTCTAGGAACACAGCTGGCAAGGAAACTTACTTGCGATAGTCATCTAAATAAAACGTCATTGATGGCCACTAAAGCGCTTTGGGTGACAAAATAAATGCTTGAACGCCATTAGGAGCTGCCTGCAAAGCAAATAGTCAGGGCATACAAAAAAACGGCTAGACCTATCATCCTACATGGATCAGCAATATGATGAAGAGAACCACTTAAAAAACTACAGTTAACAGGCTTAGCAAACTTCTAAGGATAGTCTGCCTACTGATTACAGGAGCAATGAGTTCTACCTCAACGACAGGGATGGAGACCATTCTAAACTTTGAACCTCTACACCTACAAATTCAATAGGAAGCAGCATAAAAGACAAGGTACAAATCAGGACACATAAAAGGCCATCTTGGTATCCTAGAGGATATCAAGCCCATAATGAAAATGCTGAACTTCAGCAATCAAATAAAGACTAATGGCCCAGTCATTTTAGCATAAAAAAGTGGTCAACCTCGGAATGGGAGATAAAAAGGTGAATTTTTGTATATACCTTCATTTAGGGATCCTCAAAGTTGCCTCAAAAGTCTCAGAAAATCTCGTGTCTGCGTCGAAAAACACGAGACACGCAGACACGAGATTTTATGAGACTTTTGAGGCAACTTTGAGGACCCTAAAATGAAGGTATATACAAAAATTCAGCTTATTATCTCTCATTCCGAGGTTGATTGCTAAAATGACTGGGCTAAAAGGCAAACTTTGAAGAAGAAACAAATGGGAGAAATTTTTCCCCTAGTATGCACTGCTCCGCCATTCAATGTAATACATTTTTATTAAACTTTTTTAAATAGTGTTTTATTGAAGTACCTCGGTATGTACAATTGTATTCCGTCCAATGCAAAAATAAAAACTTCAACTCCTTGTCAAGAAATTTTTCGCTCTCAATTTTATTGACCCAACCAAATGCAATTTCGTAGTTAATTTTCCTGTCTCGACCAGATCTATGTTGCCTTAAACAGCCATTTCCCTTAGTGAGTTTTTGCATTTAAAGTCTGTAGGGTTTTACTAATCATAAATATGCGAATTCGCACTGTAGCTGCGACGCCTCTTTTCCCACGTTGAAAAATTTATAGAACCCTTGAACACTTGCATGACCTAAAATCTGATGTCCAGTCTTCTAGCTTCATCTATTATCATGACATGGAGTTTTTTTTTTAATCTAATATATCTTTTTTTTGAGCGAGATTTCCAAAAAGGCTGATATGCGGGTTTCTTTATTTTTTTGTTTGTTATTCGAGGCGAAACTTTCACATCTTATTTGAATCTGAGCTCCTCAAACAGTCAAAACATGGGTTTGCTTACATTTTTAATACTTTTTTTTAGAACATACCTACACATGCCTAGTTTCAATGCCTAGCTTCGAATAGGTACCTGAGTCAAATGAGGGGCAAGTTAGACATGAAACTAAATCATTTGACACTTGTAAAGTTTCGATTATGAAAATAGAGTTTCTACCATCACCCACTTCCAAATATCCTAAATTAAGTTATTTTTAGTTATGTTTTATTTAATTATTAGTATTTATATAATTATTAGTTTTTTAAAAAATGATTGTCTCTTTTAAAAATAATTTTTATATTTTATTTAATTTTATTTTTTTTAAATTTATATTTTATTTAATTAGCTTTTATTCAATAATTGTATTTGTTTTTTATTTGATTATTCAATATACATAATTATGTTTCTTTTATTTTTTATTTATTCATTAATTTTCATCTTATAGTGAATTTCCACTTTTATATATTTTCTTATTATTTTTTTATAAATTTGATTGCGTGTACATTTTTATCATATGTTGATTTTGAGTATGTTTCAATTATTATTTTCGGCTTATTAATTATTCATATTATTTTATTTTCTTCTTAATATTTGTTGTTCTAATTGTTTACACGATTATTTTCACTTAAAGTTAGAAACAAAATTTAATAAAAAATCAAAAAAACAATTATATTTGGGCTAACTCCCCTTGTTTATTTAAAAAAAAACTTGTTTAATTATGACTTTTTGTTAAAATGTAAATTTTTGGCTTTTTGCCTAGTTTATGTTTTTAAATTTTTATTTATGGTTAAAAAATAAGCTAAAATTACATAATTTTTTATTTTCATTGTTTGATTCTATACTGTTTTGTTGAGATTTTATGTATATTCAATTATATCGTTTGGTGTACTTTTTTGTAGTAATGATAAGTTTTTCAATTTAATTTTTGTTTAATTTTTTTCCCGAACAATTTTTTAATTTTTTTACCGAAGAAAAAATGTATATATTTAAGGGGGATAGCCACTATGATGGCCAAAGAATATGTGATTTTCGGGAATTTTTTTTTTAAGGGGAAAAGAAAGGAATTTGGGGTTCAGTTTTTTTTTATTTTATTAAGTGTACATTGAAGATTATTATCGAAAATTTTTATTCAAATTGATATTTTTAGCTTTCTTGTCGAGCCCCGAAAAAAAATTCCCCCTCCATGGTTGCATCGATTTCTCATAAAGAGGTCATTTGAAGAATGAAATTCAAATTGCATTATGATCGACCAAAATGGCGACCAATTGAATTTTCCCCCTTGTTTTTGCTTGTTTTTTGGATTCAAACAGCCTTAAAAAACCGTAAAAATTAAAATTTTCTTAATCCGCTACGTGCAACTTTAGCCACTATAAAGTCAAATTAAACAAAAAAAATACTGAAAATCGGCTAATATATGTTTAAGGTATTGATGCGACCAGTTTGGAAACAGTCGTTTTGAGAAAAACACGTTCAAAGTTTTTAATCTTTTTTCGTTACTCTAAAATCATGTATCTCATGAAATACTCACCAAAGTGATCATAACTCCGAAAGTTTTCCGAATTCCGATCTAGAATGTCACACGTATATTTTTGAATGTATAAACTTTGATTTAAAGCCAACAAAAAAAATGGTTTTTTTTACCCGTTAATGTGGCTATCCCTCTTAAACCATTTACTTTCCTATTTCATTTATTTTTCTGACAAAATTTTTCATTCTGCATCATCCTGTAATTTTCTAAAAGCCGCAGACTTCCTTGTTAGCGCCATCTTCCACCCCTGACCACATCGAATTTTCTCCCATTCGAAAATTTCAACCCCCTGCAGAGAATTCTCATCAGTTGCCGCATCCGTCCTGCTGCCACGGTTCGATTCTCTTCTCTTCTCCTGTTGTTGCGTGACTGTTATACTACACTAATATACAACACTTGGCCGCCATCCTTCGTAGCGTCGTTTCAGTTTCTACATTGCTCAGTTGCGCCTCGATTTTCCTCTCGTCGAAACCGAAATTCGCGATTTGTTTCGGGACGCGATGTAGACCGTGGAAAAAAGAATGCTAGTGGCGCTAAACAAAGAAATCAGCATTTCTTGCAGACGTACAAGTTGCAAAATGTGTTGTTCTTAACAGCCCTGCCCTGCGTGGTGAAGAAAAATTCGAAAATGTTCTCAGTGTGGGATAAAAATTCACTTCTGGTCGCTCCTGATCTATAGTTAGAAATTATTCAAAAGGAAAATTCTCGGTTTCCTCGGAAGGTTTTTAAAATAGAGTGTGTGACGTCGACCAAGCTGCTAAGTGTACGGTCCGATCGATCCTTTCGGGCGAAGGTGAATGTACTGTCGCCGGCGTTTCATTTTTCGGATGAACTTTTCATGTGAGTCGTCACGTAGCACTTTTGGCAGTGGACACTGATTTCCTAGTGGGATGGTTTCAGTGATTGAAGATTGAAGCTGTGACATTAAGCTTCTTATGAGCGAAATCTAGCGGGTGACTAACCTGTAATTGGAACATAAAGTCAATTTCAAATATTGATTGCCAATTAATTGATTGAGCCCATCACATTTGAATAGTCGTAAGTATAGTTTAACTTAGAAATCGTCAAATTGAGGCAGAATACGAGCTCAAATAATTAGTCAAACTAAATGCGTAGAAACTGTCCTACCGTCTAGTTAATAGCTCTCCAGACGCCACAGCAACTTTTTAACTGGTGTAGAATAAATATAAGACCCATGTAAATAGGTATGATGATTGATACAAACATATTTTGTGGGTATGTATGCAGAGTTGGTTAGATTCCCTCAAAGAGCCTGAGAGAACGAAGCATATTACATTTTTCGCATAGTTATCCTTGCGCAGTGAAGAAATTCCAGCGAAGGCTCCTTTTGTTTACTAGGGGGCTGAAAGCGGTTCCCTTTTGTATGGCATTATATGAATTGATGTAATCAAAACGCATGTAAACATAAAAGCGGTTGTATTCGAGACACATCAAAGTGAAAGAGGCGCTGAGTGATATAGTGTAATGAAATTAAATCTGGTTAAGCGAGTGTTAAGAGCTTTTTAAATGCTTACAAAATATAATTGATCTGATGCTGGGTACCTACTTAGCAAATAATTTAGTGGTAAATTCATGGTATATTTTGAAAGTAGATGGGGAGGTGAAATTGGTTTCATAACATTTTGCTGCGCAGTTTACGAACTCATGTATTAAGATGGTTTTTGTGGTCCGGTGATTGTTTTCCTAAGGGAAAATAATTTACAGGGTATTGTGAAGTCGTTGGTTAATACTAAAACCAAGATTTTCTTGTAGTTTATTAGGATAAAAAAGGGGATGAGTTGTACAGAAAAGGGTGGAAAATTTTTGAATAAAATTGATTAATAGGAAAACTGACTTTACTTCCAAATAGACCCAATGTTTGCACCATTTCTGTGCTTGTGCTAAAATCCGCTATGACACTTGCACCTATTGCGGTCATATTTGCGTAGAAGCATTGAAAAGATAGATGTGTCCAAAAATCCCATATATCGACAACCCAAATAGTTAAACGATGGGAAAAAAAACCTCAGCGTATAATGACTAGCATAAAATAACGTTTTTAGCACTTTAAAGTTGCTTAACGCTAAATTTGCTGTCTACTCACGTTTTTTTTTACTGGGAGAAAACTCAAGTTTTCATGGAATTTGAAAAGTAAGCTTTCATTTATAATGAAGTACAAAAAACAACCGTTATTATTGGCAAAACGTTCGAACCCGTCTGGGTTCGAATATCGCAGTGCACTTATGGACCAGTAGTTAACATTTGGTGACTGAGGACCAGCGCTCTAAAAGTTAAGTATTGACTGAATTCATTTAAATGGAATAATTTAACCGGCATCCGCGAAGCAAGTAGCTTCGAAGGGTATCAAAAGAGAATACAATGTTATGTTTGTAATATACATACGAGGTTGGTCCGATAAGTACTCGGCCTACAAAAGAAAAACGAAAATTTGGGAAAAGTGGCTATTTACTTTTCAACATAGTCTCCCTTTAGCTCGATACACTAGACCCAGCGATGCTCCAATTTCTTTAACCCGCCTGAAAAATACGTTTTCTCGAGGTCTGCAGAGTAGGCCTCCGTGGCGGCGATGACCTCCTCATTAGACTCAAAAATCTGCCCGGCGAGTGACTTCTTCAAATTCGGAAACAATTTTGGAGCATACGGTGGATAAGGCAGCAGTTCGTAGCCCAATTTGACAAATTTGGCCGTGGCGACGGCGAAGGTGTGAACCGGTGCGTTGTAATGCTGGAAGAACACTTTTTTCTTCGCCAAATGGGGTATTTTTTTCTGCAATTCGGCGTCGAATCGGCCTAATAATTCGGTATAGTAGAGCCCTTTGACCGTTTTGTCCTTCTATAGGTATTCGATTCAGATCACACCTTGTGAATCCCAGAAAATGGTGGTCATCATCTTTTCGGCCGATAGGACAGTCTTCGCCTTCTCCGGAGCACGTTCGCCGGGTGAAGTCCACTGTTTCGACTGTTCTTTGGTCTGTGGTGTGTACCAGTGGGTCCATATTTTGTCGACGGTCACGAAACAAAGCAGAAACTCCTTCGAATTGTGCTCAAATAGCGTAAAATACTGCTCTAAAGTGGTCTCACTGTTGCGCTTGTTGTCCGGAATGAGCAAACGTGGCACCCATCGTACCGACAGCTTTCTTATGCCCAAAATTTCATGCAGGATATGACCCACGCAGTCTTTTCAGATGCCTACTGTCTCAGCTATCTCGCGCACCTTCAATCGGCGCTCTGCCAATACGAAATCGTGGATTTTGGTCACGTTATCCTCCGTGGTAGCCGTTTTCGAGGCACCTGGTCGTAGCTCATCAAAAATCGACGTGCGACCACGTTCAAACTCGTTAAACCAATTTTTGATGATTGCCATCAAAGGAGAAGAGTCACCGTACACAGTATCCAAGCGTTCTTTGATTTCACTGCGCGATTTCCCTTCCAAAAACAAGAATCGAATCACCGACCAATATTGCTCATTTTCCATTTTTCTAAAATCCGCGGACACGCTCGCTTCCACACGCGGTCAAAACAAAACTACGAGTCCAATCCGGCTGAAGAGAATGTACTACACGACAGTAAATTTTTCTTTCGATAGTGGCGCCATAGTGGCGGTGGAGCTAAGTACTTATCGAACCGCCCTCGTATATCTTGCCTCGTTTTCTGTTTGATATAACACCGACAAGTGACCTTCTGACATAGTGAAATTGAAACCAATTTTTAATTTATTACTGCAGACATCTTGAAGCTCCAGCATGATAATACCAAATTATGTTAAGTGTTATTTAAGGTGTATTTCCAAATTAAGAATAAGTCAGTGGAAAGTTACCGATCGGAAAATCGAGATATTCCAATAAAAAGCCTTATAAGTGATCCTGTCCACATGTTTCTTTGCTGAAGAGAAATTTTAAAAAAAATCTCGCCAAGACCTGAAGCTGAAAGAAATGTTGATGCATAAGCTGAGAGAGAAATGTTGATGAATAAATTATGACCCTCTTGGTTATAGAATGTTGCCAATAAAAAAAAATCATTGAGTCCCGTTCCAAACTTATCTCCAAAAAGTGAATTTTCTTCGGATAATCTTGCGAAATAACTAGTCACATTTTTTTTTAGAAAACAGATGCAACCTTAAATTGTTGTCAGAATGGGGCGTTGGCTTGCTTAGCTTAATGTGGAGTTCTTTGTGTCAGTGCCACTCCATGTTTCAGATCAGCTTTAGTTAGAAACGGGCCAATCAAATAGTCTTGTCCTCTCTGAGGCTCTTGGGTATCTTCGGAAATATTTTAGTGACCGAGAATGTAGTATTTAGTATCGTTTCTCTTATCTTGTTAAAACTTTAGCGACTCTCAGATAATTTTATTATTTCTTGAGCTTATCATTGGATTTATTACGCAGTATGTCAGAATTTAATACATTTCGGACAATACTCAGGCTGTCTTAAAGTTTTTGTAATTTTTACTATTATAAATGTTGCTCAAGTTTAAGCTAGGTTGAGATAAATTGTATTTCATAAGCTTGGTCTAACTTACCCAAAGTTTTTTCATGAGCCTGTTATAAGTTCAACTAGAGAAATTTAGAGCACGATTTATTGCTCTATCTTTTTTGATAGAACAACTTCGGGCAAGCAACTGGCTGTTTTTCAATTGGCACAGAACTGACTGTCAACAAAAAATTGGAGTAAAGTTTTTGAATAGTGAACTGATAACTTTGAGAATTATATAATTACCTGCTAATTACCCGCTAATTATCTATTAATTATATACTTAAGTACATTTTACTATCTATATTAATTACATTATCATCATAAAGTATCAGTTTAAATTAGCCTGAACAATGGTGATACACAGTTTCCTTAATCTGTGTTTAGTCGCCTATCTATCGGGGTTTTCCATATTTAATTAGCAGGTAATTAGTATTAGTAAATACTTTAAAAGTAAGCACCTTAAATAAGATACCGCAGTTAATTTAAGATTAGACCAATAGACACTGAAGAAGAGGGCAGATTACCCTCGAAACATCGATATATGTCAAAATCAACATAAATCTAGCTTCCGAGAAGCCATCGCACAGCTCCGGCCTTATCGAAACTGCACTGAATGTTACCTAACGCGAAGCGCAAATACCAAAACTTGATCAATGGAACTTCCCTCTATGAAACAGAACCGCACAGTAGCATAAAGAATGTTTTACCTAACCGTACGAAGACTTCTGTCAATGTATTTTTTTAGTTATGTATGAATAACTTGTAAAGTTTACCTTGCAGAACAGATTTTTTTTCTTAAATGTCGTTTAAAATCGACTTTGAATATAACTGCATTATCACTTTTTTAATTAGTGCCATAGGGCTCTTCAAGTAGCGAAAATAGGAATCATATGTAGACTTTTGTCAGTCACTGTATATATTTACCTACACTTCCAGCAAATGTCATTTGTTAAAAATGAAAGCTTTCTGTCACATCTGTCAAATTCAAGCGATGCCAGATGCAACAAATGCAAACAAGACGATGAGCGACATCTATTTAAATTTGTTGTACACCGATATTTTTGTGCCAGTGAAGTACGTATTTCTTCTGGAGTGTGTAAATATAAATATAAATTGTTGCAGTAAACAATTTAAAATTTGTTTACATGGAATAGTGATTGAGACTGCCTAGAATATTCTTTTTTCTTTTTGTGGCAAAATTACAAAAAAAAAGATATCATATTTACGGTAGTTGATTTATGGTCTGTATTTATGCCAATTTTACTTTAGCCATCTAAGTTTGGAAGGCTGCTATGAAAATTATGAGTTATGTGACATTAATCTCCAACCAAGTTTTCCAATCTAAAATTTTCAATCATCAAAGTTTCCGTAAATTTTTTGAAATAATTTTTATGCCAATAATTGGTATGTCGAAACTTTTCAAATCACTGAAATTTTTTTTCAAAGCACATGCAAATCTCTTCTTTAATTCACTTCAAACGAACTCATATATATCCTGTGTCTTGTGTTTTTGCCTGCAAGCATAATTTCGACAATATTAATTTCGAAAAACTTCCAAGGACATAGCCATCAAGCCCCTGAAATGAGAATTTCTCTTGCTCGTTTTTCGTTATTAATAAATTCTCTTCCTTAAAATCGTTAGATGATAGCAATAAAAGTGATTTATTATTAGATCTTAAATCTTCCTTGTCCAATATTATGTATATTGAACAGAGATGATATAATCTGTGTGCAAGAATATATCTTTTGAGAGTGACGTGTTTTCGACTTGCTTCTTCCAGAAAGGACATCTAATGATCTAAAATGTTTCTTCGAATAGAACAGCCGAAAAACTATTTTTAGAAGGACATTGGTGGAGTTATTGATGCTGAACTAACATTAGCAAAGCGCTAGGTAATATTATTTATCGATTTCGGTTTAATTTGGGAGAACTGATGATGTGAGAAAATTTGTTCTGATCAATAATGGTTAAATAAGGTGTAGACGTTTAACATTGACTCAGAATGGAATAGATTGATTTGCGTTAGTTGATATCACTACTGATAAATATTTTTTATTTAGGTTATGCTGTATCAATCTCTATTGTTTATCTGTCGAATATACCTATTTATTTAGAAAATTGAAAATAATATAATGTTGTAACTGAGGTAATACGAAGAAATTTTTTGATATCAAGTGCATATTAGTGTCGTCGTAGTAACAATCCGTTTTGGATCTGGGATTTAAAGCTGCGGAAGACTTCATTTTCAATGCCCAGTTCCACATGACACATTACTCCTGATTTAAATCAGGTACCTACTCACACCTAGGTTACTTCAAAGCACGTTTTGTGCTCGGGGCTGGATTTGAACCAGCGATCACACACGCTCCGCTATTCAAGCTTCCTAGAGGCGCCATGCATCAGCCAAAACTTTCTCAAAGACGGCATATGCCATAAAATATCTAAATATTGACTTAATATTTATTTAAATCAGAAACAGTGCCACTAAAACTGATTTAACTGCGAATGCATTCCAAAGTTAAAAATGTAAAAATAAAAGTTTGAAATTTTGATCCCGAAATGAAACTCTTTTTGATCCTGATCAATTCTCGCTATTTATATTGCACCTAAACAAATAACGATGAAAAATCGTCTATCATCAGACTACCATTAACTCCAGAAGAATTTTTACGCCTCCAAACCCGAAAAATATTTCAAATAAATTGCCAGTAGCATATTCTCACTTTTCCTCACAATATTGATTTTATGAGAAGACAAACTCGTCAACAACTTTCTGAGGACTTTTTGTTTACCGCCAAGAAAACACACTCTGGACTTCCAAAGATGATGGTACACTTATTTGCCCCATTCATAATCTCTTCCCGCGACTTGCTGCATTAATCCTAGAGAAAGCCATGCTGTAAATGTTTCGCTTGAAATGAATTCTACGGTACTATGTGAGGGAGGGAAAAGTAAAAAAGAAAAACAAGACAAACAGTTGATGAAAGATGATGAGCTGAGTGGCGTCGGAAAAATTGCGGTGAAAACATAAGTAAAGCATGAAATGTGAGCGCATTCATCGGGATGTGTATATACATACATATATAGTTGCTAAGCTATCAAGTTTTACGAGTATGTCTTTATTTATCTGCGAAATTTTCCACCATAGAGCACCGGGATATGATGAAAGTGGTGTGGAAACAATAGAAGGTCATGGACAAGGATTGTAACGAAAGTAGATGATATGAAGTGTGTTGTTAGCGTCAGGTATGGAGCGGGAGATATGGTCTGTCGTGTAGTTTCTTTGAAATTGTGTTTTGGTCAGTGAGCGAGTCCTTGGGAAAACTATGATGGAGAACTGACAAGGGCGAAGTTTTTCAGATCAGACACGTTTGAAATAATTCAATTTTCCTGATAACATCAACGAATGTCTGGTCGATCCCAATCATTCAGGATCATTCAAAATTAAAGAAAGAAACATATTTTTAGCTTTGATTATAAATTCAAAAGTAGTCCCAAACACTTTAAAAGTAATCCTAGTTCTTAGGACTATTTTTAAAAGGGTGTAAGACCTAGAATATTACAAAACGAACATAATCAAGCAGCAAAGCGTTCGAGTACACGTGGTGCTATTATTCGGAATCTACTTACAACTGAAGCCATCTTGGAAAACACATATCAGCTCTTTCATCGACTACAGTCATCTCCTTATTTATTAACCAGAGCGATACAACTTTCATTGCCCCGTTTTTCTACCATCGCTTCGCTTTCAAAATTAATGAAAGCGAAACAGAGTACCTACATACTCCACCCAGTGCACTAGAAATTCATTTCATTGTGTCTGCTCTCATTAACGTCATACACTATGCCTTAATTGACCATAAATGCATTAACGGGAAAACATGAAGGACACTCAGCGAGAACTTGATTGCGAAATGACTTCGCCCAAGTTCTTTTATCGATGTTCTGTATTCCGAGCTTTAATGGAACGCAATAAGCCTCTTGATGGGAGGGATGGCGAATTTTCGCAATTTGAAGAAAAAGACACAGGACATTCTCATGAAATGACGTTGTATGATTTGATGGGACCTATCGGTTGTGAAGTAAAATAGTCTAATTTGAAAAAACAGTTGGGAAAAAATGGTCTTCCCATGAACTTTCCTTCACCCCTAAAAAGGAATATTTCCAAATCAATTTCATTTCATTGTAAAGTGTTTTTATGTTTTTTTTTCATGCAAATTTAAGTTTTTTTCAGCATTTCCTATGCATAACACTTTTTTTTCCTGATTTTCGCAAAACACGTATTAAAATGTAAAAATCAACGAAAAGAGTAGCAACACTGGCAGCTGTGGTGAATAATATTTTATTGATTTGCATCGAAACGAAGCACGTATCCAATTTCCGTTTTTATTTTCTATTTTTTCCGGTGGAGTTGTTTCCTTATTTTTGTTATTTTCTCTCTCTCTTTCGCTCTCAGCATGAAATTTCAAGCTGCAGTGAATCCTTTCTCGGAGACATGAAATGTATATCTACATGCGTATTTGTTGGCACCAACTATTGACAGATACCACCACCCAGTATTGATTTTTGATCTGTCTGTCTGGTTGGGTGGATGGATGTTAAACGGGATGGTTTACTTTCCCTGGGGGCTAATGTACGATTTTTTTTTCGCGATATCGAAAACCGTTTGGCACGGCGTATGAAGCACCATTGACAGCTTAAATGATGTGTATTCAAATTCGATTGGAAATATGTACTGTTGTGTAAGTTTTTCAATCTGATGTAAGCTGTACGACATGTCAAATTATTTTGAAAGAATGTGTACTTGTGAAAAACATTTTGTATTGAATATTGTTAAGATATGACCTTTTCCCCCAATGTCGACATATTCTTTGTATTGATATCACTGAGACAGTCTCAAGCGAAAAATGTTGTGATATATAATATTAATGCACGTGATAATACATAGTCGTCACTATTCGAATTTCTCAGAATACGTAGTGCTCACTGTTCAAATTTCCCAGAAATGAAAACAAAGCTTCCAATATTTCAGTTTATTTTACGAGTTGTTGCAGACTTGTTGTTGCAGACAGCTGCAGATTTGCACTTCTTGCTAAACCCTCAACAGCGAACGAGTTAAATTTGGTTTTCATGGTTTCCTTATCTCGGGCTATTCGCTACAATCCTTCAGGTTTCGAAAAATTTTACATCAGCTGTCAGTTGCTATATACCGTGTCACCAAAAGTTGGTTTCAATTCGAATCAGATGGCCCAAAATAGTTTTTCACTGACTCGCCACTTCCAAACCAACACAAAAAATTGAATTTTGAAAATCTTGTCTATTTGAATGCCGATTTATTCGATTTAAGTAACACAACTGAAGCTCCGCTGGCCATTACCGTAGTCATAAAGAAACCAATCAACGAGAACCGAGCGATTCCCAATTTGTTCCAAGCAGCCGCTATGACTAAAATCTTACTTTTAACCTTTCAACTAGGACTCCTCGTTATTTGGCGCGAACTTGCTTCTGCCTGAGTAAACAACTCCTTCATACCACTTCACGACAGCTCAACTCCAAACCAACCAAAAAAAAATCCGCAACCAGCTTGTGGTCCAGTTGCCACCATCCGACGACCCATTTTTCCTCCCATGCCAGTCAAAAAATCAACCATTTATCCACAGGCAATGACCGAGCCTCCAGTCAGCTGTCCTACACCGACAATCAGCTGCTATCACTCCATGAATCGGTTTGCAATTGCATGCAAGCTAAACTTGTGCTGATGTGCAAGACTTAGTGCTGATGTACAACTCAGCACACGCCCGGTTTTGATGGCGACTAGCTTGGCTGGCCAGTGTGAATGACTTGAAATGAAATCACTCCCTTTAAGACCCAAAAAATTATTTTACTCTCCAACCAGCTACTGCATCCTAAACCCAATTCACATCAACCGACACCCGTCAGCATCTGACCGGCAACTGATCCACGTCAACATTATCCTCAACTTTCTTCACCCTTATTTTCTATCTAGTCCGACCGTCTACGAAGATGGTTGATAAAACAATTATAATTCAAGAACCGTCTCCGTAGACGGTTGAATTGTATCTGTCAGTATCGTAAGTAGCTAGCATCCAGTTGCCAAATGTCGATTTCCTTGGACGTCGTCGTCATTAACTAATTGCAATTTAAATAAATATTTGCTGGAAATAATCAGAGAGTATAGCTGGCTCTTAAATCTGTATGAATTAATTTTCATCTGTTCATACGTATTTACATGAAAAAGCAATTTTCGGATATGAGATCAGATAAAAAGCAAAGTCTTCTGTCCGGTATAGCTTCACGCCAAATTGAATATCTTAACAATCTAACAAATGCAAACAAGTTTTCACTTCAACATAGTCCATCTTGATAGGTTTCATTTCAACCATCAAACAAATCTCCTAAAATCTCTCGTGTCAAAAAAAATATCCCAAAAGATTCCACGTACATATTTTACTGTTGTTGTCAAGCGCTCATGGATCATCGACTTTTTGTGCTCAGACACTAAATGCTATGCTAATTAAATCGATGTTTTAGGCACACGTTCTTGCACACGTAGCTGGCCGTGTTGCATGTAAGATCAAGATGCTCAGCAACTTAACCTCGAAGCCTTCTGTCTAAAACAATAACAATCGAAAAATACTCGGATCTTAACCTCATCTCACATCCAGATTGTTCTAGATTTTGAAAAGAAATCGAAAGAGTTGCGTCGAAAGTTAAACAAAGTTCGTAGGTATTGGAAAAGATAGTGTAAGTCGTTACCACATATCAGATAACTCAAGACTGTTGACAATCGTTTAGAAATGCATGAATTCAGTGAACTTGGACAAATGCATGCATGTATGCTGTTTGATTGACATGATGACGTAAAAAAGTTGTGTTCATTTCTAATTCGTCGAACTTGAAAACAATCATCGCAATCAAATGAATATTTCATCGCTCTGTAACACTTCACATGATCCCATCCAACTACATTTGTTTTTATCTACATATGTATATCCAGATATAAAAAGATTGATGGAAATGTTTTTATATTTGTTAGGCGTAGTAAGAGATACAATTATCTGATAAGAAAATAATCAAGGGCGCTTGTCGTTCTGGAACGCGTTTTCTGTAAACAGTACGTCGGCCAAAATGGAATGCACATGCAAATTAAAGCATGTGAGCATACTATATTACCATAGTTAACCGACCGTAGACTATAGGTAATTATTACGAAACGCCATAAGCATGGACTACGACAATGCAATACAGGTTGGCATAAGTAACTGCTAGTTTGAATCAAAGGCTCGATAAAGGTGAACCTCATTTTTAACTAGTATCTTCCATAAAAAAATAACATGAAATTGTATCAGAAAACATAAAACAACTAGTTATTGTGGTATGGACAATGTTGCGGCTGTGAATGTGTGAGTTGACTGCCTTTATTTTTTGTGACGGTTAATATTTTTACTCGTCGGTGACAAGTCGTGTTTTAAGGCCATCCAAGCGTCGCACTCAGTGATTTATTGGCTATCTAGAATTCGAATTTGTAATTCAAGCTGATTTATAAAAAGCTGATTTTTGTGCGTCTTGAGAATATTGACATTGTTTTATAAGTATATCTGTGAATATCAATAATCTGGCATGTTAACGATGAACAGTCAAATATTCTAAATGAATTGGGACCGATGAGGCTTCATTGGACTGAAAATTCCTTGAAAGTATAGTCGGATCTTAGCGTTACATTTTCTAAAGACATTGCTTTATGTTGCTTTGTTGAAAATGTTGCTATGATTAAAGCTCCGATCGTTATGAAAACTTTATGTTTGTATTCGTTAATGCCTCTTATCAAAACTGTTAATCCTAGATAAATGTTAATGCATGTAGAATACAATTCAACATAGCTACAAACGATATGATAACATTTACTGCGAATTCAAGAAAGTGGAAAACAAATGGTAATTAAAAACTAGATGTTTATCTTCGGAACATTTTATGCGCTTACAAACGGTTTTGATAAAATTAAAGGGATTGAAATTAATATTGTTTACCGATAACTAATAGGATTAATTTTGTTTGGTGTTCAATGCACAGATTCACTTTATCAATTCTAAACAATAGATTAAATGTAGCTATGGTTGTATTTTCCTTAATAACATTGTGGAATTGAAATAGATGCTGCGAATGGAAATTAATCTACACAGATTCATTAGTTCCTCGAATTGTATTTTCGGAAACTTGAAAGTTGTTCTTTCGTCCCGCCCCTTTAGACGTACTTACGCTAACCTAATCAAGGTTTTAGACAGATTTTTGAATAGATTGGGTCAATTTAACGAATCATACTGCTGTGCGTAGCACAGAATCGGTCTGACCAAAGTATGAATACTGTTTTGATCAGCTGAAACTTCCTCAATTGTCTTCTCACCAAATCCAAACTCGAAGTTATTTTTATTGAAGTCACATTGGTGTGACCGTCGAAAGTGAAAAAACTGTCCAGATCTTCTTGTTTAGAATACACCTCAAAACTTACTATTTTAAGAGCCAAACGAAAAAAATTAATGGTCTTATCTTTCGCGTCAGTCAACCTAGACACTTGTCAGTGTTGACAGCATGATATTTGCATTAAACCAAATAAAAAACTTCCTAGTTGAGCTCGGCGTTAAATTCTTGAGACATTTTTTAAAAATTTTCTTTTGACCAACATGATATAAGAGAGGTCAATGATTTTAAATATATTTCGAAGTAAAAATAGCTTTTATTTGTTAACATTGCAAGAAATTTCATCCATGTGCTCGTATTCCCCAAAAAAAAAAACTGTGTTCAAACAGAACAAATGTAACCATAAGTGTGCCGCAAAATTCCCTTAAATTGTTTTCGAACCCATAAACAGTTGGTTGCTTATTCGAACTAGAGCCTTAGCGATTAGAATTATCGATTCATATACTCTTCAATTCATAATTTTTTTCTTGTTCAATGCTCCCATTGTCGAGTTTTCAACCTACAGAGTAATTCGGGGATGCCACCTTGGCTTGGCTTGGGGTGACCAGATGATGAAAAAATGGTACTACTTGTCCGCCGTTACGATGCCTCCAAACGAACAATAGTTCTTCAAAGAATATTCGACTTTTTATTCATAATTGCTTTTGAATTTTCAATTAATGACTCTGTGGACTGTAATTATTTATATTTCATTTGAAAGGTATTACAATAAACTTTCAAATGTAATATTTTGATTTGTTATTTACGAATAATAGTAATTCTTGGTAAAATTAATTAAAATATTTTAAAATTTAATTCTTTGTATTAAAATTTAAAAATAATTCAATTTAAAAACTAAATGAGCAAAATAATTCAGACCGCTACTCGCAAAAAATTTGCTCTAAGAGGTCATTATGTGTAGCAGCGATGTTGATAGGTGACTAGAAAAGCATTTTTTTTTACACTCAACACTCATTTCTGAACTTGTGTTCTTTCCAGAAAACTAAAAAAACGAAAATATAAACTGTAATGGCCAAATAAATTTAACTCGAAATTTTGTAATCTTTTAATTCTATTCTTTTGTTTTTTCTTCATCTTCTCTGCAGTGTCTTTTCTGTAGTCTTTTTTTTTCTCTTTTCCACAGTCATTTTTCTCTTTTCTGTAGTATATTTCTCTTTTCTGTAATCTTTTTCTTTTCTCTGTAATCTTTTTCTCTTTTCTGTAATCCGTTTCTGTTTTCTGTAGTATTTTTCTCTTTTCTGTAGTCTTTTTATTCTCTTATCTATAGTCTTTTTTTCTTTTTTGTAGCCGTTTTTCTGTTCTGTTGTTTTTTTTCTTTCCTGTAGTCTTTTTTTTCTTTCCTGTAGTCTTTTTTTTTCTTCTCTGTAGTCTTTTTTTTTTCTTCTCTGTAGTCTTTTTTTTTTTCTTCTCTGTAGTCTTTTTTTTTCTTCTCTGTAGTCTTTTTTTTTCTTCTCTGTAGTCTTTTTTTCTTCTCTGTAGTCTTTTTTTCTTCTCTGTAGTCTTTTTTTTCTTCTCTGTAGTCTTTTTTCTATCTTGTAGTATTGTTTTTTCTTTTCTGTAGCTATTTTTTTTCTGTAGTCTTGTTTTTCTTTTTCGTAGTCTTGTTTTTCTTTTCCGTAGTCCTTTTTTGATTCTGTAGTATTGATTCCAATTTGGGGTTTTTATTCTTTTGTCTTTTCCCTTTCTGTTGTCTCTTTTTTGGTTGCTTTGCTTCTTCTCTCTTCATTTTTTCTATTGTTTTGCCTGAATAAAAGGGCACTTTATTTTGAATCCGAATTCCTAGGCAAAACTGACAAAACTTCACATACTCAATACTTTGGCGATAAGTTTAATCTGATAAGTTGCAGTTAGATATGGTAAATTTCAATCTCTCGGGGAATTAGGTTGTTGGCAGTTTATACAGTTTTAAAAAAGCACGTATAAATAATATCGTTATATCATTGAAATCACTCTGTAAAATAAAAGTATAGGTGCCTCGTCTGACAAGGAACGGATCATCTACGCTCAGACTTGACACGTAAAATAACGTAAAATAGCTGATATTTATCTTCAAGAAAGAATTTGAAATACATCAACATCAATTCACCTCTTATTAATCATGATTAGGATAAAATGTACTTATGATACGGTTGCACAAATGCTTAGGATCATTCTAAATATGGAGTCAATATTTCATGTAAGCATTTTCTTTGAAAGACAATTTTTTCTAATAACGCAAAAATTTCAAGTTTTCAGAAAGAATATTCTCTCAACAAAAGCAAAAAAATATCCAAAGCATAATCCAATTTCTCTCACGCCATAAATCCATCAATTAAAACTAGACCACCACGAATGTTGCTCTGTCCTTGAACATTGTGCGAAATACAAAATTAGCTCATCTCTAGCACGACAATATTTTCTCTTAACTTTGACTTACTTCTAGGATATTCACATCGACAACGTTGTCGGCTGCGGCATTCTCATCAATTCAAGTATCATCGAATTAACGTCACCAAAGACAACAAACATCATCAGCATATTATCGTCGTGATTTCTTCTTCTTCTCATTCGCTCAGTCTAATACTAAATCGCAAATCAATTCGTTGTATCTTTCTGTCCATCTGGCTCTATCTCTCTGTCTGGGAGGCATAAACAACAATGGATGATAATTCATCCGAAAAAACATCAGACACAATAAAAGACCGTGTTTTGAAATCACTAGTGATGACGACAGACACTTGCTAAATGCACTAGCGCATTACTCACTGTGAAATTATTTTAAATAATTGTGTTTCGGACAAAAACAGTCTTCTGCCAAGGCAAAAAACTTGAGACGTGAAAGTGTGTTCCTAATTTTTTTTTTGTTCATTTGTTGCTCAAACCGACAAAGGTAGCCTCTCTTGTGTTCATTTCCCGCTGCATTTAAACTTGTGAATAGTGTATAAAGTGTGCGTAAAGTGTAAGATTGTCGAAAAAACGCAAAAAACTAGCAGAAACCGCATCAGCCCACCGATCGGACTCAGTCGCTTTAATCTTCGAGATTTAGATCGTGTCCGTTGTACTGTAATTCAGCGATATCAAACAATAGCAAATACGAAATGCACGGCATTCAACACTTATATCGACAGCATGCTCTTGAGAAGCAGATCAGTACAGAAAGCTGGCACTCGGCACAAAGTCAGATCTCGAGTCAGGCCCATTTGTACCATAACTACCCCAATATGCGAATAAATAGCGCCACTTCCTCGTCCGGGGGTAACTCGCCGTCAGGGTCGATGTCGAAATCGCCGAATTGGTCTCAAGGTAAGATATCATATCGTCCAAGGCGGAAGTCATTGATCAATGAGATGATTTGACCAAAACCTTTTTCGAAATTTTAGATAGAGTGCTTGAGCAACTGGTGGCAACATCGAGCCCTCAGCCAGTTCCAGAATCATCCGCCAGTCGATCATGTCGGCGAAATTCACCGACAAATCTCACAGCGCGATCATATGATAGTACAAGTGGTGGCGGGAGCTTCCGCCGTCCCTCAATCACGATAAGTCGACGTCATCCCAGTCCGGCACTTGGAAGCAGCGTAAGCTTTTTAGACCAGTTTCCGTATGAGCTTCGAAAGATCGTTTTCTTGGAAAAGTTTTCCGTTAGAGAAAGCTTGACAAAGCTGAATGGTTTTCTTTAAACTTTTCGACTTCGAATATGAATTCGAAATAATCGCGAAAGCTTTGGAAGCTCTTGATGCCATCGAGTAATGTTTCAGTTGGAATAATGTTGATTTGTTTCTAGCCGGCACGAAGGTCCTCAGAAGGATATGGTTCACCACAGTCTCAAGCGGGATTCTTCCCGCATGATCTGGATGACATCTACGAGAGCAACAGTGATCTTTCGTATCACACGTTCAGCGGAAGTCCTTCGGCAAAAGAGCGTCCTTCGATCAATTCAATTTTCCACCGAACACATGCAGCCCATTCGCTAGATGACTATTCGTCACATTCCTTGCAGCCGTCGGTGAAGTATAGTTTGGACGATCGGCCCGGCTACAAACATCGTTTCGATAACAGTAGCTTCGTTAAGAATCTGAGTGATGAAACGGAAGACGAAGGCAAGAAACAGTCGCAACATCATCACCACAGCCACCATAGTCATCATCATCACTCGTTGCACGAGATGATCAAGCATTTCGGCAAAAAAGTGCATATTTGGTCACGAAAAGGACATCATGGTTCCAGTGCAAATATGTCGTTGGTGTCGTCGCCAACGAATGATCCACAGGAAAAATTCCGGATGCGTTCGAAAAGTTTGGATGTCCAGAGTTCTTCGAAGACGGTAACGATGGATTGTGAGACCACCTATCAGATTTATGAGAGAATCGTAAAAGAAGGTGATTTTGTATTGCTTGAAGTTTTTAAAGGAATCAATTTATGTATTGTATTTTTGACGAAGGTTTTGGTACTTGCATATTTATTATTGACAAATATTTGATTTTTCCCCATTTGATGTAAACGATTATTGATTTGATGTTGTTTTTATTTAGGTGCGCATATGCGAAGGGCTTCGGCTGAACTGGAAAAACGAAGAGCTTCGCTTGGTGCTAGTCGTGGCTTAAGGTCCGATGGAACATTAGATCCATATCATGCGGCAATATTATTCCGTGATTCACGAGGGGTAAGTTTTAAAGTTTCCTTAAAAAAAATTTAATTAGAATTAAATTAAGTTTAAGTTTATTTCGATAAAATTGCTACATAGTTGTTAGTTGCTGATTTGGGTCCAACTATTTATGTCATTTTAGCGCATGTAATCTTGAAACCGTTAGCTAATTATATTCGCATATTTATGTATCTACAATTAACTATTTTTGCGGGATATACGCATATACCACTACCAGCAGCGTTTATTTATCCACGTGTGTCATTAATTGATAACTTCAGGTCGTTTTACACATAAAATCCAAGAATAATTTTCATTAGACGCGAGATAATCCAATCATATTTTTCGCCTGCCACTTGAAATTCAACATTAAAGTATCCATTTCCTAAAACCAACTTCATGGTCGGAAGAAAAGTGAATTATTATTTTGGATTTAAAAGATAGCACCATGTACAAACCATAATTTGAGAATAGATATAAATTGTAATGAAACCCAAGGTTCCTTTGCATATATTTATAGCCTTTTTGGGTGTTTGTAAGGATCATATAATTTTGGTCATAATTTTACGAATGCAATCATCTCCGATTTCAAAGACAGACTCCTATTTCTCACATGTTTTCCATCAATAATAAAAAAATTTAAATTTATTCGACTCTTGATTTAAAATTTGTTTTAGTTATCTGCGTGTTCTTGAAATTCAAGCCATGCTTCCGTGTCTGTCTACTCAGCTTATTATTTCGTCCTCTGCAAATGACAATATGAAATTGATCCTTGTTTCGGTTTGTTGGAAAACAAATATCCTTGGGGCGAGGAAGAAAAAATATTTTCGCGACATAGAGCTATAGGCTGTGTTTTTGATGTTAAGATAGAGGACGACTGATAGTCGGTTGGGATCTAATTTAGTTTCGTAATTTCGTATTCATTGAAACCATTTTTTGCCCTTCAAGGGGTCATTCATAAATGTCCGTCCGTACTAAGTAAATGAATCGTGTGGGTTTTTTTTACATAACTTTTAGATTATTTAGTATGGTGGCGTCGTTCTTCCGGCTGATAACTTTTTTTATGTAACGGTAGTATCTCGATTCTTGCACGCAATGAAAGTAAAGTCTGATAGAGAGAAATAGAGCGTAGGATCCTGTACCAAATAGGTCGGCTCGAGGAATAAAATATAACTTTGCATGCTTTCTAAGGTTATTTTATTGCGTGTAAACAAAATTGAAATTTGTCATAATAACCGAAAAGACTTTACTGAAGAAAAAAAACATGAATACTGATTTGAAACTTTTGCTTACTTAACGCGGTTTTCAGTTGGAACTAACATGGCTATTTTTAATATCCAGAAAATGTTACCACTTTCCTTGACAAATCCGCTCTTACGATTTATATCCTTGAATAAATGCTAATTTTGTTCGATTATCTAGAGATATTTTTCAGGAAAAAAAAAAGTTAAGAAAAAACTAACGCAAATCCTGGCACAAAACCATGGTAAATGTATCCTGGATAAGTCTATGAGACAATTAATAATTGCTTTCTTATGCATACCTTTTCACATGTTTTTTTTATATCGCAGCCTGGTCAGTCAATAAACAGAGTGCGCTACGATCAGGTGGGAAACACGAGGATAGTAATAGTAGACATCGTAGTTTTTCTGTAGATCATATTTGAAGGTACATCATCAGCCAATATGATTGAGTTCATTTTCTGGAATTTAATGAACCAAAAAATTTTTAAATCTGTTTTAAAACGAACATAGTGTCAACATTTTGAAGGATCTGTCACTTCCGAACCAAATATTTTTTGGAACCTCTGTTAAAAAAAGACAGCGCTGGGATAATCCTGATCTGATGTTTCCTTGTTTGTTTTTACAATCTAGTTCGAGTTTGTAGTTCTAGTTTGTTTTCTATAAAATAATGTAACATCCTTTGATTCTGGTGACCTTTTTGAAGTAAGCTAGCGCTTCAAAATTCAAGTTTTTAAGTCCTTATCATCTTGATTCCTTCGAGCTCATACTCCAGTTCAGTACTCAGTAAAGTCTTTTATAAAACAATAATTTTTACAAAATACTTTCAAAAAAGTTTTCTTTATGGAGCTTATTCCGGTTTATATAATCAATTCGTGGAATTTAGTTAGCAATTTAAAAATTAATAATTACCGACCATACATAAATCAAGCCCCTTTGGGCGTTTCTTGGGACCTAACAATTGTTCCCTTTAGAAGCTAGATATATTTCAATTTCTTTACAGATTTCGATGTTTTTAAAAGTAAATACAAGCTTAATATTATTAGTTACCATTCTGTACACGATATACGAGTGAATAAAAAGACAGTTTTACTGGAAATAGGTCGACTCTCAATTTCGGGTGGGTTTGAAGCACAAAATTATCCGAAATTTTCAGAATGCGTTCCTCTGTGTTTACTATTCTACAATAACTTCTCTGTTGTGACTTCTTTCGGCCTTTCACTTCGTTCTTGTTCGCAAATAAACTACCTTCACAATACCAACGACAAAATTCTCGATTTAGTGCTTTCTATCATTCCTTTAGATTCCCGTTGTCCTTCTCTTGCTCCTTTTCCCATATGTGCAATCTGTTCCTCATTACCCTCCAATCCTCCGGTTGTCCGGTTTCATTCTTAGTTCGGTTTCATTCTTAGATTCTCTTCTTCGTTTACTGGCATCGCTACCTCTTTCCATCTGTTTTTTTCACTTGTTCGTAGCATTCTAGAATATTGTTGTCAAGTGTGGTCTCCCCGTCATAAATATCTTAACGAGGCAGTGGAATACGTTCAGCGTAGGTTTACTCGCTCCCTGTTGTTTAAATTTAATATCCCTTACTGTGGGTATATTGATCGTCTATCCTTATTCCAAATTCCTTCACTAGATTCCCGACGAGTGTTTCTTGATGAGTGCTTGCTTTTCAAGCTACTCCATTGCCCTATGCTCTCCGATCTTGGTCGTATGCTGTGTATGCGGAGCGTCAATCGATCGGATAGATTTCAACTAATGTTCTCTCTTCCCTTCACGCGATCTGATGTTTATTTTAACTCGCCGCTAGTGCGTATCCCCAGGAAGCACAACGATCTTCAGCTTGGTCCTTTTCCGCTAACGTTCGCACAATTTAAATCCCAAATCAAAGACTTAATTCTTAAAGTTCCTTATAATGTTTGATTTTCTTTTAAATTTTTTTACCTTTTCGCACTTTTTTTTTCATATTAACTTGCATATTGGCATTAATTTTTTGTAACTTCAAATATGTGTTTATTTAATATTTTTAATTATTTGTTAATTTTTCTTTTTTCTTTTTTAATATCTTTTTCGCTTTGTCTATTATTTCTATTTTTATAATTGGGCCGCAGCCTGTAAAAATGGATTTGAATAAATAAATAAATCCTAGTTGGTATTAACCTTGAATTTCAGGTAGCGAATGAACATCCTTCTATCCCGCGTTCTGACATCTATTAAGCTGACTTTCATAAAATGTCCAGTGAACTCAGTCTTATCAATTAGTATTCGTTTTTCAAAGGATTGGATATTGATTGTGCACTGAAAATATGCTGAATTTTTGCTGAAAATTTTCTGAATTTTGGCGAATTCACCTACCTTAAAAAAAAAAAAACTAGTTTTATTTACCAGGAAAAGAAAACTGGAAGGAATAGTGTTTCCTAACATGGAAGCTGCAGCTCTTCAACTTACAGATGAAGTCAAATATCTAGGAGTAATCACAGACGAAAAAATTCGAATTATGTGAAAGTGAAGTTTGATTGATTGATTGATAATCTGGAGTCGGTCCAGAAGGACCCCAGCACTGTGACCTCCTGAGTTTATTGTCCCCCTCTGTGTTATGTCCTATAGGATGTGCAGGCTTCTTATGAACCTGGATATGTTCTTTGATGGGATATTTGTTATATCGCTGGTGGAGGGAAGAACAGAGCCGAAGAGTGCTCGTCTCGCTAGTGCTAGTCAGTGTGTGAGATGGTGTTCTACACCCTCTGTCGTTTCCCCACAGTATCGGCAGCAGGTGTCCCGCTCCTTATCTATTCTGTGGAGATACTTTTTGCAAGGAAGGTGCCCTGTCAGTGCTCCGCATAGGACCCTAATGCCACTTTTGCAGAGAGCCACTTCTTCTTTTGCTCTTTTTTATCGAAGCCAAGGTTTTTTTTTGAGTGTATCAAAACCTCAAGATTAGGCCAGTAGCGCTTGATCTTTTTCTTGCTCCATGTTTTAATTTCTTTGTCTGTATATGCCTTTGGAAAGCCCCAGTACGGAAAAAGACATGTGAAGGGCATTCTCGCTCCTTCTTTGGTTTTGGTATCAGCTTCCTCGATTCTTTGGTACCCCTCATGACCATATCAACTCGAGGCTATTCTGTGTCCTTATTTCATTTAGGGCCTTCATTACCTCTAAGATCAAAGCTGAATGTACGTGATCACAATTGATAGCCCTGAGAACCGCTTGACTATCCGATAGGATCTCAATTCTGACCCTTTTAGTATTCCTTATCTTATTATATGTGAGGCTCTAAGTATGACAGATAGTTCTGCTTGATAGATGGTGGCGTTCTTTGGGAGAAAGAAATGCATTTTGTTCTTGTGACCTACGATCTCTGCTCCTACTCCACAATCCATTGTTGAATTATCCGTGTACCACGTTTGCGCTTCTCTGTAAAAGTCCTCTAGGATTTTAAGGTGGCCTTTAAGGTCTTCTGATTTGGACCTGTAAGCCTGGTGTAGGTTAATAGCCTGTTTCGCTGCTTCCTCCTGAATTTGAGGCGTAGCGGCTCTAGGTTTCAAAGGGTCTCCATTCTTTCCTTTGGGTGGAGCTCACTGTTCCTGTAATCTGCAGGCAGCCCATCCTTTCGTTAATAAATCTGTGAAACTATTATATATTTCTCAATTAAATCTAGGATCAATGATAGAGGTATACATGCGACCACAACCCAGCCAAAACATTGATGTCTGAGACGTGCAAACGTTGGGCGTTCACGGAGAAAATATTCCGCAGAGTCAGCCTGTTCTAGAGATGATGGACAGAGATCATCCTGTACAACACCTATACGGTACATGGGTCCTCCTAGACAGTTATGTACAGTCAGTGTGCCTGTTATGGCTCAGCAAACTTTCCTGCTTTCGTTGAGTAGGAATCCCGCAGTCGCATGAGTGCAATTGGTTTTTTGGCCTGAGTGCTCAGAGGTCCCGGGCACCTCTCCCTCAACTAACACACACATACCTGCCTATAGTACCAAGCTATTAAAAGTAGAAACTCTGATCCATACCTTAGATTCTAATGCTAGCTCTCACCTTCTCTGTGTGCTCCTTTAGCTACCCTTTCCAACTATTTGCGCGAATTCGGTCATATATTTCCAACTATTGTCCTATTTCAATAAACTCTTTTTACGCCTTTTTACTAATAGAGTTAACCCTTTTCTACAGCCTATAGTTTTGGATGTTAGTGCGAAATATATTAAATATACATTTTTCCCAGTTTGTCGTTGTGTCATAGATAATTCGATTCTATTGTACTTTCATACGCGTGTTTTACCCATTGATTAACAATACTTCTCTTATTTCGATTTTCCTACTGGGATAGTTTATTGAAAGTATCATACAAACTACACTCTCTCTAACCTATTTGTTTTTAATAACCGTTTTACCCAACCATAGCGTTCAATATTAACGTGAGTTCGCTAGTATCGACAAATGGTATCATTTAATGCTACAAGTGCGCAAACGCACTAATTATTTAAAATGTGCGAAAAACGTGTGGAATTGTTTATTTGCATTGAAACACTTTACACACGCTCCGCCGCACTAGGTGTGCCCAATCGATATGGCGAGCCGGGGATTGTGAAACGTTCAACTTTATTGAAAACAATGGTAGCTTAAGGTCGACAAGCGAAAAGAAAATCATGCGGAACTGCATTGTAGTGTGTGAGAATAAGTTCATATCTACGGAGTTCCTCATGAACGCGTCTATAGTATGGAAGGCGTAGATAAAAATTTCGATCTATGATAGTAATAATAGTAACTAGCAGTGGGAGGATGAAAACAATGAGTGCATTGTATGGAACTTAAGGAATCTAGTTTAGCATATAGTGAATGTGCAGAGTCTGTAATATCGGTGTTGACTTCGAATGGAGATGTTAAATGCATTGAAGGGTTGACTTTACCTCTGTTTCAAGTTAATGATGCTCTATTTGTTTTATTGCTTTAAAATAATAATTCATTTATTATTTTGCTGGAATCAAGAGAGAAAATAGTTTTATTAATCTCCAATACACACCATGCAAATTTAAACGAAACCATGATCTATTTGTGGAGAGAAAGTGACCTAACATAAAGAAGCGACAAAGTAAAACGCAAAGGTAAATATGTCACGAATATATTGCAAAGGTGATAATCTGTTGCTCCAATTCGACCTGAAATATTTCAAAAAACAAAACTTTAACCAAATGATGCTCGTTGTATGTACTTAGGTACTGATATTTATCTTAAGAGAAAAAAAAATAAAAATAACAAATTATATATCAGAATAAAATTCGCAAAAATGACAACTATGAAAAATCTTATCTCTACATAGTACAAAAGCCCGCATAAATTTAGAATCCGTTTTCTAATGACAGTCATAAATGTTCAGCATAGCGAACATACCAAAGCATATTACGAGCAAAATATTATCATCATCTTTTTTAAAGCCGACAGAAAATATTCAGTCACGGGCCATAAAGATTTTTCCGACCGCAGAAACAAGTATTTTCCAATGATACTGAACTACTTCGCAACCACTTTCAATAAGTGCATGCATTGCGCGGCAATGGATTTGGTGGTTGAATGCAAATCGCTACGTTGTTATGCATCCAGGAGAAGTCGCTAGCAGCATTGCAAATGTTTTCTAGGTGAGTTTAGTTGGGCAGCAAAGCAACATTTCTTAAACAGATCGACTCCATTCATTTCCCATTAACCATATTGTAATGTATCTGTGCTCTCGATCTGGAATCGTTTTGTATCTCATGTATAGTACGGCTGCGGTGAGTTCTAAGATAGATTATTCTATGGCTGGTATGTAATGTTGATGCAGGTTAGATGAGCTTGTTTGCCTTAACAAGTATTTACTATGAATTAAACTGGTAGATATAGAGACATTAAGCGGCCCCTTGATGGGAAATAATTACTGACTGACGGTACTATTGTTGACACCATGATTTAAATTGTGAACCTAGTTCGTTGCAGGATCGATTTTGTAGAGGCAATTGCATTATTTATGTTGTCTGACCTTATTTATTGGATGAATTACAGGTGATTTATATTCAAGTGCTTGTTATTATGAAATTATTGCATCATCACTTGTTGCACGTTGTTAGGTATAATGATTTGATTTGTATTTTCAAGTAAAAACTTGTAATTTATGGTTCCAAAATTTAAATACAATCTTACTTATGTTCATGTAGTCTTATGTTTTTTTCGTTGTTGGCAGTTGAAAATCTTCAAAAATATATTTCATGGTTCCTGGAACAAGTCAAATTATTATCCTTTTTACACGGCTTGTTAATGGCGGCCCGTAGTTTTGAGACTTACGGAGGTACAAGCAAAATATATAAGCATATAATATTGATAAGAATACATATGAAGCACGTAGTAAACTATACAAGTGATTTTTTTAAATATCGTGTAAAAAATCAATTAGTTATTTCAGTGCTGACCATATTTGTATGAAAAGTTAGTGATTGATTATCAACAGCTTATTTCAGTGAAACTCCAACTCTCTAGGATCAACAATCTCAGAAAAGTTCAACTTATGTATAGTATTTGAAAGCAAAAAAAAATTACTAATTTCATTAATGTTTTTTTTATTAAAAAACATATTACAGGCAGAGTGGTCAAAGTTTTTTTAATGTCTCAAAGTTGAAGATATAATGCATCTTTTAGCAAATTAAATTAGATAGCATATACCACAACAAAAATAAATTCCTCATATAATTTGCAAGAAAAGTTCCCAATATAGTTACCTTTTGCGAACAGTTGACTAAGCGAAATTAGTGGTCTTGGTTGCCAAGAATCAATAAGATCATTTTTCCGCTCAATCGATCTAGATGAAAAAGACTGCCGCAGTAAATCCTCTATGACACAATCACAGCAATTTTGGCTTTCTATTTTAAAATCCATATTAAACGGGTAAATATTAACTTTTCGAAACAGAATCTATTCCATACTCTCTCACTTTAACGAGTTTTATGTTACAATTTACGTTAAAAACTATTCTTTTATTACAAAAAAATCAAGTCAAAATAATTATAGCAGGTGCGTTTTTTTGCAAAGAAATAAAAAACGCAAAAGGCATCAAATTAGAAGGGGGACAACTCGTAGAAGCAGAAGAGAATCTACAAACGCTGTTACGTAAATCATGACGGGAAACAGAAACATAACAGAGACGCTGATAACTTTCCAGCGTTTTAATTTCATTCATACACCAAGATATCTGGGTTGTTGATCGGGTGGATGTGCAAGAGGTTTCTGAATTTCTCTACCCACCGAAACGCTGTCAACTGAGCAGCGTCCGCGACGTTTTTTGGGTACATTCACTGCAGAGCTTTTGTGGGCATCATTTAGATAAAGCGTCTAAGTAGATCTATGCGAAAATCACGAGTTCGAGCATTGAAGCAAGATCACTTCAGTGTTCTGTGTATGAATGCGCTGTATGTACTGGACTGGACGCAGTGCTAGAGGTTTTGAGTAACACGCTTCAGTTTTCGTTGCGTCGCTGTAAATTTACCTTCGAAGCTCTGTAGCTGGACTGTTAAAAAATAAAACTACTTCATACTTTGTGGCAATAGAACTTTGTCTTTTGAAAAAAGAAAAGAAAATGTTAAGTTTTTGGATATTCAAAAATCAAATCTGTTGATTGTTAAATATTGATTGTAAAATAATTTTTTTATGCAAAGTGGTTTAGCAATGGAAGCACTACTTCCTTTGCGTACACCGACGAGCCGCCACTGCAGCTTATACAGCATTGCTTCTCGGAGGCGGGCGCTTTATTATTACCGAATTTTCGTATGACTGCCAACATCCACGTTTCGTGGATTTACCTGTATGCTGTGGTAATATCGTTGTGACTATTTACTGAGGCATTTCCGGATACTTGATTTGAAGAGAGCTCTTTCGCATAATTGTAATCATAACCACTGTGTACGCTCCACTCCATGGATAAGAATCGGCCTCGTTAAATTGCTTCGTAAAGTGCTCCCTTTTGCTCTTCGCAATCAATTGAAGCTTCTTCCGATTTTTTTTTTTACATTGGTTTTGCAAGTCTTCGGACTCTGAGCTATTCCTGCGACGTTGGCTACACAACCTAGCTTTGAGACATATCTGTCATTTCTGAACAACTGTCAAAAGAAAATAGAAACAGGAAATTATTTTTCCACCATGACAATCAATAAACCAGTTGAGAGCTACTTGCTGGAGCAGGACCGTCACAACATCCGCTGTAATCACCAACTATTGCTCTGATCGATGCAGTCAGGCATTTCAGGTTTGGAGTCCCTTATTTCGGAACTATTGAAACTCGGCTGAACGATTGGATCGCATCTAAAAAATAAAGTTCTATGGGGAGGGACTCCTTAGCTTGGCTGGATAATGTGCGAAAGTTGTAGCTTCAAAAGTGGCATACTTTGAATAAATTTAGCTTTTTATTGCATACACAAGCAAAAGCTTCTAATTTATCCGAAAAAGGGCGGGATCGTATTTATACACATAAAAGTATTTTACCAATAGAGAGATCTAATATCATGAAAACCAAGTAATGCCACTTTTTTCTTTAAAAAAATAAAATACTGGTGCAAGAGCGCATATAACGAAAATTAGCTCGAGCAAAACTGCGTTAGAAAATACTGTCATAGTGTAAAAATGCAATGCTTTAGAGAATCAACCTAATCCATTTTTTTCGTTGAATTATCACATTATAGCTATTCATGTTTTGAGACATATTCAACTCATTCCTCATTCATTTTCCTCTAATACGTATCACATAACATCATCACTTCATTGAAATGCATCTCACGTCGCGTATTATCCTCACTGTTCACTTGTGACTTTTATAATTTGCATGGCTTCAATACCCTTTGCTGTTCTTAGTAAACTGAAGGACGTAATCTACGTTCAAGCAGAATTTTAATACGGATAAAATAATGAAATCACATAAAAATGAATTTTTGTGGTGGATAATGCATGTCAATTCCAATGCTGAAAGAATGCTAATCAAAAGATAAATTTTAGACTGATATTTAGGGTTTTAAGACCTTGTAACTAATCGCATGTAGTTAGTATATTTAGTAAAAATTATCTGAACGAGGATATCTTTGGAAAATGCAATTTTGGTGTAATGTGAGTCAGATTTACGCTAATATTAAATTTTGAACACTATCAGCACAAACAATTTATTCTGTGTGGGCTGTTAACTTTTTCGACAAGACCTTTTCTACTACAGCCACTATTTTACAACAAAAACCGTCGAATATATGCATTTCACCATAACCGATATTTTATGTTGTGAAACGTGCTGCTTAATTCCCCATGGCTTCATGGTTTAGTTCCGAGGCCATTCGCATTAAAGAAGCGACATTCAGGACCTATCAGCTATCTCCATTTAAGGATTTGAAACAGGCTTAAAAAGCTGTACGCAATATATACAAATCCGTTATCTGGAGAGTAGAGTCCAGTTTGGCCAAATTATTTAAACAAAAAGTACTTACAAGCCAGAAATGAAGCAAGGATTCAAACCATTTGTTAAAAGAATCAAAAAACTCCTTGGGCTTTTTCGTGCCACTCTTCTTTATGGTGGTAACTTTTTTTACTAAGCTACTGAGTAAAGCTAACCTCTGTGTTGAGATTTTTGCTACTAACGCCTACTTGCCACCTTCATCTTTGAATCCTCCTATCCTTCCAATGTACACTTTCAAACAAAGGTCTGTACTTTTCCGCACAAGCGAGACATTGAAAATACTCGCCAAGCTTGATGTTTCTAAATTTTCCGGAAGTAATGGTACTAAAGCCGTCCTGTGTGCCGTCCTAAAGTGCTCCTCCAGCTCTATTCGGTTTTCACTCCGTTCTTTTCCAGTGGATTGAAAGATTCCTCAGATTGTTCTTTCCAAGTTTTTCTGGATGGACTCGAATCCTGTGTCTGGGTATAATCGGGGTATCGAACTGTTCTCTCACCAAATCTCTTCCCTTTTATTTATAAACGACTTCTTTTCTTTCACTTTCAAACCGATCCATAGTTTTGCCGATAACACCACCCTAAACTTCGCTTACTTCTTTGACAGAGTGGCTTATTCTCGCAGGAGCGCCACTTCTGTTAGCAGAGGTCGCATGTTTACCTCATAAAACAGGGACCTATTAAGAATTATCACTTATGGCTCAGCGACCCGTGTTGTATTTAATACATCCAAAGCCCAATGCTGTATTTTTTCATTCAAGCCTTACTTACTACCCATTTTCGTTGATGGTATAGGCATTTCTGAATCACCCTCGCCTATTCTAAATCACCCACCCCATTAGGTTTTAACATCTCCAGCAAATTTAGCTTGGCCGACCACATTATCCAATTTCCGTAATGTAGGCGGGCTTCCTATTCTTTACCGCTATTACTATGGATATTGTTCTAACGAAATATCAAGCCTGATCCCTTGTAGGGCACCTCCTATGCGCAAAACTCGAGCCTCTCAACGTGCTCACTCTCACACCCTTTCGGTTAGTGTCAGTCGTACCGTTGAGATTCACGATTCTTTCTTATCTAGGTCAATAAGATTGTCGAAAGGCTGCTGTTTTCCGCATCGACTACAAATCATATTTGTTTAAGCTAAACCTGCACCGTTATCAAAACTTCCTCCATCTCTTTCCTTAACTTTCCTTCCGTCAAGACTGTGCTGTAGTAGAATAAGGCAGCCATGGCATCAACATAGAAAAAAAACTCAAGTTCATATTCAATGATCAGTATTCCTAAACTGAAGACAAATGCACTTTCCTACTGGGAGATCGAATCACACAGCATATCGTCTAGTTTCTTTATAGGCTTTCAGATCGAAGATATATGTCTTGAAGATACATTCGAGTAAACTTAAAACTCAAGCTCTCGATCAGTTCAAGTTTCAGTGCAAGCCGCGACGGTAGTGTGGTTTTCATTACAGTGGGCAGGTTGTTGTCATACTTTGTAAAGAGAAAATGATAGTGTTACGAGCGGAAAACTGATACGGCTTGGCTATCAGATGTTTCGTTGCGGTGCAATCAGCAATTTACCTGCAAGCAATTAATTATTGAAAATTAATTAAAGTTTAAGATTTCGATCAGGGTATTGTGATGTGAATTGTTGGGCGTTTGTGATATGTGTCATGAGTTGCGAAGCAAGTTTCTGAAATTGTTGTACTTGGTCTTAGCAATGTTCAATATGAGTGAAAATTGTCATAACCTAGTGGATTATTCAGTTATATGTGCCGAAACGCGTGGTTCATTGTAAATTTGCTCTGAAATTTCAACGTAATCGTGATGTTTCGTCGTTTCTCCTTAGTTGATTCGTCTCATCCGCCTTTGATAACTCTCTCGATAGTTCCTCGGAAACATCGTTCTCGAACTCCACCCCCTCAAGTTGCAGCTGATCATCTCGCGGTCACACTGAAAGTCCCGAATCGTAAATCGCGTTCATTGAACTCGTCCCCAATCCAAGTGCACAAGAGCAGCAACAACAACAATAACAACAGCAACAACGATAATCCTAGTAACGGTACCGTCTATAAGGAACCTCCTATTCCAATTATGCTAACGGTAACGAGTTTTTCCGATCAACAAAAAAATCTTCTGAACACTGCCGCATCTACACCGTCATGGTACTCGAGACTGAGACATTCATTGAAGCGATCGTGGCTTCGAAAAGGCACTTGCCAGGTTTTCTGTGATCGAGGAGTAAGTACATTTGTAACTATATCTTATAGATACGAAAAGGTGACTAGATTACTCTAGTAATTGAATAATAGAGAAGAGGTTATTTCTGCAAAAATTGCAATTTTGCGATTCAATCTCTGAGATGCAGTATTCAGATACTCTGTTCCATATATTATTTTGTTGATTTAGGTCAGACATTTTTGAACCTAAATAAAAAAAGATATACAATTGCCTACGTGTGAACATTCATATAACCACCAGCCGTTTCATTGACATTAACCTTGATTGAGCCCGCATTGGTCATCTGAGATAAATCTTAGACAATTTATTATTGCATCATTTGAAACTATGGCAATGTCAGCATTAAGATAAAGTATCTACTCTGCCATCAAACTCACTACGTAGTGTTCGATCAAATCTTAATTTGACTAATACCTGGTTAAACAAGTTGGTTTGTAACTGTGGAAAGTACCTTGGAACTTGCATGAGCTGATGAGTTAATGTATGTTGAAAGCGTGATGAATAACGGTATGAATCATAGATGCAGATATGTAAGAATCAGGTGCTCGGTTAAGATTTTCAAGAGTAGTGTGACTTGAATAAATGAAATTAGTTCTACGTCTTGCTAGGTGAAGCTATCTCACAATAATTCGAAAGATATTTAAGAAAAAAGATCTAATTTTTTAATTTATTTTGCTTTGATTTTTAATTAAAATTAATTATTTCCCAATATAAGTTCTCGAATAATTTAACTTGAGAATCGTTAGAAGCATTTTCTATTTTAGTCCCGTTTTTCAAATAATTTATTTGAGTCAGTTTTTAACTTTTTTTTTGAGCTCGCTTGTACTGCACTTCAGATTTACACTTAAAGAAAAATTTATCTTTTCTCGTTCCAAATGAGATCAAATGAATTATTATGAAAAATTTTCCAACGCGAAATAGACACCATTTGATACAGCCATATAATACCTCAGAATTTCTCAATTTCATACCGAATCATGTAACCTTCTGACTTCGTATCAATCATATCACTCATTTGCGTGTGATACTTAAGTTCCAGTTCATTAGCGTGCGAATGTTATAATTTTTTTGTCATATTTCGTACAAAGATCTCATTATGCGTGCACGGAGACATGTGACGCGATATTAAACGTGGCTTTGTTAAGACTTTGTGGCAAAGGTCTGTTAATTGATGGCTAGATTAAACTAAATAACGTGCTTTGGTGTGTCTGTGGCTGATGAAATTTGTTTATTATTCATATTAATAAGTTTATTGGTGTCAAGTAATTGGGTTGTAGTTGTATTTGTGTAATTTTGGTAGGAAATATATAATCTGTAAATAAAGTTTTCCTGTTTGTATCCTTAATAAGTCACAGAAATGTCCTTGTCTTTCAAATGAATCGACGATATGCTTATGAGATGTAGTTTCAACCAATTCGAACCTCCCAAAAATAACCTGTTTCAGAGCAGCTTTTGAAAGGGGATACGTTGGTTGGTGCCTGAACAACAGAAAGAAAACAGTGAAATAAAAAGGTTTGCGTTTTGGACAACGTTGGGTTAGACATTCAATAAAATTTATCTTATCGTAAAATATTATTTAAATCGTGTTTGTTTAGAATACTCTTGCGGAATTTGAGTAATTCGTCATTTAATAATTCTTTCTTCTAGCCCGTTCAAAACTACGCGTATAAGTTCAGTTCGCGAACGAATTAAAGAAACCATACTTGCATGTTGCTTAATGGCATGATTTAAGCTTACCACCCAGCTTAGTGTTAGATAGTTATGCTAATCAAGGCCAGTCTTACAAAAAATATAATATGTTATCTGTCGCCATCTGTCAAATCAAATAAAAGACCTGTTTGAAAAAACTTTCTTTAATTTTTTTTCTCAGCGAAATATTGAATGTATTATGATTAGTTATTAATGGCCGGTTCATTCAATTAATTTAGTACTATTTATTATATTTGAAAATCTGGCTCTATTTGCATTTAAATCCAGTGAATGTATAGTGTTGCAATACTATTTATTGTTATGAATGTTGAATGCTTTTACAGTCGGCATTATTTTCAGTTTAAGAGATTTGTTTTATCGTAATTGTCAATCACTTCAAAATAGGCAGACCTGCAAAATATAGTTATTAATTTGACATATTATTTTGACATTAACTAATATTAGCTGTGTTTAATGAGCTGCTCTAGGTTGAGCTAGGTTGAGATATCTCAACAAAATTAGTTTAATGAGAAATTCGGCCGCTCTAACTTGCCCGAAGCCGCTCTGATTTGTGTTTCATGAGTCTGCTATAAGTTGAACTAGAGCACTTTAGAGCACGATTTTCAGTCTACTTTTTTTTAGTAGAGCAAGTTCGGGCAAGCAACCAGCTGTCATCCAACTGTCACGGAACCGACTTTCAACAAAAAATTATTACTGAAGTGCAGTTTTTTATTAGTGAATTGACAATTTGGCCTTCTGACAAGCTTCTCAGCTGCTCTCACTTGCTCGAATTTTTTCTGCTTCTCAATTGCTTTGGTTTGCTCAACTTTTTTTGACAGCCGCGCTACTATAACTTGCCTTGAGATGCTCTGCTTTTTTTTGTGCTCATTAAATACAGCTATTCAAAAGTAACGCTAAAATTAAATTTTATAGCTGTTTCGTCTCATGTAAAGTAAATAGTCTACACAGCATTTACTTTCATAGTTTTGATTCCTTTAGGATCGGAACTATTGAAGTGCAATCTGTGTAGAATATGCAACTATCATACTTGAACAAAGCATTTTGGAGATTTCTACTGTGCATACATAGCTTACACAGAAGTGATGATCCTTGTGGCATTTCAGTATATGTAAACCATTTTAATAGAAATATGTTCTCTTCATGTCTCTCTGTGGCTTAGCTCTTTACTCAAATGTTGTACCATTCATGTTAGATGGAGTTCAGTGGAGTGTTAAAGGTTGAAGTCGACTTGTTCTATCTGAAAAAAATTGTTTTTAAATACTCTTTCGTTTCTACAGAAGAAAACCTTACCATTGCCATACCATTGGCCAATGCACTAAGCTTGTCAAAGAGGGTATATTTCTTATTTTCCAGTTTTGTGAGAATATCAAATTTTTGTTACCCTATGATTAGCAATTATCGGGTGTTCTGAATACGTCCTTGTAGGAAAAATTATCTTTATGCGGCTCTTGAATATTCGTAGACCGTTGTCTAGTGAAAGTATTAAACTAAGGCTGTTGATATTGTCTGCTCTCTTAGTATTGTTTTTTATTGACTGGTTTGTATCACCCAATTTTTCATCATGTTCAGTTTTATTGATCGTGAGATTTGATTGGCTGAATCATTTCCACCGGCAAATTGAATGATATTTTTACCTGCTGTTCGTTTATGACTTTTTCCTAAACTAGGCACTCATCTCATGTTTTGTTAAAACTGCAGCTCCAAAAACTCAACAATGGCGTCCAATTTAGTGACTTTGTCGTACTTCGAGCCTTAAATTCCGTGAACCGGGTGCGCTCAGCCTAACGTTGTCAAATTGTCTAAATCGAGTGTTGTAGAACCTGACTATCAATGAAGTTACCAAGCGAATTCACATTACTTTTATCTAGAGTGACCTGTAACTCTAGCTTTTCTTTGGTTCGTTCTTTGATTTGGAGGTCTGAATATCCGCACTCTACTTTCGACTTTAGCATTGGGCTGCTCTTCTACCAGAATAGTGATCGTGTTGCCACCTTTTACTGCTGCCACCGTGTGGTTCTATTGACCACTGTAACGTTTTGGGGTGGCTCCCTGCGAGATTAGAGGCCCGTACTTAGATCCCATAACGAGTTCGAGTAGCGAGTTTTCGCTTGCATCACGGTATATTTTTCATTAGATACTATTGAGAACAAAAGTTTGGTCTATCGAAATTTTTGGTTTTAGGTTTTATTTATAAATTTTTCATGCTTTCACTTATACAATCTTGTTCACATGTATAGAACCATTTAAATTTTAGGAGAATAATAGAAATTTTAGACTCTATCTCGCATGTTATGAGATTGATCAAAATAAAAGTAATAGTTTATTAGAAAACTATGATAAAACATAGTTTTCTAATAAACTAAATAGTTTATCAGAAAACTATGCTTAATTTTTTTCTTCGAAATATTAATAAAAATATAAAGAATTTTTTTTTGCTGTGTAAAAATATAGAACCGTTAGTAATATACCAACTAGCTTTTTGTTTTTCGCCTGTTATGTGTTACATTCGTACCGTTATTTTACCAACACCCTATGACTTAAACATCATAGAGAACTATTGGAAAATTTTGGGTTATTGCTCCCAAATCAAAACATATAACGGAATTGAAAACAATTTTATGTAAAGAAAGGAAAACCATATCCGAAATCACGGCTGTTCCAAAAAGAATCAGCAAACATAATCAATCAATGACTAATGATTGTTCTGTTATTAGTTGGCCTATACTCTTGAACAACATATATTTTCAAAATCCTTTATAATATTATTAGCATTACGAAAGTAAAAACTATAAATAGTTTCGTATTAAAAGCATTATTCTTTATTTTGATTATCTTTTATCTTTACATAATATGCGAGATAGAGAGTCCTTAGATTCATCTTCTCAGCTAAAACTAAAAGGATCCTTTACCTATGCATAAGTCCATATTTCCATAACAATCAAGTTTTTTGTTATTGCTTTACATTTATATTTTATGTTCCTTTTTTATGTAATTTTTGTATAATTTGTTTATGTTTTATTATATTTTTAACATAGTTTTTTATTGTATTTGCTAAATACATATATACTTTGTATTTTTATTATGTCATTTGTTTTATATTCTTTTTATCATTTATATGCTTTCGTCATTACTTTTCAATAATTTTTTTTATAAATATTTTTTAAAATTATTAATTTTGTTTTTCAGTATGTTTTTTCATTTTTATACGTTTTTTTTATTTTTCAGTTTTTCATTGTATTTTGATTTATTTTATATTATTTTATTATTTATGTTTTTATGACGTATTTTTTTCATGATTAATTTTTTAACATTATTTTGAACCCTTTGAGGTCCGCAGATTTTTTATAATCAAAAAATATCGACGGATTTTACGCGTTAGTCAGAAACTAGTGCAAATAATAAACTACCAAATAAACACGAGAATGCACTGTTCTGTGAGCATCTATTTGCAATAAACGCTGTTATGTAGAACAATAACACTGTACTAGCATTTCAAATTATTTTTACTGTGCACAAATGCTTATTCTTGCAGTTTATTGAGAGCGATTTCGGTGGGTTGAATTGACATTGTTGTGTTATTTTTTGGAATCATTGTTTTATTTATATTTTTATATAATTTATTTATAATATTTTTTTGTTATTTATCATGTGTTAAATTTTTCGTGGCGTTTGATTTTCTGTTACTTTTTATTTGTTATTTTAATTTTTTGAAAGTTTTTTTCTTTATTTTTATTTCTACTCTATGGATTTTTCTGTTAGCTTTTATTTGCATTTTATTGTTTTGTTACTTTTATTTCATTAAGATTTTTTATGTTACTATTAACTAATATGATACTATTTATCTTTTTGTTATCTTTAATAATTTTGTTTCTACTTTTTTTGTTTAGTTTTTATTTTGAAACTGGTAATCATAGACCTAACTATTTTAATCCTTATATTTTTCACCCTTATATTTAACACTATCGTGTGCAATAGTCCATGCATCATTGCAAAGAACTGGTCTATATCTTCAGGGCTGTTTAAGTTAGTAATACAGTGAAGAAAATAATTATAAAACCATCCATGAAAAATAAAAAATTTCGTAAGATACCAATTGCTGCGTTGTAAGAAGTGACTTCAGCGTATGCGTGGTCATGTTCATGTTCATGCTCAATGCAATTTTTCGTGCTTTTCCGCATTGCTTCCAGTGACAGTTGATATTGTGTGTAGGACGGGCGGGAATAAATATAAATCCACGTTCAGTTTTTGTATTTTATAACAAAGTTTACTTAATAAATCGGTAATATCTGCACATAATATCTTTGAGGAGATTCTTTTAAATTATTTCATTTTGTTACAGTTGCTTTTCTTGACTCCAGAAGAAAAAGTAAAAATAAAAGGAAGAAAAAGTAAAAATAAAAGCATTTAAAGACTGTGGTGTCTCTAATAGGGAAAAAGCTAAAAAAAAAAAAAAAAACAAAAAAAAAAATTGGTAGATCTCATTGCATCGTGAATAATTTTATAAATTTAAAGGAGAACTATGGGATAAAAACTCGATGAGGACGTAAATCAACTATATCTGAAAGGGACAAACGCTAGATATTTTCAAAGGCAACGCAGTTATACCTTACATCTGCTCAGATTAAGGCTGAATTGAAGTTCGCAGTGACCACCAGACGCATCAGGTAAATCCTGCATAAAAATAAAAATGCGGTCTGGACAAAACGTGTTAAAAAAACCAAGGCTAAATGAGGGACACAAAACGGCCAGAATGGATTTCGTCAAAGAATTTATAAAATATGACGGAAGAGTGGAAGAAAATTGTGTTTAGCAACGAAAAGAATTTTAATATGGATGGCCCAGATGGTTGCCAATTTTATTGGCATGATTTACGAAAGGCTTCGGAAATAAGTATGAGCCGAAATTTCGGGGTTGGTTCTGTTATGGTATAGGGAGCGTTTTCCCATCATGGTAAGCTTCCATTGGCATGGGTTCCCACTCGTATGAATTCGGCAATGTATACAGAGTTATTAGAAGATATGCTAATCGAGAACGCCGAACAGATTATAGGACCGGATTTTATCTTCCAACAAGACAACGCGGCTATCCACGTTTCGAAATATACCAAACGTTGGTTTAGAGAAAAGGATATATCTGTGCTTGATTAGCCTGCTTGCAGTCCTGACTTTACAGAGACGGCAAGCAATACAATACTGCCCAGGAGCTGAAAACAGGAATTAACCCTCCGAGAACACACCTATTTTTTCGATCATCGAGAACAATTGGGGTCAAATTGACCCCAACCACTTTTGAACGTCTATAGAATCGCCGCCACTGAAGATTTCCATTTGAAAAAATTTGTGACTTTTGCTTGAGACCTCTTTTAGTAGATTTCATACATTAGAAGTGCCTTAAATGTCCCAAACATACCTAAAAAAAATTCAAGTAAAAACCGTTTTGTCGAAAATCAGCTTTTTTACAAAAAAAAATCGTAACTTATTTCATTTTCAATATTTTTGGCTAAAAATTTAAGTGGATACTCTCAAGATATGACAAAGTTATAAAAAAATTAGCCCTTTTGTGGCCCTTGAAAAAAAAAATATTTATTTTCCATATTTACGGCGGCGATTGTGAAGATTTTAAAATTTGCATATTTAAAAAAAATCATAACTTTGTCAATGTTTAATATTTTGAGCTGAAAATGTATATGGATACTCCCCAGACAAAGTAAAATAATAAAAAAAATTAGCCCTACATAAAGGGTTGCAAAAAGGTATAATCTTCTGAATAATCAGGTTCTGATTGCTCCGAGACATGGTCGTCTTCGGAGGAATCAATTTCGCCAAAATTGTTATCATTGTCTTCAGCTAACAAATTATTGCGTACACTAGAACGCAGATTATACGCTATATTGCTAATAGCAACAAAATTAAAACACTTGCAAACTTATTTTTTGGCTTTTTAAAATCAATCTGTCGATTTATAAAGTAAAAAAAAATTTGAGTTTTTTCCTCAAAATTGACGTCGAGTACAGATGTGGTCTATTTGACCCCTTGATCTGCTTCAAAGGCTTCTGAACGAGGACTAACGATTTGGGACTGGAAGCGAACGGTGTAAACTTATAGTCAAGATACAAAAATATATTTAGAAGCCTATAGTACTCCACTTTTCCCGCAGGCCCCTTTGACCCCTTTGTGTTCTCGGAGGGTTAAAACAAAGGAATAGAATTGTAGAAAATATAATATACAAATTAATTTCATCAATGCCAAATAGATTAATAGAGATCTTCCAGAAGAAAGGAGGACACACCAAACATTAATTAATAATAAAGAACTCTATTTTAGTAGATATATCGCCAATACGAATATGGATTTATATATATTTCCTCCGAAATTATTTTTTTTTTTTCATTTTTTCCCCATATATGAATTATGATTATGTTTATTTTCTTATTTTTTATTTGCTTTTGTTATTGTGTTTAATATAATATAATTCAAGTCAAAAAAAATATTTGCATAAATAAAATATTTTAAATAGAGTGCCTTTGTTATTATTTCCTCCACTGTAGTATGCTGACATGTTTTTGTAATAATCCTTAAATTCTTCAAATTAAATAAAAATAATAAAAGGAAATTCTCACTAAAAAAATTAAAAGACTTCTAATAAAATTAAAAACAAACCATATTTGATGCGCTCATCTAGTTAAAGATTTGTTTTAAAAATGGTCCCATATACAATTGCAAAACTGGTACCTATTGATCATTCATAGTTAATTAGTGTCATAGACAGACATCGACTGAATGAATATGATCAAACCATAGTCCATTGTGAACCGATTGTATTTACTGACACTGATTTTTTCTCCTCTTTGATCTGCTATCGTCATCTTACAATGTGGTTGACTTTGTAACTTCGCTTTCATTATTATTGAATATGAATGATTAGGTTTGGATATGCTCAGACGCTTCGATTTATCCAATTGACCAATAAAAATATAAATTGACAGTAGTCGTTGTGGCTAGTTTGATGTCATGAATTGGTTTTGCGAAGGAACATATGAAAGTAGTTTGATCATAACTGAAGATTTATTTATTTATTATGATGTACGTTGTGACTGCAAGCTGATGTAATTCTATTTGAAATTGCGTAAACGTAACCAGGCTTTTCAGATCGAATTTAATTAGCTTAATTATTACCGAGGTGTGTTAATTACTATCACTTAAACGCAGCCACATGTTATCCGGTGGTTGCGTCAGTATTTTTTATTACTTGTATTTCAATGCCATAGTAGTAAAATTTGGAAGCTGTTAAATTTAATTAACACATTAAAATAAAAATTTTAATATTTTTTTCTTGTAACATTTGATTCGGCTGACTCTTGACATTCATTTTGACTCTTTAGACCATTAATTTTAGTTTGAAATAATTTTTTCTTGAATTTTATGATTGATTTTGTAAAAAAATATTCTTGTTTTTCATAAAATTTATTTTAGTTTAGCGTTTAAGTGATAGTAATTAGTTTATTAATTAGAATTTATAGTTATTATTCCAAAAAACAAAATATCAACTGTCGGAAATTAAACAGATACATTTGTTGGATAGATGCATTCATTTGTCATCTACAAAATATCTAAACCATCCACCGTTTTCAAATTTTACTCATCGTTGTGGTCAATTTTATCGAAATAATCAAATTAAGACTTTTTTATGAGATACATATTTATAGCTATTGATATCTTCAAAGCGTCGAATTTAATAAAATTTTATACATTTTTTATTTCAGTTACCAGTTGCTGATCCATTCTTAGAAAAAGTTAGCCTTTCCGACTTAGGTAAGTTCGCATGATACACATACTGACAAACCAACTTAATTTATTTTTGCATAATTATACCATGACTTCTAGGCAGTTTTAATAATTTGGAAATGTTGCCAATGTTCAGATACCTTTTAGATCACACAAAAAAAATTATTCTTAAGCATAATACCATAAATAGACTTATTAAAAATGGTGTTTTTAGTTATTAGCTAATATCGGAACCGGAATAATATTGATTTTCTATCACCTAAAATACCGTATATTGGTTTGAAATTAAAAATACTGGAAGTGAACGATTTTTAAAAAACTAATGTCTCATTTTGTTTATCAAAAGCTATAACGTATTAATGTTAATTTTATTCCACTGTCAAATTCTATTCGCTTGGGCCCCACATTATTGTAATTTCTAAGTAATATTCTACTATTTAGTTGTATCACCACTTAATTGAAATTCATAGATAAACTGAATGGCACTTTCGGATTTCACTCCACTACTAAACTAATAAACACAATCATACACGCCAATAAAGTTCGCCCTGCATCACATCAATCTGTCTGTCCGAAACTATCTGTTCTCCCTCTAATTGATCAATTTTCATTGAATTTCTCAAACGCAAGACACTACCTTCACCTATTCTGACGTTTCTATGCATATGGCTTTGGCATTCATCCCAAAAATAAATTTTCCGGTCTTGATGTTTTTTCGTGTTGCTGATTTTTTGTTTCACGACGACGCTGCTCTGTCTATTTGTTTGTTTGTTGAAAAAACCGCCCTGACGAACTATTAACGAAGTTTTTGCACGGGGAATATCTCCCCCTTTCGAAAAATCTCGACACGATCGCCATCGAACCGTTGTAGTGTAATGAAGCAACAAACTCTGCTCCTCCCGATGATTTTGTGGTGGCCAAGCTTTTGGCAATTTATTTTGCCAAGATCAGTTTCGATGAATTTCTAAAGCAATATCGATCGGTTAGTTGGTGTGTTTTTTGCGTGAGTTTCCTTGAGGATCGGCGGGTAGTCCTTGATCGTCCATCGATATTTGGTGTTCGATTGAAAACGGGTGAAACGGGAGTGAAACTGTGTCCAGCTGTTAGTGTGTGGGTGTTTATGTGTTGCAAAAAATTTAACTTGAAAACCTCCTTGAAGACCCCTAATTGTGAAAATTATAAATAATAAATTGAACCCAGATACCTTTCGGTATCCAATAAACGTGCAATTTTCAATGTCAAGGACTCATCAATTAATGGACAATCCAAATGACTAAATCGACAAACAGCCTCCGTGTTAATTAATGCCTGCCCGTGTGTTATTGGAAAAGCCAAAGAAAACGAAAAACCAGCACCAACTAAACATCAAACCTCTCTCTAGGACATACCGAAAAGCTAAAACGTGCGCATGATCCTAAAAGCGAATTTATTTTTAAGTTTCGAATTTCGCCGATCTATTTTGATTTCTTGTGCCTAATTTTATACACACAACTAACTGTGTAGTGTGCAGACGCCACTTATTGATTTATCACGTTTCTTAGTAAACACACAGACACATTTTGTAAGGGGGTGAAACGCTGGTTGATACCACGCAAAACTATGAACGGGGGCTAGTAAACAATGATAGAGGAGGGTTAATTGAAACGATCGTGCAAAGTGATCTTTCAATTAATTTTATCACCAAAACATTTCGATTTCACAGCAGATGTCTAATAGTAGTGATGACGATAATGGTGATGATGATGATTTAGGTTTTGACGGATTCATTGACGCTGACATAATAAAACAGAAAGAAGAGATGAGCTTTTGAAGTTTATGAAAATGAAAATGTGCTATTCTAAACACGCGATGTTTATTTCTGATTGATCTGACGGTTCATCGACTTGTTGATTATTTCATCTATCATCGCTGAAATCTCATGAAGCTCACGAACTCTCTGGTTGTACGGGTATGAGAATGAGATTGAGTTCGGATTGTTTCGTTGTGGAATGTGTTCAGTGCCTGTGATACGTTGCCGATCTGTTAATTCCAAAAGTTGACACAGTGGCAAATTAAAATGACGTGAATGATGATAGTGATCTGGATTTTGGCGTTCTACCTGCAAGCTTATACTGAATAGATCTGACCAAACGTTTCTTCTTCCCTTCTTGTCTACAAAAGTTTCCGTTAAGTTTCCATTCAGAATGCTCAATATTCCTTTCCTTCTAACATGAGATTCCCACATATCCATGGAGTCTCCAATATCTTCATATCTCTTGCATGTTGGAAATATCTCTTGCATGTTGGAGCTAACTCTTGAAAACTTTTTCTGTGAACTTAAAGATGCTTGTGATATATGAGGATAGAGTATCCTAGAAAGGTTATCAATGGAGATCGTCTTTGTTATTTGCGCTATAGGTCCATTTTGTTGGTTAGTTGCTCTGATATTCATAATCGTCTTCAGATCAAAAGTGTATAAAGCTGAATGTAAAGACTTTGAATGGTACTAAAAACCTTTAATGTTAAAATATACACCACTTCATCAATAGAAGAAACAGTACCTTGAACATATCGGCCCATTGAACCCGTAAATGCAGGAACGCAAGATAAACCTTTTGAATATCATCTCTTTATCAATTTTGGGACAGATAATGGAAAATGGAGAAGCCTATGTTAGGATTGGTTGAATAAAAATCTGGGTCGAATGTTGTTTACTTCATTTCTTTCACGAAAACATGTCCAATGCGCACCAATGCTGATTCGGTGATTTTGATTTCATTCAAACTTTAGTAATTCGTCAAAGTCAATACCAAGGTACTTAAATAAAAAGCCAAGAGAGTTTGCATCAAAATCGTAGAGTTTTCGAATAATACTGCGATCGTAAACCCGTTTTGGATGTACACAAAATTGTCATTTGTCACGCCATTTATGAAATAATAAATATAAATAAAGGGTAATCAAGGCTTTTTGTTTCTTTGAGCGGCTCTTGGCTCAACGCAAATCAGAGCATGCTATCTGAATATTGGGGAAACATTCACTAAGGTTGTCCGAGTAAAATGACTCTTCATTTGTAAATATGGTTTAGAAAACAGCTTCTTTCATGGAACCTTGGGGCATCTCTACTGTCACTATCCCTCCATGAACGCTGACGCAAGCCGGTCTGTTAGGAACTAAGCTTATGCCGGGCAGTATCACTTTTTTCGGGGATTTAAGCTTGGCTAACTAGAACAGAAGACTATATAGAATCAAAAGATTAAGTTAGAAGTCTGTTAATCATTGCTTCATATGCTAATGAACGAAGACGCATATGTATTTCTTTCCGAATGGCGAAGGAGTTACAAAATAGCCTAAAAGTTACTGAATTGGAGTGCTTAGCAAATGCTGAAAAATAGTGGCATAATTTTGTGCTTCGTCGGCTTCAGACCAGCTTCTACAAAAATAGGAGTGCAAAGTTATATATGTGAATAGCTTAATGCATTTGTTCTGCATCTTTCTATTACGGAAGGATGTCCGACGACTTGATCACTGACAGTAGAGTTAAACCAAAAAAAAAAAAAAGAAATCTGGCTTCAAGCAATGATAAAAATTGTCAAAAACACGAAAAACCCAGCTTTAAGAGGTGGAACCCTTTTATGATGTTGTATGTATTTCGAATGAACAATCTTAACATCTACTAGGATTCAAAAGTATTTTGCTAGCATTTTTAATATGTTTGCTACGCTTTCTTCCGTATCAGTTTTTGATCGGATAACTAAGTTTTTAATTTAAATTGTTTTTCAGCACTTTTATATTATAATTTTTTCATTTATTATTTTTCTTTCATGTTTATTTTATTTTTGCTATCTTTTTGTTTATTCCTCAATTGATTTTTTATTCTTTCATTTTAATTTTTGCATTTTTTTTCTATTTCTTTGCATTTTCTATTTCTTTACATTTTTTTTTCTATTTCTTTGTGTTTTCTTTTTCGTTGCGCTTTTTCCTTTATCTTTGCATCAATTTTTTCTTTTTCTTTAAATTTTTTTCTTTATTTCAATTATTTTTCTTTTCTTTCAATCTTCTTTATTTTTCTCTCAATTTTTACATCATTCTATTTTTTTTCGTGCAGATTGTTTGATTTTGTTTTTTGAATACTCTAATTTGCTCTGCAGTTTATTCATTAAGCTTACCCCTTTAGTTTTTTAGTTTTTCACTCTCACTTTTTCAAAACAGAAAAAAATATGCGAAAAGAGTGAGTGGCTAGAAAAACGAAAAAATCGAAGGAAAAAACAATATAGAAAAAGTGAAAATAAGAGAAGAAAAAAGAAAGATTTAACTGGGAAAAAGACTGAAAAAATAATACAGGAACGAAAATGTAAAATAAAAGGAAAAACAAGAAAAATAAAATGGGAAAAAGGGACATGCTAAAGAAAAATATTAAAGGAAAAAGGACAATAATTAGAGAAAAAATTAGTATGCAAAAATCAACGGAAACAATTGAACATTGTTCCGTTTAAAGGATGTTGTATGATATCTTTAATATTGTATCCTTTTAGTTTTTCCAACAATTTTTGTTCTCCAGTATTTTTCTTGCTTTTTCTTTTGCATTGCTCTTTTTCCGTAGTTTTTTTTCCTAAATTCTTGCATTATTTTGCTTTAACTTCTTTTTTTCTTGTATTATCTTTCTTTTTTCCCGTATTATCTTTCTTTTTTCGCCTACTTTTCTCTTTTCATGTATATTTTTCTTTTTTTTCCTTACCCTAGACCCTTTTTCTCTCATTTTTTCTTATTTTTTAACATCCTCCACGTTCTTTAAAAACATTTATCATCTCCAATTTCAATCCACGTCCATATCATAATCGATATTCTTGACATTTGACAAGAATGATGTTGCTCACAATTCCTACGACTCTCATTATAACTAACATAGTCAATTCTTATATGACCTATACGAATATTGCAATCCTTTTTCGCTTCGTAGGAGAGAAAACTCATATCATTAATTATGTACGTCCTTGGCAAAGACTTATGTTCGTCCATCTATGGTTCCTCCCAACAGTGTATACCACAGCCAGCGGCAATTTACAAGAGTGCTTTCATTGTTTCTGAATCGCAAGCTGATGTAGTAAGTGCTCTCTCGCTGAAAGCCTCATGGTTCTTATGTGGACTTTGATAATTAAGTGTCCTATGAGCTATAATGTTTCGAAATCAGAAACATTACGAAACTAGAAACTCATATTGCATGTTCATAGGTTCGAATATGCTTCAAGTGTTCAGAAAAATGAGAACAAATTTGTGGATGAGGAAAATGTATTTTTGTGGCTCTGGATAGGAATATATTCAAATAAAGGCTTTAATAAACGTTGAGAGCTTATGGAAGAAAATGTCGGTTTGTTTACCTGCTGTGCATTCAAATATCCTACATATAAATATGTACGAAAAAAAAACAGTTTAAAGTGCTGTGAAATTTTCGTGGAACTTTTGATTAACTTCAATGTAATTGAGATCCTATTCTAGTGGATTTCTTTTTTTTTTAAATTCGTTCATGGATATCATAATTTTCAGCTGAATTCATCTATCAAACACATTTTACATTTGATATGTTTGTTTATTTCTGTCAAGGAGTAGTTGTTGTCTCTCTATTTCTTTCTCTCTCTCACCCTCTCCATTTGTTTGAATGACCTGAAAAAAAATATTGATAAAATTCCACTACTCCATTTTCAAGTGAAAGTGATTGATGAAAATTTCTTGTGTTGGGATAAGTCAACTTGTCGATAAAATATTATCGGAAGACGTTAGGACTAAATCAATAAATCAATTAGCAAAATTTTTCTTTGGCTTTGTTGCTTGTAATGTATATCTATTCCTATAGCCTGGGATTGAACTTGTTTTCCAAAGATTACCGCATATGCTTCCACTGAAATGCTAACGTGCTTGAGATGGACTGGTAAATTTGAAGTTCTTTTATGGAAGTAAAATATTCTTTTTTTGTATTTCTATATATATGTATATATGCATATATATATATATATATATATATATATATATATATATATATATATATATATATATATATATATATATATATATATATCTCATTTTTTTTTTTACGAGGAACATATCAACATCATGCCAAATATGCGTCTGTTGAGTTCAACAAAAATGCTTTGAATTTTAAGACGTTTTCAAACGAAAAATCAATACGAGAATAGTATCTCACAGAGGCTTAACTGTCATGACGTGCGCTTTCCTCTTACATCTACTCACCTTCGCATTTGCGAAAGTATTTTTCTTTTCTTTTGCAAAAAATTGCATCCGATTTGAATCGTGTATTGATCTTGTGAAGTAATATTTTAAACTCCAAGAATGATATCGCAAAAGGTGTTGTCGAACACCATTTCCGGATACTATGAAGCTCCCAATCGTCACGTACAGAAAATCAATATGGAGGTTCAAAAAAAAATCTGACACAGAATATGAGGCATAGGGCACCAAAACCATGCGGTGTCAACTTGCAAGCTAGAGATACTATTAACTCTCTAATCCGTTCTATTTTACTGTAGTATCTGTCCTACTTTACTCAAAATTATCCCACAGAAAGCCAAATTTGCAGGTGGGCTATAGAAAGGGATAACCAGATTCCTATTTAACAAAATTCCCAATCCATTCCCAGCTTTCTTAAATAATATCAATGGACAAGAAGTCACCAGTTGGTTTGAATTTAACCAATTAGTTAGTTTCAAGGAGCTCGAATTAGTCAGTTATTTCTTAGGAGATTACTGTATGCTGCGGATAGATAACGTTTCCTAGATAGGAGAAATAAAAGCAGCTATTTTGTAAAATTGCCAACAAGACTACCACTTCAAGACTTTTTCTTTGAACAATGAAAGCATAGTTTAATTATTGCTTAGCTCATGTTTGCTAAAATTTGCAAAAAAGGCAATTTTCCAATTTTAATAACTTGTAGCTCTTGTATAGAGTGATTCAAATTGAGGTTAGGAAGCACCTGCACCTGATTGATTTCATTGACCAACTTAACACTGTTATTACTATGACTTGTCATTCGTATTTTTGCTGGCACGCATTTTGCTAGCACGCAGCAGTATAAATGGGTAGCTTTTTTACTAACTTGTAAAAAAATATTCCAAAAAGTTCGCCCATCGCAGGCTTTTGACACCATATCCCTCAAATGAAGAGTAGCGAATAGACAACGTCGAAAAGTTAGTGATGGAATCAATGTTTCACAGACCTTCTCTCCACCCCCGCGCTCCAAAAATTTGTAAAAATGACGCTTTTATAGTACAAAGCCGAGCACAAAAAGTCTGTCATTATGTCTAGGTAACGAGCATTATCCATTACAACAACGTTGCAGGTTACATCTTCCAAAAAATGTGGTCTAATGACTTAGTCTTAGTCAACATGAAAACGACACAAAATTGACTTTCTTTGGTGCATTAATCTGTCGACAATATTTCGTAAATTGTCAGCTAACACAAAATTTTTCGTTAAAATTAATCGAATTGATGTCTTTAGGGACTCAAGTGCAGAAATATTTTCGGCAATAAGACCCCTATGAGCATCTGCTTGCAAAACAGTATCAAAATGCTCAAATTCTGCAACAAACAGGAGTTTCCGAAAATGCAACGTTATGATGAAAAGATGCGAGAATTCACAAGTTCATTGTGCCAGTTTCTCCCCCCAATAAATCTTCCTGTTGAAGTTTATTGTGCTCGTGCGTCATTACTGTGGGCAAGCATCAAAATATTTTTCAGTATATTCATTGTCTTTCAAATGCGCCCTATGCCAAAAAAATGGTATGTATCATCAAACGCATTTCGTGCCTTTATGTGATTAGTTTCTCCCTGAGGTTTCTCCCCTCTAAACCTCATCAACATTTAGCCCCTTTACGATCCACTCACTTCAAGATCTAGTAGTATTTCAGTGATATCACTTTTCCGTGTTTGCTACCAAATGTGAAACTCCGCGGTAAGTGGCATTTTTTTTTAAGCAAATATATTAAAAGGAAAGATCTGCAACTTGGTGAGACAGCTCGTCCAGTTTAGTGGGTAAAGCTCTGGCTGTGGCTATGATTCTGTGGGGTCCGTGGTTCAAATCCAGCCGCGGACTGAGAACCGCGCACCGAGCTAGGTCGGTTAGTTAGATAGTTAAATTACAGGCTAAGTGAGTCGTGGAACTAATCGGTTCACTCTCGTTGATCGTAAATTGGTGAATGAAGGTCTCCATCAGCTTTAATCCGTATATCTGATAAGGGATTTTGGGGGATTACTTTAGCTCGATGTTAGAGCTGCTTCCTTTATAATCTGATTTTGATTCTTTTATATATTTCAAATCATATTCTCATTTACATTGAATTTTCGTTGAATTTGTTGAAAATAATCTTAGAGATTTCGTTGATTTGTGAGCGCTTTTATGAAGATACCACATTGACCAGATTGCAAGAACGTTCTTTTTATTGTGCTCTAACTGTTCATTCTCTGTTGATGTTGCCTATGAAATTATTTTGATAGCTCTAATGCCATGCAATTGAACAATTGTTTGTTCATTTCAGTTCATAAATTTAAAAAATTTCCCAAAACCCGAAATCTATGAATTATTTATTTAAATTTCAACCACTTCACTGTCAAAAAAGCCGCATTCCTCCTACGATGCAAAACATCTCAGTCCATTCAAAAATAGATTGACCGCGTAATAAACAAACAATCTGGTCTGATGGAAATAATACATGTACCGTGCACTTTTGGATAATGTACAAACTACAAGACGCTACACATTTCTCTAGGCTAATTACAAGTAAGATAAATCCGTAAGGAAATTAGTGTCGAAAATTAGAAAGTCTGTGAAAATACTTTATCATCGTTTGAAAGAGAATATCTTGCAAAACTTGTGTTAGTAACTCAATTGTTTTAAACAATTAAATTGCAGGCCACATTAATTCTAATCAGTCTTACTAAATTAAATATAAACAGAAAGTCAAATGAGCAGCTATTTTCAAAATTTATTAAAAAAAACCTCATGTTTTAGTCCGGTCGTATAAGTCCTATCTTCTTATCCGTCCTATCCAATTGGTCGCCAATTTTTTTAAAATTTATTGGACTCTTCTCAATGAAATTTCTTAAGATGCAGATCTAACGGAAACGATTCCAGCATCAAATTGTTTTATCTCAAAATTTATTCATATTTCGCTGACCGACAATAATTCATGAAATTAATTTTTTAGAAATGTTTTTTTTTTGTCAACAAAAAGATTGAAAAAAAGACAAATCTGTAAAGATTTTGTCGCCCGAGATACAATCTTTGTCAATGGCTCTCCAGACCAGCTCATTCTAGAAAAAATCAGTTCTGATTTCCTCAGCATCATGTTAATTCCTTACATAATGCGGTCCGAAAATTGACACCATTTGATGATAGGCTTCATTGAACCTGAAAGAAAAATTGAAAGAGATAATTCACTTTTTAGCTAGATGCTAAAAAGTATTTCGTTCTTTCAAAGACCGATTGTTTTGGTCGTTTCACGTTTTTCGTGTATTCTCTAAATCTAACAATAAACCCCCAAAAACCAAATGTGGTTGACAGTCGAATCTCCGGCGTTTGGCTTGTGCAGTGCGCCAAATGTTCGAAAAAATCACAGTCCTGACTGAAATTGATCGAGTAAGAGGTGTCGGTTACCGTAAATCGAACCGAATCAACTCGAATCCCGTCACATTAAATAATAAAGTTGGCGACCAAAATTCTAAATTTAGTTACGAAATTGATTTACCGGTTAGTGCGGCTGTAAAGCAACGATCCCGTTACGTGCGAAACACTAGCACAAATGAAATTGACTGACGGGCAATGTGAAAACAAGCAAACTGAGACCTTGTTTACAATGCAATTTGATGGTGAACATCATAAACATTGAACGAATTGACGCTACTATACTAACAAGACAAAACGATTTTTCTTTATACCATTTAGAAGTTCTTTAATGCGATCTTTGTGGCAATTAAATTGAAATCAAGCGCGCTCGAAAAACATTAATTAAGCGCGTTAATTAATTAGTGAAAGGTAAAAATGGCAATGTGTTGACACTCGCGACGGTAAACGTAAAATACTTAACACATATATTCAGCATTTCAAAATAACGCCAGTTTAGCAAAAAGACTCACAAATGTAAGACAGCTGCAATAAAACCAGAAGGATGTAAATAGAAAAACAAATTGTGTCGCTAAATCGAAGGAAATGGAGCAGCGAATATTTTTTAGGTGGAATTGGGATCGAAAATTATAAAAATAATAATATGAAAAGTGAATATCTGTGATAGTGTCCGGAACGTGTTGTGATTGAAATTTCGTGTTTCATTTATTTATTGAAATTGTCGTGATAAAATAAAGCTGTTTTAATTTTTATGGAAATCGTTCGTTGTGATGCGTCCACTGTGTCCTTGTCGCGGCTATCATCGTTATTGTGCGAAAGAATTGTGGCCTCCTAATGCTACAACTTCACTTCTATTCGAATCATGCCGGCCGTCTGGTACTCGGAGGAAACGGTTCGAATGACTACTGGGCATCGGATATCTATCCGCTTGAAAGTATTAAGGAATTCGAACAGATCTCGGAGGCATGGAAACGCTGTTTAGCGGATTTATTGAAAAAAGGTTAAGATTGATATTTTTCTGCTTGATGTTTGATAGTTGAGAAATATATTGGTGATTTAGATATGATTTTTGAATATACGGCATTTTGAAGTTGTGTTCAATTCAAAGTATCCGTAGAAAACAATTTTTTAATAATAATAATTTTTATTCATTAAACTGTACATCGATTACTTAACTTAAGGGATATTTAACAGAAAAGATCTTACATTTACCGGCTATTCTATTTTGGCCTGCTGGCTCTTTTTGAATTGTAATTATTTTTTATTTTTATCATTTATGTACTTACTTTCCAGTTTGCACTTATAAAATATTACCCAGGTTGTACATTATCTGAGGTTGGCTTAGCTATATAGCTAAGCTTAGCTATATTTAAGTATATACTGGCTTAATTTAGTTAACTAAATCTACCTTACGTCAGTCCGTTTTCATGTCCGTCTGTCTGTGCGTAAAATCTTGTCGTCGGTTCCACAACCTGGTCCCTAAGTGGCTCAAGTCCTGTCTCCTGATATAGGAGAGAGTTCCTCGGCCATTTTATAGTTACCGGGTTGTAAAACCTGCCAGTACAGAAACGCAGAATATTTCGTTCGAACATCTCCGCTTCTGCCACGGCAGATTTGGAACCGGTAATCCAGGATGGGGATGCATATACCATGATTATAGCAAATGGATTTAGCCTTTGTCGTCAGGCCCCTCTTTTTGGCGAAAAGATGTCTGAGCGGCTGCAATGCGGACCTGGTTACTTTAATTCTATGTCGAACATAGGGGTTGAATTTCAAGAATTCATGCTTGTCTAGTCCAAGGTAGCGCAATCTAGGACTAGGAGTGATTCCAGAAGGTCCGAACAAGACAGCGACTTTTTTTGTCTTAGCGGATGGTTTGAGATCCCCGATACTTAGAAGGGTTCCTGAATACAGTCAGCTGTGTTTTGCTACTATTTAGCTTGATGCCCCATTCATCAAAATAAAATCGGAGGTTGGCCAAGTGATCTTCGAGGCTTTTCGCTGCTTTGAGCGGGTCTTTGCTCGACGCGAATAAATGCATATCATCTGCATATTGTAGGACTTTAACTTGAGCATAGCTCGCTGGAAAAGGAAGGTCAGCAGTGACAATGGTGTTTAAAACAGGTCCAGTGACAGAACCTTGCGGCACTCCTGATGTCACAGATCCCCGGAGTGAATTTGCTCCATTATCGCTAACTTAAAATTGCCTGTTGCTAAGGAAGCTTGCAGCGACTTTTATTACTATTTCTGAAAATCTCAACTTGATTAACTTGTATATAAGACCTTCGTGCTGTACACAATCTAAAGCCTTCTCGATATCCAAGGCACAAACAACCGTCGGAGTTTGTCGCTCATTCAGGTGTGACACAATCTGATCGTGCAAGTACAAGATAGCGTGCTGGGTCCCAGGCTTAAAGTCAAATTGATAGTCTGGTGTAATGTCAGCGAGCTCGCAGTAGGTGGAAACAGTTCTGCCATTTTAGCATTTTTAATGCTAGATCTGGCGTTATTTGTTCCAAAATGGTATTAGAAATTCGGAGCTAGCCTCTGGAATTATTTTTAGCATTTAAATTTATGTTTCGGATTAATATGGCACTCATTTATTTACAATCTTGACAATCAAATTTTTCTCAATAATAGTTTTGTTCGTGTGCGTTCAGTCGCGTTCATGTAGTGAAACTTCCTGAATCATATGATGGGGGAAATTCATGAGAAGTACAAAAACGCTCTCATGGCATTTCCTTAAAAGTGACAACCAGAAGTGACAGTTGTCTGATTTTGAAATAATGATAGTGATTATAAAGCCATCTTAAGCAGTAATATAGTATCTCCACAAAAATATTCGACTTTCATAATAACATTGCGCGAAAAATGTTTTCCTTGGCGCGCATATTTGAAAATATATATCCGCGCCACACCGTTAACACTTCTCAGGATGTCGCACTAGCTCAGATTCAATTGCATGTAAAAACGACTTCATGGCAATGCATAGTGTACCCGGAAAGACCTAACATTTGCAAACATGATGTCATACTTGCTGCCTCATTCCAACAAATATCCTTTAAAGGATAGAGCACAGCGTAAGAAGTTACTTCCTATCCAGCGTGCCAACTCCTTCCATTTTCCAAAAAAGACCACTTTGACCTTGAAATCACGCCTCCATTTACGCAATACATTATCTGTCAACGCAACCTAAAAGTGCGCTAGTATTTTTGGCGAGAGTGAGCCGTATGTGAGCTACGAAAAATCTTACATTGTTTCTCTTTCTGTTCCATGAGATTTCTTCCAAATTTCCAGGCTGATCAACAATACAATCTCAAGCCGGATCACTGGACTTTTGGACCGTATAGTTGACACGCTGATGAGGAACTAACTTCTTACGCTGCGGTATTCTGAAAATGCCAACTGTAAACCTACCCCCAGCGAACGAAACCGTTGTCGATCGATCAATCCCTGCTGCAAACCCACCCACTGCTGATGAATTCGCTACAGACCGATTGACTCTATTGAATGAAATTGACTCTAGCATTATTCCAAAAAAATAAATGGCAGCACTGCTTCTCATTTCGCTGTCACCTTCACACACTCAAAATCAGTTTTGTCAGTGAGCCCTTCAGTAATTGTGGGATGTCTTAAAAATTATTCATTGGATTTACTCGAAATTTTCAGATATTTTCGAAATATCACGCTTTAAGAAAATGCAAATTAAATCTATCTTCTTCAAAATCCTTACTCCTAGAGAACCCTTTAAATTAAAAATCGTTGATGTATCACACTATTATTCTTTTAAGTTTTCTGTGGTACATCCCATTTTTCACGAAATAAAATCTACTGGATCTAAAATCTATATGTGATGAAAATTTTCCAGAATAATTTTTCAGAAATAGAAGCAAATCTTTAAAAAAAAACTGCAAAATAAAAGTAAACACCATATTCTAACTAAACTCCCATAACACAACATATTCACGTCAAAATATGGATGTATTTTATATCTGTCGTACGAAAATTTTCGCGCTCAAGAAAGCAAAGCACGAGGCAAACTTATATCCTAGCTCGTTAAGTTTTTCAACGAAAACAATCAAGATTTGCCAGCCACCAAACTGTCTACCGAAAAATTCAAGTTTCTATGCAATTTGAGTTTTCATTGTGTGTTCACTTAATCTAAATAAAATTTTTGCAGCAGTTTAACGTTTAAAGTGATATATACTTGTTTGCAACTACTTTCGAAAATCTAAATTATTCGAATGGTACAGACTTGCATATTTCGATTATCAGTCTGGTATTCTCCATAAAATCATTTGAATCTCATTCCCTATTGACGATTGTACATAAAAGTGTTAACAAAACTAATTGACATTTCAAGTTCATCGTCATTTCGCCTGTAAAATGTACATTGACGAAACCAATTTTTCGTTCCTATTCCCGCTAGAACCAAACATTTGCTTTCAGACGATAATAACAAGTTAAATTTCACAGCGCCTTTTAAATAATTATTAAAGCAAAGATACCACGTAAAATCACATTAATGTAATATTAACTGTGCCAACAATGGTGTTTCATGCACTGGTTTCGTTCACTGCTAATTAACTTTACAAGTGACACCTTATTTAGAAGACTATCGATTTCAATATTTCAATATATGATCTAAATTGGAAAAGTAAACCTGCCCTTGAAATGTATTTTACTAATTATTATTGAAGTTAATAAAACTGAATATTTCCAAAGCCTTTGATCAGTACACATTTCCACAGAAAAATATTTATTTTGCTTCAAAATACACAAAGTTCTACGGTGTGCCAAGTATTTTTCAAAACTGCCTACAAAGTCTGAAAAAATCCAAATAATATTCATATTTTTCTATTCGCAATTATATCATAATTTCTTTTTTTAATTGCAGAAGAAGACGAATCCCAGATATTTGTTAAATTCTTTCGTTTTCACAAGTGCTATGATCTAATACCTACGTCGGCTAAATTAGTCGTATTCGATACTCAATTATTGGTTAAGAAAGCATTCTACGCTCTAGTTTACAATGGCGTGCGTGCCGCACCATTATGGGATTCACAAAAACAACAATTCGTTGGAATGCTCACTATTACAGATTTTATTAAAATATTACAAATGTATTATACATCGCCGAATTCATCGATGGATCAATTGGAAGAACACAAGCTGGACACATGGAGAAGTGAGTGATTGATTTACATTACACTATGAAGTTCGGAAATTATTTTGGTACTCATGTGATTTTTTTTTTGTTTTCGATTACAGATGTTCTGCACAACCAAGTAATGCCTTTAGTCAGTATCGGACCTGATGCGTCACTGTATGAAGCCATCAAGACGTTGATCCACAACAGGATTCATCGGTTGCCAGTCATTGATCCAATGACCGGAAATGTGTTGTATATATTAACCCATAAAAGAATACTTAGGTTCCTCTTTTTATATGTAAGTATTCCAAAATATCTAAAAATAACATTTAAAGATGTCAATTCATAGATCAATTTTTGGATGAATTTCAGTTTCTTGACAAATATCGATATTTCAATGATAATGTGTGGTGATATCTACTACAATTCACCATTTGACGTCATTTTGTGGTCATTCTCCATTAGAGACATTAAAACAACAAGTTTTAGTATTCACACTTCTCTATTCTGTTTACAATTTTGAAAGGAACGGCACTAGAGGTGGATAACACATGAGTGAAGCAATCAAAATGAATCAGTCACTCGCACCCAACTCGTGTGTCAACACATTCTATTCTGAATTAGTTGCCTCTCAAGCACTTATTCACTTTTTGTGATCATGTGTTCTTCCCTCTGGTCGACACTTTTGTGTGCAGATGGGCCATGTAGTAGAAGCACTCAAACTGATGCAATCAATTGGTGTGATTAAGAGATTATTGACTTTTGCCGACATTTTCATGGACGCACAGAAACGAGGCAATCACTGCATATCAGCAATCATTTATGTGGAGCGTTTCGTGTTGGATTCATTCCCTCACTAAGCTCAAACACAGAGCTGAGTCGGATTTTTGAGTGAAGTGAGTCGTGGAACTTATCACCTCACGCTCGCATTTACATTGATAGTAAATTTGTAAATAAAGCTCTCTACCATTTTCAACCTATAGACCCCACAAGATTTGTCGTGGAATTACTTTGCTTGTCGTTGATACAATACAGAACAATTTGTGAGATGCTACTAGCAAAATAAATCTGCCGTTACCCTCTTTAGTACTTCCTCGTCAATATGGACCAGTAGCAAGCAACCCATCACTCTATTGAAAGAATTTTGACGAAAGGGTAAGCGTCGTTAAACCTCAACAAGACCACTCTGTTGCAGGAACGAATGAATGAGAGAACCTAATCAAAAAAGAACAGCAGATCCGCTTATCGTTGCCTGGAAAGAAAGAAGTATATCCTCGGTTCTTTAAGATAATATTAGAAACTCTTGGGTTGGTTGGCACTTCTATTTCCTGGGAAAATTGTTTTCGAAGTCTGGCTATCTGCTCTATCGCTTAATTTACAAAAAGTGTCAAAAAGATTATTTCTAAAAGCTAATTTGTAAGTAGAACAAGCAGTATTTGTTTTTTTTAAGCTTAACCCCTACTACTACTACTAGGCTACTCGCTATCTCTCGTTTGCTCGAGCCATAGTCAGCAAGAAGTCTACCTAGTCTAGCCACAAATACTGTTACAAACTTTTTGAAGCACTATTTAATAAAAGAGGTGTTATATGTTAAGAAATCATTGTTTATTTATTAAATGCATTGTCAACAACGGAAATTGCAACAAGTTATTCGAAGTGATTGCCTTTTGCCTTTACACAAGCCTTTAATCTAGCTGGCCACTTATCTATGGAAGCACGCACGACTTTAATCGAAAAGTTGGCGACTGCATGTGTAAGAGACTTCTTTAAGTATTCGATATTAGAATGTCTTTTAGAGCACGTCATTTGCTCTAAGACAGACCATAATTCGTAATCCAGCGGATTCAGGTCTGGGCTAGAGGAAGGCCAATCTTCAGCTTTAATAAAATCTGGAACATTTTCTTCAAGCCATTTTTGGGTTGACTTCGCCTTATGACCTAGTGCAGAATCTTGCTGGAAACTCCAAGGCTGATTTTTGAATAATGACGTGTTGAGAGGTTTCAAGGACACTTTCTTGATAAATTTTGGCAGACGTTTTGACGCCCTTCTCACAAAAATGCAACTTTGTCACCCCGTTGTAGCTAACACCCCACCAAACCATTACTGAGGCTGGATGATGACCTCTTTGAACCTTTTGGGCAACTTGAGAAGCTTCTCTGGCACTGCGAGTTCGACAATGTTTCTTCGACAGTAAAAATTTTTTCGTCTGTAAACAAAATTTTACGGTGTTCTTGGTTTGCGTACCGGCAAAGTAATCGTTTTGATCTTTCCACCCTATTTTTTTTTAACGAATCTGTTAGTAAATGCCCGGTAGATCTACGATAAGCACCCAACCCCAAGTCACTTTTGATGATAAGTGAAATTGTTCTTTGGGGTATTTTCATCTCACGCGATAAATTTTTTTGTTTCCGAAGAGGATTACGGCGAATTCTCTTGCGCACGGCTTTAACCGCTTGAGATGTTCGAGTAGTTCGCGAACGGCCACTTCTTTCACGGTCACTTACTCCAGACGTATCATTAAATCTTTCAATAGCCCGATATACAAACTTTCAGCTTATACCAAGGGTATGCAGAGTCTTAAAAATATCACTTGGTTGCATTCCTACTTTATGAAATGCAATCACAGCAATTATATTTTCTTTGTCGCCCCAATCCATGTTCACTACACTAAAAATTAAACTCAAATGATGACAAATGCATCAAGCACAAGCGTACTATAGCGAATAGCTCAATTTTTAAGAAATGCAATATAACGGTTCCTTTCTGCAGGGTTGTCAAACCTTGTAACAATATTTATGGCTAGACTAGGTATAACCCCAATAACAATTAGTTCAGAAAAGAGTGAAGCCAATGAAAAATTATGCGTAACTAAAGTAAAAGAGTATCGAGAACAGTTGAGCCAAGAGTCTGATTGTTTGTCCCGAATGACATAACACGAGCTAGGCTCGTCTTGTTTACATTTGGCCTGAATGATGTACCACGAGTCAGACTCGTGCTTTTTGTTTATGGGCCCAATTCTTTACCAAGAGTCTCACTCGTGGTTGTAGGCCATAGGGTTAATAGGTTTTTTCAGCTTTTGTTTTATTTTGGACAACAATGCTGTGTCTATGTTTATCAGTCTTTATTTTTATTGTTTCCATTTTTTCGTTATTTTATTCAAATAAAGACCCGAAATTTAACCCTACTTCATATGTACATAATACTTCAATCAAAAACGGATTGACACAATTGATTGACTCACATTGATTAACTGACCCGAATGAGTGGATCGAACTGCATGAACACACGAAATATAGTCGTTTTCCCATCTTTAGTTCACACCGCATAGACATCAACTTCAGCTAGGATTGTGATTGTTGAGCCCTGTACGGGAATGCCATGGACGTAATGTGGGCTCAACTTTATTTACTCTACAAAAACTGCCACATTCACTTTCCGTGACGTAATCAAATAGAGATTTATCTCAACTCAACCCAAAGAAACGAGCCCTTTTTTTCAGTTTCTATCGGTCTCTCACCTAAGAAAAAGGTAGATTACATTTGAAATATTGCTATCTGTTAAGAAATTGAAATATTTCCGGATTTCGAGGGAAAATTGATCTTTAAAATAACATCCTCGTTCTTGGAAGCCAGAAAAAAAACAAATTACATTCAAATAAAATTGAATTACATTATTCCTGCATTTTCAGATTAATGAATTACCAAAGCCATCATATATGCTGAAAACTTTGCGAGAACTAAAGATCGGATCATATGACAACATAGAGACTGCTACGGAAACAACTACCATAATTACAGCTTTGCGGAAATTCGTAGAACGACGAGTTTCCGCACTACCGCTCGTTGATAGTGAAGGACGTCTAGTCGATATCTATGCAAAATTCGATGTTATTGTAAGTTCAGTAAATCCTTAATAGCTGTCACTCAAAAACAAGCTAACATATCTCTCTATTCCTTTCTGTAGAATTTAGCAGCAGAAAAAACATACAACGACCTGGATGTGTCGTTGCAAAAGGCCAACGAGCACCGTAACGAATGGTTCGAAGGTGTGCAAAGATGCCATTTGGACGAAAGCCTCTACACAATTATGGAAAGAATCGTGCGGGCCGAGGTGCATCGATTGGTTGTTGTCAACGAAGAGAAGAAAGTGATTGGTATTATTTCGCTGTCCGACATTCTATTGTATTTAGTGCTACGACCTACGGGCGATGGAGTGGGTGGCAACGAGCAATCGCTGCGTGCTACCGATCCCAAACTAAAATCGAAACTCTCCGAGGATGAGGAGTCTTCGAATCGAACACCCTCCGGCTCGGGAAGCAGAAGCCTAATTGAGGACATTCTCGAGGAGGACGTTAGAGAAGAGGCCAAGAAGGAAGAGGACAGAGAAGATTCCGTTTCAGTATCGTCCCAGGATCCAGCTACCGTAAGTGCCGAAAAAGTGAACGATGACGACGACGCCAGCAATAGATTCGACAGTGAGAAGACTCCAGAACCTGTTGAAAATCAAAATTCCGCAGACGTCTCACCCAAGAAACAACAAGCAACGAATGGTGAAGCGGAAAACACATCGACACCTCAGCTGATCGAGGATTGTGCGCCGCCGCTGAAGAAGGACGACACCGAGAAAGATCTGAAGTCACTTAACGCCTCTGATTCAAACTTGCATCCGGAACCGACGTTAAACAGTGGTGTGCCTGTACGAGAGGTGGCGATGGTTAGTGAGTAGTAGGCGGACGACAGAAGGACGTAGGGTCAGATAGACAGGAGTAACAAAAGTAAATATAACGATTACTATTAATAAATTCAGCGAAAACAAAATAGTCTATGCATTGAGAATGTTCTTTATTACATGGAATAAGTGAATGATAACAATATAGCAGCAGTGAAAAAATATGTTTTTAAATACGATAAAATGATAAATGGAAATAAAATTGTAAAATCGGAGCGGATAGGAAAAAATATCGGAAGAGGAGTAAGGTAGAAAAAAAAATTAGCTGCAAGATTCCAAGCGAACTTGTAGTAGATGCTTTTTCGGTTTTGAGATGTTTTTGTTTTTTAGTCATATTATGATTTTCTGTTCTTTCTGTTGCTATCTTCTTACGTGTAATTTCTAGATACTGTTTTAAAATAATTAAATTTTTTCTAATTTATTTTTCTCTTAATTGAAAAATACAAAATAAAAACACGATGAAAAAACAAACAACAAATGCCTTATGGAAAAAATGATGAAAAAATATAACAAAAATAAAATTGATAAAAATGAGAATTGTTTATTTATTTCGTTTCGCTTTGTGTGTTATGTTGCTGTTTTATTGTATAGTATTGCCGAAAGTCTGGTGAATAAATCTTTGAGTAAAATGGTTAGCTTGAAAAGAGCTAACTCAAGAGATTTGAAGGCACATCTCGATGCCTTTGAGCCGAAATCTTTGGGTGATTTGACAGTTTTACATAATTTATCTCGGAGTTGTGAATGTGAAGGCAAGATACAGTATTCGTAAATAAAAACATTGAAAACTATGCTTTAGTTTCAAATTTTATATGGATCTACAATGAATAGGTTTTTGTTTCGTTTGTAATCTACACTTGGCGCAAGTTTTTAAAATATAGAAAATGTGTTCGTAATGTGATTTAGGTGAAAATGCTGCTGTTTCCGCCAGGAACGTGTTAGTATATTTTCTCACGTTTGTTCGAACATTTGGTATTCATAGCTTGAGGAAGAATTCAGAATTTCTTCTGCTTTAGGTTCGCTGGTAATGATACTTATTTTCCTCGATCTATATGGTAACTTACTGTATCTTAAATGTATTTAAGTCATGATCGTTCGGAATCTTATAAACCTCTGATCATGATGTCTACCAGGATTCAAATACAGTCAGATTAGAAGTCTAGGTCGACAAATGGTCGTATGTAGATACTAGTGCATACATAAATACATATTCAGTAGTATACAACAGGAGGGCTGTGGGAAGGCCCTCCGAACCCTTAATTCAAAATATTTTGCAAATGTTAATTTTCCTTCTCGCTGGTATTTTATGTCCCAAAGACATTATACGAGTTTCTTGCTGTAGAAAAATATATAAGGCCTACATTGCTGTAATTTGGATAGTTTTATGTCAAAGATTTCTTATCTCACCTACATTTACTGATTCGCCGATTTCAGTTTAATCTAAATTATGGACATGCACACTCTCATATCATATTCTTCTTTCCTTTTATGATTTTTAATATCGCTCAACACCATACTAGCAGTAAGTAACAGTTACAGAAACCAAAGAAAAGAATAAATAATTATGAACATCCAATACTTTTTCCGAAACGGGACCTATAACTACCAGGAAGCGCATGAAAATGGCCTAATTTTTTCAAACATGGATAATAATTTGAAATATTTGAGATAAATAAAGTAGGAAAAATGATGTAGAAATGATGGCACTATGCCAGAAACAATTTTTAAGAAACATAGTAGCTGAACAGCTGTCGAAATCTAAACAACAAAAGTTATTTTAAATGTGCAAAGGAAAGTGTAAAAAGGAAAAGAAAATGTTAAAAGCGTAACAATGAGGTAAATAGCGCATGTAAGATACATTCTACAGTTACTAAATCATAAAGCTTAACATATTTTGGAAATAAAATCGCTAAATTATTCCAGCATCTCAACAAAATCGTTCATAAAATGATAATAAAAGTAACAAAAGTAAGAAAACTACTAAATAGCAATAGACAACATTCATGATTTCTACTAAACGTAAATATTATAATGGTTGAAAAATCGTATGATTAATAGAGAATATTTGAAAATTCGCTTGATTTATTATATGATTCTACTATACAAGAAAAGTTTATTCATGAAAAATCGTATGTAACAAACCGAAAATGAGTAATATTATTTTCAAAAAAAAAACCTATATTGTTAAGATGAACACAAATCAGTTTGGTTCTTAATGGGATATTAAAAATGATCTTATATTAAGCAGCAAAAATAATACTTTATATGTATATCATTTCATAAATGAAATGAAAATATTCAGTTTGCTTGACAGTTTTACTATTATTAGTTCTTAGAAATGTAAAGATATAAAAGAAAAAGTTTCATGACTTGTTATTTATAATAAAAAATCCATATATTCTTATTACAAAAAAGAAGTTGATAATAAATATCATAAGAATGACATTGAATTTCTATGGAGTTTGTAATTTTAAATAATAATAATAGCTTTATTTATGTGTTAATGTGTATATATATCTTAGCTTGAATGAGAAAAGAGCGAACGTGACTGTGTTTCGGTTGATTTCCTTAGTTTGAACGCAAAGCAAAACAAAACATTCAAATGGCGTCCACAATGAAAACGAATTCTCTTTGAAGTACCGACAAGTCATGCAATAGTTTGCCGTGCCTCGGTTCAAGTTAAACTTAAACATTTGCATGCTATCCTTGCCATGTTCCCGCAAACCTGGCTAAATTTCATAAATGCAACCTAATGGCTAAATTGATAAGCCTACATGCATTGTTTAAAAGTTGGGACTAATAAAATATAATATGATCTATAAAAGAAAATAAAGATTCATTTACAAATAATAAATGTCACGTAGACCCAATTTTGGTCACCCTAAAATATTGGAACCTTATGAAGCTTCATGTTCAACTAGGGCTCACCATTCGCGGTTCTCATTTTTAGAGTTTTTTCTTCTTAGTATAGGGTGGAGCACCACAAGCAGATGGATTTGAGAGTGGGGGCATTCCTCTTGTAGCAGACTTGGGTGGTGGGGAGTGGGCGTGGCGAGTGGGGAGGATGAGAGGTTTGTGTTGTGTCCCCACTCAGTCATTTCAGTCGCCAGCATGAAGTGGTCTGTGCAACAGCGTACGTTTTGTTTAAAAGCCTATTTTGAAAAAGCTCAATCAATAATCCGCGTACAGCGTGTCTTTCGTTTGAGATTCAATTGTTTCGTGGGTGAATGCATTCGAGACTACTGGAAATGTGTCGCCAATCAGAACAGTGCGTCAGAGCAACGTTACTACCCCAGAAAACATTGAGAGGGTCGGGCCGCCATTGAACAGTCTCCTTGGCGTTCAATACGGAGATAGTCAAGAATTCTTGGCATTTCGAGGCGTTCCATTCATCGAATAATTAAAGAGCATCTTCATATGCATCCTTAAAAAATGGTAGTCGTCCAGGAATCGCTACCACGTGATTATTAAGCCAGCCAGCTTGCTTGTGAAAACATGCTTGCTGCGCTCCCGGGGGAGGCCATCATTTTCTTATCGGAGGAGGCACATTCCCACCTCAGCGGATGTGTCAATAAACAAAACATGGGCTATTGGAATGTAACAAACTCCAGGTAGCTCCACCAGAGGCCTCTGCGCTCCGACAGGCTTACAGTATGGTGTGCTCTTTCAAGAAATGTGATCATCGGCCCTTATTATTTTGAAGAAGGCAACCAAGCCGTTGCGGTCAACTCAGCTTGTTGCATGACAATGATCCAGGATATTTTCTTGCCTGAATTGGATGAGTTTGAACTGAAGGACGTCTGGACCACAGCCCACACAGCAAGGATTATCATGGACTTTTTGAGAGCAAGGTTCCCCGGACGCCTCATCTCTTTAAGAGGAGATATAAACTGGCCAGCGCTCGTGATTTGGCCCCTTGCTATTTTTACCTCAATGACCGCCCTAGGACCCTGGAAGCCCTCAAGAACAATATGCGGACCAATATCGGAGAAATTCCTGTCAGAATGCTTCAAAGAGTGCACGAAAACTTCAGAAAAAGCTTGTAACAGTGTATACGGGGGAAGGAGCACATTTTAGTGATGCACTGTTTAAAACTTTATAAATTTAAATTTCCATTGTTTTAAAATGAGGGGAAAATAAAAAATCTGAAAAATGTTCAGTAGTAATCCATCTGTCTTTGGTGCTTCGCCCTGTACATCCACGCTCAAGACTTGGTTACTTTTGCTTTTGCTCGATTTATATTTGAAGGACAAACTTTTCTGTAAACTTGTGTAAAATCGAACTAATACATCAAAGAATTCTTTTAGTTTCTGAAAAAATTATTTGTAACTTGAAAATTCATTATTCATTGCTTTTTATCACCGTGGTGATAAATATTGGTGCAATTATGTCAAATACTATTTGAAAGTTAAGTCCGTTCGCAAATATCTTCACAGAAATATAATAATTGAACCATTATCCGTTCGTGTACCATATCAACCATATGAAACACCAATGAATAAATATTTCTCTTTCACCATGTCATATTCATTGGTCACAATCAAAGAAATATCTTAAAATTTCAATATTATTTGATATTCCCACACTGGGCGCTAGAATAGAGGAGGGATTCAAACTACTTCGAAATCTAGTAACGTAACTTCCAAGACACTAATCAATCCATAGTTTGCTAAATTAAACCGAAATTGAAATGATTTGTGAAAATGATCACTCCCTATTCGTACTCATTGACTGTGAATAAAGTATATTCCAACTTAGATGTACACGCGGCTTCATATCAAAGTAGTTGACAGAATCCTTATTGTAGAATTCAGACAGAGTCTTTTTATCTTAGATATATTAGATATAAGGAACAATATCTTTAAACCTTATGAACTTAAAAGTTCAGTGCTAACCAACGAAGAGAGGATACAAGAAGAATGTTAAAAGTTGATGAATCTATCGAACTTTCTTTGCACTAGCTGTGCCATTTAAATGATGTTCCTCATTTTGGCTCTGCTATGCAAGTGTCGAGTAAGAAAAGAAAATATGGAGATTTAATGTGATTTTTAGAGACTTGTATTACAATTCCTGTTAGTGATTCTATACAGAACCCCAGCAAGGTATTCTGGACTGTATAATAGATTTGTAAATGAGAAGTTGGTTGGCTAATAGCACCAAGGGGTTGGGCGGATGAAATGCTTATGAGAATTTGATATTTTACTGAAGCTGTGTGCTGAGGAAAGATAGTTCATTTTCAAAGAGATGAAATGCTCAGATTTTACTTAATATTGAATATAGTTTAAATGTTTTCACGGCAAAATCATCACACCAGATATATGAAAATTTAATGATAATATTTCTCAGTGCACAAGTGGGGAAATGTTTGGTGGTGATGACTGCATCTTAAGCTCTAAGAGAGCTTCCACACAAATTTCAATACGTAAGAAATTCAAACAGTTGCTGCTTGCTTCCATTATAAGGTGCTCATCATCTGAAAATATGAGGGTAAAATGGCTTGGTACAATAACGACAATATGAAGAAAACAGTATACCTTTGCTTGCACCAACATGACAAATTTGCTTCGCGTTAGGACCAACTTGCTCTCTGCTCTGGCTATTCCATCTGAATTTTTAATCAAAAATCTATCAAACTTACACTAAAATCAATCTTAAGTGTAAATTTTGTTTTGAACTGATGACTGCATCGGAAGTAATAGGGGAAGAGAGTGTTTTTTTTTATTGACGATGTTTGAGGATGGCACGAGATCCACAGGGCTGCCCAAATTTTTAAATTACTTCTGTCAGACCTCTTACTCAAAACCAATACATCCTGTGAGTTTCATAAACCTGATGATCAAATCATGAATTCTGACAAACACAAATTTCGGGTGCTCAAAATAGATGATTTAGTTGAGGATTGCCGTTTTTACCGGCTGGGAAATTTTGAAAATTTTAAGCTTATTGTGTTTGCAGGAGATTCGATGATTCGAAGAATTGTTTCACGTATCTACCGAATTGGCCCAGCATCCATAGAAAATCACACTGACCTATTCTTTATAAGCAGTAAAACATTCTGTGATTTCGTAATTGTCTGATATTTCTGACTCTTAGGCATTCAGCACCATCCTTGGGGAAAATGTTAGCAAAGCCTTATCATAGCCAAGCATAAATCATTAGCTGTTTTCATATCTCATAATTGCTTTTTCACAAATTCTTCTTTCCCTAGCAATAAAGAAATTCACTAAAATGCCCGCCGCCGTCAAAAGTTTGAATATATCCTTATTTTAACTTAATATAAACCTACCTCTTACACAAGTCAATTATTTCTGAAAATTTCCGTTTGATTGTATCAGGAAATTCTTAGATAATATCATTCACAATATTTGCCTCGAACACAAATTTCATATTCACATGTCAGGATTAAATCACAATGAGAGAAATAGCAGTGGGCGGAATCACAGTTTTCGTAGTCTATAGCATTGTTCGCTGTGATTTTTCACTGTGATTTCTTTCGCTGAGATTTTGTAACTACATACTGATGCTGTCAATGATTGATATATCATAAAGCTGATATATTGGATAAGGCAGTAATAAGGACGGGACGATCCTGAACCTGCCGGTAGACCCTGCGGGAATTTCTTGTTTTTTTAGCAGTAAAAAATTTAGATAAGAAGAAAGATTTTATTAATTTGGACAAAGAAGTGAATTACTTCGTGTATGCCACACGAAACCGAAATCTTTTTCGATGCATAGATCTTCCAATCTAATTTAATTTTTGGCGGAAAACTTATCACTTTTTCCAGTAAAAGTTTCCTATAAATAGTTGCTATAAACAGTTACCGCTGCCATTGGGCAATAGGCTTAAGTCTGTGTTCTTTGCTAGAAGAATAAATCATCCTTTCTTAATATTATCTTGCGCATTTCGCCAGTCAACTGTGGCAAACGGAATCACCCTCAATCATATAATCTTTCAGTGGAAGGAATCTCGGGTAAAGCAATTTGGCAAAGAAACTGAGCTCCACGGGAAAAATGTCCCGCTGTGTATCAAAAATGTAAAATGTAAAAATGTATCACTGTCTCTCCAATTCTATTCAATTCAGAAAAGTGAACAATAACTGAGGAAACATTCGGTTAATGCTTTCACAATTTCCAAAAATCGATTTTATTTCAATAAAGAAAATTATCACAACAATTAAAATAGTTCTTCTAAGTCTAAGATGAAAATTCAATAATTTACATATATGAGAAAAATGTGTAATGCGGCTTAAAACTAATTTAAAACTATCCTTAAAATGAAGATTTCCGTGGAGGCAGCCGGTCTGGTACACTTGATTTAAAGTTTTCGGTAATATTTCTGAAAGGACGAAAATATTCAAAACTATTTATTAGTGAGATACAAAAGGCAAGTTCAGTATTGTGAATGAAATCAGATTTAAAGCCGTTGAAAATATCACTATCTTGGAAACGTTCAGTGATAAAAACCGAAAATAATTGAACATTTTCGGCGACGTTTTCAGCTGGACTCTAAAACTGATTTCTGTCATAAACCACTTATTCTAATGATACCTAGTTAGTTCCCGTCCGTCTCACACCAAACTTATCCTTATCGACCCATCTACCTTTTACCATAAATTTACAACTCGTCATGTTTTTCGTTGTTAATCTCTACCGCTTCTACGGTACCCACAACTTTTTGTTTATCATCTGTAACGTCTGGGGAATCAGGTGGTGTGTAAGTGACAGAGTCAGATTCGCTACGAACTGTATTTGTTTCGTCTTTTTCATTTTGACTGACTGCCGAAGGATCAGGACTTGTTAGTGTAATACTTGAACCGGCCACTTCCCTGCTGTGTTGAGTGCGAAAAATTGTTTTTGATGTGAAAAATCAAGTGCGATCATTTTAAGGCTGTTGAGTGATATATTTTTTTTAGTTGGCGAAAGCATGCAGTTAGTTTTCAGAAATTAGATGCTAGAAGCAAAAAAGACTTCGAAGCAGATATGTTTCTAATGAGTCATGCAAGTCGTATTAAAGTGATAGTTTTGTTTTGTGTAGCTTAGAATGATAAATTAGTAGTAAAAAGCGGTTGAAAATTTTCGTTAGACCTTTGGAAGAAGAACGTCTCTATTTTCCTTGGTATGCTCTCCGACGCAACCTGGAGTCTTGATTTTCTTTATACTGACGGATATTTTTTGGCTCGCTGAAAGAGGTAAGAAGATTGAATTTAGCATGAAAATGAAAATTAGTTGAGAAAATAAGAACAATGAGAAGTGAACATTTTGTAAATGAGTGCAATGTAAGTCGAAGATTCAAACTGAATAGAAACCGTTCACCAAGTCCAACTAAAAACAATAATCATAAATTTATCTGAGAAAGTTTGAAACAATTACCTGTCACGACTTTGGTAATCTGCTTCAACAGATAAGCTCCTTGCTTTTCTGAAATCACATTCCAGAGAGAAAGCAGAATCGCCGGGTGTGACAAGTTCAGGATCGTGTTGTATTACGACGACATTACTGAAAACATCACCATTTTGAATAGTTTGACACTGATCGAACGGGAACTTCATTTCCAGTGATCGAGCTCGCCCGTTGACAGGTTTGACGAAGCATGGTTCTCTTTGCTTACTGTAGCTGCCGCGTGTATACATGACACCTGTGAAGTCTTCATTCGTTTCAAGACGAACGTACATTGAGTTCGAGCCACATTTCAGGTTAACTCCTTTGATGTCATTGGTTGAGGCATCGATGTTGAAGGCATCACTAACGTCTTGCTCCCAGACTTCTAAAATGATCAAGCGGTTAGGTTGGAATTATATTTTGATTGAAATAGCAGAAAATATAATTTCTATCATGGTACTGAAAGATTGAAAAGTGTGAAAATGTTTACACAAGAAGGTAAATTGAAATATAGATCGCTCGCTGCCACCCACAAATATTTAACGAAGATCTTTGTTTGCAGCAGGTTTATTAGTCCAGTCAGTTTAGACTTTCTCTGCAAAATAAAACCAATTGAAGTTTTTTTAGCGGAATTATTTTATTGTAGAATGAAAAACACAATATGAAAAGTTCACTAAAAAGTCGTGTGAGCAAGCGTGGCTATTAAGGGTCCAAGGTCACAAAAATCACGTCAAAGGTAATGAAAATACCTGTTGGAAAATGAATAATAGAATGAAATATGAGAAGATTTGAGAGAAATTGGTCATTTATTTATAGTTGGCAATATTCAAGGACAGGTGATTGCGATTAGACCAATTGAGAAGAGTACACATATTATTTTTCAGATGATTACAGCACAAACAGGAGGAATTAATAACGGAGGAGAGGCCATTGAGAAAAATGAAGAAAAGTATTGGACCAAGAGTAGACCTTTTTGAAATACTAGAAAAAGGATGAAATCAAGAATTGTTAATTTGGTTGTTGAAAGGTTGCTCTTTGCACACACGATTACTAAGGAAGGACGCAAAACAAGATAGGGGTGAATCAAAACAACAGGGTGATTCCGGAGACGCTACAATCATAAGTTGTACGCTATCTACCTAGAAGCGGACATAATTACGAAAATAAAGCTCGGTAGACCCCGGTGCGCAGGACACGTAGCTCGAATGAGCGAAGACGATCCGGCTCGGAAAACCATTTGCGGCAGATTTGACGGCAGAAGATAGCGTGGGAGACCTTGCCTGTGCTGAAGGGATGGCGTTGACCATAACGCTCGGAGTTTAGGGATGCGATCGGGTCCGATGGAAAAAAAACTATTGACAGAGGCCAGGACCGGACCCCGGTTGTAGCGCCGATGATAATGATGATGATGAAAAGGTGATTGACAATTGCCAAAAGCCTTTGGAAAATTTAATTCCGGTTGTCCCTGTTGATCTAAGGCAGGAGCAACTACTTCTGAGAAGAGCAGGAGGTTAGCCAAAGCAAACTTGCACCTGACGAAGCTATGCTGTTCCGGAGGATGAATCATGGGATACCGTCTAGAGAAGACAATTTATCAAGAAGATTATTGAAACTGGGGCATTGAATTTTGGGTAAATATTAAAAACTTACCAAGCGGAAGCAAAAACGCCAAATGTGAGTCTCAAACTAAAGAGAATAGAAAGGAAGATGCATAATGATGAAGATATGGACTACGCATAAGAAATCGAGAATGTAATCCGATCCACCACCGGAATACAGATTCACTGAGCAATAAGTTCTAAACTCCAATCGGATTTGTATGGTCTGGAGAAAATGAAGGAGTTAGAGGAATGTTCAAGGGGAAATTTCAATCACATCCTGCGGAGTTAGGCGGTTGTGCCGTTGAAAGTAACAGTGCTCGGAATTTTTCCTCAGAGAAAGATAAAATGACCAAAAAAGCTTAGTGTTGCCAAAACATGACCTCAAATTAGTAAAGTTGTGTTCATTACTATTTTAAGTTCATCTCTATTTTATTATTATTTTTGCTACATTACTATCTTTACTATTACTATTTTAAGTTCATTACTATATATTACTATTTTAACTGAGGAACGCAGGGTCCGAAATGCGCAAAATCTGAGGGAGAGTTCACAAGCAACATATTTCAGTTGGATTGCCCTCAAAACTTGTAGGGTGAGCTAAGGAGGATCTGTAGATTTACTAGAGTGAGAGTTATGGGGAAATTCAGATGCTATTTCTGTATTACAGAAATTGTACCACGGAGCGATTGAAACTACTTTCTTTGAAAGGTATGCCAACGGAGCATAAAAAGAAAGATGAGGGTGGTGAGAGTATACTAAAACATAAGGATGGAGCACGGTGGATTCTGTCCTATCAGAAGAGAGAAATTAGGGAGGATAAGTTCAAGCTTGAGTACCCTAATGGGTAGAGCACTGGCTTCTTGAGTGTGAGAGATTCCTGGTTCGAATCTAAGTTCAGGTGAGAGATCGAGCACCATGTTTTGAGTTCACCTAGCTCTGATTAGGTACCTGATTTAAATCAGGGGTAAAGTGAGTCATGGAATTAACAGCTTCAGACTCGTATGCATATTGATTGTAAATTGTTGAATGAAACTCCCTGCCAGTTTCAACCCCCTAGACCCGGCAAAAGTTTGTCTTGCGATTACTTTACTTTAAGATCGAAAATACGACAATTCAAACTACGTGTTATATTAAGCTGCGTAGGAGAGTTAGGGGGAAGGAAAGATAAAAGTACTATGGAAAGCTGATCATCAGACCTGATACAATTTGATTGAAAACTCAAACTCGATATTTGTGTCTAAATCGTAACCGAAAGGGCTTCTCGGTTTGTTGTGCTTGTGATATGCTTCTATTACCTCTCTAGTATTTTCTCATGTTTTCACCAGTTTCTGAACCTAGTTTTATCTTTCCTTAAATTTTTTAGACTAAAATATTTTCTGAATTTTTTTGTCCATTCATTATGTAACTAGGCAGTTTTTCTGTAGCATTCAGTATAAACTCAACAAATATATATAAATGAATAAAAATAAATCACACCATACTGCCTCAATTTAGGATTTTACAATCAAACTGAAAAGCCCTATTTTACACAATGCTAACAGATTATTTACTCGGGTCCTTAAATGTGAATTATGGATTCAGCGCCTATGGGCTCACAACGAATCCGCGGGTCAAAACTGAGACCGTTACTTATTAATTTTGTATGTATTTCCTCATATATTAAATGAATTTAAAACGGTCATACTTCATGTAATTTTTCACCAAGCACCTTTTCTATTGTATTTGAAATATATTATGTCTCCTTATAGTGGTCAGTTTTCTTCTACATTCCTTTTATAATATCTTGTTTCACGCAAATTAAGTTTTCGGTTGAAGTTAAGATTAAGTTTTCGGTTGAATTAGCAGATTCGTTTTTAGTTTATAGACCGAAACTGAAATTAAGTAAAGTGGCACAATACTACCTTCTAGTTTACTCACCAACAATACGGCGCCCAGTGTGGTATTAGTCTTGTGGCATTTTAGTCAAAATATTTGTAAATCATCGTATTTTTTTTTATTTTCCTATTGATAGTCACGCCTTTTCATTCAATGTGCTATTTTATTATAAATTAATTATGTTATAATTTTTTTTAGAGTAACCCAGACCTGCTTTAATGATGACCTAGCACTAGAAAACCTTGTGATAGTAGTAACATTGCGTGATCGACTATGTCACTTGACTTTATATCAATATTGAACTAAATTTGAAGATAAATTTGGTTTGAATAAACAGTTTTTCTCAAATGTACCTCTCAAGATTATTAAAGCGAAAAAAGATTGATAAAATAAATAACTACCATCATTTGAAATTGAAGCTATTGCTGATGTGCTGCAATCATTATTATCGTATTAAAACTGATTTTGAACCAACCAAGATTAAATCGCGGTTACATTGTATCTAATGTCAACAAAAGACATTATTTTTTTCTTCATTCAAGAGCACTCCATCAATTACCAACGATCACTGACCACTGCAAAACTGCAAACAAACAATTTACGGTAATGGCTTGAACCAATTTTTTGCTTTGATAATCGTCGTTCCGGAGTGTGGAAAAACAAAGTTAATTTAGTGTGAACTCGTTTCAAAAGTAAAATTACTATTTTCAATAGCCTGAATGCATTGTATTCAAGCGTACTTAATAATATATAACAAAGCACTCTGAGATTTTATGCAATTTGAAAATATTAAACTAACGAAAGTACGTCCCTACTCTTAAAAGACATAATTCAGCGATTTGAGTAACACGCGAAATTATTTCTCCCACGCGATAGATACAGCTGAGTTTTTTTCTTCTTGGTCGTTTATTGGATTAGGTAAATGATCTAGGACTTGATTCCGACTTCCAGAGACGTCTCGAACAGTTTCAAAAGCTGCATTTTACGATATTGGCGTTCCTAGAAATATTATAGTGATTCGTTTGATCCGATACGGAAATATATGCACAATCGTACTCGACATGCAAACTGGTTTCATGCAATGCGTCAATGATGCAATAACTGGTACCGGCTCATACGTATGCATGTACTATTCAATTATCATGTTACATTACAATGAACTCGGTTAAGCGTATGGCAGACGAAGCAACCGGTTTTATTCACCTGGATCGTTAGCCGTGTAACGTCTTTGGGTTTATAGGGTGTAGGAAGATGTCGCAAAGAAGTGAGTCTTTACTACTTTGACGCAATTGTTGTTGATGCAATAGAATAATATCTTCGTGAGGCGGAAGTTTTTTTGAAATATTTTTAAAGACAGAACTGTAAAATAATAGAATGTCTTCAGGAGATCTAACTATGAAAAAATCAATCGCTTGATGATAATTTTAAAAAAAAATAAAAACAAGTTAAATTCAATTCGTTTGACAGAATCGATATTCAATTTTGACGTTCATATCGAGTTTCGGCGAATCACATGCCCCTCATCCAAGAAATTCGATAATAATTAGTTTATCCGACGCACTCAAAAACAAAAGTCATTGACCTTATTCCAGAACATTACGCTTCCGATTGAAATAACGAAATTTTGTTGTTCTCGGCACTAAATCTACATTTTAAGCTCTAAGATGGCCTTGGCACTTTCTTTTTCTTTTACCATTTCTAAACGATTACATTGCTAACATACCTTCTTGTTTCTGCTCTTGATCTTCACTGCCCTCGACATGCCAACTCAAAAGACATGACAAGATCACGGTCACCAGTAGTCGCGTGTAATTGATCTTGCACATTTTCTTTTTGTTTACTAAACTCACGGCCGAAACTTCTGATACTTAGCACTTTGGTGTGATTGAACTTAAGATTACTGAACCCGGTTTTATTTTGCGCACTGGTTAGCACTAACTTTGTTGCTGGTGTTCTTCTTTAAAATCACAGTCGGACTGAACAACTCCGTCTTCGTTGCTGCTTCTGCTTTGCTTCTTTTGGCTGAAAGCTTAAGACTGGCCCGGCAAACACCAACTGACTGACGGTCTTTGTGGTCGGTGTGTTGTTATTAAGTAACGGTATCCCTGCTTCTACCATTCATCAACTTGGATTCATCAAGAAGTTAGGAATGGTTCGAGCATCGTGGTGCCAAATACTTATTGGTAACTTTACATACGATAATGGGAGTCTTACATGAGGTATGAATGCTGTTCGTGATGCAAAACACACGCGAATTACAATGTCTATTATCGTGGGGAATTCAATGAAGTTTCTGCATTGTTTTTTTTTTTTTGTAATCAGATATTTTTTACAGTACTTATAATCGTATCCTACACTTTAGAACATATATTTTGACAATGAAATGACTATGCGACTTCAATTTTGATGAAATTATGGTCTTAGCATCACACTATTACATAATTTCAACGCGTACAAGTCTCTTCATATCAATTCGTACTGCAAGAATCACGGACCACGCTTCCATTTCTCCATGCTTAGCTTAAGTTTATCTAATTATCGGCCGCACTTTCATTCGAAATGAACTCACCTGCAGAAACCACATTGGGCGCTGATGCAGGAAAAATTTAAAGCAGAGTAATCATTGATGTAGCTAATTGGCTTTGATGGTCACGTGGCTCCAAATGCAACATTAATCGAAAATCGCTTATTATCTGACGAAGTCATGCAGAATGAGAAATGTATTTTTTACCTGGCTGGTTAATTGAATCTGGTACCGAGCCATGATAGATAGGTAAGTGTAAGAAGTACTTGTGTTACATGTATGAAATGCCTTGATGAGAGTACGATTGATGGTGATGGCATGTCCTATCGAAGATGCTACCAGTTTTTTGTATTACGTAGGCAAAGTTATGCAAAGTTCGCTGTAGATCTTGAGTTTTTCGAGTAATAGTGTATAAGCATATGGCAGAGAGCGTTATAAGTACTATTTATAAGTGCGTTATAAGTGACGAAAGTGTAACAAAATCAATTATTTATAATTTACGGAATGAAACACGATCCTTATAACATTAAGAAATAAACGAAATTTAGGAACCCTTAAATAAAACTTAGCCACGAGAAAAGTAAAAAAATATTGAACTACTAGAAACAATGACTTTCCAACAAAAATATTTGGACATGTTTAGAAAGAGCAGTTACAGTTGCCACTTTGAATTCTAATAGCGCTACAAATGTATATGTTTCTAAATTAAAACGTTTATAATGGCTTATTTTTCTCCAAGAATGTGTTTTTTTTAACTATATTGCACCAGAGAATAAATAATGAAAACACTTTCGCAGTTACTAACGGTTTGAGGTAGAATTAACTTCAACGTTATACTCACTCCCAATAATTAAGCAGGATGAGTAACAAAAATCAAAATTTCCTTATTTTATCAGAATGAATAAATATGTTCAATGACATATGTTCTTTAAAATTCTCTTTCTTGTAAATGAATGAAATAATTGATTTGGCCATGCTGACCAAAAGGCCAAACAGTTCCTTGTTAAAATTTCCCAAAGCGGTGGCGTTATTTTCATTAAGTCTTTCCTTATTTAGAAAATTACGGAATTGTTTCAAATAAATAATCTTAATTTCAATAGTCTACAACACAAATAAAAAATTAATGATACTTCAACTTTGCCTTCTTTTTTAAAGAGTTTTATGAAACGATCAATTCTTTTTTTTGCCTATCAATGGTTGGCCATTCAGCACGCCCAAGCGATCTAATTCACTCCATCTATTTGGTTTCTGATCTGATCTATTTGCTTTGTAGCATGAAAAGCAGCAAATTTCATTGCAAAAATAATTCATCATAACTCATATTAAAGTTCCTTTTTTCTATGAATATCATTTGAACCTGAACTTTCTTCCCTGATTGTATATTCATTCAGAATGTCATTCAAAACGCGACCTGATTGGCTGGCGTAGGAACGTCAGGTGAGACGACTCCGTTGTCGACACCTGGAAATGGGCAAGCTAATCGGGACTAGTGAAAGACTTTGGTCGGGTTGGTTGCTGGAGAAATATGTAGTTTTTGCGATCCTTGTAACTGTATAATAAATGTAATTTTATGGTTAGTAGAATCGTCACAGAGATCAAGCTTTCCTTTTTTTTCGGGAGAATGAGAGTTTATTTTTGAAAGTGTTTCTGTACCATTTCTCTGCTATCGTAACGTGCGTTATTGCGAGGTATAGATGAGCAGGAGCCTTGTGATTTGTTTGGCCAGACAGATGTTTCAACATACTTCGCTGGACTTTTCTTTGAATAAGAAGATTCGAATAGTGTATTTGTTGTTTTGGTTACAGTTGCTTCTTTCTGAGAATACCTTTGTTAGATGTCATTGATGGAGACGAGTAAAAGCGTATAAATATAAAAATTGAGGGAATTGTTTTAGAGCCAAAGCGTGTAAGCGTGAACGTCTGGCTAGAACTTTAGATATATTGTCATGCGATAGCAGAAGTAGTGTTTCATATTTCAAGCTTATAAGAGTTTGTATGTCTGGCTGCGACTTTAAATGGACTGTCATACGGTGGAAGCAAAAGTAGACAAAGTTGCCTAAAGGTAAATATTCTCAGTGTTCCGCGATGACTTGCACAAGCCAGTCGTCGGAGTTTTGTCACAGTTACCAAAAATTCAGTGGTAAATTCAGTTTAGCTAATTTTCCTAGATTTTCTTGAGTCACTAGATAAACACGGATTTTGTCCGTGAAAGAGTTGTGCTGGTAGTATTTTGAATTCTTCTCAGATTAAAGATTTCACTCCAAAAAAAAAATAAGCAGGGTTCTGGACGCACAGTTGTGAGGAATGATAGCCGATTTTAGCTTACAATGCCCCCTTTCTATGGAACAGTTAGTCTGTGGCTGGCACGTTGTGGTACGATTGCATTCGAAGTATGGAGCGCTGATTCAAATTGTCTGTCATGGTTGGTGATAATGTACAAGGCAGTCCTGGGTCTCTATGGACGCGCATCGCACCAGGCAGCTGTTAGGCTTAACTCGAAACGCTTTGTGATCTGTTGTTGGCGTTCTTACGGTGCACTGTTTCATAGGTCGGCATGCGCAACGGTTGGGTGCAGATTTAAATGACTTCTGTCGGAGCTATGGCTCGCAAGACGAAGAGGAAAAGACTTTGGCGACGAGAAGAATAGTGGCACTTAGTGTAGCTTTTTCTCTCAAATCTGACCAAACTATCCCTGGTCAATCTAAAGGGTATAGTTCGGTTTATCAACAGAAGCAGATGGTTTACTGACTTACTGGACTATGAGGACCTCTTTGTCTTGCGTACAGCATACTTAAAAACCGTAAGTTTCATTTTATACAGCGACCAGTCATTAGATCTTTTCAAGCTATTGAACTCCCTCCTACATTCTCTCCGCAGGGTGTTGATTTCCATATTCTACCAGGGAGGCTTAGGACTAGCATGCTTACATGCTTTCCTAGAAGTGGAGTTGAGAGAACTAATAAGGGTATCAACTGCCTGATTCTCTTAGGAGCAGTTTACAGTGAGGATCGAACCATAGAATTAAATAACTTCCAGCCCATCCTCGTTCTGTTAATAAAGACTACCTGCTCGGCAGAGCTGCGGCCAGCCACGTTGTACGATATGTACCTATGATCAGAGAATGAACACACCTGTAGAATCCTCCAGTCACGGAGATGATGCGAGTGCCGCCCACTAATCAAGGTAACGTTAAGCACCTCCCTACGGTTTGAGGTAAGGAAGGTTGGTTCGCTACCAGTATTGGCGATGAAAAGGCCGTGGGCTAGGATGAAATCAAAAAGTTGCTCCCCTCGGCCATTTGTGTTGGAGCTACCCCATACTTCATTATGAGCATTAGAGTCAGCCCCAAGAATAAGAAGCACACCAATTTTCGAGGCTTCAGCTAAAGCTCCCTTGACGATGCCGCAGGGAAGGCTGGTGCCATGATCATGTGCCATGTAGCAAGAAACAAACCAGCATGATCTTTGATCTATTTCCACTGCAACAGCCATATTATCCTTGTCATAAAAATTGTGTAGTACAAGGATTTTTATGGTTTTCTTGCCAAGAATAACGACACGTGGCTTAAGTAAGCCGTCGGATACCATCGGTCTGTATCCATTGGTGCGTTACCCACAAACCCGGTTGTTGGCTACCCATGATTCTTGGATTAGGATGAGCTTCTCCTCTGTCCTAGACAGTTGGAGTAGCAGGGCAGCTGATGCTGCTTTGGAATGATGAAGGTTAATCTGCAATACCTTCACCATCATATGCTGTCAACAAGGGTTAGACCGAGGTCCTCCCCCTCTGACATACATGTCGCCCCAGTCCCTTCCTCTGCCTCCAGACTCATGATGTCCAAACAGCCACTCAACTCGGAGGTAGTCCCGTTAACCCCATCTGCATAGACGGATTCCACATCCGATTTCTCCTCAGATGTCGCCCTCAAACAGGTGTCAAACCCCTTTTCAAGTGGCTCCCCTGTCGTTTGAGCCAGCTGTTTTGGGTGAGGTTTTCCAGGCATTAGATCTCCCGAATCAGAGCACTTTGACCTGTCGTTTCAGTAGATCCGTAGAGCCCATTTCTCGACCCCATAACTGATAATGACCTTTCGAGCATCCAAGATCGGCAGAGCCTCTTCATTTATGATGAAGACGGTCTTCCGTCGATTGTCTACCGGCTCGCCAATATTTGCAGCCCTCCAATATTCCGTAGGAAGATCCGGGTATATATCCCGGACGTTCTTTAACTTCCTCAGAACTTTGAAGGCTGCCCTACTAGTTCCATAAGCCCAAGATGAGTTGGCAGAGGAGCGTTGCGTGCCTGAAGAGGAGGCGGTACCAGAGGTAGCGCTTATTGATGGACGGGCTGGCTCATTTGCCGTAACATTCCCATCACATTGGCCACGAACGGGCTTCGCAGGGCCAGGCTTGGTGACCAAAGCCCCGGAACCAACTGAATGCTATATGTTGCTATATTACCCGCATCATATTTTCACATGTAATTGAGTTGTACGGTTATAATTTTTGGCTTTCAGTAGGCTGTTGAGCGAAACTTTACGTTACAGCAGGATACGTTTCGCTCGACCATGAGAGCACATTCTAATACATGAAAATATCATATGTTAAGCATTTTGATTGCAAGAAATTAGAATTAGAATAAAATGCCGATGGTCTATTTTATTCTGCCACTCTGTTGTATAAAACTCTTCTCCTGTGAGAGAAACTTAGCAGCAAGTCAAAAAATCACTCTCCAGAACAACAAATAAATAGCGCATGCATATATATATGAAATTTAAAAAAAAAACTACTGCTGTATTGAAATGGATTGTATCGTTTTCCGTATAAAGAAATTTAATAAATCGGTTTAATCCAAAATATTCAAAAGTAGATAGATAACTGAAAGAGTATTTATCCCAGAATACTCATTTGTTTACTTATTATTTACTTGGATTTTATTTTTCGAGGAATAAAATTTCATAGAGCGTAATATTTTTTACGGTGTTCAAACTTGAACATTAAAGTTGAAGCTATGTTCTTGAGAAAACTCAACGGATTCGAACATCTTAGCAATATGGACTGAGTCCGAAAACGTTGAAAAGTGCAAACATGAAGTGGGGCAAATCTTCCGTATTTCGATTTGACACCGGAGACAGAAAATCCCATTTTGCTCTAGAGTAAAGTTGTCACAATAGACTTCATCCCTAGTCGTCTTCATTCCTTTACCAATATATTTATCAACAACATTTCGAAATAGCCTCATTTTCCGTAATGTCCAACATAAATTTTCCTTTCCCCCAAATCCAGGCCATCACGGTTCATTTCATCGATTAACGCTTGACCAACAAATTGTTATCCAAACATCAATCGATGAGATAATATGGAATCTCATCGCAATTTCATAATCGACCGTAATGAGTATTTAAATCTACTAACACAACACAACACAAAATCTAACTCTTTGCGACTATTGCAATTATAACTAATTTAGTATCGATAGCACTCAAATATCTAATGAAAAAAATGCAAGCTGGCGGCTGTAATCAATACCAGAAACAGGTGAATACAGAAGATCGTTATAAAATGGATTGCAACAATGTAAACACTAATCAATTTCCACAAAAACACCGGATCGAACGTGAAGAACTCGCCGTGGAAGCGGAATCGATGAAGAAATACAAATTATACGATATTCATACGAGTTACAGTACATACTCTCACTTTTCACAATAACGCAATTACTCGACAACTCGTACGGATGCGATAATGGTTCGTTCGATTGCCTGCAGCCATGTTGCATGGGAGTAATGAGAGGATTCGCGGTCATTATCAAGCCACGTTACGCGGAACGCATGCGAATTGCGCCAGCATGGTACGGCGGTTATTCGGAAGTGGACGATGAACCGTTTCGAGTTTGATAGGAATATACAATCTCATTCGGCTGCGAAAAAGGAAGTGCATTTGCCGGGTGAAAATAAGTTTGGATCTGGTGTTTAGGAATGATAAATTGCTTGCGAATCTTTGTGATGGAATGTGATGTATTGATAATTAGTACTGATTCGGACAACTATACAGTGAGCAAATTATAATCCGCGTTTAATGAATTTCGTGTTTTCCTCGAATATCGTTTCATCTTGTAAGGAGCTCGTGGTTTCTGTGAAGTAATTGAATGTGAAGAGCCCCGCGGTTAATTTGTTGCGCTTGATATACTAATGTTCAGGCATTGGACTTGGCTTGTTTTATCTGCTTAATTTGTGACCGATACTTTTCCACCTCGATGCCTTCCCAGTTTATAGATGTGATGAATACGCTGTTAAAAAAATATAGAAACAAAATCAGATAAATGGAATGAACCGGTTCGATAAAAACTGATGAATGCAAACGATTTGTAGTTGTAAGATACATAGATACTAACGCTTCCTGAAGATGCTTCAGTATTTCCTTCTCCTGTTTGTTCAAGCCGTCGTAGTAGGCATTCATATTGATATCGAGCTCTTTTCGAGTTTTCATTCCACTGAGGAAAGTCGATGGGCCGGCCAGTGATATACAATGGTACATGGCCAGTTTGGCGATATCGATATCCGCATCCATGCAAATGGACACCGCCTTGCGACACAGTTCCTTCACGTCGTCAGCTGCAGGGTGCCATTCAGCCGGGCCGGCGTTCGTCAGTAAACCCATAGCATGAGCGGAAGCGCATACTATACCGAGATTTTGTTCGCGGAAGAATGGTAAGTATTCAGTTAATGAGTAATCTAATAGCGTGTATCGGCAGTAGCTGAGTATCATCTAAGCAGAGAGGAGAAGCGTACGTAATTAGGAATGTTTTCCTGTTTTGATCAAATAAAAATTTTGAAGTGGAACACTCACATCGATGCGACCAGGTGCGGCTTGAATGCATTCTTTCAAGGTGCTCAAGGGATAGCCTGTGATTCCAATAAATTTGGCTTTTCCTTCTTTAACAATGGCCTCAAGTTCTGGCAGCGTCTCGTTTAAAATAATGCCCAAATTGGGCGCAAACTCAATGTCATGGATCTGGAAATATGAATTTGTGATGAGACATTTTATGGTTGAATGACTTCAAATGGAAAAGGAAACGCTTGTTCAGGGGGTTTTTCAAAGTGATTACTAAAATGAATACATCCTACGTACAGCACGACCAAACTGCGCAATACCGATATTAGTTAATATTGGGAAGTTTAGTATTTCAACGCGTCTCTATCGTAATGTGAAGTTTTAATAAGACTTGAAGGGATGTTTGCTATTTCGCAGGTGGCGTGAATGAGCGCCAAAATCTGATTCGAGAGTATTTTGCTTTGAATTTTTATTTTAGGTTTTGTTTTTTTTTTATAAATAATGTGTCTCATGAGTTTACCTGAAATCCTAAAAAGTTTGCGTTAACCCACACTAGGCGCTATAATTTTGCTACTATATTGTTATACTGCTTGATTGGTTATGATGTGATTTGTCTTTGAATAAGCTAAGATGAGTATGTTTGAATAGAAATATATGCAATTATATGCTCATTATTAGACCTTTTAGTCAGAGAGACTATGCCATGAGTCTATTTTCGATAGTCACTTTTAAGAGTCAATTTTATTTATTTTATTTTTCAGCTTACAAGACAAGAAAAGGTAAGTTTGAACTTGATACATAGTGTCTGATATGACGTTTTTAATTTTTTCCGAATTCCTAGCTATAAATAACTCGTAGTTTTACGTGGTACAAATAATATAAAGTAAAGCAAAGTAATAAAAAACAAACAAAAAAAAAATTTCAATCAATTCATACAAATGTGGGGTGATTAGTTTCACAACTCACTTAGCCCTTTTTTTTAAACTTAAGTACCTATTCAAAGCTAAGTTAACCCAAAGCTCGGTGCGTGGTCCCTCTTCCAAACCTAGATTCGAACCAGGGACCTCACACACTGTAGGTCACTGCTCTACACGAGATTTTTCTTTGGTTAATGTGGAATGAGAGCGTTCGTGATCCGCATGCAAACAGAAAAATTATGAAATTAATTAATGAGTAAATGATAAGTAAAGTCAGAAATGTGTTAGAGGAGCACTGGCGTTAGAGAGGTGCTAGTGATAAGCTCTAGTGTTAGAGGAGGCCGATAAAAAAGTTTTAAATACAGCTGACTTCATCATGTGCACGATGACGACCTTGAAAAAGTGGAAAATCACATCACAAATAATTAATTCAAGTCATTTACAATACTTGATTGCTCCGGGCTCGTTTCACTTTTCTTTGTAATTTCTCAATAAAAAATATTAAGATTGTAGTTAATAGAATTCCGTAGTAAATATACTTTGCTAACTTGCTTGAAATACATCTAGTGGAAATAGAAACAAATTGTGAAAAAACTGATGTCTAAATTTTTTGAAAATATATGGAATTGAAACATTGTGTTTAAAAGAAAAGGATTGAAATTAGTTTTTTTGTGCACAGTCTATAGTAAGTTATTTGGTCTGTATCCATCATTTCTCCAATTTGTATCTTTTAAAATCGTATATGGTCACGTTTTAAACTAGAGAAGCTGACATTAGTTTTTTTATCTTCACTGATGCCTTTGAAAACGTAGAAAAACAATCCAGCAAAGCATGGTGTCCTGATCTATTGGAGTTGCAGGGGGACCCTCACGTAATCCTTCATCGACGCATGGATGTCAGCGCCTAGTAAGAGGTCTATTCGTCCTGGGCGATCATAAGTAGGATCGGCGAGCTGTAATCCTTCCAGATGTGTTCATATGATCCCTGCTGTGTCCTAAGTTGGTAGGGTAATTGTAATCTTTGTAACAATAGAAAGGTATGTTCCTTTACTTCTCGGAGAAACAAAGTAGGGTAAAAACTTACTTCTATGGTGGGAGAAAATTTACAGAAAACCCGAAATGTAAGGGAATGGATTCTTCATTTTTCGGTTAGAGGAAAGTCAGGGAACGCATTTTGATTCAGTTTGTCCGTTGTGTTTGTTGTGTAATCGTTGAGGCTGAATGTTACTCAGTCACAGACGAAGCTTGGAAACAAGTGTCTATGAGAGCTCTACAAACTTCCGTTTGACCCTGTGGTGAAACGATTTTGATTAATGCTGTAGTTAACAGGATTCCTTTTGACTTTTCATTCACGACGAAAAATTGAGTTGTGGATGGAGTTTATACACCAGTCTCTACGAAAAATTACTGCTGAGGGCCATGAACTAGATAATGAGTTTCGTTTCTTCTGCACAGTGGTATGATGTGGTTACTTGCAAATGTAGCGTTTAAATTAACTTGGGGACTTAGCGACTAAATAACCTGTCTCAAGTTTAACTGACCTGTTTATGCAAAGATGTTTGGATAGTCACATCCGATTCTGCTTAGTATTTTGGACATTGCCAAATAGCATGAGATTCTTGACAGAACTGACAATACGAAGCTATTGCTAAATGAAAAGTTGTGCGTATTCTTGCTGGTCTTTCCTGCTGCATCATACCTTTTGTTTCCTAAGCTTTTATTCTATGCTAATTTGCACTGATCCCTTCCAAAGTCCGAAAATGGGCTTCCAGAAACTGCTTTAGCTCCTCTCAGGTTGGTAGTTCCGTCTTTATTCCCAAAAATTTGAGTGTTTCGTAAAGCAACCTTTCGCTGATGATTTAAACGAGAAACTGATCTCAAGAGGTTGTATCTATATTTAGATGAGCCGTGAGACATTCTGAAGTTTCGAGCATACTCTTTACGCCTCTAGAAGATTCCTGGCCAACAATCGCTACGTTTAATAATATATACATCTATCTGGGCCTTGACCAAAATTCTTTTGTTTACATATTTTCTGACTAAAGTGTTCCAAGCAGGTTCATAATTTGCATCCGTGGTTGACGTATTACTCAGGAGATTTTTTGTTTGTCCTGACAAATGTGCCTTTAAATATTGCAGTTTTTACACGGAAGACAAATGCTTTTTATTTTGGACCAAGACCTTAAACATTCCAATGTTTCCAAGCCATTTTGTTTAGCATTCTAGTTTTATTAAGAAAATTAATTCAATCTTCTGTAACAATCTACGCTAAAATTAATTTAGTTGCAGCATACAGAGTTGCAAGCGCCCATTCTTCTCGCCGGAACTACGCTACAAATGAGTTCTCAATGAACACTTGAAACAAAATATGAACACGTCCCCATAGTATTACTTTTTGAAGAAATTTTATCATTGAATATTTAGATATTTCAATAAACTCGCAAAACTTAACTAGAAAAAATATATTGAAAAAGTTTCGGCAACGTCAGCTGTAAACATTAGTTAATTACATAAATTAAGGTCGCACCGTAAATGTTATTCCCTTTCCACTCCTAAAATTAACTTGGAAAATGAGAGAAACATCTTACCTAACTTTGGAAATGCACTAGCATTGCATGAAAAAACCACATACCTGAATCACATCGACATAATCCAATCCGAGAAGCTCTAAGCTCTTCTCGATACTTTCTCTTGTTTTCTTCGCCGAAAAGTCGAACATTTTTTCCGGATCACATTCATAACGTCCAACTTTTGTCGCAATATAATACACTTTGCGTGGTATGTCTTTCAATGCTTTACCATAAATTCTCTCAGATTGTCCTTGACCATACCAGGGTGCTGTGTCGAGGTAATTTACACCGGATTTTAAGGCCTGATGAATTGTTGCAATGGCTTCTTGTTCGTCAATATCTCTTTTATAATAGAATGAAATCAGGAAATTATTTATAAGTTTTTTTCAATAGATTTATAAATAAGCTAGTATTACTTAATGAAATTGATTACAAAAACAAAAACTATTTAAATGCAAGAGCTGTTTGTTCTAGGTCTTTATAACAATATATTGAAAGTTGAATTTAAATAGTTTTTGTATTAGTTGTGATACAAACCCGTAGCATGAGCTGAATGTGCCGCCACCTAATGATATTTCTGAAAGCTCCAGGCCCGTTTTACCAAATAGTCGATATTTCATCCGCATGCAAGCTTCTTTGTCATGGAAGTCTTTGACATAAGTGACTGGAAGAGTCATTTCTAGCCGACAATCTGTCTGTGATCTGGCGATGATCAGTGCTTATAAATTTATTATGATATCACAATTAAAAACAATCAATTAAATTTTACAGCTGTGTAATATTTCACGAATTTAATCACTATAATTACTAAATATCATAAGCTTTTATGCAAATTTCTTAATTAAATTTTGAACTTTTAAGAAGAACGAGACACTGACGATCCGGAATTCGGTAAAATCGAAACTAGAATTTGACAATCGATTCATTTATGTTCATATGAGATAGATATGTGCTTTCCCATTGACGATAGTAGTGCTGATTACGAGCTTATCAGAAATTATATTGAAATAAAAGATGAAAATAAATACGACTCACGTAGGCGCGTATATTTCAAGTGGAAATTTTATAGCTGTAAATTGTTAATAACAGGATTTGTTGGAGAGAAATATTCGAAATTTAACAGAAAACTGAACAAATTCTTAATTTGATTTCAAAGACGCGAGAGTAGCAGTAAAAATAGTATTTCAATTTGGCCTGAAATTGAGTTGACTGAGATGAGCATCATAGTATAATCGATTCTTTTTTGACCATTTCGAGTTTAGGGGTTATACGACAGTAGGAATTTCAAAGAATCGATTTTCATTTTGTAGGCTTAAAAAATCCTTTGAATCCTCTAAGAGACAAACGGTTTTATATCTGCTAGAAAATGTTTTCATTGAAATTTTAAGCTCTTTCTCGATCCCTCCCGACTGCTCCGAAACAACTACCTACCGTAAATACGACACCTGCTCGTTAGGTACAGCATTATGTCTTAGTATTCGATTTCTAGCTTCTCTAATACACTAATAGAAGTCGTTAGAAACATTTTCAAGCATGTTGAACACAAAAAGTCTGTTCCCGTACTTGAATCTATTATAATATATTCAAATAGACTCGCAGCAAGTCGTTTTCGTACTTATGCTGCAAGCCAAATGCAAGCCAAATTTTGCAGCAAAAAGAAGCCAGCTGTCAAATTCTGTTACTGCTGCAGTTTGCTGAAGTACGGGAACAGACCTAAAGTACGTTAGAACAGCGCAGTGGCGGCTCGTGGCTATTGACCTGGTGGGTTCACTCTTTTCTAAATTAAACAACCTGCTAATTAGCTAAATAAGCTAAAACAATACATTTTTGTCATCACAAATTGAAATATTATATAAAATAAGTATTTTACAATAAAATGATCCTACTGTAGTAAAAAAAGTCAGCAAGTAATTTAGCTGCAGTGCTTAAATCTAAAGTCGATTCATCTTTCTTTTTTTTTTGACGCAAACGTATCAATTACTAAATTGTTGAAATTATTTCGTGTTTCCCTTAACACAATTTTTTCGATCGAGAGCATGGCTTAAATTATTAATCTCTCTTGACACATTTTTTAACGTAAAAATTGTTTACTCTTTTTTAGGTGAAAAAAAAATTATATCTGCTTCTGTTGTTGTACTGTCGGGATGACTTTGAGAATTTAGGAAGCTGCTGGGAAAATAGTGTGAAGATCATTTTCAATAATGAGCTTTAGAAGATAAACAGCGCCAGACATATTTCGAAACTCTGGTCTTCTATACATAATTTCCAGCTCTGTTCTTAGCCTTCCTGCATCTAAAAAAGGCTACGCATTAGCTGCATTGGACGGTGTCAGAAAGAAAGTCTTTTGCAAATTTCGAAAAATTTTATGCATTGAACATTTTGTAAGCACTTAGATGATTTATAAATTTATATCGGTCTAAAGCATGAGTAATGACTGTATTACAAATTTCTTTGGCAGCTATGATTTTTTCAATGTATGGACCTTCAGTTTTCTATGTCTTTTGATTGAAGCCCGCTCACATAAAAGATCAGTTTGAAAATTTTCAGTAGGATCTCTTCCTTTTTGGATGCAAAATCAGTTGAATACTGTTGAATTTGTTCTGTTCACAATATTAGAATGTGGGATTATTCGGTTGAACACAGCAAGCCAAAACAAATATAAAGGGTCTTGAAACATTCGAGATATCGCACAAGCCTGATTTATGGTAAAAGTTTGTTTGGACCATGATTTTATTTTTTCCATACATTCAATCAATGCTTTTTGGTTCTGCGGAGCGGTACAAACCGTTCATCTTATAGATGAAGCATGTGGAATCCTGGCACCACCGATTTCAACGGAATGGTAAAAAAGTTTGTTAAATCACTTATATTTGAAAAGAAAACGCGAACTTGTTGATTCTGTTGAGCTACTTGAATTAATATTAAATTCAATTGATCAGCTTAAAAATGAACGTAATAAGCTTATAGCACCATCGTAACACAAGCAACAATAACACAAGCACCATCATAACCTCTCACAAGCACCAACGAAGCAAAATCAGGAGCTTTACAATTTTCTTCTGCACTGGGTCTGGAGGGAGCTCTAGAATTTTGCTCTGCACATGGCGTAGCTGATGCAATGTACAAATTAATCCGCGTAAAAAGGACATAAAAAATGATTGAAAAAACTATTCAAGTCGAAGAAAACATGTTTTAAATTCAGTTTTGGGAGCAATTTGTCAGAAATATTCGGAGAGCATGGACATTTTAGGTAATATATTTCGAAAGTGGCCAATTTGTACGAGCTCTAGCGTATATATTGCGTTAACTGTATGCGTTAACTTCGGAAAAATAGAAAAAAAGTTACAGTAAACAATCTTCAGCTTGATATGGCATGAGACATCAGTTTCAGGCTTCGGTGCCTTCCGGTTTTTTAAAATCCTGGACACCGCATTATTTAGCTTTTCACCCATCAATGAAAAAATGCACAGGATCACCAAATCTGGGCTGGTATATTGATGTTGGACCCGTATTCAGTATCAACCAACCAAACCTCGATGATATATTGGCTATGCGCCATCCGCGAGTGTTTTTGGTGTGTCACCTCCTACGATGACATCACCGGCGAAACCAAGGAAAAAGTGTTCCAGTGAGCTAAGCCTGTCTCCAAATTCCTGCACTGAACCATTCGGAGACAACCCACTTCCAAACACTTCCTGAGGTCAGAGGCTTGATTCAGCCACAAGCTTAGTCTGTCGAAGCCGATTTACTCTCGGAACCCCTGCAGGAGTGATCGCCTCAAAGCTGTGCTTCATTCCCGCCTTCTGCCAGTTGGTCTGGCAGGCGAAGATGCCCTGAGACCCTTGAGGTCATACCGTACTTTTCATACCGTACTAAGGATATTGACACTTCCTCAGCGTGTCCTCCACAGCTACGAGCTCGTGTTAAATGTATTCCCTATACCCGTTAATGGGATTTGTTGCAATATTTTACTTTTGGAGGTCTAAAGAGCTCTACGGTTGTAGTCAACATTTTTGGCGCCTAGCGCATCTTTTGCTCACGCCGGACTGACCGCTTTCTTGCCTCGCATTGGAGTATTCAAAGGGGGTAGTCTTCTGGACCTTTGGCTTTCTCATTGCCCTGGTTGCGGCTGTCATCCCCATATATTTTCGTTCGGTTGTCTTGTCTGTAGATTTTGTTGTAAGTGAATGTCCCAAATCAGAGCCGCTATCTCCGTTCGGGTGTGAAGGTGACTCCGTTGTTAACCTTGCAATACAGGGAGACCCAGCGAGTGTTGGCACTAGCCTTCATGGGATCAGATTCCCAGAGGTAGGTCAGCACAAATCGGAAACCATGTCAACCAAACTTGCAGCACCAATTCAATGGTGAGAGCTTCGAACGTACTCTGAGACCTGCCAGACTTTACTATAGGACTTCCGTATGACTGATTACTGAGGATTGCTTAGTAGCTATATAATTTTATTCATTCTTTATAATTAATAGATATCTTGATAATTTAGCTTTTTACTTCCAAAACGAGTAAATGCCTTTCAACATCAGATGATTGTATTAAAATTATCGCCGAATAGGAACATTTGAAATTGATTAGTTTTAATCTATCATAACGATAATCGATTAATCGTTATCGATTTGAAGAAATTTTTCGAGTAAACAAACTCATGATGATTACGGTAAGTACATAATTTTTGAATGGTAGGAAAATCATCAGTATAATATAAGGCATATATAGCTCCTTCAACATATTTACAAGCTCATTATGTGAATAAATCAATTGCATTGAATTCATCATAAATCCATATGCATTGTCCTTATAACTTCGCTCTTATTTTCTTTACCTTTTATATAATTTCTATTGTTCTGAAATACCTGCTGAATGGGTAGTGGAATGACGTTAACAACTAACCATTTTCGTAAACTTGTCGTCACAGTATATATAGTCATTTTAAACCTGAGCAAAATTATCTTCAATGCAAACCAAACATAAGATTACAAAACTTTGACTTTATTTAGTCCTGAGCTTATCTTTTTAGCTTTTCAGTATATGTACAAATTTAAACAAAAAACTCTTGTAAACCAACAAATTAATTTTCAGCCTTCATATTCCACCCTATTATTCAATTTTCACCCTTCATCGCTTTCCAGTACGCTTCGACTTCAAGACCTTCCCAGTTCCAAGTTTCCGTGAAGTATCTGAAATTGTATGAAATATTCAGATGCAAACCTAAAAACAATTATATCTTCATCTGTCATACTCTTGTTTGAGTTGCTGCAAGATTTTCTCTTCTTTCTCATTGAGTTTATTCATCACTGCATCCAAATTCACAGCGAGTTGTGATCGATTCTTCACTCCCACCAAAAACAACGCAGGTCCTTCCAGCTGAGAAGCATAGTACATCGCTAACTTTGCCAAATCAACGTCGTTGGATTTGCATAGATCTGCTGCTGCCTTGCATTTATCTCTTAGCGCTTGTGTGGCTGGATGTATGGGCAAAGATGTGCCTTCATTCGTTAGCAGACCAATTGCATGGACCGCTGCACAAATCACAGCCAGTCGTTGTTCCTACAAAGGCAGACAAAAAATGTTAAGACTCAAATTTAGAAAGATTGACACACTAATTAATAAATTAAAGAAAATGAGCTTACAGTGAAAAATGGAAGGTATTTCAACAGGGTATCGTCCAGGAGAGTATATCGGGAATAGCACAGAACGGTCTGTAAGAATATTAAAGAGTTGCAATATCCAACACTAAGTCAAAAGAGGAACTACTTACATCAAACCTTCCCGGAGCTTTTGTTATAATTTCCTTCAAAATTCCAACTGGATAGGCACTCACTCCAATATGCCGGATCTTGCCTTCGCGCTTGAATTCCTCCAAGGTCGGTAAAGTTTCATTCAAGATTTGGTCCAAATTTGGCGCGAACTCGATATCATGAATTTGCACGAGATCAAAATAGTCAACGCCCAACAATTGCATACTCTTTGCAAGACTGGCACGCGTTTTAGCGGCCGAATAGTCAAACATATTGTTCAGATCTTTTTCGTATCGTCCGACTTTGGTTGCAATGTAGTAAGCTCGGCGTGGAACGGTTTTCAAGGCTTCGCCTATAACTTGTTCGGATTTTCCTTGCCCATAGTACGGGGCGGTATCAATGTAGTTTATACCTTGTCTGAGCGCCCTGTGGATTGTTGCGATACCTTCGATTTCATCGATAGTGCTAGTTTAAACAAAAAAACAAAATAGCACTGTTAATCCTCAAAGACTTTCATTTATGAAGATATATTGACAAAAAATACAGTGCGCAGACAAACACTAAAAAAGCATTTTCTAGAATACACTTGAGTTCCACCTGAAAACCACTTTTCCACCTTATCACAAAATAAAACACTTAAAAATTTACGTATTTTTTTCTGCCAATTCAAAAGTAATGGCACTTTCATTCAATTGTTCTTCAAACAGGAATTGACAAAAAAACTGATTACTTATCACATGTTGACAAAAATAGTCTTGGCAGTTACTCAACACCGCATAATCACTCTTACCCGAACAAATTGCCAAACGTAGTTCCTCCGATCGCCAATTTCGATACGACCATTCCGGTGTAGCCAAAGGGCCGATATTCCAGCTTACCAACGAAATCATCGTCATGGAATCCCTTCACGTAGGTACTGGGCAGAGACATTTTTTGGGGAAACTAAGCAAATGGACCGTAAAACACAAATTTGAACACGATCTGAACTGATCAAGCTATTGCAGTATCTGAAGCACCGACAACGAGTCTCAGGCGTATTCAACTAAAGCTATCACCAAGCACTGAAATTCGAAGCAATCTTGATGCGAATTTATAAGAGCCGGCTACTTACTGATAAGATTGATGATTTACGGTGCGAGTATCTACGTTGGAGATCTAAAGCTTCTACCCCTCGGTATTATCGAAATATAGCGATTATTGCATATACTAGAAATTGCCAAACTTTCAAAACTGGTCCTAAATATTCGTAGATACAATTTCAGAAGATAGTTTTTATTCTATCATCTATTTGAGCTTATTTTGATAGATGCGTCTATTATATCATCGGTTGGCCATGAAAGAGCTTGATAAACACTTGAGATTGTTTTCATTAAAAGTGTTTGGAACTTTGCACTATTTGAATTGAATAATACCTCCGTCCGTTCTGCCATGGCATTCAGCGATTGGGTCAAAGCACCGAGAAGCTGTTGGATTATGCCGATTGGCTGTGAGAATCTCCAATACAAGTTTGCCAATTTGCAATTTGATTTAATCATACAGTTCTACTGTTGATTTTTCGCGAAAGCTAATAGCTAATAAAGCTTGACGCCTGTAGTATGAGATGCTCAAAAGAGCGAAATACTAGATTTCTCCAAGCTTGATATTTTGAAAACTTATTCGTAGTTCAACTTTGATAGCTCTTCAGTTATTTATTATGCTTTTCACTAACTTGATTTTAAAAAAATACGCTAATGGAGTGTTTTGACAGTTTTTAGTGTTTTTCTATGGCTGAGGGGGAAATTTTATTCGCCCTCTATTAATTTTTAATAGTTAGATATTTGAAAAAGTAGTTCTAATTCAAAAGAAAAAGAGGCGATGCTGGCAAATTTGCCTGTCTGCAGACAAACAATTTTTTTCCGCTCTTAGGTATATTTCCATCGAAATGTACTCGAATATTTTATAAATCATCAATAAAAAAATTTTTGGTAAAACCCGACTTCTTGCCCCCTATAGCCGCCAATTTTACCGATTGTGTTTTTTTTTGTGCTTTTGTGGCTCTGGGTTTGTTTTTGGGGGTGTTTTTTTTTTGTTTGTTTGTTTAGCTTGAGTGTGTTGTCTATGGATTGTATTAGCAGTCTCATTATACAACACATAGAAAAAATCCAAAATAAATTCCTGCGGTACATTGGCTTCAAACACAGAATTGACGTTGATTACGCTTACGCTTTCATGTAACCCCAACCGTTTTTGAGATATATTGGTGTAAACTTTAGTAACTAACAGTATCCACTTTCTCAACAGCATATTGATATTATCCGATTTCGATTACGACTTGGAATCTCTGTGAATTTGTTTTTCTATGTTTAAAAGGCCCATAAAAAACATATATACGAACATATCTCCCACACTCCAGGCTAGGTGGAAAAGTGTGCTCCGAAAAGTCCCCCCCCCCCCCCTTTCCATAAAACTTCGAGGGGCATCTTCTCGCTACTCTGTTGTGGATATAAACTGTATTTCTGCATCCTGTAAGGGATGAAGGAGCAGAAAAAGACAACAACATTGCAGGTGAAAATAGGTTTTGTAACATATCATGGCCCTGTGAAGTCATGCACAGGATAGGAGTATGAAAAAGCAAGATAATATCACGGCATAATTCTGTCAACGCTCATTCTTGATATTATAGGAGCTCAGCCCCCTGCAGACTATCCCCGAACAATCAGTTTTTTTTTACCAATCTAGTGATGACGGCATAGCATCAAAGCCTCGAAACCAATTTTTACCTGAAATTACGTGACCTTGTCCTGATCGTTCATGGGATAAGACGGTATGGAAAAAACGACAGAACCGGTTATTTCGGGGTGATTTGTTTGCGGGGTGAGTAGGATGGTTCTGCGATGTTAAGAATAGGCAATTGACAGGATAACCTAGTGGTGTTATCTTGTCTAACAGTGGGCAACGAGTAGGCAACGAGCTCATCCCTGAAGATTGGGAATGGAAGTTCAGGGATACCATTTTATGGCAAAGGGGGGGGGGGGGGGGGTTATTTTTTCGGACCACACTTTTCCATATACCTTGGAGTGTAGTATATAAGTTTGTTTACATGTTTTTTTTATGGGCCTCTTAAACATAGAAAAATAAACTCACAAAAATTCCATGTCGTAATCAAAATCGGATAACATCAACATGCCGTTGAGAAAGTGGATACTGTTAGTTGCAAATTTTTAGACCAATATATCTCAAATATGGTTATGGTTACAAGAAAAATATACATAATTTTTTTGGAAAATTTTTTGGGTTACAAATTTGTCATACGTTATTTTTCCTTAGACGTAACCGTTACTGAGATATAGATAAAAAGTAACGCAGCACTCGGATCGATGGGGACTATTGACATTTTGTTCAACACGCCAGTATCAATGTTCACACCACAATTCAGCTTTTCCCTAATTTTTCCGAAGTTTCGCCATTTTTATGTCGAATTTCACTGGGCTATTATGTCATGTCAGTGCTAAATATGAGCTCACTTGAGCTATCATGAGGCCATATTCTTATATAAAATTTTAAACAATAAGTTGGATGCTCCCAACATTTCACAAGAATTACCAATCAGACTACCTCAGAGAATTACGAGGTATAACGCTTTTTTTATGTTACATACTTATAAAACCAATCATGGCTAGTTTTCCCCGTTGGAAAAGTTGAAACGCTTGGGCAATGCATTATGGGAGCACTTAGATCTTTTCAACACAAATTTGTCTCAATTGAAAAATGTAGCAATACTCATTTCCAGTTAGCGTTTTGGTATTTGCGTTCCCTTCTCAGCTTGGTTACTAATTACTACTATTTTTTATTTTTACTACTAGTATTATTATACTCTGTTATTCATGTTGTTTCGATTCCAAATCTAGTATATATTATGTAGTTCGTAATTTAAACGATCTGTTTACTTTAGTTAGCTCTGTTTACTTTAGTCTACAACTACTGTCGTATCTTTCTCTGTCAAATGGATTTTCTTATTGTTGTATCCATAAATAAATAAATAAAATAAATTTGTTTGCCATATCTTTAGTAAGCGATTTTATCATAAAATCTTCACATGGTATTGATCTTGTAGTGAAAATAAACACTAAATATTAGGATTTGGAAAATTTAAAAACTTTTGCGACTGGTAGCCCTAAATGTGTTTGTACTCCTATATCATCGGATCGAAACGAAATTCACGGGGAAGATTAACTTCAACGTGAGGTAGATGTTATATATTTTTGGCTGGGATGCTGACATAGGGTTGCCAGCACTAGTTGGTTTTTATATATATGTATCAATAAATGCTTACATTAGGTATTCATATTGCGATCATTTACAATGAAAATAAGTATCCAGTGTTTAAATTTTCTAAGTTCTTGAAATTTTCCAGATGGCAGCCCCAAACACCTTTCTATCCCTGTAACTTTCGATGAAGTCAGCAGATGAATGATTCATAGGGTAGCTTGATTTTGACAAGAAGCATTTGTGGTAGATTTTTAGTTACAGTGCTAAGAGAGTATTGCAAGCACTGAGTATTTTCTTCTCCATTTGTGTTACAGAAGATGGTGTTTTCCAAGTTTGGTAAGATAAGCAACTGATAGTATATATAAGAAACAAATGTTCGACTTTTCTTAATTTTGGAATTCATAAAAGCGACAACCCTGGAAACCTTTCCGCCCTACTAGTTTAAATACATTTGTGAGATCAAAGCGGTACGTTGCCCTCGAAGCACGTTAAAGCACGTGTGGTGAAATATGCACTCAAAATCGGCACGATTCCTCTACTGTTCATCGAACATTAGTGTTTCTAGCGGTTCTGTTGCGCTAGAGTTTTTTTTTTCACATTTGCGCCTGTAACGGAAGTTTCTCATGAGCTGGCTACAAAATAATCGATCGCAAACTGAATTTCAAGAACAAGAAATCGGAGCTAATTATATCTGAAACTTTGAACTAATTAAATAATTTTTTTTCAGCTCGAAACAGATACTTTAAAAATTTCATTTTTGAATCATTTCGGCTTTCAGCTTCTTCAAAAATCAAGTAACGGTGCGCATTGATGCAGAAAAAAATTTAAAATGCCCATTCCTATTTAATAGGGGGTTTTGAAAACCAAACACTTGAACATTTTCTCCTCTTTCACATATCTGTCACCATAGCGAATTAGCAAGTCAATGAAGAATCTCTGATCGAATAAGATTTGTTATAAAGTCTCACTTTTAAAACTTTTCTCGTCGCTGTTGCGTTCTATAAAATCTTAATCGTTTAAGAATCCTTGCTCTGAAACTCAGAAAATAAATGGTTGTGTTCTTGAGCATACCACGTTGGGCGCCTATGATGTGGTTTGTTCAAACTTGAGTTAAATGGTTTCCACAAGTAAATGTATGGTTTCGCGTACGTAACTAGCTATATAACAGTGTTTTTCACCATGATATTCCCTTTGATATAAGACAGCTATGAGTTTATCACTTTATTCAGTAAATAATTTAAGCAGCTTATTTGAAGGGAGTATGCAAATCGGCAGTAAATAAATGCACGGTACAATGGTTGGACCAACCGTTGTGTGAAAATATGCATGTATTTTCATTTTTTTACTTTGTCAAGGGGAACTAGCTATTTCACATTATGAATCTACGACTGATTTTATTGAAATTATGAATTTCTATTTGTAACGCTATTTGATATATCACTCCTTCAACGGAATATCAATTTACAGACTTTCTGGTTTTCGTAGTTCGATTAGAAAGCATATTTAATCATGTGTCATTAATGCATTTCTGCTATAGATGTTCAATAAATCAATTCTTTAGTAACTTTTTGATGGAGGAAATTAAGTACTTATTGCATATTAGATATAAATATTGTTATAATAAATATTCCTAAAAGATGGTTGGAATTGTTAGTGTATTACATTGCATTCCGGATTCCCATAGTTGAAGTTCTAATGAAGTGTCCTTGAAGAAGGCTGAGCATAATTGAAGCGCTCGAGCTACTGTCTGGACTTCAGTAAAAGAATGAATAAGTAAGATGTAAGTAAGCTAGCAATAGACTTAGATATTTGACGATTGGGGTAAAGTTTTTTTCCTGCAGAACTTTTCATCTGAAGTAATTATTATAGTACACTTATTATTATAGTAATAACAAATCATTACCATAATATAATTGGTATGTTCTTCTCGTATTGCACTATAAGCCTTGCGATGGTTTAAAAACTCTATCTTTGCGCTATCATTGATAAGTTGAAAGTTTTAGAAGATGTTTTTATTTTTATGATAATACCTGCTCAGGTATTGCACAGCTATTGTAATTAAAGATACATACAGAAGAAACTGTATAATAATCCTTTCCAAATAACTATGCAGCACTTAATTTATGAAATGGCTCTTAGATATACATAGCCGCTGGATCTTAAAAAAATACAAACCTGGGCAATTAGCTAATGGAAAACCCACACTGATACCTGAGTAACTTACACTTGTACCTTGTAACTATTTTTACTCGTTAATCTAGAGCTGACTAGTTTAAAAGTCAACACCACTGGAGCGAAAATTAAATTTCCTAAAATAATCCCTTGTTACCGGACCATTTGCCATCATTATCATTACAGCAGCTAATAGTGATTATTTAAAGCAATCAGATATATGACTTAATATTAAAATTAATGAGTGTTCGATTCAGAAATTAGCCACTGAAAACTTGAAACGTAAAATGAATTTAAATAATTTCTAATCCTATCGTAGGTTTGCAGCGTTGGCTTTGTGAAAAGCAAGTTAATGTTCTGCAAGTTGTTTGTTCAACTATTAGTGTTGGGAATTGTGACCGAGGGCCGGGTTAGTTATTTGCTTAAATTTTGTCTACAAAGAAACATTAGTTAACGCGAAGAATGAGTAAAATCTATCCAACATTTTTTTGCTGAAAATCAAGTCTAAACAATATAGTAAATCTTAATATTCACCTTTTCAGAGATGTTTCCGTGGCGAGCTTTTATCTTTCCGGTTTGGATTCGACAGACATTTTGTCAAAATATTCAACTCATTTCACGACATGTATCGATTCAAAGCTGCAATTGATGTAAATACCGCACTTCAGAATCCAATATGGTATTTCGATGCGGTTCATTGGAATCGAAAAAAACAATCACAGCCGATTGCGAACTTCACTCTACGCATCTGTGACGTACCACGTTGGGCGCGTGCGAATCCTGTCATCGATGTATTCTACCAGCTAACAAAATCGCTATCAAACCTTACTATGACGTGTCCTTTACCTGCTAAAAAATACGCCATTTCTATTGATTCATCTTTGATTTCCAATATATTTCCGTTACGCAGGTATTATAAACCGAATTGGATCATGATATTCTCATCGCAAGTCTGGGAGGAATATTCTGCGGGAAATCAAAGTTCTGTAGCGACGTCAGATTTGAGACTACAAATTCGAAATTTATGTGAAAGTTGAGGAGGGAATAAAATTTTTTGGATAAGTCGAAATGGTTTTGAACGTTTTCAGTGTCTGAATAAAAAAATTGTCTATTTATGATTTCATGGGAGCACTGTAAGATTGTCTCTGTAACAAGATATATGCTTCAAAAATGTTTTTTTTTCTCTCGGATGGCTTAAAAAATCGATTGAATATCAATTATTATATATGTAAACAAAATTGTAGCATTTTGAATTAAGAACGTTAAGGGGGGGTAAAGTATTTAACTTTTTTTTCCCTTTTTTCCTAATATTTTTAAAATAACGCATAATCTCTCAAAAATATTGTGTCAATATTTGAAGTCGATCGGAGCGAAATTGACGAAGTTATGAGTATTTGGGCGTTTGTTGCTCCAGGCCGGGTTTCTATACCTGCTCAACAGCAATGCGTTTTTCGGAAACTTGTTATTTTTGAAGTTCGTGTTCGCCATAACTCAATATCTACTGGACCAATCGCTCTGAAATTTCGCTCAATGCTTCCTCACATAAACTTTTCGTTTTTTTTTAAAATAATTATTGATTTTACAATGACAGATAACCCGACTTTTGTAGCTAAAATGGTTTTTTTGGCTTCCAAGCGCTACGAAAAATCGAAAAAGAAAAAAATCCTCCCAGTGTTACCTCGAGAAACATCTCCTTTAACAAATGCATTTTGATTTTTTTTGTTTCAGATGATTCTGTTGCGAGTTATGATGAACACTACAAAACAACTTTTATTCGAGGCGCCTCCGGAGATTCACTATATGTTTTTAGATTTGATTTGGGCTTTCACAAATTTATTTTGAATAAACAGCGTGCTTATAGTTAATAATAATCTTCAGCTAACTGAACTGCATATCAAACCCTCCTGCTAAAGTAGCTCAGAACGTCAGCTTTAAGCATTGAAACATTGGAAGATCAGTTTTTCAGAATCGTTATATTATCATTACAGCTTAACAAAACGGATATTTCACTACTTTTCCCACTTTTCCGAGTGCGTATTGTTCCTGATGCATCAAATAACGGTAAAAATTTATTCTTCTTCAGATATAGCGTAGCAATCACTGCCATGGTTATTGATCACCATTCTTAAACTCACTAGCTATTTAAGTACTATTTATAAGAGGTGCTAAGAAGCTTTGAATTGGTTGATTCAGCTGATTCAAGCGCAGAGTTATGTAAGTATGCAGAGGTAACCGAATAATAACAAGAAAAAACAAACATTCGCCATTAGAGTACAATAATTCCTCAGCAAATAAAAGACACAAACGTATCCTGAACCTCATCAAAGCACCGTGCAATACCAAGTCGCTAGATTTATATCATATACATTTGCAACCACACCTTCAATTTCAAACGTAACTAGCTGCTAGCAATTTTTGATAAAAACTGCTGCTTGAAAGCTATTTATATTGCATTCTCTCACGTATTTACATTTTACGTACTAAATTCACCTTCCTTTAAATAATTAATGCAAGACGCGATCCTTGTAATTTACATCTTATTTTCTGCAGATACTTATGAAACAAACAAAAAAGATTTCCATTATGATTTTATTTTTGAGTACAGTCCTTCTAAATCAATTCAATTTTGATCAATAGTCGCTGTGTGTGTGTGCGAAATCACACAATTCATATGAATCATTTCCGCACATCCATCCTGATCTCATATAATTTAATTGAAACGTATGTTATGCGTAGATCTGCAACAATAACACTGTTGTCGCTTGTCAATAAATTACTATTACATATTACAAAAAAACAGAACTGAAAACGTTCATCATCCTACAATCTACTTAAAGAATATATCTTCGATATTGTGGAAGCCATGATTGACGGGCCTCTGCTGCGGAGCATTGGCAATCATGTCGTTGATTTCATGGATGATTCCATTCTTTCCAATTATATCACATTTAGTAACACCGGCATTTTCGACTTTTGGTCGTCGATCGCGACTCAAGCGCAGCTTCCTGTTGTTGATTGTCTCAACGGTTCGGACGAACGGCCAGTTGGTCGGGATGATGCCAGCGCAGCAAATCACGTCGTTGACAATGTGCGATTTGACTAGTCGGACTAGTTCAGCTTTGTCCTCGGGCAAGTTGTTGAAGTAATCTTCGACCTCGAGGAACACATCATTCTTAGGAACGAGAAGAGTGAAACTGTCTTCTTCATTTTGCAGCAGATCGGTGAGGTTGGCTTCTTGGATGAGCTTGTAGAACATGCTGTAGTTCGGGTTGGATTCGAGGAGTTGAAGGAGGTTCTGAAATATATTGATTTGTCAGGCATTTTGAATACTTACAAGCATTTATGTTCAGAATAATTAAAGATGTCGACATACCTGCTCTGGTGGCGCAAGGAGTTTATCCACTTGATGCAAAACTGATCCACAGCTCTCATCGTCGAAATGTACAAGACGTGCACAGTTGACAGTTGCTCGGTTCATAACGTTGGTGAACAGGGCATGAGTTGAGTACAAGTTAATCCTGAGTGGTGTCTTCGATCGTGTTGGCATCATTTTTTCGTTCAAATCGCACGTTTTGATCATTGGCTCGACAACATGGTATCCCAGGAAATCTTTCAATTCAGAGTTATCCTTCAACCCTTCTGGATTCTCTTCTAGTTCTTTTGCCCACTTACTGCCAGCAAGAGCCTTATCACTTGGTGCGAAGTAAGTCACGTTGTTCAAATCGTCGTACTCATCCTGGAGACCAGCTGCTTCGATTAATCCTTTGAAAATCGTTAGATTCTTCCTCTCTAGGAGTGAAGTGATTGGTAACGCAGTATCTGTTGGCATGATCGTATCAACAACGTGAATTACTCCGTTTAAGCCCATGATATCAGTTTCAAGTACTTTGGCTTTGCCGTTGATGATGATGTCTTGCACGCCGGAAAGATCAGATAGTTCGGTACCTTGCAATTTTTCGTCGTTTGTGTTACTACGCTCGAAGACCATGGCTTGACCCATTAGATTGTAGGCTGTGGTCTTAGCATCAGCAACAGCGGCGACCGAACAGAATGTGAGATCCAAGATGTGATTTTTAAGGATGTCTGAAATAAGAAAAAAGATGTGTTTAAATGAATCGAGGTTGTCAATTCTGAGGTATAATTAATCCAATAACATGTTGCTATTGCTTTAAGGGGGTTATATATTTTATAAATTTAAAAAAATCGTTGTTTTTTTTACTTATTTCGATAGTTAATACTCTCAAGAATATCATGTTTAAATTTTAGAAAGGTCCAGGCATTATTATTATAGTTATGCTCGTTTGAACTCATCCAGATTGGTCCCATAACCCTTGAATACGCCCGCAATCGCGATAACCTTCGCATATACAAAGCGAACCGTGACAGCTCTGAAGCTTCTAAGGACAGCAAGGCAAAGCGGAGCGATGATAGAATGCATGAGAATGAGCTTTTTGAAGAAAATGAAGGCATTTTGTATGGAGTCGACATTGCTGAGTAGCCGGAGGTACCTTTTTTATACTTCTTCAACAAAAGAAGTTTAAATGCATTTTCCTCAAAATGATTCCTCCGAAACTACTGAACCGATCTTTCTGAAATTTTTACCACTTATTGTACACATGCATAGTTATCGTATGAACCACAAGCGTATCAAAATATTCATAATTTTCTATTTTTTTAAACCTAAAAATCACCAAAAAAAAAACTCTAATTTTGAATAATTATTTTTAAGCGTCCGCCATTTTGTATTATTGAATATAACTCGATAATTTTGATTCATACGATAGCTTAAATACATTTTTTTTTTAATTTTTTGTTTCAGATCATTTCTCGCTTCAGGATTAGAGTCACCGTTTTATGTGAATTTGATTAGTTAAAGCAGTGTAGCTAGCTTTTCTAAAAATTAAATTGGAGAGCGAAGTGGATTGTACCTTAGTAGAATGGCGCATAGTTCATCCCAAAAAGAGAGAAGATTGGAACGCGCATACGGAGAAAAGTAAGCAGCGAAACAAATTAAGGACATGGGGAAATTAGTGGGGATAAGGTCAGGAATCTTATTACTAACATTGGGTACATCGTTGAGTTGGTAGAATAAATGAAGAGAAAGAAAGGAAGATGTATCAAGCAAGAATAAGTTTCTCAAGAAGCGCTCGTCCCTATCTAAGGTGTGAGGATAGAAGAATAGATGCAGAATAATAACGACCATTGGGTAGGACGAAGAAGCATTCGTAGCCCAGTATTGGGCTACTACAAGGTATACATATTAGGTATATAAATTGAAGAGACAAGTCACACTGCGGATGGCCAAAGAGAATTATGGACAATCACACATTCAACAGAAGAAGAGAGAATAAAGTCGCTGCAGAGCGTTCCATTTAGAGTCTTAAGGACGCCAATTGGAACACCACCTCTTAACTTAAATTCACTTAAACAACGTTCTCGATTCTTGCAGCCAAATTGTATATACCACCAGTCAACCAACCTTTTATGAGACATAATGTCAATAAATAATAACGAACGGCAAGAGATTGGATTGGAGAGAGGCAGCAGTTCTATCATTTAGCATGGAACGCTGACCTTTATAATTGAAGGTGGGCAATGGCCTGCAATGTGACCAAAATGACTTGATATTGCCGCTATGCTTGATAAATATAAGCAATGCCTATTTTTGATATATAATATTATATCAGCTATTAGTTTTCCATCGAGATATGGTTTTGGGATGCTTAAATTTTATGTATCAATGTATCCACACTTCATAATTCTACCATCAAAAAGTATTTTACAAAGACTTTTTTATATTAGATCCAATACTAACGATTACTTGCAAACATTAGCAATTCTAAATTACCATAATCCAAACAACCATAATCCAAACAACCATAATCAAATCTTTTGGGTCAACATTTCATAGAAGCTATCCAAATTACACCACAAATTCATGCATATGATTACAGTAATTCTATACTTTAGAATAATTTCATAGCAATTATGCTAAATATATACGTTACGTGACCGGGAAATTTAACACTTTTTAGTCACGGACACGTCACCTCATCAAGATTTATAAGGAATATGGTATATATATATATATTATATGTGAGTATGGTACGATTTTTTCGGAATTGGCTCTTAGATTTAGATGTTCTCGCACTGCTTGATGGTCACGAAACATTAAGATAATAAAGTATGAGCTTTAAACTTTTTGATGATTGTTGGAGATTTAAAAGGCATGAGCGAGCCGATGCGCTTGGTTGAGTTTTTCTAAGAATTTCTTCCCTGAAAAAAGTGAAGTCAAAGATATATTAGCCAAACACAGAATTCGAGATGCATGTATCCGAAGACTTGTTCAATTGTGAAAAAATAGTAAAATAGAGAACAACTTTGTGCTGTTTCAAGATAATTATTAGTTTTTTACTTGTCGGATGAGCCGGAGCAGAACGAAATTTAAAAATATGATCCAGTTGAATATTCATTGGTTTGACAAGTTATGAGCCATACATGCGGGCAAAATAGCAAAATAAAATAATAAGGCTAACCGCCGAGCAAAAGCAATTGTTTTGGCAAAATTTTTATAGTTTTAAATTTCTAGACGTTTTTATCGCCACTTCGCATTGCTGTTCGCTCGTGCCATTGCTGGTTTCTTTTCATTTATAAATGTATGAAGACCAAAAATTCGCATAAGGCGGCTAAATTTAAGATTTTATATGACACGACAAAAATTTGCAATACTTACTTGTCGCACAGCCACGTCCCTCCTTCAAAGTTCTTCGCAAGTGGATATCCAATTTTTCGAAGGCTTTATCGGTTGGTGCGAAAACAGTCACAGGCTTATTACCCTCAAGTAGTTCACTCATTTTCGTCTTTTCGAGAATAGTGCGTAAAACAGCCATATCACTTCGTCCGCGAATGATGTCCATGACATTTGAAGTGACCGGCGAAAGGACCTTGTCAACAACATGCACATATCCGTTTGTTGTAATCCTATTTGCCTTAACAATTGGAGCACAGTTGGCCGTGTATCGGAATGGATATTCGTAGTGTTTGCTGTTTGGTGGTTGTGGGAAGATATTGATACGGATTGTGGCATTTTCGAAGTTGGTTGGAAGAAGTTCTTCGTTTTTCAAATCTTGTATGTTGACCCATCCATCGACCATGTGGTTCAATGCCAGTTCCTTGGTTGACATACCGGTAGAGTCGGGGATAGCACGACGTGAACGTTTCAACGGAAGAACGACGAGATTCTGCAAAATGGTTGAATGAGATTAGTTTGAAGATTATAAAAAAATTTCAAACATATGTATTTTTCTTTATTTAAAATACTATTGAAAATATTTTATCTGCATTTTCGAAGATTCTTACGTCATTTGCTATACATAAGCGCAAAAGATCAGAAGTTAGAATACATTTCCTGTACATTTCGCTAAAATCAATGCAAAATAAAGATAATACGAGTATAATACTCAGTGTTGTCACCTTACTACATTTGTAGCAAATTTACTACATTTTGTCGGCCTTTGCCGTTTTTGCTACTTCACTACTCAATTTGTTAAATCTACTACATATTATATCGAGAATGTAATATTGAAAAAGATTTAAGCGCTGGGCACACAGAACGCTATCAGGCGTCATGGCTATGTCAAACACAAGGCGACAACGCTAACTTTGCAACGTTAGTCTGTTTGCATAACCTGCATGAAGTGTCGTTCCAAAATACTTTTTCTATCAGGCGCCCAGTTTTCTCACATATTTGACTCCGACGGCTAATCATCGCTCGGTTTTGTTCGCCAGAGAACTATTAAGCAATGAAAAAATAGATGAACCTTCAAATGACTTGATACATTTTTTCAGCAAGTTTAAATTGTTTGAAGGTTCTTATGTAGAGAAGTAAGAAATTTATGTATGTACACATGTATTTGAAAAACAATGATTTGTTTACTGTTATTTGCTATAGAACTGAAAAATTCATTTGTTATTGAAATCGTAGAATATTTTTTATCTTCTGATAGTTTTGTTAATGTTGGGCTAGAAAATAGATTTCAGCAGTATATGACGGTTTTAATTTAAAGGAAACTGATTTTGAAATTTTATTTACTACAAAAGGCCCTAATTTCCCCATATCTACTTCAGAAATATCTTTCGGCGGTAACATCACTGAATACTACATATTGCTTCATATTTTAGTAAATCGATAAAAAGGTAGATAAATAGATAGTTGCGTAAAATTAAAATTTGACATATGAAATTGGATTACATGACTTGACAGTCAGTCTTTTTTACGTTTAACTATTATATGTAGCTGTGTTTAATGACTCCGAAAAAAGATGAGTGCACCTCAAACAAGTTAGAGTAGAGCAGCTGTCAAAAAAGTAGCATACGTTAGAGCGATTTAGTGTACGAAATCCTATGGGACATTTTTTAGGCAACAATTCTCTACGGTAATTGCTTGCCAGAAGTTCAATCTGTCAGAACTCAATTTCAGATGTAATTTTTTGTTGATTGTCGCTTCTAATAATTAAAAACAAAATTATTTTGTTTGACTGGCCGTTCTGTGACAATTGACAAACAGCTGGTTGCTTGCCCGAAGTTGCGCTACCAAATTTCTCCAGTTCAACTTAGATCAAAAATAAGAGCAGCATAGAGCTAGTTAGAGCAACCGATAAGCTCATGAAACACATTTTGCTGAGATATCTCAACTTAGCTCAACCTAGAGCAGCTCATTAAATACAGTTCATATTTGGCATAGCTCAGTATTCCAAAAAAAAAGTCTGCTACCAGCAAAGAAAACGTGCCAAAACAAAACTTTGTGCTAAATTACAAGGGTAAATTTAAAAAAAACCTTCGGTGACTTAATCTTTAAATTAGGAATAGACACAGTTAGGAAGCTGAGAATGCTCCTGGGTAGGTGATTCGATATTTGGCAATTTGGCAAGACTTTCTGTAGGTTCTATTCAGCGGAATAATTTATGTGTTTGATTTTGGTAATTCGGTGAAATAGACTTCGAGTTGGTTGATAGGGTTAGGGTTGCTTCCAGTTTCATCAGTATACGCTAATATATCGCATTCTGGTGCTACTGGGGTATCTGCGGTGTTTATATTATATAGATCGGCACCCTGAAACGTTCACTTTGAGGGCTTGAAAGTTAGCCCATTGTGCCACACAGAGTCCAAGGCTTGAACATATGGCTTGCAATTAACTGTTTGTTTTCAAATCCGTTTTAAATATGTCTGCGGACTCTATGCGGCTGATGAACTGTGGAGAAATTCGGTTGGAATCCAAACCCAAAAATCACTTCCGGGAGACTAGATGGAATTAATTTCTAAAAAAAAATAAAGATGAAGGTAGAGTAATCGGCCTATAGCTGGAGACAAAAAAGATTACTACTTTCTTCCAGGTGGACGGAAAATAACTAATTTTAAGACAGGAATTGAATGCATAAATAAACAATTGCTCGCTTAAATAAGTTTCTGAGAAGTATGGTGAGGATTAGGTGAAAAGTCGGGATCGCTTCTAGTTTTAAGCTTTTTGACAATGCGCTTCACTTCAGATCGCGAGCACAAAATGGTGGATGCATCTATGTCTCTATAACTTATTATTACACAATTAAAATTTTCAACTTCTGATTCCAAATTAGGAACGTCTAGAGAATCACCAGAATGGTGGGCTTGTGGGAAGTAATTCGCGAACAGATCTGCTTTTTCTCAGTCAGTTTGCGCTGTTCTGCTAGTAGAGTCGTTCAAAGGGGGAATAAAAGCGGTTTTCCTCTCAAGGGCTCTATGTAGCTTCCAGTCTATAGAAGAATTTTTAGCTTAGGGCGATATTATTACATTTCACCTTTGGTTTCTTAAATCAGCGAACTTTTCCCTGATTAGCACAGTGAAGCGGTTCACTTGAATTTTGATGACTTCTCTACACGTTTCATCGTCTAACTCTGGAGAAGGGATGGGTCTAACGGAGACTATAGGTATGGTTCGATCTCTGGCTAGCAATGTGGCTGATAAAAAAAAAAATTGGATGATCAAGTCGATTTCCTAGTAAGTTTTGCCAGTTGAATAGGAGTTTTCGAAATCCCCAATAAGAATACGCCTCGGTAGCCTTTATTTAATTTTGGTATATTGAAATCTAGTAAATTTCGGATTTCTGATATTAGTCGTAGTCAGCAAATTTATAAGAAACGGGCAGGTGGGGTGAAGACAATTGACTTGAAAATAATGTTCATTTTGCCTAAGTATTGTTTTGTTTTGCAATCGTTGTCTAAATTTATACGAAAATTACGTTGCGATATGTACATATAGAATAGTTTGAAACCTAAAGCAACTAGAAAATTCGGTGCTAGTTTTTTATCTCTGCACTAGTAGCTCTTGTTGACTAAATTACTTAATCTCGCTACAAAATCAGTTTATTGGCCACTAAGCATAGCTTTTAGTTAGAGAAGCTTCTATAATATTATAGTTTTTTCCCTTTCAAATATTTGATAAAACAGCTCGTGTAGCGTAGTCGGTAGAGTAGTAGTTCTGTGTGAGGCATCTAGTTTAAACCCAGGAACGGAAAGAGGACCATGCTCTGAGCTTAGAGTAAAGCAAGCCTGAGTAATAAAATCAGGAGCAAGGTGAGGCGTGAAATTAATAATTTCACAATCGTAAAGAAACTGATTTGGAATATGGAGTCCCTATCACCTCCGATCCCGAAGACTCAAAACAGGTTGTAGCGAAATAACCTATTTTGTGCTCTTAGAAATCGTAGGAATATTTTTCAATGAAAAATACAATAGCTAATCTGAGAAGGTTTTTTGTGCAAATTATTCGCAAAAGATGAATTGAAAACTACTAAAAAATTATCTAATCAAAAGCTGTAATGGCTCAAGACAATTTATTCATCTAGTCCTTACTCAGAATTATATTTATAAAACCTTTGATTTTAATTCAATCTTACCTTCTCAAACATCTGTTCGGAAAATTCCGTGAAAGCTTGATCAGTTGGCAAGAACAATGTGACATTCGATGTAAGTTTCTCTTCCAAGCCATTATTTCGAGCACTCTTTATAAATTCCTTTGCACCCATTTCTTCAGCTGTAACGATAATTGGTTTCAGATCGATTTTCTCGCAAGGAGTTGTAACATCGGCATTTGGAGCACGTCCATAACCATGACAGCATTGATGAGTTACCGTCATAGTTTTCCTGGCACCATTCTTGCTTATACTAGAAATCAAATGCGGAAAACTGTTATCTAAGTCTGATCTATATATTTGAAAAAAAAAATGCATTGCATTCGATACATATGAAGTACTTACACTTGCTTGCAAACATGCTTGTGTTGTCGCTCCGTACAAGAATTGACGCTGAACAACAGACCGTTAAAGATTGGTCCGAGTTTTCGTTCAGGAACTTCATCATTTGCTGTATCTTCGTCCTCTGCTTCTTCGTCTTCAGTATCTTTGTCGTCTTCGATATCTTCTTTACGTTCGGTACAGACATTTGGGCTGTTGGTGAGTAGGAAGTAATGAAAATTATGTTGCAATGGCAGATACTAGATAAAATACTAGACGCATATACTTATATTTCCTACTAGCCCATATAGGAATAAAATGCAACAAGGATTTTTATATCGGAATAGAAATGTAAAGTAGATTTGATAAAATATAAAAAAAACAAGGAAGTTCAACCTAATTATCTAATTCTATAATTTAAAGCCAAATTCTTCCGGTTTTTCCTACGTTTGAGTTATTATTAGAGCCTCATCACACTTTTCATCTTATGTAAAAGTGGTGAATAAAATCTTGATAGTTTTTTCCGTGAGTTTTCTCAAATCGTCTTTACTTTGATCATTCAGAATCAATGGGTTGAAAACAGTATTGTCTAGTGTACATCTTAATCAGTGCGAAGTGCGGTACATTGAGCATGAAACAATATCTGCATGCAGTCTCTATTGTGCACTCACGTTCCATAACCGTGAACTCATCGTATTCGTGTTTTCGATGCTACTAGCACCATAGATTGCAACAAGTTGATTGTATACAAGTATGGTTGTCAGTCAAGCAAGTGTGCGGAAAGCAAATGGCATAATTAAATTTCACTGTTTGACATGAAAATGCACATTTATTGTCTTTGTTCGTAGGCATTGTAGCGATACGATAGAGTACACTCGCTAAATTATAATTTCTTTGTTATGTTTTATTTTTCAACTTTCGTGACAGCTGTTAATTTTGTAATCTAAGTTCGTTAATAAGAATGAGTTTACGGTTTGTGCTCATGTGTAAATGAAAGCACAGTTTACGTTAACATAACGGATATGCACTATTATGTGGATATTTCAATTGTTTTGGTGAATCATAATTTTCAGGATGGCATTGTTGTGATATTAGGGATGACGTACAGACTTGATGCAGTTCCCACTGTCATTGTTTTGAAACCAAGTCAGTTCTGCGCAAAATTCAATAATTGGAAATACTACTTAAGCTACGTAGTTTCAACTTGAGCTTCAACATCAATCAATCATTTTTCCACGGATACTGGAGACCAATAAACAATGCCTATGAGAGCTCATAATATAGATATTTGTTATAAATAATATCGATATTTGTTATAAATAAAATATACATGATTAATACTAAGCCCAAGGGCTCTAAATAATCTTTGGAAAAATTCCAAAGTAGAATTATGGGAATTCGAATTAAGTGAATGTGTTTGAAGGTATGCTGTTTCGATGGAAAATTTTATTTGTGGGTAATTTAGCATAATTTCCGAATTATGACTACACACTTCGCCTTTTTCTCAAAATAATCCAAGCCGAAAGTTTGGTTTTTAGATTCCGCATTATCATTTTCAATTCAAATTTTAACAGATATAAAGTGGCATTCAGCTATTTAATTAACGTTTTTATATTCGAGTCTTGTAATAACTCTGCCGGCATAGCTTAAAGCTAACCACAGCAATTACACAACTATAAAACATATGATGGAACACAATCGATTTTTTTTTATTCGTGGCTAACTTGGATACGGAAACTATACTAAAGAAGCAGCTTCGTGTGTTCAATTTAAGCTAATAGTATACTCAAACGAACAAAAGATTCATCGATAATTAAATTTCTAAGTATAAACAATTAGCTTTCAGCTCCATTTCCAGCAAACTTTTTCAACAGTGAAACATGGCATGCATCTTTTCGCATAATTTGTTGAAACGTACAATATCTTTTATCCGGCACAATATACTCATCGTCTATCTTCTTTAATACTGATTAACGCCCGGCCGAGAATTACACATAGCATTATTTCAACACATTGCCGTTCTGCCATTTGTTTTTCACATACTTAAGACTTAAACATGTCATCGACATGAATCTGTGTGAGGAATAGATTCAAACAATTTAAAAGATGATTGCCACTAGTATTTTTAATGAGAGAACAAATATGGCAAATCGAGTATTTCTAGTCGTTAGCATGGCTACTTTATGCTTAATGTGTATATTTGAAATTATCGCATTGGTTTGAAAATGATGATATCTATGTGAAATAATTTCCACTTCAGAGACTGAATGAATTAGGGACAGTAATAATGGGCATCAATACAGAGAATAAACCTTCTTCCGATAATGTTTGCATGGGAAATAAGGTCTATTTTTACAATACTAGTTTGTTTTTAATATTTGTTCAAGCCAATCGTACCCGGATATCTTTTGAGTCAATATGAAATCAAGAAAAATCGAAGAATAAGTGGAATGAATTTAGTTAAGCAGGGTGATATATAGTATTTGTAAAGGTTTGAAGTGAACTCCCTGATCACAATACGCGCTGGGTCATAATGCATGAGTTTATTCTTATTTTATTAATTTACTAGATTGAGATTCCACGTGAAAGAAAGCAGTTACAATATTTTAGAGTTTTTTTTTCATTCAATGTTTTACTCACCAATCAGTCGTAATTATCGACCATGATCAAGCCGTTAGATTCCTTTTTGTCTAAGATATAAATTTATATTGATTACTCTTAAAGATCAGCAGAAGAGTATGCATCTTGATAGAATAATTCGTTTATAAAAATAACGAAAAACTGACCCAGGAAATCGTTCGGAATATTATATGGAAATCATATGGAATATAGATTTTATTTAAAAAAAAATAGAATGAAAAGATTTCAAATTAATAGCGAAATCTCTAAAAAATTATATTCTTTCAATTATAATTTCTGTTATAGGAAATTCGGTCTCAAGCAAATAAGCGCCCAGCGTGGGTGTGTGCTGAGCTATCTGAATAAATTGCCATTTTGTATCAAAAGCTTTAACCTGCTAGCGTTTTACAGATTTTAGTAGTTTGCATACATTTACACCCAACAGCTCACGTTTGCATAAATTTATACCAAAAAAAATATTTTCGGCCTGTGAAATCATTTATAAGTCTTAGGTGTGACGCGGATTAATCCTGCGAAAGTTGCCGTCAAAATCCAGTAAAATCGTCGAATTTGCAGTGGTATCTTCAGAAAGCATGTTAAAAATCTGCGAAATTATTTTGAATTACCGCAACGTGATGTTACGAGAGATAGGTAGTATCCTAAAGACATCAAATTAAGTTGGTGGCTATATTTGACACGAAAACTTGCGTATAACGTAGCTTTGATTGAATTGGTTGCCGCGAGTGCTTACTTCGACCAAAAAAAAAAATAACAACGTGTTGATGATTCAGAATAGTGTTACGTTTTATTCAAGCGCAGCAAACTGGAGTTTCTTCAGATGATATATATCCACCACTATACACCGTAATCAAAAATATAATCAACTGAATTGACAGACAAAGAAGAAAGCCATCCAAAGCGATCAAGATCTTAACAATTGCCTGGAAAGGTTATGACTTTTGTGTTTTGAGATCCACATGATATGATATTCAACAGCTACCTCGAAGAAGAATAAGAACTATCAATAGCATATATTATGCTATATTATTGGACGAATTGAATAATTAATAAACAAAAAATGAAATTTCATTTGCCAAGAAAAATACACTTTGCGAAATGTTTATAAAGGCACTTACGTTTTCTTCATTTCTATGGAAACATCATGTCTTACTGATTTACAGCGTGCTTTAAATATCTGACAGATAAACACGTGCTGATAGTCATTGTTTCCATGGAAAAAATAGAATTACCTGTGCCAGTACTGTTATTTAATACGAAATAAATATGAAGGCACGTCGATCAATATTTGTTTTTAGTCGATCGGATTGTGTTTAGGTGGTCAGAAAAGCAATGACGCTTGAATAATTGTTTTCTAATAGCATGATACAAATTGTATTGCAATTCAAAATATTATTTGTTGACATATTTTAGAATGCTGCGCGGAAAATCACTAAGCACAGAAGAAAAGGGTGAAATTAAAGCTTATCACGAGCCTGTCTAATCCTGCCATTGCTAAATGTTATAAAAGATGTACCTGTGCAATCCATAATTTCACAAAAGTTGGGAAAGATTACGGTAAAACTAAACGACCAGGAAGGTCACCTAAGGTGTCTAAAAGAGACAAAAGAGAGATCGGAAGGATTGCTATCGAAGAAAATCTTAGTGCGAACAAAATTAGAGAAGAAATGAACTTAGAAGTAGATGTACGTAGAGTTCAGCAAATAATGAAGTGGGATTCGGGCCTCACATATGACAAAAAATGTGGGAAACCCCCGATTACGAAAAGACATAAATTGGCTAGACTTCGACTTGCCGAAAAGTACCGGTTTTGGGACGAAGAAGGAAAAACAGTTTAATTTAGATGGCCCAGACGGTTTACGGTTCAGTTGTATAATTGGCGAGATAAAGGCTCTGCGACAAAAAGCGTCAGCGTCATAATTTTGGTGGAGGGTTACTCATGATTTGGGCAGTGATATTGTATGGGGGTACCGCACATATTTGTTTCGTTTTGACAGAAATAGACTCGGAATACTACATCGATTTGTTAGACGAGGTGCTTATTGACTTTAATTTAGTTTGCTGGCGCAGAGTTCATTTTTTAGCAAGATAATGCGGCTCGAGAAAAACTAAAGACTTTCTGAGGTTCCATGGCATCTAGTGATGGGCGTTTCTGTTGTTTTCAAAAAACGAAAACGAACTGTTTTTTTTTCAAAAACAACTGTTTTTTAAAACTGTTTGAAAAAAACAATTTGAATTAATGAGAGAAACAAATTTTATGCTGTACGACAATTAGAGTTGAGTCGTACTAGGATTTTCACGTACTAGGTATAACTAGTACGAGTACGAAAAAATAATTGTTCCAAATACCTATTTGAAGTATGTACATGTTTACATACAATGCATACGATTTGCAGTAAAGTAATGAAATTGACTAATATGCCCTCCTCCACCCTCCAGACACAACGTTCCCAAGCTAGAATGGTGATGGTGCAAGATTAACTTAAAAGAATACCGAGTCATTAGTCTGTGCAGCTTGTCCGTAACTTTCCAATGGTCGGTCATTTATTTGGCAAGTCTTTCTCCAATCTAAGGGCCATCTAAAGAAATACGATCAAATTCAATCCATTTAATTTGTTATTCATTTTATTATATGCAAAAAACACCTCCTGTCGTTCAAATGACAAAAGTAAAAAAATTACTGAGATAGGACCAACTAATCCTCTTGTCATCTATATGACTTTTCATCGAGTGATCTCTGATACCAAACTTTTCCTGGCTAATCTAAAACAGTCGGATTTCCACTTTGCCTCACTGAAGCATGACATTTTTACTAAGTAATAAAAAAAATGTTTCGTTTATTAAACATGCACCCACTAGGGGGCCAACCTCTTCCGTAAGGCTGGACATGAGACCAAGGGGCACCTTACCTCCCGCGGTTTCGTTAATCTTACAACCCCGGTAGGGTTGGAGACACCCTCGTGGCGACCTGCAGTCACGAGGAGGGCCTTAGCACACCTGGAGACGCCAACTGGTGAACCAAAAAGGATCTCAACCTTTTCCTCCTTGGCACTTTTAGTGCTACTTTTAGTTTTTCCACCGGATTTCATTTTGCCGTATCTTCGAAACTAGGCCGCTTTTTCCCAGATTTGTATGGAAATTTCGCCCGAAACAACTCAGAAAGGTGCCCGAATTCACGCTAGATCTAGATTCATGCTAAAAATGGACGTTTTTGCCCAATTTCGCCTATCAAGAATTGTTTGCCCTTAAAATATCACTAATATACTCCCCGACCACTTTCAATCATCGAAAGCGCGGTAAAAGCAGTTTTTGCCAAACTATGGCCAAAAAACTCCTTACTCCCCTACAAAACCGAAATTTTTATATCACAGTAATAGGTCTTGGCCCGTTATGTCCCAAACCACTCTAACCCAAAATTGGCCGATTTTGTCCGATTTCAGCTCCTTTTGCCCTAAAAACTTTTTGAATATTTGAATAAAATACTTGCAAGTACGAAAATACTCGCAAGTACTAAAATACTGTTTTCCGCAGCTAAACAGTTTTCCACTGCCAAACAGTTCGTTTTAACAAACGAAAAACGGTTCGTTTTTAAAAAACGAAAAACGAATCGTTTTGAAAAAACAGTTCGTTTTTAAAAAACGAAAAACGATTCGTTTGAAAAAAACAGTTCGTTTTTAAAAAACGAAAAACGACTCGTTTGAAAAAAACAGTTCGTTTGAAAAAAACGAAAAACGATTCGTTTGAAAAAAACAGTTCGTTTTTAAAAAACGAGAAACGACTCGTTTGAAAAAAACAGTTCGTTTGAAAAAAACGAAAAACGATTCGTTTGAAAAAAACAGTTCGTTTTTAAAAAACGAAAAACGACTCGTTTGAAAAAAACAGTTCGTTTTAAAAAAACGATTCGTTTGAGAAAAACGAAAAACGATTAGTTTTAGAAAAACGATTGGTTTTATAAAAACTATTCGTTTTAGAAAAACTGTTGGTTTGAGAAGAATGGTCCGTTTTAGAAAAACGATTGGCTTTAGAAGAGCTATTCGTTGTAGAATAGTTAGAATAATTGGTTTTCGAAAAACTATTCGTTGTAGAAATACGGTTGGTTTTAGAAATGCTGTTCGTTCTAGAAAAAAAAGTTCGTTTTAGAAAAACTGTTTATCGCTATTTGGAAAAACTGTTCGTTCGTTTTTTGCAGCCAAACGTTTTTTTCAAACTGTTTGGCGTTTTTGAGCCCATCACTAATGGCATCCCCATTCTCGACTGACCCGCACCTAGTCCGAATCTTAATTCAATCGAGAATCTGTGATCTATCTTATCCGCTAAAGTTTTTCACTAGGGGTGGGTAAAATAGCTAAGCGATTCAATCAACAAGGAGTGTAAGAACATCGATCTTGCAACGGTCTGTACCTTAATAAATTCAATGCCAAGGCAATTGAAAGAGGTTATAAACAATAACGGAAGTCATACTTCTTACTAAGCTTACGTAATAAATTGTCACTTCAAAAATAAAAAAATAAGAAAAGTATTAAGTGCCTTTGTTTAATTCTACCTTTCAATTTTTCTTATTATAAATTTTAAAAGAAAGATTCTTAGTTTTTTAATGAACTGTTATTGAAAGTACAAAAACGTGAAGTAAAAAAATTTTGATTGAAACTTTAAAAATGACTCAAAATATATTATTTATTACGAAAAGCTATCGTAACCTTATAATTATTTCTTATAATTATTAATTAGTCACAAGCCAGTGGTGGACCCTAAAAGGTCGATTCAGGAAAATATATTTGGCTAAAAATTTGAAGTCATTGCAGAGACAAATGCTTATTGGGAGGTCAAAAACGTATCGTTGCTTGAAAAAATCTAAATATTGCGAAATCTTATGTAGCACCCATATAACATAGCCCAAACTACTATGAGCATAATCTTTGCATAAATCATTAAACTGAACTAAATAGCAGCAGATTTCTAATAAGCTCGTGGAGCCTAGTAGGTAGAACGCTGTGTGAGAAATATTAAATAAAATATAAAATATTTGATTCATTCATACATTGCTAGAAACTTTTTGAAACCTCCCTGCTCCGTCACCATCTCGTCTAGCAATATTAAATTGCGCGTTACTATTATTCATGGACAACCACGTCACCAAACATGAATCCATAATTTTTTTCTACAACGAACTAAAAAGGCAAGTTGGAAATCGGGCAGCCAATCAGTCCACTAAACAATGCCTCTAACTAGCAAGAAACCCATCAAAAATCGCTCTCCACCCTCTTCACCCGTCTTCATTTTATTTTATTCATTCAATTCCGTAACACGATCACGTCCCATTCTCACATGCAAATCGTTTTAAATTGAGGAAATAACTTAATAGTGTGTAGCGTAGGCAGAACTGACCACAACTAGGGGTCCGTCTGAATGTACGAAGAGTTTGGGTCCGAGTAATTTGTGTCGCCGGTACATAAACATTTAAATGATTTGTTTATAGGCGCGAGAATATTATATTGAATTTCATCGAGCTGGGATGGATCTCTTGCAAAAAACAGAAACCAAATGTAAATCGCTGATATCAGGGGAATATTCTATCGAACATGAGAGGTTTTTCTAAGGCTAGACGAAATTTCATGTCAAGTAGGTTCGAGGTAGTTCAAACCGATTTGACATTTTTTTATCGCAACCAGAATAACGTTACTGGCGAGCATTTTCGCATAAAATGATTCTTCCCGGAAAAATTATCTTACATTGCCTACCCCCGATGGATAGTAATATATATATAAAAGTTAAAATCAGGTCCAAGATCTTTCGGACATTCTGGCTTAAGACAATTTGCGAGTAATTTCGCGGAATTCAGATGCAGCACACTTGCTACATTCGTCAGAGAATCGGAGAGATAAGCCTTTCTTACAACTCGAGGTCATGGGTCATTCTAATCAAGTCTTCGTGCCATTGGAGCTAACTGATGAGATTCTAGAACAATCTATTTTTTTCAACTAGAAGACAAGTCGTTTTGATTAAATTGTGTGCCTTTGTTTCTTTGTGATATTTGGCTGCATAAACTGCAAGCTAACTATTTCTGGGAATTTATCTCTTCTAAATGTTTCTATGCCTTAAGTAATTAATTATCATCTAAAGGCAGTAATTGCGGCTTATTTCTAGTTTTATTAGATGATGCTGCTTTGACTCAAAGTTCGCAAATATTTTTAATAGGATCAACGACATAATTGCAGGTTTAATAGATTTAGTCGTACTATTGATGTTATTGAAAAATTGACCAATCAAACACTTACCCCTTCCACCACGGCTCTTTCCTGTTAGATACACCAAATCCGCCGAAAGTCGAGAAGAACGGATAATTCTCGAAGAACGGAATCGAATGATGGAAAATGAAACTTGGATCTAGATCGGGTAATGGATTTTGTGGACTGGGATTTGTATCGATCACATCGACTTCTGTAATCACGAAAGATTAAATCAAATAAGTAAGGTGTTCAGATAAATGTTTTATTTTAATATTAAAATTAGAGAAGTTTTTGCGACGGCAAAAAAATATAAGAAAATTAATACTCACCAAATGGATTGTTGTTTCCTGTATTCTGTGGCGATTCAGTTCGTTCCTCGACTGAGAATCCATAGTCGTTATCCCTAAAAGCAGGCACATCATGATTATGAAAATTGTTTGGCCAAAACGGTGCGGATGGACCATCGAAGAAGTTTGATGGTGATGAAAGTGGTTGATAGTTTTTACGCCAAGCATCGAATGGTGAAAGGAAATTGGTAGGAAATGCATGATGAAGTGGTCTAGAAGATATTAGTTTATGTTTTTTTTGTTGTTTTTGAGCCAATCATAGAAATGAAAAGTGTGTTAGTTTTGTATCGTGCATTATTGTTGTAATGTCTAGGTTTTTGTAAATCGCTTTTTTTTATCTCATTAGGTATATGTGTATGTATTACGTATGTATGTGTAGAAATAAATAATTTGAAATCGCTTATAACAAATATTAGTTTAGTTATTAATTTTGGTTAATACAAATGAGTAAAGTCATTAAAAACAAATCGCATAAAAAGTGCTTTGTTTAGAAAACAACAGTCTTCTGGCTTGAAAAGTATTAAAACCCCATTTATCTAACATATTGATTTATTTACTTATTTCTTCTGCCAAACAAGGTTTACGCAAATAAAAAATGCAATTAAAAATTATTATTGCAATTAAAGTTTCGCAAATTAAATACACTTAAAGTCTCCATGATAGAAATACCTAATAAAAAATTTGAATAATTTAATAATTTTTCAGAGTTAATTGGATTGGGGCTTTTATGACGTGAGCATTTTGGTCAAAACTGGGCTTAACCTAAACCTGGAAATGGCTGGGGAATAGAATTTTCCGAGACTGTTGAATATTTTGTAGCATCAGTTAATTGACTCATTGTTGGCGTAGACTGTGTGGTTTATTTAGTAAACGTGTGTGATTCGTTCGCCTTACTGATTCGTTAAAAGTTATCATATTGGACAGGGATACAACATTAATATAATAATATAATAACATCAAAAGCAAAACAGGAGCAAATGACTATCCTCGACGAACATAGCGTTGATAGATTTAAAAGATTCAGTCTGCATTTATATTGTGGTAAATTATCAACATCGTATAGATTATATAAATATCTCAAGGCAGAGAGCAACAAATGCTTTTGGAATGATTCGAGCCTGTTGCTTTGGATCTGTAATATTAGATGCCAGACAATGCACGCGCATTCAAGCAATGAGCGAGCCAGTGCTGTGTAAAATAACTTCGGGACCCATAGATTTTTGAATTTCTTCGGACGGCTTTTAATAAATTTCAGGTGTTTAATTAGCCTTGCTGAAGACTTTGTCGCATTTTAAATTAAAACGCAGCTTTTTATCTAAACTAACCCCAAGACCTATAACACTATCAACATTATTAAATGACACATTATTGAGATAGAAATCAAAATTTAAATTAGTAAGTTGGCAGGAAAAGCTTGTTATTTGACATTTATTGATGTTAATATCAAGTTTATTTTGTTTACACGACTGCTCAAGTGGCAACAGTTTTGATTAAAGGAAAGCTGAGACTGATTTCAATTTAATTGTGAGGTACATTTTGAGATGGTTTGCATAGAAACAGCGAGGAATGTCTGGTAAAACTTTTAGAAAAATTCAATATGAAATATTAAATAAAAGAGGTTCCAATGACTACCTTGTGGTACACTGGATGACACTTTAATTTGTTTTGTTTTTTACGAAAAACATCCTGAAACTTGACGTACAAAATTCTATTTCGAAGATAACCAATTTAACACCAGACCCTAGTTACCAAAGTTCCAGTGGCGGCTCGTCAGGGTGGGCCCGGCCCTCCTGGCCCACCCTGACGAGCCGCTACTGAGTTAAAATAAAGTAGATATTTCTTGTTGGTATCCGCGTATACCTTATAGTAGTGTTTTTGTGTCGAGCCGCCACTGCAAAGTTCTGTACTTTAAGTTGCAGAATATCAACACGATCAAAGGCTGGCTGGAGTATGTATAGATGATATCAATTTGATGCCCCATTTCTGTGCCACAAAGTAAATCTGTGATGAGAGTCATGAGGTTGGTAATAGTTGACCTGCGTTTTCTAAAACAATGTTGCTGTTCGTTCAGGTCCTATTAGAGTTGTGGACTTATCGAAGATATTTTTTTTTAACAGCTTAGGAAATTTTGGTAGTATTGCAATACATCTGTAATATTCAATCGACCGTCTCTCACCACATTTAAAAGTCGGTGTCTGATGGGAAGGTTTTCAAGAGGAGTGAAAACCTCGTTAGAAAGTCATTTATGTTTTGCACCACTACACCACCTAGGTACAAAAAAACCTACCCAGTAGAATGGAAATAAGTAGATAGGTAGATACAGTTTTACGAATTAGCTTATGGCTCTGCATGTGAGGAAGAGTGATTTCGGAGACACTACGACCATGAGCTGTACGCGGTCTACCTAAAATCAGATGTTGCTACCAAGATTCTGACAGTTAGCCCACATTGACGAAGAAACAACCTGTTCGGGGAAGCTGTCGTGGAAAATGCTATGGCAGACGACAGAAAGGGAGACCTTGCTGGCATTGGATGACGTGGACCAGGACGAACGGAACTCAGAGATCTTTAACTGGATGACATCGGCGTGCGATTGAGATTGTTGGAGAGACTTGATGAGAAAGGCTAGATTCCGAATAGTGATGATTGCTTAATATATTGTATGTTCTTTTCTGGTGTCACAATATTTATACTCCCCTCTCATTTTCCCAGCTTTTGTTTGAAATTTTTTTAGCACTGTCTATGGAATTCCTTAGATCATACTTGCCGCAGCTTTTTCGGTACTAGTTTTGGATTACAAACTCGTTTATTTGTGGTTAAATAGCCAAAACTTCAATGCAGGTACTGTTAATTTGAGGGTTATATTAATAACGACTAGAGCCCTTAAGCTTATACGCTAAAAATCGTTCAGCTTTGCTTTTTTTGATACTTCTTCCTTTTATGCCAGCCGTTTTGGAGGTGAATAAAAGTGAGAAACAGGAACTATCTTTTATGTTTTTAAAACTCAGTCCATACTATCATTATCACATCATATGATTTGGAGCCAAAGTGGCAGAAAAATACCATATTGATTTGATTTTTGCTTTAAACTTGTTCAATAAAGTTTTAACTATGCTTATCTTTTAAAATTCAAATCAGATGTCATCTAGAGTTTAGGCTTTATTTCACTATTTGCATGACGATTTCACTTTCTACTTAAAATTTATTTGTCTGTTGATTTTGCTTTAATTAAGTGTCTATACGTATTAAAACTAGGAGTAAGTCAATCGCAAAACTTTTCCATAAATATTTTTCGCTAATAATACGGAACTAACAACTTTTATTGTCGTGAAAAAGCTCCCGAATGGCTTATGGGGCCGGACCACTTTTTATGCTACTAGCACTGACTTACTAGTTTCAATTGCATGTGATATGAATAATAAACGTTATTGAGAGATGTACAGCAAAAAAAGACAGTATTAAATTTTGAAATATGGAAGCAACGCCGCAAGTTCCAATCGAATTGCGATGACATTTCAACCCGCAGCCATAGCTTAAAATGGAAATGAATTATTTGCAGATATAGCTGCCAACTATGCATAATAATTGCTGCCGTAGCCACGACTGACATACATTTCAAATTAAAGATTACTCACATCAAAGATGCTTCATCATATTAAATAGCATTTAGTATTCAAAATTAAACTCAAACCATTAGCCATTTCGCAAACTAAAGTGACTACAAAAACATTTCTTTGCTAAGTAGATTTTCGCGCTGATATCAATATATTTCGCCACAGATGTTCACTGAAATTCTACAGTCAGAATTCTGGTTCATTTGATATATCCGACCGACTGAGTCAAGTTGCTTGTGCAAAAACAACAGCCTTGAACTGAGTTCGGATCTTTCTTCCAAAGAATCTAGTAAGAGCACAATCCAAAACAATTGTTTGTTTACAACCCAAATCATTTATTGTTGCATCCGAAGTACAGCAAGCTTGTTCAGAGATAATGCTAACATACTTCAATCAATTTTTTGGCCGAAAATTGCATGGGAATTTTATGTTAATTAATAAAAGGTTCCCTCGAAAGATGTATTAAATTAATTGGGCGACAAAGCGCATTAAATTACGCTGAATAATGAAATGAAATTGGCACTGTCGGTTATAGGAATAAAAAATATGCTTCGTTAGTGAGCAAGGTTAATCTTTCAATTAATGTTCATTCAATTTAAGATCATTGTCAAATCGGATGAGAACACTGGGTGAATTTTCAACGGTAGGAAGAATTCCTGCGGAACATCTTACAATTAATCGGGTTTAATCAAATCTACCAGGAGTACAATGGCTTTAGGTCATGAATGATGTTCTGTATTCCTGAAACACACGCAAGCTTCTTTCACCAAGGTTCATCTATAGCTTAGCGATTTGATATATTGATTGAAATTCATTTTCATGAAAAATACAATTTAACATTATGTAAACACAAATCGAAAGAAAAGTGTAATTCATATGAAAAAAATTGCTTTCAAACAAGTGCCTCTGAAAAAATGCGAATCGAAATCTTCATCACGCTTTTAAATTCCTAAACCACGTTTACGCCATAAATTCGTTCATATTAACTATGACACCATTATGACAATTATGACGCGCAGAGGTACCCACTTGAGATATTCACGGCTTATTTGGGTTAAGTGTATTTCAACACCAAACACCTCATGTTACAACTATTAAGTTGTCTCTGAATCTTAACTGTAACACCAAACAACCTATTATTTCCGCCATTATAATAAAATGTTTATGCTCCATGCACGATTTTACCGGTTCTCCAGTTTTCTTCGAATGAAATAAATATGTTTTAACTTCGCATTACATATTACTCTGAGCTTTTCTAGAGTGGAGTATACTGAACCTAAACATATTTTTACTTCAACTAGCTGATTATTTTTGTGACATAAAACAATGACTGCCACCAAACTAGTTATTTTATATTTTTCATTGAACGCGTCTCGTATCGAGCAAAGTTTATTTCGTAATAACATATTGAGCAAGAAAAACTATATTTTAATCCATTGTTACTAAACATAGAGTGTGAAAAGTTGCCTTTATCATTTTGTAGGCAAACCCTCTTCGTTTCATTCAATAAAGCACCATCAACTCCCAAACAATAGGCCATTGCCAGTTAGGGAAATTATATTTTCTACAAATTTGACTTGTATTTTACAGTGAAATATCTACTTTCAGCCGCGCAAATTTAATTGGGCATTTCGTTCGAAATCTACATATATATTTCGGAAAATTCCAAACGCACATCAGCTATTCAAACTCTACCAATTCAAACCTAACAAACTTGTTATCAACTTTTCTAAGTTTTCCGATGTAAAAATTCCTAAAAATCATTAGTCAAATGAGTCAGATACTTGGTATCAAAAATATCATGGAGTCAGCAATTTAAATTGACTTCAAATATTTTATTTGCAAATTTGCAATTTCATATTTTTAAATTCTTAATTGCAGCCTACGAATTTGTCGGTTGACCTCTTTTTTCGTTATGGACCAGCTGTTACTATCGTCATTGACGTTTGAATTTTTTTTTTGAAAATGCGATAGTATCTTTTTAATAGCCGTTTCTTCATATTTCTTTTATTTTAAACAATGTACAGTCCAATATTTTGATGAGTGAGTTTTTTTTACTGGGTCTTTTAAGTAGAAACGATCATATGTTTGCCGTAGGCTATGGATGTTTTATTCATGGCATAATAGAATTTCTTTTGCATATTTTATTTGCGTTTTTGAAACAGAATGTCTAATCGTGTTTCCGGCAGATTCTATCTAGTTTGGTCGTTTTGTTAGCAACAATTCATATTCAAAAGCATATCATGGTGTTGTTTTGAATATAAACGTTAGAGATGAGAACCATAAATAACGATTTTTTTCTTTCGTTATAAACTAAAACTTGAGAGCTATATTTAGGATTAAAAATCATTTACCCTTTACGTTTAAAACTTCAGAGCTTTAGCAAAGTAAATCGTAAAATCAAAATAATAAAAAAATTGCGATAAAATTGCGTTGATGGTAGTGCACAATGATGAAAAGATTATTTCTTTACGAAAATTTTTACGCAAAACATGAACATTTTCATAATTTTATGTTGATGTTCAACAGATTATTTCATAGCTTTTGAAGGATTTAAAAAAATCTTTTAGAATAGAACCATCCATGTTTCTGTAGACTCAAGTTACATAGTACCAAAACTGACAGGACTCAAGCACAAGGAGTTGGTCATGCATTTCAACTGACTACCGGAGTCAAGCGCAGCGAAGCTGTCAGATTTGTTGATTATATGGGTTTTCTATAGCGGTGAGTACATTCTACGTCGACACGTCGCAGCTAAGCGCAGCCGAGCGGAGTTCAAATTGAAATGGTTTCAACTTTGACGCAGCCTTGCACTTGCCATTTGCGACGGTAGAAAGTTGAATTTCGATTTGAATTTGAATTGAAATTTCAATAACATTTTTAAATAAAAGTGAATTTAGTGAGTCAAATCGTTCGATTTCAGCGACAGAATTGTAATCTGAAAATGGTTGTCGGACATTTGGCATTCCGGCGCGTTGTAGTGTAACCAGACATTTCTTTCGCTGCAGTAGAGCACTGTTGTCTGCGGTAGGCTTAGTTGACTGTAACTCAGCCATAACGCTAAATGGTCTAGACTCCAAGGACTGCTTTCGTCTTCGGACTTCTCTAGAGAGGACTAAGATGGCTGTGTTATCGGATACATCTAGAGCACCAGGAAGTGGGGCTATGGCAAATGAGCTAACTCCGCGGATAAGAGATAGGATGGACTAGAATTTATTCCGAACCCTGGCTCAATCCTCACTATGAAAACTATGCATATAAGGCAGTGTGTATCCCACAGCCAGCGAAACCACAAGCCCCCATGGTGGAATATGGCAAGAGTGCAGGAAGGAGTTCAACGGCTGTAAAAAATCGAATGAATAGTCGCTGTATGAAACAAAGCTAAAAGCTTTCAAGTACGCTGTACGCAAGGCAAAGAGGTCCTCATGGAGATCTCTTTCTGGAAACGTGAAGATTCTCAGTGAGTAAACCGCCTTCGTAAGAATTTAAGCACGATACCGAAGGGTATGGAGTGCACCATGAATCCTGATGGTATTTGGACTAGTTCGATCGCAGATACTCACATGGACGCATATTTGCCGGATAATTATTGTCATCCTCAAGAAGCAGCACACCAAACGGGGCAGGCCCCCAGCTTAATGCAATCTCTGACGTTGCCTGTACACAATGGCTCACGAGGGACCACTGCAATGGTTCTCATGATAGCAATCATCACAAAGTTGCTTCTGAGCACTGAGCCACTAGGCGGGCCAGTCCTGATTTTTCACAATGTGTTGAGGAAAGCCGCTCCCAAATTCTATCCTCCTCCATCATCATTTCCATTCTTTACCACTGTCGGCGACTATACAAGACATCGCGCCTCTACACAATGGTGGTGACCTGCAGAGGCCCATGATAATGGGCCTAATGTAGAGGCGACATTGGATTCTTCAATTTTCAATTAATGTGGGCCACTGACTCGTCCGAGACGTTTAAAACTTTTGGCTGGTGGCTTTCTTTTCGCTGATGTCCATAGAAGTAACATTACCATGGCTGATGGATATATGTACGGGGGTTGGTCCAAAAGTAATGATAATGAATATAAACCAAGGATTTAAACTTAAATAAAGTATTTGCTTTTCAACATAGTCTTCTAACAATCTAATACATTTAGTACATCCTTTTTCCAAAACCAGGTTACCATTAGAAAAAAATTATTTGTCTTTATTCTTTCAAAACGCCTCAACAGTGGCCATCATTTCTTTATCATCTTCAAATATCTTGCCCCGAAAGTGTTCTTTGAGGCAGAGGTAGAAGATCTTGCGAATTAGGCAGATGTACAATCAGGTCGAATCCTGTTTCTTCAATTGCAGCCATCGCAGCTGCAGCCTTGTGAACCGGTGCGTTGTCTTGAAGAAACAATATTCCGGCTCGCAGTTTGCTGCGTCTTTATTCCTCAATAGCGTCCCGCAATCTCCTCATTTTATCTGCGTAGTAAGAACCTGATATAGTGGCTCCGTTTTCCAAACATTCCATCATAATAGTTCCTTCAGCGTCCCAAAAACAGATGCATAACCTTACCTGTAGAGATCGACACTTTGAGTTTCTTTAGCGTCGGTGAAGAGGGTCGCTTCCAGGTCATCGATTGCTGTTTGGTTTCTGGATTAAAACGGTGGATGCAAGTTTCGACCATGATCACGAAACGTAACAAGAAATTTTCCTGATCTACTTGGAATTTTTCGAGATTCACCCTCAAAATTTCGACTCGTTTCTTCTTTGGTCGTCGGTTAACATTCTCGGCCTCTAACGCGCAGAGACCTTCTTCATGTATAATTTTTGGACAACGATTCTTTGAACACTGTCATACGATATCATTATGACCTCAGCTACATGACTGATGGTCACTCTTTGATCTGGCAATACGACATCTTCGACTTTTTTCTCGTTGTCTTCAGTGAGGGACGTGGTATCCTTCACGGTGTCAACCTTAAGTGGATGTTTTTCCCAACTTAAACTCCTTTGCCCAGCTTTCAATGGTGGAATATGGAGGTGCAGAACCCCTTGATGTTTCTACCAAGTCGCTGTCTAAGTCTTTGGTAGACATTTTTTTCAGAGACGGGTACTTAATGGCAGCTCTAATTTTGATATTCTCTCTTCGAAGATTCGTGTTCTAATGAATGTATCGCCCTGGAATCGTGGCCTAGTTATATATTTTTTATGCTGACCTAGTGGGTGCGGTAGTAAACATTTTTTTTTTTAATTTTATGCGAACTGGAAATAACCGATCATGACTACTTTTGGATTAACCATATGGGATATATTCTTGTGTATGAGCAATATCCTCGTAAGTTCTCAAGATAGTTTTTATCGTCCAACTTCTTAAGAATAGGGTGGTAACATTTTCTTTGGGAAATACTCACTTAAGGCAAGGTGTCAGCACGGGTACACCGCAAGGTGGAATCGTCTCTCTTCTGTTGTTGAACGTTAAGGTTTAAATACTGTTTTAATAGGGCTCGGACGTGCCGGCTGCAGAGTGATTGCTTATGCAGACGATGTCGGAAAAGTATTTATCTTCCGTTTAGGAAGTGCTAAATCACACTCTTGACACACTTTCACGTGGGAGATGTGAGTAAGTTTGGAACGAAACGGAACTAGTACTGTTTACAAGGAAGTACAAACTTCATCTGTTCGACTTATAATTGTATTGTTTGCGGTGGCTACTTTTAAGGCTGCTTACCAGCATTTGCTTGAAATATTATGAAGTTTAGCTGCATTTCTGGTGACGACAAGGGCACTCTGCATCACCCGTGCTAAGGTACTTTTTGTGTTGTTTCATTGGTTACCAATCAATCTACTAACCTTACAGCAAGATAACTTCGCTACCGTAAGACTGAATTGAATTTCTGTGTGAACTAGAACCGGGTCTGGCCACGCCAAAATCTTATCTGAGAGGGCTTCCTCTCCAATGGGCGTTGACTACACCGTTCCGGACGTTCTACCAGATTTGGAGTTTACAATTCCTATTCTTGGTAGTGATCAATGGCGTGATGGTGTCAGGTTACCTGTGTACACCGATGGCTCGAAGCTGAACAATAAAGTCCGAGGGGATGTCCTCTGATGAGTTAAACCTCAAGCTGTCCCTTCGATTTAAGTATCTCCCATTTAAGTATCTTTCAGGCGGAGGTTGTGGCTATATTCGTAAACAGTTTGAAGGGAACGGGTAAGAGAGAGATATGGCTAAACCCTTCGGATAGCATGTGTGGAGCAAACAATTCATTGCAGTTTACAGGTGAGCGAGGGATCACTTGGATCGAAATATCTTTTAAAATAAGTTACTATTATATTGAAGTTACACTGATTATCAACATCTTTCAAAATCAGACTAGGTTAGTAGACGCAAACAACTCATATAACTCCATTGTAATTATAGCATCATATTCATCAATGATAAGCTAGCTCATGAATGCTAAATGGTTGAATCTCTTAAGGTAAAATACAAGAATTCGACTTTGTTTGCAATTGACTATTCTTTACTTCATATATGTATATTCATTTATAATTAGATTATTTAAGCAAATATGTTTTAATTATATTTGTTGTATGTTTGATAGAGCTATTATTTTAAAAATAAAAACTGTGGCAGGTATGCTGAAGTTTAAGAATAATACTAGAATAGTATTCTATCGAAATATCATCTCATACATCAATGCAACATTATTAGAATACCCAAAAAATATATAAACATGTAATCTGATTATAAATAAGGCACAATGGCATAGTTTTAGCTTGAAAGCATTGGCATGTGTACACGACAACCTTGAAAAGCGATATTCGTGGTTCACTAGCAATCACTATTTGAAGAACTTGAGAATAATCGTGATGTACAATACATAATAGTAATCTGCTATCACAGTCGAGTCCAATCTAATTTCGTGTGATAATTGAACGAGCACGACAAACACGATAATTATCCGTCTAATCGTTGGTCATCTTTATCTTCTTCTTTCTCTAATATTCAAAAAAGAAAACAAACACACACTACCTAATTATGGATAATTATTTTCAGGTAAAATTTCGAATGCACACTTTAAATCAAGTTGTCAGTGAAAGTAAGCGAAAGTAATCTAAATATATTTCTGATCATTTCTCAAAGCGAAATCTTATAAGTATATGGATAAAATTTTCCATTCGATTCACTCATCGAAAATAAATACTTATCGTTTCATTCAAAACACAAAACATCAACAATTTTTTTCATGTGGTATATTCAACTGATTAATCAAAACTCTATTATCTCAACGCAATCGACTAAGTGCATTGGAGCGTAAACGAAGGGAAATAAAAGAAAAACAACAATTTGTGATGTATGTGTAATGACCAGCAGTTATTTAGAAGTCATTTTAACCGGCGGCAATGCATTACGAACGTTACCTATGTCAAACTGATTTGGAATTAATTTCTCAAATACTTTTTTGTCCTGCGCTATTGATTGAGTGGATAGACCTTTCAATGCTGCGCTTCATTAAATGCATCACGGTTTCAATCTTTTGAATCGGTTTGTTCGTTCCTGCAATGCAGCATCAAGCATTGTTCATTTTACATGCATATGTGCCAGTTACACCATAACAACAACAGCAATATACTACGAGTACATTCATTATAGCAATACCCTACTCTACAGCAAATCATCAACTCTTCGCCATTCGATCGTTATGTGGGAAATACATATTGGCCGAGACCAGGCGAGCCGAAGTCAGACGAGACCGCGAACATGTGGACGGCATTTGACAGCTCGTCCGAAATCGCTTTGGCTCGTGCTCAACATCCATTCCGATCGGAAAGCGGACGAGCGCCTCTGACACCTGTCAAAGTCGCTTGTCTGGACCGTCCACACACTCGGCTCGCCTGGGCTCGGCCAATATCTATTTGGCACATTAGATGGAAATGGCAGTCAAGCGAAAAGATTCAAATAAAAATAAACGAAAAGCCATGAGTAATTCAAAGGTTACTGATATTGCACGGAATCCTCATCAAGTAGGAGGAGGAGGAGAAGAAGAAGAAGCACCTTTGGGAAATACGGTGTCTTCTTTGTTTCGTTTCGCCTACAGCAAAACCTTTGGATGCAGTTGCAGCACTAAAGAGAAACCAACGTGATGAAGACTCGTAGCTAACTAAGTAATAATCACAAAAGTCGTGATAATTCCAATCATGCAAGAGCGTTGACCTAAAATCTGATTTTCTTAATTTGAATAAGATACATCTTGAACATAAGAAGTATCTTATTCCACATAAGGAATTCGAAATGTGTAGCATGGTTTAAGTTGGGTGAATAATGTTGGAAGATCAACCAAATCTAGCACCCACATACCCGGGAAATATCACAGAAGATCATCACAAAGTGACAAAAATTATCTGCGGCACCGTTATCATCATGTTTTTGGCAGCACAGTTAATGTTCCAGAACGTTTCCTAAATTACTTTTTGTTTTTGTACTATTTAATATGATTCATATTTGATGTGCCTTGTAATGATACAGTCAATTTTGGACAATAGATATGAATCTGCAAAATAAACTAATGTTCAGGCATGGTTCATTTAAAGCAATTACGATCTGTTGTATCTACTGAATTTTAACCTTGAACAGGTACAGTTTCCGGAAGTGCGAAAGAATAATTTTGTGCAGTTAGGAGAGCTAGATTTTAGTAAAATAGTATTTAAACGTTGCATTATTGTTTAATCAACCAATTCAAGACAATTTTGTTGTTGTTTTTTAATTCAAAAATTCAAAATTGTTCAACTAACATTTGCATCTTGAAGATACTGAAGTTGAGCATCACGCTCTAGTTTCAAGCATAAACAGCATAAGCTCAAATGCAACAAACTTTTCAATTCATAGTCCTTAGCACTGCTTTTCAAATCAATAATCAAATAGTCAATTTGCATTCGATCGCTGTGTTCAAAACATAATGGCACAATAGACTTTCTAACTTGTTCGACAAATATTTACCCGAATGACTTAGTGAAAGATTTACAAGCCATTCAGTGCAGTTAATGTATGCCGATTTAAATTTCTCAATTTCGACCGTAAAAACCGTGATAATTCTTATATCTAGTACGGAACATAATTTTAAGGTTAACATTGTCGGTCGATATCATGCTCAAGTATTCATAAATTACTTTAGATATTGATTTTTTGCTTCTTTGCTGTTGCATTTCTGATCCTACAATCTCATGAACTACATGAAATCGAAAGATGTTTGATGTGATTTTGGAATTACTTCTTACGCAAAACAAAAAAATCGAACTACTGTCTTCGATTCAGAGATACATATTTACAGATAGTCCCCCAACTGTTTCATATTATCAGTATTTTAAGCGAAAACACGAAACATGCATTTTCTGATCGCGTAAAAATTTCTTCGACAGCAAACAACTAGATAAGTTTAGTATACTATTACGGGACATCTAGTAACATATCATGAGACACAAGATGCCTGTTTATCACACAGTCGTGAATCACGCCAGAAGACTGCTTATTATGATATACTAATAAAAAAGGACCTCATATGGCCAAAAACCTAGAGACTTATAAACTTACGGTTAGATCATAGAAATAAGTAGGTTAATATTAGCACAAGCTGTTAATAACAATCGAACACAGCATAACAAAGTAATTCGCCAACAAGTACGAATTAATCTACTCAAGGTTATTACTACTAAAGAAAGAATGTATATTAATATCATATTTACTCAACATACGCCTGACACTGAATCCGATCCACACTAAGCACTAGCAAAGTAGTGCCTAGAAGTAACACACTTTTTAACATTTTCGATTAAATTATTCTGGCCGGCGCACGAAAAATGAATGCAAGTATTGCTAAAGAGTTTGAATTGAGAGCAGCCCGACTGAGAAAAACAAGTCTATTATTCAAATAAAAAATAAAACGTCACAATTAACGAAAATTTTCAAAACTCGCCACTTTCTTTTCGACGGGTTCACGTCTTTCGTTCTCGCACTTTCTACACGAAATGACTAACACTCGTACTTGAGCGAAGTTATAGATGATATCTGTCCAACAGCACTGAATGCACTTGTTCGCTTCTTCGTTCTTCAGTCACTAAAATATCTTTTCACTTGAGTTCTTTTATGTTTGAGTTGAAAGTTAGTAGATTTGAGCGGTTTCAAATGGTATAGACACTTGGATTAGCTGGGTTTGGTGGTCGGTTTGGAATCGACTTTATAACTAACTGGAAATCAGATGAAGCAGGCCCGTATTTATAAGGTCCGAGCTTGTAAATTGCCGGCTGGTACGTGGTGACGATCCACGACGACACCCGTTGCGTCCAAAGTTGCGGAGAGTATCTGATCCAAACAATTTATTTTGTTGGGTGTCATCGGAAATGTTCTGGAATTGTATGATACAAAGATAGAGATACTGTTTTGTGGAGTTTTTTTCAGTATCTGGCATGATGAGGGGTTGACTGGAAGTGGATTGTAGATTCAGTTCCACTAGTTTTTACAAGCTCTCACTTCTTCATCTTGTACATGATGTATTATTGTTTTGGTAGTAAACAACGTTTGCACTTATTAATTGTAGCATATTCGGACATATGCATGCACTGAAGACAATATGGCTTGGATTTCCAAGCGGTTTCACTTAAGGTTAGAGCGTCTTCGAGGAAATATATAATCAGTGCATGATCTTCTTGGGTGAGAGTTAGTAAATAACACTCAAAAATTCTCGAAAATGTTGCAAAATATTATTTTTACCCCAGTAACTATTAACCTCTTTATCTTGTAAACATCTTTGAAAAATAATGAATTTTCGAGTATTAATTATAAACGTAATCTTGTTTACAAGTTTTTTAACGATCAACTCAAAAAACAAAATACCACTCATAATGTTATCGATGAGTAATCACGAATATGGCTTGAAGCTAAAATCAATAAACAAATTAAATGCATTGTGGATTGCAAAACTCAAATATTGGAGCATATCACTAAAATTTCACGTTATTGAATGTTAAAATGTCTTCGTAAGATGGTCTGGGTTGATGTCTGTCTGACGTCGATGTACACTATCACTAGTATCGTTGCATATTTTTATTTATATTTTCTCAGGTGGTGTATATTTTGAGTTAAAGCTAGAAAGTTCTAGTGCTGAATTCAGACAGACAAATGATAGATAGAAAGGTTGCAGTAGGAATTGATCGTTTATTTATGTAGCCTTTTTTGTAGCGCAAGCAGCACCATCCATGGAAGCTCATTTATTGATGGGAATATGGTTCTTTCGAACCAGAAACGAAATATCTTCGAACCAAAAGGTTGATCCAAAAAATGAGCGGGCTGAGTTTGAGCAATGGAAAAAAGTACTGCGAGATAGGTTATCATTGCGAAATGCTGGTAATTTGCAGTGAAAAATATATGCTTTCAATAGATCTGAGTTGGTGCAGATATTAGCGATATTTTAACTACTTAAATTACGTTTCCTAAACTACAGAGTATTAAGTAGTAAACTAGCTAGCTACTAGTACTAAACTACTAGCACTGAGCTACTAGTCACTAAGCATGAGTTAGAGGTTAGGATAGTGATAGGATAGTTAGGACAGATTAGGATAGTGAGGTGTATGATTCGGTTGTCTCAATTGTCAAAACATCTCGAAACATCTCGATGGCTCAGTTGGATTCGATTGTTGACTCTATGGTGAAGTGCAATCAAGAGAGTCGAGCAAAACATCTCCCAATCTGTCAGTCGGTCGATCGGCAATCGAGCAGGCTATAGAGTACGTTTCGCTTAGGTAGTCAATGCAGCATGCGAAAATTCAGCAGTTTTGGTGATTTTCAAAGGTATTATTGAATGAATTGTCAAAAAATGATGCACATACATATATATAACTTTAAAATAAAGTAACCGGTAATTCCATTTTTTGAACAAAATATTTCTTTATTCGTCTACATTAATGTTTTTGCCTTCAAAATAGTCCCCATTCGATATTATGCACTTGTGCCAGCGCTTCTTACAATCCTCGAAACTCGATATTTGGGATAGCCTTCAGCTCTTCCATGACATCTAAAGGTTCTCTTTATTTTTGGAAATTGGAAAAAGTCACACGGAGCCATCTCTGGCGAATATGGAGGCTGGGGCATCGTTGCATTATTGTTTTTGGCCAAAAATTCACGAACAAGCAATGAAGTGTGAGCAGGTGAATTGTCGTGATGCAAAAGCCATGAATTGGTTTGCCCAAATTCGGGGTTTTTTTTCGGATTGCTTCACGCAAACGGCGATGAACTTGTAGGTAGTACTCTTTATTGACCGTTTGACTTGGTGGCGAAAATTCATGATGCACTATGCTATTAAAATTGAAGAAAACAGTAAGCCTCACCTTCACGTTCGACCGCACATGACGAGCATTTTTCGGTCTTGGCGATCCAGAATGCCTCCACTGGGACGATTCAGCCCTATTTTCGACGTCATATCCATAAACTCATGTTTCGTCACCTGTTATAACACATTTCAGTTTCGTTGACTTCATTTAGTGACACCTGAGCAACTTCCATTTGCCGTGTTTTTGTGCAACAATTTTAGAACAAATTTTGCTCCAACGCGTTTCATACTCAAAACATTCGAAAAAAATTCATGGCATGAGCCAATCGATATGCCAACGTCATCAGCGACTTCTGTGATTATTATTCGGCGAACGTTCATACCCATTTCTTTTACTTTTTCCACGTTTTCATCGGTTGTTGATGTGCTGGGGCGTCCGGGGCGTTCGTCATCTTCAACGTCTTCACTTCCATCTTGGAAACGCTTAAATCACTCGTAAACTCTTGTGTTTACTTGTAGCAGACTCATGATAGGCCTTTGTTAACATTTTACACACTTTGATACACCTAATTTCATTTTTTACACAAATTTGTTTTTAGCAAACAAAAATCGCCGAGCTAATAAAAACACGTCTAACCTTAGCATTCAAATCATTTTTCGCGTTTGATAAAATAAGGCACTCGATTTATAAGTTTAATGCTTTGTCCACCCTTTTAGTTTGAAATTTTCGAAATTTTGCGTCACACACGAACGGTAGCTCTGTGGCAAATCATCTATTTACTGAGCACACAAATTTCAAAATTTCAATCATCAGATCAAATTGAATATTTACAGAAAGTAATTGTTTTGATTAAGCACAGCTCTGATAGAAGTTATTTGCAGTTATCAGTCATCAGGTTTAAAACGAAATTCACAATGTAAGTTTGACAGAGCTTCGATTGTCAAAATTGGATTAGGTTGCCAACTACAATGATTTTGGTCATTTTTTTTTACTTATAACTAAATTTTCAAGTTGTGGCTACGCTCCAATGAGCATAATAAAATATCTTTCAATTTTCTAAAAAATAATGTTTTTGCCGGCGGGAGCACCAAGAATATTCCCAATTCTGATGCAGTTATTGGATTGAAACGAAATTCACAGAATAAATTGATCTAGATGTGAAGCTAGTTTACTGCAACTAAGCAAATGTACTGGCAAAGAGTTTTTAGCGAGGAGCATTTATATATTATTCAAAGCAGATTAAGATAGAAATAATTCCCCTTAACATCTTCACCGAATCAATCAAAATCCTATCTTGCCTTTAACTTCCGATCCAGTTATCGGATCAAAACGGAATTCGCAGAGTATGTAAGTTTCTCAAAGTGAAGCAGATTTGGTATACTTTTACTGTCGATGCTGGTAACAGCGGTAATTTTGTCATTATGGTACCAAGAGATGCCACTTACTACCATTAAGTCTTCATAGGGTAAACACCTTATGATGTAAACTAGCAAGAACTCGTTTTATTTGAAAGATCGATTTTTCCTTCCTTCGATGCTACGGATGGCCAACTTTTTCCCCTTTCAATGTGTGTGTATGTGTTGCTGGGATTTTTGATTTGTATAAAAATAGTGTGTTTCTAGCAAGAAGCCTTACTCCGCCCATACCCCACGGCCGACGCCACTGAGCTAGCTGACAAGGAGAGCACGCAGTGCACTGTTTATGGAATAGGGCTAAGAAACTTTTCATATTGCATTGGCAACCCTAATTGTAATAACTTTTTTCCATTGCACTCACTTCAGAAGGTAGGGGCATACGCTTTTCACTGCAGTTAGCCCTGCAATCGTGGAGTTGATGCTACGGTCAGATGACGCCTAGTCAGCTCTGACAGCATCTGGGGAATTGGTATTGCGCTCGAAAAATGACAATGGAGGCCTTACAAATTCCTGAAAGTCTGACAGAACGAAGGCAAGCCGGTGGGACACCTAGCATGTACCAGTAACACGGCTGAGCTGAAGTAATGCGAAAGCGGTTCTAGTTCAGATTCACGTGGTCAGCGGATGATGATGATCTCACATAATCCTGTATTGTTAGCAGGAAACCTTTTGAAGGTCTTTTGAGACCCATTCAAAATAAAACAAGCATATATTTATTAAATGCTTATTAAACTCCATCACATTCAATCTGTCTATAGGTTTTAAAAAAAAATACAAAATCTTCTCAAGGACTACTACAGGGCAAAAAACACGTTTCGTTACTACGAGAATCATAAATCGGAAGACTTTAAAATCCATTTCATTCCAGAAAGACTTTGAAATCCATAAAAGTTAATATATTTAATACATTAATTAGGTATAAAAACGAAGATATCTTTTTTCATTGAAATTGCATCTTATCATCCAGACTATCCTATTTCCATCGTTATATAACAGATAAAACTCCCAAAACTTATTTTCGACTTGGAATTAGTTTCGCTGCTTATTTTTTTCTTGTTTATGATAATCAAAGCAATCCATTAGATGATTTGCCGGTGATCCGAGAGAACACAACAGTAAAATCACATCAGGTGACCACAAGAGCCACTCTAATTTTGTGACTCATAGAGAAAATTGTAAATGAGGGTACATTAAGTTGGCATGTCATTTTGATTTACATAGATCGACATTAAGAAACCATCCAGCAAAAAATGATATCAAAATCCCAATAGTTGCCGGGTAACTTGTCCCGAAACGTCGAAGTATTCTAGAAAGATCGATCTGCTCGATATGGATAGAAAAAAATATGTATATTCATTTTTACTGACGGCAGGGTTCCCACTTTTGATACATTTGTATCATTTTGATACATTTTTATTTGAAACTTATATTTTTGATACAATGGTACAGTAGCTCACTGAATTATGGCAAAATGATACATTTTGTCATACAGTAAATTAATTCAATTTTTTAATTTTGCTGGCATGTACCAACCAAATCTCCTCTCTCTAGCAGTAATAACTGCCAACTTAAATCTACGTTACACTCTGAACTATGAAAGATATCTAATATGTCATGACTCGGAAGATTTGAAATGTTCAAGCTATTTAAATAGTAACGAGAAAATGAATGTTGAAGCGTTTTAGGATAAACCGAGTTTGGTTGAAAACAATTTAGGTGAATCAATGACATCCGCCGCCTTTCATGTTGGCTTTAATAGTAATACCTTAAAGTTTACCTGAGAATGAGGTTTTCCTGTATTAAACTTGGATAGCAATGTAAAAAAGAACTGATTAGAGTTGAAAAGAAATTAGAAGAATTTTGAGAAGCAAGAAACCAAACAATGCTTGGGTTCCACTTGCCCAAAACATATCCTTTTATTCATCATATTGATCAAATATTTCGATAGCTATGTAATTCCTTTTTAAGCCGAAGAATATTGTTATTTTTTTGATAATTTAAATCAATGACTTTCCCTGAAAATAATGTGCGCTCCGTATTAATTTCGTGAAAATTTTGAGTGAATTCGTAAAGAACCCTCATTTTGTAATAATTTTATTCTGTGTAGCTTCAATATTAATGGCAATATACAGATGAAAAATAAGAGGAAGCAATTTGTGACATTTTTATTTTACTCTACTCTATATAATTCAATAAATATAGTAGCTTCAAACAAAATTTTTTTTTATATTATTGCTTATAGTTTCAGTACCTCGACCCAAATACACTTTTAGGAACTTTTTGATACATTTTTACCAATATTGATACACTTTTTGAAGAAATTTGATACGGCGGAAAATTTAGGAGTGGGAACACTGAATGACGGCATTTTGCGAGTGTAAAATGATACTTATTCCATGCGACATAATATTGTACACATCACTCACTGATGTTCTAAAGATATTTTTTTATCTGCCTGCCAATCACAATGTAGGAGCAAGTATGTACGCACCTAGAGTATACAATTTTAACCATGTATTTGCTGAACAGAAATAGACAGTTTCGCGCATAGCCAGTCAGCTCGTCAAGTGCTTGGCGAGCTCATTGATTATTAATGATTCATTAATATCTATTATTCAGATCAGCTGGAGCGTGGGGATTATGGCTTGCATTGTTTTCGCTAATCCCCAGTGCGACCGATTCAATCGTCTCAAACCGCAAATTGGATTCGTCATTGTACCTAGATGAGTGGAGAGTCATAAATCTACTGTTTTTATGATGAGAGAAGCTTGCATAGAGTACGTGCTAGTAGTTTATCTGGAGGAAAACATCTAATAAGAAGTATAATTTTGCAGCTTCCGAAAAATAAAGTGAATTTATTTATGATTGGATCTATTTTCAGCACTTTTAATTGTAAGCATACTTGAAAAAAATTGAAGATCTTCATGGATGAAAGGCTACAACTTTTTTACTATCCACACTTACCAAAGCAAACAAAAAAAGTCGGTTCCATAGTGTAACGGAATTATGCGTATACAATATGCACCTATAAACTATTCAAGTCACATTTTCTGTTGTTGATTCAAAGAAAAAGAAAAAACGGCGAAAGAGGTGACAATCAAAAGCCTCGATGCCTATTTCTTTGTTTATTGTTAACACAACAGAAAGGTTAATCACCCACCGATTTCGCTCCGTTCAAGCGAGTGCATAAGTGCCCATAGAAATCTTATGAGTAGGTACCAAACCAAGAGCTAACTACCCATTTTCAATTGAATTATACTTGTAATTAATATCAAATTTAAAAATGCTCTAATGGTTTGAGGCCAGTACTGTCGAAATCGAGCAATTTACAGTAATCCTCTATTCAGATTTCGTCTTGAATCGAATAGTACAGGTTTCCATTCCAGTGAGCCAACTTTAATTAGGAACCGTTTGCGAGTGTGACCGAAATAATAAAACCTGATGCGAAATTTAATAAAAACGCATGACACCACATTTACAAAGCGACAGCATTTGAATTAAGACGTACATATGCGTCACTCTTTCACCGCCTGTAGTTCGAAGCCATTGTTGTGTTCCGTTGAAAGCAAGTGAAAACAGCTGGTTCGCTTGCTAGTCTACCTGTAATGGAAAAGAAAGGTTTTTTTTTTATGCGGGGCTGCCAAGACGGCACTTGACGAGTCTGTAATAGCAAAAACCCTGGTAAATAGAAGACCAAACAAAAAGCTTAACGTTGTTTACCTCGTTGTGAAAACTTGATGAAGTGAAATATATTAAGTGGAATATGGGTAAGTGTACTCAGAGTAGAGTTACAAAAGCATTCATTCGCACTAATGCATTTTTGTTTGGTCATAATGCAGAATTGGGCACAATTGAGTAAAGGTGAATGGGCGGAAATTAGAAGAAGTAGAGCCCCGTTGCAACCGTTAGAGTCAAGTTCAAGATGTTGAAGGGGTACATGGTTTATTTTCTTGGCAACTGCAATGATTAGCATGTGTTAGGAGTGAAAATAGTTATCGTGGTGATGCTAATTCTATAAATTTTAGTGATTTGTCAAAATATAGATTTTTGTCAAGCAGACATTAGATTGTAAACATTATACCTAAGCATATATAGTACTTCGAACGATTCGATTCATCAATACATATTAATTAGGTTGCTTGGACATGTCACCAATGTTAAGTAAATAAATTCAGTTCTTCATAATAGAGAAAGCTTCTAGCTAAGTCTTGTGAGTTAAGTCTTCTAATTAAGTCTTCATTTGGATAAAATTAGGACATAACTCATTCAATAAATATCCAGCTTTATTTGTAAAAAAGTTCTTTAGGAGAAGAAGTATCTGACTGACTTGCTAAACAATAAACAAATTAGTTGCGCAACATGAAAACGGGTAAACCTTTCACGCAAGTTAGGGTACAGAAAAGTTCGTTCAGAAAATATAGATCTATATCGGCTAATAAATTGTAACCTCTAATATGAAACTTCTGAAGTTAAAAACTTCCGAAATCCAGAGTCATCAACACTTTCAATTTACCTTTGTTGAAATTAATATTTGAATAAGACATTGGTGTATCAATTCATTGAAATCAGGTTGAAAAGGTACCGACGTTAAAATAATCAGTACTAGTGAGGAAGATTTTGTTCAACTGATATTTTGCTCTCTCATGAAAAAGGATGGCATTGCCATGACAAATTTGATTAACATTGAAGTCGATTTCAATACCTCTTTAGCATACCAAGATTTTTATTAAGGTGTCGATTCATTGACTCATTATTTTCCTATCCAGGTGTATTTCTGCATATTTTACTTCCTCCTGTAAACGCATTTCTGTGTCTCTATACTACTATCTCGATTTTTCATTTCCTGCCAAAGCGAACTATATTGGTCTTTTTAGGGTTTATGTAGAGAACCTCCTCCGCGCATCATTCAAGAATCCAAATGTGAGGCTCTTAATATTACCGTGATGTTATCCGCGTATCCGGGAGCTGTTAATCTCTTTCTGTTGAGGGTCCTAAGAAGATCGAGAGCCTGTTGGGACCAAAGCAGGGGGATAATACCTATCGCCGAACAGCCTTTCCTAGTGTTCGCCCTTAGCTTTGCTGTACTAGCTCCAAGAATACAGCTTGGTACCTTATTAATTTACTCACTCATTTCACTACCTCTTGAAGGATTTCTCTCCTCTGAGGTCCATAATGCAGCGAGTCGTATTTTGTCACATGTTCTTTCTATGGCCACGAAAGCGCATAGTGCGATATTCTGACCATCCAATACTTTTTCCATTATTTGTACCAGCTTATATGTAGCTGACAAAGTATAATTGTCCTTTTCATAGGCATACTGAAATTTTTTTAGTGAGATCTTCACTAAGAGGTCACTATATATGTAAAGGTCGATCAGATCTCCATGGCCTATAAAGGTTTGGGAGGTCAGTTAGTCTGTTGCCACCATCAACACCACCAGCGCCAACCTCTACGATTCTAGTATGTACACTGAGAAAACACATGGCGCCAGACGCCATATTTTATAGACTTCTGGCGCCATGTACATAGTCGATTTAGGGATTGTGATAAAATATAGCGCCACACGCCATAATACATGGCGGAAAGTACATAGGCCTACACGCCATATACTATAGTCTTCCACGCCATGTACATTTCGTGGCGGACTATATTACATGGCGTGGAGAACTATAGTGCATGGCGTGGAGGACTATAGTACATGGCGTGAAGGACTATAGTACATGGCGTGAAGGACTATAGTACATGGCGTGAAGGACTATAGTACATGGCGTAGAAGACTATAGTACATGGGGTGGAAGACTATAGTACATTGAAGAAGCAAATCAGTCAAAACAGTGCTACTGACCATTAATGAGCACACGGAGAAGTCACTTGGTTGCAACAAACAGGCGCTGGCTGCATTTAGAGTCGCCGAAGGAGCCATTCAATAATATGCGCCCTTAGCCGATTGAGAATGTTGTCGATCTATCGTCGATACTCAAGTATCACTTGCTGACATTTATAGATCCCCTCACACAGTATGGCTGCGAGTTATAATTGGAGTGCCATGAGCCATGTAATATTTAATTGGGCCATAATTTTTGCGCCATGTAATTATGGCGCTGGGAGCTATACTGCATGGCTCAGGGCACTATGTGCATAGCGTGTGGCACCATAAATGCTGCGCCATGTAACATGGGACCACGCGCTATGTAGATTCTGAGATTATGGCGCTGGGAGCCATATTGCATGGCTTAGAGTACTATGTACATGGCGTATGGGACCATAAATAATGCGCTATGTTACATGGATCTGGGCGCTATGTGGATTTTTTTCAGTGTAGCTGAGTGTCAAGCTTTCTCTAAAAATGTGTACCAGGATGACTTTCCTTTGCAGCTTATCTGGTCGTGGAGATTTAAAGGATTTGAAGAAGTTTACTGCCCATGTAACCTTTTCATACGATATAATTTGTTTAATCAATGGTGACTGAGATGTCCGCTTAGGGCATTCGTCTTCTTCCCCATCCTTGCTACGACTAATAATTTTGCACTCTGCGAAGTGTGTTTTGAGCCACACTTCCAGTGTTCCACCAAATGTATTTGTCATTCCTTCACCTGTGACTAGTCTTATATGCCCTTGTGATGCCGTTGAGACTATCACAGAAGGTACTTCAAGCCTTCTGTTTGGCTTTCCTCAGCTCTTTGATCTATTACACGCTCGTTTTGGGGGCTCTAGTTTTTGCGGGACAGTGGTCATGGTCGAGTTCAAGGATTATTTTGGTGGCTTTCCCCATCGTGTCCTATAATTCCACATTTGTATTGTAAATTAGATACAGGCTTTCTAGTCCAGCTGTAAAGCAATTTCGGCAGTCTTCGCATTCCGTGCACTTTGGTTGACTGTACTTGACCCTTTTTACGCTATTTTTTCTTAGTGACAATTGCCATTCCACTCCTTCATTGCACTGCACTGTTTGAAAAGAACTTGAGGTCAAATACATCTTGCCTGTTAGTTTTTCGGAACGTTGGTGTCCTGACTTTATTAGCTACAGAAGGAGTGCTCAGAGTGATTCACTTCTAGTTTTATCATTATTGCTTCCCCATGATGTGTGATATGCATTGGGATCACAGCCAATTATTAGCATTTTGTTCTCTCTTCTACAGTGGCCGACCAGACGTTGTTACTTGAAGCTTGATCCTCTTCTCCGGAAAGTAGGCTGAGGCAAATATCGCCTGTACTATATCTCCTTCAATGGTGAGCTGTGCTTGGATTTCCACGGTGTTCCTGTTAGTTAGGTACTATCACCGCCCTCGAATTATTCTCTTCCCTTGCGTCCCAGATTAACTTGCAATATTTTGCATCAAGGTCGCACATTATACCTCAAGGCCACATATTAAAACCCCATTTTATGGGTAATTGAGGCAAACCTGCTTCTTACTTCCACCAAGGAAGCTTTGGCATTGATTCCGGTTCACCTGTAAAGACCTCAACCTAGACTTTTAGTCGATTGAGAACCGCTGGGACCTGGTCTTACCTCCATATCGGTTTCATTGCACTCCATACTGGTGACTAGAGTGACGACCAGCTCATGTACCTTTGCAACCATCTTTTTAACGGTCAACTTAACTAGACCAAACCGGAAGCTTCCGTTTTCCTCCCCTTCAGTTATTCTGGAGGCTGACGTTTGGTATGCTGCTATGACTAGCAAAGCGCGCTCGCTTCATTTCTTCCTGAAACACGTTCTCCAGAACCTGGCATTAAGGTCCTCATTTTGGCATTTGACGAACGCCAGAATTTTTTCCTTTGCCTGGCCCACTGAGTTAGGGAAGTGGCCAACAAGGGCCTTGGGGTTGTGAATCAAGGATTCCTTTGTAGTCCACAGGTTGGTTCCTTCGCACGGCATTGTCTTTAGGACTTCCACCTTTGTCTATTCGGGCGTTGATCTAATTTTGCAACTAAGAGACACGGTTTCTAGTCCATAGGTAATGCTAAGGAAGCGAGGAGTAACGCCTTCACCATCGCCGCTAGTAGTCTCTCCTCAAGGGCATTCTGTACCTCATCCACTTGGAGAATCGTAAGAAGTCCTACGGGAAAATCGTTCATCATGATCGCCATTCCTAAACCCTGTAATCGTTATTCGTCTGTAATCGTCAATGATCGCCCGTTCTACACTCTGCTTCGATAAAAAATACCTGACGCTACCTTTTACTGGGTTGAGGTTGTTCCAGATGTTTTGGTGCCTCTTGTGATGTCACTTGTGACGTCAGCTTCTTTTCTTAGGCGTGCTGTCCTCTGAAAAAAGATTTTTGGCTCTGGACCGTTTCCTATTGTAATTGCAGCCATTGGTAGGAGTGGCTTTTCCGTGGCCTCTTCTTTGGATCCGCCGCTTTTCATAAAAAAAACTCATTGTTTTTTGGCTGCACCACTCATGCTCTTCGGTTTTAGAGCCACCATCTATAGCTCCTCCGAAATCACGTCGAGGGTCTCCATACTTCGGGATAGCTCCTCTGCCTTTGTTTGAGAATCCTACGTCGGAGGCAGAAGGGGAGTCTTTAGGAACCTCTGTCCCATTTTTCTCTTCTGGTCTGCCTCTCACAAAATGGGGTTTGGGTAGCGATTTTGCTCCTCTATTGTTTTACGTTCTTCAATTCTGCGGCTCTTTCCGACCGGTATTTTTAGATCTGCCATGGGACTTGGGCCTTAATAGGACATTTGATCTAATAGCTAATTCCCTGGAGTGCACTGGAGCGGCATTGTTTGATGGTCCTGGCCCTTGGGGGCGAACTTTTCAAGGCAGCTCCCTCCTTTATATAAATATTTGTACTCTGAATTTCATTCCCACGAATAAGATAAGAGGAATCATAAAGACCAGCCGTTTTATAATCCGTATCTTGGCTTATGCATGAAATTAGACGGACTGTTACTATCCGACAGGCATATTATTAACTGCTTAACACAGCAGCCATTTAGCCCTCGACATATGCTGTTAAACCATTAACTTGGGGATTTATTTGGTTAGGGGTTCACTCCTAAAAGGTCAAGCATGTTAGCGAACCCTTCGTTTTGGAATGATTGTTTACCACAGCCACCCTAAGAAGGTTGTGAAACAGACATCCAGCAGTTCGAATAAATACGATATAACCCTATTCGGCTGACGGGCAGATGTTGAGTTCTGGATATTTCATAGACGTCAATCATTTCTGTTTCACCCTCAGTGCCCTCTCTGCCACAATTTACAGCTAAAGTCATAATTTTCTTACAAGTTTTCCACTTTGTCAACACTATTTTAAACACTATTACATATTAAACACTATACACACTATTTTAAACATAATTGGAAATGTTAGCACATGGCACATGAAACTTTGATAAAACTTACTTTAAAATTAATGTAAAAAGTTGCCACTGACGAGGATAATAAGAGAAAAGATTGATGGCAGGCATTAACTAGCTTAAATCGTTAATAAAATGAATTTAGGTACTTAACTTTTTAAGCACCATTCATCAGTTGTTGCCAATGAAATGCATAGAGCAATGATATTTTTCTGATTGAATAACATATTTAAGGACAAAGCTAAGCATTCATTACTTCTTTTCATCAATGTTATTGGTTTTAGAAAATTACTTAATGCACTTTATAAAATCCAAGTGACTTGCATTTGACGCTTAACCTTGAAAGTAGATTAAAGTACACATATTGAAATTACGCATTGATTCAGCACAATTTGAAATGAACGCTTGTAAATTGCGTTCATTTGCTGAAAAGATTTCATGTCATCATCATCATCATCATTAAAATTCAGAACAACTCTAATACATTTATAATGAAATTTTTTTTTTGCAAATGTTCATTCGATAATTATTGGTAACATATTCTGATTGGTCTACATTTGAAGCAAGCAATGTATCTACTTTTTTTCTGTCGATGGCTGGTTTTTGTATGACGGATAAAGTCTAATAAATTTTAGCTTGCAAAAGTTGAGGGGATACTTCAGTTTTTGAATATAAAAGACTTCAACCGGAAACTTGATTTTTTCTATGCATATATCTTTATTCATGTTAGTGTGGTAAATGAGTGCATTACACAATGATTTGATGATTATTGCTCATAAGTGGATGATGTGCAATCATGTTCTCAAACAGCATTCCTTCTGACAAACGGGTGTAAGTTTTATTGCAGGTTAAATGGATAAGGCTATGTTTTATATCATCTATAATTTTACACGGAATTTCCTTTCATACTTTTTTTGTAATAAAACAAATTTTACGCAAAACAAAGATTTAGTGCTTCATGAACATGTCAGAATTATTCCTATTTTATACATCCAATGACTTGATTCGTTTTCAACATTTCTTCGTATGCCCAACGAACTACTCTTTATTGCTTCACTGCAAAACAGAGGAACATCACTAGATCATCATAGCAATGAATCATCGACTAACCGGTCGGCTAGTCTATCTAGTCATCGTCATCTATCTTTTGCAGAACTGGTTTCAAAGTCAAGTCAAGTGTTCTTGATCTTGAAACATGGGCTCAACAGGTACTCTGACACCGAGTTCATATCCATATGTAATTGCAGTCATTTTATAAGAATTAGTGGCAATCGTCACAACAACTAGATTACTTCGACTTTAAATGCCGTCTAATATTAGGTCTTACAAACGTTGCCTTAGTCTAGCTTCGAGGCGACTTCTTAATGATACCATGAAACGTTCAATCTGAAACGGTAATTTTTTCTTCGGCGGTAAATTAGATCTTCTTGTTGCAGCGGTAACTGCAAACTTGGTGGTCACAACATTTTGCACACAGTGATGCATTACGTTGTGAAGGTGGGAAGAAGCCACTGCTAATCGATAAGAGATTTTCGCGAAATCAGTGAAAGCACCAGGTGAGTTAAAATGGAAAGGAAGTGTAAATAATAGATATACTCTGAGCTAATGAGCCATACTGATTGCTTTCACATAAATGTAAATGACGGTGGTGGCGCCAGTCACTATGAATTATAGTCCTCGGTTTCTACTATTTAAGAAAAACATATGAATTTAATTTCTGAGAAAACCTTCTAATTGATAAATTGTTTTTGATTGGTGTGAAATTGTTCAAGAGAACTGATAGTAGGGAACGGTTGGGGAAAAAGTTAGTTTTTATTTAATAAATGTTCAAATTTAATCGAATCTGCATAAATATTAATTTTATGATGCTAATTTTGATTAAAAACATTGGGAAACAGTTTTGCTTGTTCATTTTTGGCGCTTGTTAATTAATCGAAATAATAATTTAATTTATTTATTCAATTGCCAAGTAATACAATAATAACAACAAAACAAACATGTAAGTAAATAAATAACTAAATAGATAAATTCAATGAATACAATGCATAAACACATTTACAAAGGACATACGTTAAATAGTAAAATAAATATACTTGGCAAAGTTTAATGTTTACATTTTATTACTTAAAAGAAACTACTTTGATAAGGGAAGATTTGTAGGATAACTTGGAAGCTGTCATGGAGTATTATCGGCACGTGTTATAGAATAATTTTCCGCATATATGGTTGAATGCATACTCTTGGAGCAAACGACTTTACCTTGTGTGTCTGATCGGGTTAGTCAATACTATCTTATTGCTCAAGTAGTCGGCTCTGGTAATTCACGTCAAATGCAAAGCAGGTAGATACAACGATTCTCCTGGATGAAACGGGAACCAAGGTCAGATAACCCAACGGTAACTCATATGATGTTAGGCTATGGAAATCACTAGGGTTATACATTTCTCGTAAAGCGAATATTAAAAATTGATTCTGTTCAAATTTGAATCTGCCACAATGGATTTGAAAGGCTGGGCTCCAGGCAATACTAGCATATTCAAGGAAAGGCCGTACAAATGAAGGTTACAACGACCTAGTATTATTATATAAAGTAACTGTTTGTTTGCTCGGAAAATGATATTGTCATTTGAGATGACGCCGAAGTCAAAAACTTTGTCAATCGTCAATAACTTTGTGTTTTTGTTTTTTTTTTTTTGGCGGGAAAACTTATAACCTGGCACTTATCAATATTCAGGGAAAGCTTGCTGACAGTGCATCACTGGTTAAGCGAGTCCAGTTTCAACTGAAGAAACTGTGTACCAGATTCTGATTGAATGATGTGCTAAATTTTCAAGTCAACAGTGTATTTGTCAGATCTGATAGGTCCGGTATGAATACCTATATAGTGAAAAGAAGATGACCAAGATGACTACTCTGTGGTACACCAAAGAAACTTTACAGTTTGGGTTCAATTGAAGCTGCAGCAGCTAATCTAGCCGAGTAAGGATTCAGCGACTCCAAAATTCTGTAGCTGTGTCGAAACCGTTTCTAAAGTCTGCGTAGAGTGCGTCAATTTGGTGAACTTTTTCTATTTTATACAGAAAATCCGCGGCTAGACTGTCAAATTCGTAGTAGTTAAACGACCTTTCTGAAACCCATGCTTTTGCTCATTTAGACGCAAGATCATTTAGATAATCAACAAGTGGGGAAAGTTTATCATACAAAACCTTTTCAAATAGTTTTGGACGGGTCGATAAAACGGCAATGCCTCTGTAATTTCTGATCGAGCGTATATCGTATTATTGAATATGAAATTGAAGACTTCCTGAGATAATATGTAGAGGGGTTATTAACTATTTGACACACTGAAAACAAAAAATGCAAGCAAAAAAATTGGGGAAGAAGATCAGAACCAGGACCTTTGTTGCAATTTATATGTTTCACAAAAACTGTTGGAGCAGAATCAGAGAAATACTAGAAAGTGATTAATGAATAAGGTACGAAAAAGTCTTTTTGAAAGCTTTGTGTGACGTAATCGCAGACATCTTGAGGAGAAGAAGATGGGAACTTCGACGACGATAGGTAACCGGTAGTTTTATGGTTTAAATTTACAAAATCATAGAATTTTATTGCGTCAAGAATTATATTTTTGCCGATTATCTTAAAAATATTATCTTAGGCCTCCCGTGACTTCGCTAAAATTAGCTCAATGATTACGTTATATTTATTCCTGAATAGAAGAACCGATGATTTTATGAGCTTATAGAGTTTATTCCTACGATTTCGCATTTGTTTGAAGTCTGTATGAACAACTTTTTCTTAATCTTAGGAACCTATCTTTCAACAGCGTTAGATATCATTTCGTAAAATGAAGAAAGGGTGTTATCTGGATGTAACGATGATAGAGGATTTGGAGTATAAACACTCTATCAAGAATCCCTTTATTCGTATGTGTATCATTAGCCAAATTTCGGTTAAGGCAAGTAAATTAAAATGGCATGATTTGGTGTCAAGAAAAAGCCTAGATAATTTACCTTTGATACCAGCACAATTGTGGAAAAAAAATTGAGATTGTTGTGTGTTTTATTAGGAAAAATGCCTGACAGGGTTGCCTGATATTCAATGATATGCCGATGTCGTCAAATTATCATCGGAAATTAAATTTACCTTTTGAAATTTACAGTGGATACAACATTTGTGGTAGTCTTGTTATAGATTCTTGACAGATTCATATCAGCTGCGCCAGGCTATTAAGGGGTTACATAGGTCTTGAAGGAAAAAATAAACCACTTTTTCAAAAAATTGTATTTTAAAAACCAAAAATATATTTTATTTGAAATATACATATAGAAAAGTTTAGCATTTTCAAAAGCTGTAGAAAAATTTTCAGCCAAAAATATTGAAAAATGTTGATTTTCCTGCAGTTTTCCTCATCCAGCCTTTTTTGCGATAGGCAGAATATTTCGGTGCAGATTCATTTGAAATCAAAAATTCAATTTTTTTTTATAGATTATACCCGTGGCTCATGGTTGAACGAAGGAATTGAAAAAAAATGAAATTTAAAGTTTTGAAATAAGTTTGAATGTATTTTCTTCTCATATTTTTTTTTAGCATTTTTCCGATTCTCATCGTTTTTAAACGTATAAAACAAGAACGAGTCGATCGAGCCAAGCGTATAAACTGTAAGAAAATTTTTGAATTTTTGATTTCAGATGAACCTGCACCGAAATATTCTGCTTGCCGGAAAAAAGGCTGGACGAGGAAAACTGCAGGAAAATCGACAATTTTCAATATTTTTAGCTGAAAATTTTTTACAACTTTTTAAAATGCTATACTTTTCTATGTGTAAATTTCAAATAAAATAGATTTTTGGTTTTTAAAATACAATTTTTTGAAAAAGTTTTTTTTTCGTTCAAGACCTAAGCTGCCCTACTAAGCGCAAAAGCGGTATCTAAAATAATATCGAAAAATTGATTTTTATAACATTAGAAAGCTTAAAACAATACGCATATAATGAACTAATCCTTATAATGATATCTTATTTAAAACATATGGAAAACACATTAAGAAAGTTTTTTTAAATCTTAGTGCCCGATGTATTCAAGAGCGGAAGACCACTCACCGAGGAAAGTGGAGTAAGGAGAATACTCCACCAGCTCCAAACGAACACATTTCCTCGTCGCTTATCTCAATTTTACCTTAAATCACTAAGGGAATTAGAGGTATATCAATATTACTACTTTTACAAGACTTCAATTATCTCGAAACTCGCTTTCATTGAGATACCGCTTTTGCGCTTAGTAGGGCAGTATGTAACCCCTTAAGTACTTTTAGATGAGAGGGTAGCAAAATATTACATACAGCCGATATCAGCATTTTGGTACGAGTAGAAGCAAAATCGGACGATCAAAGGATCACGTATCGTTACTGGATGCTGAAACTCAGTATTTTTGAGAAAGTAAAGTTTATTCTTAGAAGGGATTTCGTAGATAAGGGCATTATTAGGGGAAATACTGTTTTTTTACAATGTTCATTTTTTCTTTTACTACCATGTATGGTTTAAATTTTCTTCCATAGGCTGAATGGGCTACTGGCGTTTAAATCCATAAAAGGCCAGGCATATTTGGTTGGTATAAAAGCCTTGTAGTGCTTAGGTGGTTTGTATTTCCGCTGGGGTAGTAGTTCGAGATAGAAAAAATCCAGGAAGTTGGTTCCTAGTCATCCATCTTCAGCAGTGAAAGGAACTTTGTGCATGTAGAATGTAATTTTGTTTACTTTAACAGGTAGTTTGGAGCTCGTTGCTCAACACGATTTTTATTGTTAGAAGTTTTTAATTTTTGTATGCTAGTTGCCCAATCGTGCTCGGGCTATAAAGTACCCTCTTTGTAGATCTTTGTTGCGTTACGTAAACTTGAGCTGAGGATTGATGACGTTGTCCTGTTACTTAGCTGTTTTATTGGTAGGGTAGTTTTATCCTGCGTAGACATCTTCTTACACATTGTGGTATTGCTTGATGAGCTGTCATGTTCTACCATTATTATTTCCCGATGTAGCGACTCCTCGTTCATTGAAGAATGTCTCTTTCATCTATCATGGGGTGTTGAACGTCCATTAAACTTTCAACATGGCCGCTCAATTCTTCTAATTTCACATATTGCGCAGAGAATGCAATTCAAGAAAAATTTATTGCTATTTTTAAATGAAGCAATCTATATGAAAGCAATAAGCCTGCATAAATACATTATGACGCTTATTATTTCAATAGATTAGATAAGAACTCTTCAGTTATGCTCACTAGCATACATAATATGCACATATTTCCTCACACACATAATGTTTCAAACAGAAAAACATAAAACCCAATTTCTAAAATATCAAACCAACACCACGTAGAATATTGCATAAGTTTTTTTTATAAATAAATAACCAAGAAGAGATATGAGATCACTTTGAAATAAACAGCAAAAACTTGCATAGATCACTACTGAGTCCATATTTCATCTTCATGCCTTCGAAGAATGTAATTAATACTTATTTGGTTTGGGTTGTATTTTGCTATCAGTTTACGTATGCTATTTTTCATTTTTTTCACTCATGTGTTCAAATATTTAGATTTCAGTAACATGACCCAGTTTCATGACGTGTTTTGAGCTCCTGAACGAGGATCTACTTAGAACACTTGACGTTTTTAAGTGTAAGCTATTAATATCGAACTCTGGTTTTGAAGAATGTTTGTTTCCATTTGATTAAGTATGCAAAAACTGAGATACTCGTACAATGAGATTTTAAGATGTGGCGGTGAGTCGTGCAGACCTGACTCACTGATTTGGAGTTGTATTTGCCATCCATTTTTTTTCTCGTAATAAAAGCAATAACATATTTACATAAATTTTATAGTTTAAATTTGAAACCTTCATAAATAAAAGAAGAAGTTGAGCTCCGTTGTTTAGATTCCATGATATAAGATTGCTTTTTCGATCTTTGTATCTATAGAGGTTTCAATAGACCACCAAAAGCAATAATCAAACAAAACCGCACCATGAATAAGAGGTTATTATAGACGAAAATCTTCTAAGCATGTCTATTAGTTTGAAATTCTGCACAATATAACATTCACAAAGCGTGCCTGCATAAAAAAAAAGTTTAAACTCCACCCTCTTGTGCTATATTCTATTTTCAAGAATTTGTTTAAATTTCCATTGAGGTCACGTTAAAAACAGTTGACATTCTTAGCATACGGAATTAGATGTCTTAAGAAACGATGAACATGCAACGGACTGTTTTGAAAATTTGTATGATTGGAAGGAATTTCGATTTAAAAGATAAAGATGGGGTCAACGCAATATTCACGACCTTGGCATTACTTTTTTAATGATTGTTTTATTTTATAAGATGGGGTCAACGTTTGAAGAAGGGTAAAAATTTGAAAATGTCTCTGCAAAGGAATATATACATATACAAAGGAACATATACATGCCGTGGCAGGAAATTTAAATGAATTTTTCGGTTGCAGATACATTGTAATTAGATTCTCTGTCGAACTGCGAATTATATATATATATATATATATATATATATATATATATATATATATATATATATATATATATATATATATATATATATATATATATATATATATTGCCCGGATAAACTTGAGTTCAAGTTATTGAGATTTGATTGCTATATTTTCCAACATATTGGATTCTGTTGGACTAGTATAATCCTCTCCTTTTCCTTTTCTTCATTTTCACGCTCAACTCAAACAAATTTTTAAAAATGAATCATTCTTTTCTTTAAGTTTTTTTTTGCGGTACAACCTTTCCTGCTTACTCATTAGCATTTTTAAGACTTCATAATTCATCATCCCATGTAGAGAAACACCAAATAAAAAGTCAAATCACACAATCTGTTTTCATGATTTGAATCTTAATGGAATTTTGTTGCATTCAATTGGCAGATTTATACATGTACTCGCAAACATGTATTTACTCATTCGTCAACCCGCATAAACAGTGATTTCAGGAAGTTTATGGATGAATTATTTACATTTTTCAATTAATTATTTACATTATATTTTTATTCCAATGATTTCGCCTATTTTCAGGCTTAATATTTGGTTTTGGTTTCAGTTTCTATAACTAAGATTCTTTTAGCTAACAATCACGCAGAGAATCGAAGCATTCCATTATTTAATCAGAATCCATTTTAGATAAATTAAGGCGTGGTGCTAATTTTATTATCTTGTAATGAGTGAGACCTACAATTATGAGGTAAATCTGAGGGAAACGATAAATTAATGGAGGATGAATTAACTATACAGGGTTATTCCAAAAGACGCCAGTTGGCGTCAGTTGTGCGTAAGATGGCTACTATGCAATATAAGGTTTTCGACGATCTTGAGTTTGCAAGAAGTAAATCGGCAGTTACAGTGCAGCGGGCATTGCATGTCCGATTCGGCATTACTAGGACCAACTAGAAAAAGCATAAGCCGTTGGTTAAAGCAATTTCAACAAACTGGATGTCTCTGCAAAGGAAAAAACCCGGACCGACCTCGTGTACTAGAGGATAACTTCAAACGAATACAAGGCAGTTTTCTTCATAGCCCAAAAAAGTAAACCAATCGAGCTAGTACAACTGAAATCACGTACCAGGACATGTTGGAACAATGGTTTTTTTCCTTAACTTACTGAAGATTCACAAGACTTCATTTTCCAAAAGTATGGAGCTCTGCTTCATTGGCACCGTGATTTCCGAGGATTTTTAAATCAATTCTTTCCTCATCGATGGATAGGTAACATGGGAAATCAAGACCTGGCTTTACACTTCTCTCCACCGAGATCTCTTGATTTCGACATGCGACTTTTTCTTGTGAGACGATGTTAAGGAGGTTGTTTACACCCCACTTTTACCACCAACTCGCGCCAACCTGCAGAGCCGCGTCACTGCTGCGGCGAACTCATTAAAACAAGACATTCTTTTCGCGTGTGAGACGAGTGAGAATACCTTCTAGGGCAGAGAAATGTCTTTCCGCTGAAGCCATCGTAGCTGATATAGTACAAATTAGTTTGTTCAAAGATTTTTTTTTTAAACTTGTTTCCATTAATAATATTAATATTTGTCGCGGAGACTTGTCTAGCATTCACATAAAAAAAACTAACGAAACTTTCCTTAACAAATCCGTCACTCCGAAGCTGTTAATGGTTTCATGTTTGTTTCATTAACTATTATCGTGTCATATTCCGTTGACACAAATATCGTTTTCGACTTCACTTGAGGTAATTTGAAAAACGGTTGTGCTCTCAAAATATGTATCAAACAGAGTATCCCATACTTTTAAAAGATTAAGGGAAGCTTACATTTTTTTTATTTACACGTGGATAAAACGTGGATAAAATATATTTTCAGATTTAAAATATTTTTCAAATCACAGCTGGTGAGCGGAATATACTTAATATATGATTGTGACTTTAAACTTTGAAAACGTTTTTATGCAGCGTTTTATTCAGCGTGCGGGTCGCTCTACAGCTTAACCGAATGAATCGACAGTCATGTATCTTCGTAAGAATGAGAGTAAAATCAATTTGCGGGACCTTATGGAATAGATTTTTATGAAAAATTGAAATAAAAATAAATTTTTCGTTTGTTACAGCTTGAAAACATTTGGAATTGTTTCTCAAACGGCTGCCATTTTGTTCACGTGCTTTAGAAAACAGCAACATAATATACCCTAATTTGGTTATTAGACCCCTAAATTTGGTCTATGTTAACAATTTTAAGCGTTCTAGTGTTTCAGATTAACTATCAAGGCTGGCAAGGCACTGTACGCTGGCCCAAATACACCGGATGATGTTGTATTTGACACGAGCTAGAGCCGCCATTTTGTATTTTTTACTTTGGATAAAATCAAAAAGTACTGTTAGAGTTTCGGAGATTCGGTCACCCATCTTGAAAGTAAAATGGTCCCCTCTCCATAAAATATCGCACATAGTTTTTAAGCCCTCTCAGACATTTTTGAAATTATTTCCGGAAGTTTAGGAAAAGAGCAGACACTCTCAAGGCGTAAAACTTCTTCGTGAAATAAAATAAGCCATTTTTGAAAAAGTAAAAATAATGAAATATATTTTCCTGTACAGGTTCCATTTTTTTCTATGATAATGCCAAAGCTCAGGGGATTGCTCTTAGCTATGGCGGTAGTGAGAAACCGATATCAATTATTCCATTATACTTTAAGTGAACTGAAAAACTGTTAATACCTGGAATACTGTAAACATATTTGCAAGGACTTTTGCCGCCACAAGTAATGTAAGGATTAATAATTTTCAATCGCTACTTGAATGAATTCGATGTTCGAATCGATCCGAATGCAAATTTCCTAATTTATCTGTAAAAGGATAGAATTTTAGAGAATAGGATTTTGTTCGATTTTTCTCTTTCTCAGTTCATACTTCGTGGCGAATCGAGGCCCTTTATTTAATAATGGAGTAATGATTTAAACATGAACAAACGGTACCTAAAGAAAAATAAGTGGTTTTGAGTAGATCAGCTTTTCTGATGAATTCCGCTGTTGCAACCCAGATTCTTCGAAAATAGATACACTTGGTTTTTCGACGATTGCGTACACCGAATGTATAAGAAAAAGGTCTCGAAGAAAAAAACTGATTCTTGAAAATCGAACCTTAGCGAATATTTTAATTACTCGGCGGATGCGAGCATTGCACATCCTAACATACAATTTAGTAACAAAATCACTTAGTCATCGGCACGTCTCACTACTTGCACCATCTTCAAATTTTATATCAACTTCTCTAAACATTGGTTTTAGAAAACCATTTTTATTTTTTCATTTACAATCATAGAACAAACCGAAGTCTACTTGTATCTTACAAACTAGTAAGTTCAAAACTAGTATCATGACTTACTTCTTTCTTTAAATCCCATCCCTAACAGGAAAAGTTCTGCTGAATTACTGCGGCTCGCCCTCGGTTTTATCCGTTTGACATTGTCGTAAAATTTCTGCATATTCTTCTCAACCCGAGCCATTTCTCCGTTATCCCAAAATTTCATCAAAAGACTGGCACCTGCAGCTGACATCAGATTTGCGAATTCCAATACAGAATAACAATATCGGGTAATGTTTTCTTGATCAAGGCTTCGTATTCCTGTCGCATTTGGAGCCATATCAGACAAAACACAATTGATTGGTTTACCGGCGAGAATTTCGCGGATCTTGTCCTGTACCGCTGGTAAAGTGAAGTCCATTCCGCCTAGGGTAACTGCACCCTAAAATTTGTAATTAGTATTGAGTGAAATGGGAAAGTATTTCGAGACTTACAGCGACTGGATGAAACTGCAAAATATCAACGCTGACTACTGTGCCCTTAGGTGCGCGTGAATTAGAACCATCAGCGTTGGTTCGTTTTGTCGCGATTTGAGTCCAACTGCCTGGTGCTGCGCCGCAATCGATTGTAACATATCCAGGTTTGAGGATTTTATATTTATCGTCGATTTCGAGCAGTTTAAAAGCACTACGGCATCGATAGTTCATAATTTTCGCTTTCTCCACGTACGGATCGGATAGTTGTCGTGTTAGCCATTCCTGAGAGCTTTTGCTTTTACCCTTCAGATTATTGGGTACAACTTTAGCACAGGATTTTGTTGCCGTCGATAGTCGACAAAAAGACTGAATTGTTATTTGGTTTACGGTCATTTTCGCAACCAAATCCATGATTTTACAATTACTGAGAGAGCCGGTTGTTTACCGCCTGCACGAAATGTCAGTGAAATGTCAAGATGTTGCGCGGACAAATGTCATCGGGGATCACATGAAAACATACTAAGGGTGGTCGCAAATCAATTTGAAAATATTAGGAGTGGAATTTAGAAGAGCGTATCTGATAATGAACGATTCAATAATTTAGGCTAGAAATCAAAGAGATAATTAAAGAGAGAATAAATAGATGTATATTTACTTATATGCATCGTAACATGGCCTTCATATAAAAGGCCTATCGCAAAAGCAATTAAGCTACAAGATGGCGGACCTAAGCTACTTTTCCCAACCAGTCCACACAGTGATGTTTTTTTATGGTTATAAAGAAATTCACGAGATCCACCTACAGGAGATATGAGGAAACTCATATGTCATGTTAATCACTGTTGTTTTGGGATCTTTCACAAGCAATTTAGATATAAAAAGTCTTTAGCATCAGACCTCAATTCACCGGGACACTTATCCGAAGTATCGTTTGTGTAGAAGAATTTGCAGATTATCAATATTTGATGATTTTTAAAGTGGAATAAATCCTACCAACCGCAAACGGCAATTGTTTACAATTCACATTGCCGAGAGTAGGTGGCAGGTATTCCAAATTGCAAAGTTCTCGCGTATACAGCACAATAAACACATCACTTTCACGACACTTATCCGAAATATCTTTTACGCGACAAAAACTTCGAAACGAGTCTCCGGATAATAGGAAAATAGACTCTATTCCCTGATTCAACCGAGTAGAACCATTCACATTACTAATTGTCAGAGAAATGTCAAACAATTGTCATTGTGCAATTCCCAATAAATCTTAATAACGTGAGGACTACACCATTTTAAAAAGTAGCTTAATACCTGTCAGATTGCAAGTCGCGATAGGCCTTTTATATGAAGGCCATGATCGTAATATCGTAGGCCTTGTTTGACTCGTACGAGTAATGCCCCCGAGCTAGTTGCTTACCTTGCTCCAATGAACTTTCGAATTGGACAGCAGCATAATTAACAATCCACTTGAAGCTTTCATACGAGAGACAAAACTGAGTAGTAGCTTTTTTGGGGATGTGTCAAGTCTCCGTCAATCGAATTGTCAATGTCACTTTTATCTAAACAGCAGTTTCGTGAACAGCAGAAAAGTGGAAATGCGCCGAAAAAATTATTTGCAAAATTAATTTAAAGTGTTTCGAAAAATGCAAACGTTCCCTAAAAGACTCAGCTACAATTGTTTGTCATTAATTTAAATTATTATTTGCGTTGATATATTTATTGTTTGAAAAGAGTTTGCGTAGTGAAACTGTGAGTGGGAAAATGCGGCAGCTGTTGCTTTTGTTGTGTGTTAATCTATTTCTTGTGGCGATTGCATCAGCAGCAAGAGAGGTTTGTCTTGTTTTGAAGATTTCATACAGTTTTGATCCGCATTTTTCTACATGGTACGATTTTGTTGCAGGATTGTACCGATTTGGCCCGAGATGAGGAAACTTTGCTTGTGTTTTCGACATTGGGAGGCGGATTGACAGCGATAGATCCGCTTACCAGCGAAGTGCGATGGACGATAGAAGACGGTAGGTTGGAAAACAACAGGGCAAGAATCATGCTTCATAATGTAGGTTTTGAATCGGATGTGAATTTCGAACTTTGTCGAATTCGTTTTTATCGGCCTTGTATTTGGTTGCGCTTCGTTGATTTCCACCGTGGCACCATGTCCGCAATTATTTTAATGGTCTTTATCAATCTTATCAGCTAATTCGGTACAATGTTTCTATTGCGAAGCAATTAACTAGCAAAACAGAGCCGGTACTTGGGACTTTAGAAGGAGAGATTTGCTGCAACAAGTTCTCGTATTATGATACCATAGTTTTTGTTGCTTTTTTTGCTAATCAGGCATTAGGACCTTGGGGGAATATTATCAAAACCGCCTATCTGCACCGAGTCTGAATACATTTTACTCCAAGCGCGTACTTAATCCACCTCTTTCCAGGCAATCTTCCATGAAATTATCGACACACATGGATACTCCCACATTTCTGACACGTTGGCCGGCTGTCCACTCCCTTATCGCTATCCACTTGGCGGAGAGAATCGCTTTAACACTGCATTGGAATTGAGGTCGACTGGCATTGTAACTCAGAAAGCTACTATATTGAAAAAGTGATAACACATCACACGTTGATAACTGTGCAAGGTAGCGAATTTTGCAATTTATTGCATTTCGTTATCAGTGGCTCTGCTTAGACCATATAATTCTAATCGGAAGTAGAGTTCAGTAGATTCAATTACTTTTCAAATTAGGTGAATTGTCGCATTTGAATAAGCGATAAAAACGAATGGCATTATTGTATGTTCTACACATACGCATTGCTTATACAAAGTACGAAGTTGCTTATAGATATTAAACGTTCGAAAACTCTTTATATTCTTAATATAGCCGCTCATTTTTTTTAATATTGCCGTCCATGAAAATCAAGTACAAAAGAACTCTAGTGCATAAAAACCGCTAGAATGTTAAATTTTTGAAAAAAAGCGTAGGAACTGTGCCTACATTTTAGATTTAATATGATTGAATGGTTTTCATACACAATTCATATGAAAATTAAATGCTAGCATTTTTCAGAACGAATCTAGCCATCAAAAAGTATATCAGGCTAGCCTAATTTCGAAACCAACGAGTCCAGCGAATTTCTTTTTGGTTCGATGTCTAAGTCTTAGCCAATCTTGTAGGGAGACACATATTGGATAAGCCAATATAACTAATGCATTCGTTCAATTAGGTACCACACTTTTGATTTCTAAAACGCTGGTCTTATATCCCGCCACCGGTAAAGTCATGACCTGATACTTTAATCAATAGAGCGCTGGTATTATTTCGAGTCACCGGCTCTGAAGACTACACAAGACGAACAAATACAACCATGAACATACGGCGGGATTCGATTTCGCAAACAATAGATCATTCCCTCAGATTCCATTATAGAGTGTAAATCATCAGTAGCATTTCCTGGCTTAGAAATGACGAAAATGATGAGTGCTGGCAGCTCTTCGCTGGCACCGCGTTCAACAGTATGTCAAATTTACCGCAAAATGAAACTAAACTATATTGCGTCGGAAAATAGATGGTAAAAAATATTTCGGGGCTGCTACCCGCGAAAATTTAAAACATTTGGTTTTTATTTTCATTATAAGATATTTCTCAACATTTTCGGGAAGAATGTCTTCAAAAAATCAAATGTTTTGTCGTAGTTGGCAGCTAGTTTGATAGCTTGGATTTGCTGGACGTTAGGATTAACCTACCCTGTAAATATATTTTTAATTCAGATTCTGCATTAGAAGTTACAGTATAGAAAGCTTTTATTTTCTGGAGAATTATTTCGATGCAATGGAATCTCTAGATGTAGCTGTTCCAGCTGCTGTGGCAACTCAAGATGAGGTTGTTGAGGCTGTAGCTGTTCCCTTTTGTGATCATGTTGTGAGATAAATGAAGATTTTGCTACTGTTGCTTGCTGTGCTTAACTATGCTTTTCTCATTCCCCTTGCCGTCTATTCAATGAAATTTATCACCATTGACAATTGTGTCCAAAAACTCTGCGTCCATTACTCTTTCCGCTCTCCTGTCCTGTCTCTACTTAATTTTACTCCCAATATTAATAATTGTCTTTTGGACATTGTTTTTTCAATGTTGCCTTCAATAATACATCACTCTCTTCATGTTTCCATCTCTTTGTCAAGCCTGATCATTTTCCTTCTCTGTCTTTAAATTTCAAACTCCTTCAACTTTTCACAGCTGATTCTGTGAGGATAGCTTTCGAACTTAACACTATCAATTAGACTTCCTTCTTTCGTGACAGTTCTTGCATCCTTGAGTGCTTTGATTTCTAATCTACTTTCCCTTTAAACTCCCAGGACTTACTCTCGAAAATCCTCTACTTTTCCTTGCCTCTCTATTACTATGTCTATTGCTTTCCACAAATAGGACAACAACTCTTCTGATCAATCGCTTCAAGACCTCTGCAGATCCCGATTAGAGGCGAAAGTAGCTAGAAGAGTTTGTTTGTTTGCTCATCTGGACACCTCTTACCTAATAGTCCTAAACCATTCTGGTCCTACATTAATCCCTTAGAAGTTCTAAACACTTATCGGATAGCTTCACTTTCAAGGATGATGTTGTCGTATGTCTCTAAGATGTGAGTTATTCTTATCCTCTATTTTCATACTTTCAGACATTCCCAGTCGTTCCAACAGTATTACCCACTCACTTTTATCAAATTGTCTTGGAGTTCTTATGATCTTTGAATCGAAACCTTAATATCTCTTTTAACTTTAATACCAGCAGTGGCCGAGATCAAATTCCAAATGAGTCTGTGAAGTCACTTTTCTCAACTTTATGTGTTATCTATTTTATCTAATTTGAGCTTGTCTACTGATGTTTTCCCTCTTTTTCGAAAGTTACCAATACTTTTACCATCCTACAAGCGGAGAATATTAACTATTAAATATTAACTACTTTCCTATATCCTTTTTCTCCTGTTTTCTAAAATTGCTTGAACGGATAGTCCACAACAAGTTCTATGATGCCATAAGCCGCCTCATCTCTCAGAAGCAGTCTCCTTTATAAGCTTAATTTTTCCTATCGTCCTTATGAAGAACGCTTGTAAATGCTAAACCTTTCTTTGTTGCGTACGCGCAGGTTCTTTTTGGATGAATAGTTCACCTCTTAACCGAGATAGTGGTCGTACTACCAGAAATCAGTCTACTTTTTCTGGTACAGAACTTTTTCATTCACTTGCTCAGAATGCTTAGAAGTCATAATGCACACCAGTGTCGTTTTTTTCCTGAAACCTTCTCTAGTTTTAAATGGTGTATTCTACAGGTTTTGTCTGAAAAATAAAATAAATATAATATAGAATGTAAGTAAAAAAATATACTTTAAAGAGATAAACTACACATAAACTACTCTCATTTCACAGAACCTGCCGTTAAATCAACGGCACAAACAGATCCACCAGTACCACACTACCTACCCGATCCCAGAGATGGAAGCCTTTATCAGCTCGGCGATATGGGTGATCTGAAGAAACTCCCATACACTATTCCGCAACTTGTAGCCAACGCTCCCTGCCGATCATCAGACGGAATACTTTACTCCGGCAAAAAGAGTGACACGTGGTTTCTAGTCGATCCGAAAACAGGTCGGCGGGAAAAACTTATGGGTTTCGGAAATGTCGATGGCTATCCACGCGAAAACGAGGAATCAATTGGATGGGCAACGTCGCGTTCAGTGTACCTGGGTCGGACACAGTATACAGTCATGATGTACGACAGTTTGTCCAAAAATAAAAACTCCAAACCGTGGAATATCACCTTTTTTGATTACACATCACACTCGATGGCGCCAGAAATTTCAAGCGATTATGGTATTGCATCCAATATGGTGTCATTGATTTTAAAAATATTAAAAACTCATTTAAAACTATTTTAACAGAATATTTGCATCTGACGGCTAGTTCTAGCGGACTGGTGGGAACGCTCGATCGGAAACACGGGAAATTCTTGTGGCAGAAAGATTTGTCGAGCCCTGTGATTGCTGCTTTTCTCCTCAGCAAGGATGGTCTTTTAAGTGTACCGTTTCAAACTATATCTGACGAAGCGCTGCAAAATATTATTGAAGATGCTAAAGATGGGAAAATTAATGATGTCAAGTTATTGTAAGCATAGAAATGATTTGAAGTGTGTGTTCAGTTCCCATAACAAATCCACCTCTTGCAGCCAATCTTTGTACATCGGCGAGCATCTATTCGGGCTCTACGCACTTCCTTCTCTCGTGGATAAGAACACAGCAACTATCTCCTCCGATCCACCAGTTAGACTTATTGAAGGTCCGCACAAAACACCGGCCAAAGGAGCACAGAACTTAGTCTACTTGAACGATCTTCTTGAAAGAGAAAAGGAGAAGAATCGCAACATAATTGTGCTTGGGCACTATCAGATGCCGAAGGAAAGCGATGACATTAAGGTCTCATTGATGCCGTCCAGCACCCGCAGTGTAGAAAACAATGGCCTGTCCACCATCACAAACATGGACATATTGAAAACAACCGATTTCATTCTGGTCGATAATCCAAAAACCAATTCAATTGGCATCCAAACCGATGATGATTTTTCGAGCACCGAGCAAATTACAAACAAGTCGAAAAATGCTCAAAGCAATAAATCTTTTATTTTGAAAGTCAATTTGAAAAAAGCCTTGCATGACGTAAAAGCATGGCTTACCGATCAACAGAGCGGTGTTCTCCACCAAATAGTTCTCGTTCTCATCGTGACAGTTTTGACGATGTTTTGGTATATGTGGAGCACAGTTCGAGAGCTCCGGCACAGCCAGCATGGATCCCAGACAGTGCAGCGTAGCTCCGGGAGCAGCGGTGGCAACTACCAGGAACCAGTGGACCTGGGTGATGGAGAAATGCAGGTTGGCAAGATATCATTCAATTGTAACGAACTTTTAGGAAAAGGCTGCGAAGGGACGTTCGTATTCAAAGGGACTTTTGAGAAACGTCTAGTAGCCGTAAAGCGTCTGCTGCCAGAATGTTTTACGTTCGCTGACCGCGAGGTGACTTTATTGCGAGAAAGTGACGCTCACGAAAATGTAGTGCGATATTTTTGCACGGAGCAAGACCGGCAATTCCGGTATATTGCTGTTGAGCTTTGCGCCGCTACTTTGCAAGACTACACGGAAGGGGATAAGGCGGACGAACTGAGGCGTCATATAAGCGTGCGTGAAGTGCTGCTGCAGGCTACTCGTGGTCTAAATCATTTACACTCGTTGAACATTGGTAAGGGGGCTAAGCCAAAATTCAAGTACAATACTAAACCTTTCAATTTGTCTAGTTCATAGAGATATTAAACCGCAAAACGTTTTACTTTCACTGCCGGATGTGAGCAACAGCGTACGAGTAATGATATCAGATTTCGGCCTATGCAAAAAGCTGAACTATGGAAAAGCGAGTTTCTCTCGACGATCAGGTATTACAGGAACGGATGGCTGGATAGCTCCAGAGATGGTGAAAGGACAGAGAACGGTATGGTTAGCCCTGCGAATAAAAGAATTTTGAAACTAAGAAAACATTCATTGCAGACGACTTCAGTCGATATATTCTCACTTGGATGTGTGTTTTACTACGTCTTTACACGTGGCTATCATCCTTTTGGCGATACACTGAAACGCCAAGCAAATATCCTATCAGGGGAATACAATCTTGAAAAGCTCACTGCAGATGAACTGAAAAGCGAAAATGTAAGTCAATCTTCGCTGTGCAATTCTGCTGAAATATATATTTGAAATTGCATCAATCCATTTTACCAGGTTCTGGCTCAAGAACTAATAGCCGACATGATCAGCCATGATGCATCGAATCGTCCACCAACACGTGCGATATTGCAGCATCCGTTGTTTTGGAATGAAGAGCGAATACTTTCGTTCCTTCAAGATGTAAGCGATCGAGTTGAAAAGCAAGCATTCAGTGCGGACCCACTGAAGACTCTAGAGAAAAATGGAAGATTTGTTGTCAAGCAAAGCTGGCATGACCATCTCGAGACAGAAATCACGGCTGATTTAAGAAAATATCGTGGGTACATGGGCGAGAGTGTTCGAGACTTACTTCGAGCCCTTAGAAATAAGGTAAGATCTCGACGCTTTCAAATGATTTTTTCCCCTAACATTACTTGCGATTTCAGCGACATCACTACCACGAGTTGACCGAAAACGTTCAAACAATCCTCGGCGCGATACCTTACGAATTCACCAACTATTGGATACGCAAATTTCCTTGTTTACTTTCCCACTCTTATCATTCCTTGAGCATCTGTTCGAACGAAAACCCGTTTAGATCCTATTACGACAGTCACTACAAATTCACGCGTCCTGAATATTTTTACACGGATACCGACGACGTGGAATTCATCGATAGTCCAAAAGTTCTTGCGAAAAACACTTCCAACGTATCGGAAGGCAGCGCTTCGGCAGGCAGTCAGAGTCCAGCGAAGAAGCAGGATAGTAATAACAGCAAAGATAACAAAGTGCAAAAAGCAAATCGCAAAGGCATTTATAATTTCAGGAGAAACGAACAGAACGAAAATAGAATGATCTGTGATAATTTCAATCGGGCGCAACAAGACGATTCTGCTTATGCTAGTTTTAACAAGTTCCGAAATCGTAGCAGCAATTTTAGACCGAGACCAACTCAGAATATTGAAAATTTCGTATGGCGAATACCAAAGTTTGAGGATGTGACTGAAAATTGAATTTTGTTGAAACTAGAAGGTATTGTTGGAATGTCGATTGCTACGAGCACTTGAGTGCAGTTTGTTTTAAAAAATATTTTTCAACACGGGAACTCAGTGATTTTGAGGTATTAAGAACTGGTTTGAAATTGGTGTTTGTCAGATATGATGCCAATGTTTAGTGGTATTTTATACGACTTTTTTTTTTATTGCGTGAGAAATGGCTTACAAATCGGGACCATTGCCGAAAGATTCGTTTAACTTTACGTTTCGAAGCGTTCGTTTTGATCAGATCAAATCGCATATTGCAATAATTGATTGATATAATTCTTATATTATTTGCGAAATCAAAACGAGCTACATCAAACAAATCTGTCCGGCAACCAACATGTTTACTTATTGTTTCTGATTTTGAATTTCTGATTTCATCCTCAGTTAATAGCGACTCTTATTCAAATTTTTCGAAACGTATCTAATATATATTTAAACGGTCGCTTGCTTTTGTTACAATGCTTTATATGACATTTTACGTCTTACATTCTATTTTCGTTTTAGGATAAGATCGATTTAGAAAAAACCTACATTTCTATTTCGAATTGAATAAATGCAGAACCTAGAAAAAGTTCAGACAAACGGCAAAAACAAAATAGTGAACTTGTTGAATATTTTTTTTTATCTGGAGCACATAAATTGTATGTGTATTTTCGAGGCGGTTTTTATATCGTTCTTTTTGCACTTTTATCTGTGATATGAATCTTATTTTTAATTTATCATAACTTAGTAACGTTATTATAAAATATGTATACATATTTAATAGAATGTTTACAATTATTATAATAGTAAGACATTTTTTGGGGAATTCGAGATTTCGACAACGATCTTTGTCAAATTGTGTGTATATTTTTCAAAATAAACTTTAGCAGTCATTATAGGTTGTAAGTAAGGCTAAGGTTAATTCTAAAGGAAAACAAAATACACTATGTTTTGTACATGTCCATAAAAATCGATATTCGCAATGATTTAATGTTATACTAGAACTGCTAAGGATGTTATTATATCAATAAAAAATGTAAAATGTAGGCTGATGCTTTTGATTTGCGTGGTCTCCTCTATGTTGATTTGATGTGCGAATTCCGGGAAACGCCAGCCTCAAGCAAAAACCAAGCCACTTGAGCCTTAATAAATCAGCTGGAAAGGTCATACCCAGGAAAGGTCAGACAGATTACATACTCTCACCTAACTGCAAGAGCCAAACTAGACGAGCGAACTTAACGCTTCGTGCTTATGCTATGCTTTTGATGTGAGAAACTTTTGATTTTCCGTACATGCTATACTAGCATCGACTCGGGATCGATTTAGGACTCATCCGTCACTATTGCAAACGATTAGAGCGTTTTTACGTAGACGATGTGTGTCTTATCAAGTGTAAGGAATGTTTTTTCGGCCATCTTTTTGAGTCGTGTGATTTATTGTGTGATTCTGAAGAAGATAGTTTGAGAATTGTCAGTCTGAAATTAGAGCGCTTGTGTGAATCTAAAGAAGATAAGTTCACAATTTGAAATAAAGGCTTTAACTGAAATTTGAACGGTGAATCTAAGGAAATTTAAAAAGCTAATTTTTTCCACTTCAGCCCAATAGGGCTGCGTTAAAATCCTAATATTGCTTGCAGTATCACAAGTCTATGGAGACAGGCAGCTGATAAACAAATGCTGCAAAATATCTGCATCTATCTCTAATCCTCGGCGAACAGGATTCAGTATACAAAAAAAAAATAACTACAAATAGTTAGCGAGGAGAATTAAAACTATAGCGAAAATCAATGGAAACATTTATCCTCTTAGATTCACAATAAAAACATGCGAAAAAATTTAAAAAAATAATGAAATGTAAATTTGGAAAGATGTGGTTGATGAGATGGAAGAAAAAATGTCTGAAGTGAATCAATTTCACTGTTAAAGAGGAGTACAAGATGGAGGCTCATGGAGGTTCGATACTTTTATATTGAATAAATATAGCACTTTGACAATAATTTCTTTTCACTCAGTAATTGATGGAACCCATATATCTTTGTTGCAATTGAAGGAAAATTAGCATATTTTTTCAACTGTAAAAGTAATCAGTAATCATAAAAAAAATACTTTTAGGTTTGTGATCACAACGGCATTATCATGGCAACCGACAGTCGAATCGGTGGTGCACCACATAACTTGTTTCTTTGGTCACAATTGGAAGAAAAGCTATTTCTCGAAGGAGCATCGCAAAGTTGGCTCTTAGGTATTATTTTGCAATTTATGCTATGTTTCGCAGTTTTAAATAATCACACTTCTTCAGGAAATTTAGGATATGCAATGGGACCATTCTGCTTAACACACCCGAGTCCCACTTCAATACAGTTTACTTTAAAGCGGCATCAGACATAAGATATTTTTATACAGTCATCAACCTTGTTTTAAAAAAACTCCTAGTGAGTATTCATGCTCAAATTAAATAAATCTACTGTATTCACTTCATCACCACATTTTCTACCGAGTGTGGAATTTTCAGCAATATTTGGTGAAGACTTTTCTACTTCAATTTGCATGGCGGTTATATTTTCATGGAACGTAGAGTAAATCCTTTACTGTTCTCTTCACTATAATCGTTTGCGACAATGTCAAAGTCGGGAGACGGAGTTCTTCACACTGGTAATATCGACATTATCAGCACCAAACCTCCGAGCGGCTATGTGAAATTCGGCTCTTGCAATTCCTTCTGCTGCACTAATTGCTTCTTCAACTGGTGGTAGATATTTTATTTCACCTGGTCCGCCAACCGTTTTTATACTGACTTTTTATTGTCAGACAGCTGTTTTGTTTTATTCTTCATGTCTACCTAGACTTATCAAATAAATATTGAAATCATTGCCATTTACACGTATTGTTTTCCAACCTTTCTTCATGCTTTTTTCTTTTTTTGCTGACCGGACTAGCCATATTCAACTTATTCGTCAAGCGTCCCCAAGTTGGGCATTGCGGAGTCTACCTTAACTCGTATTAATTTCGGCATTCTTTGCAAGGTTTCCATGTTCCGCCATGAATATGCTTACACATTCGTTGCATTTTCTCTGAAATAATTTTTCTCCTTAAGGCAGTGTTATATACTAATCATTAAACTTACGCTTTTACAAATATCGGGATCGCTTCGACAGGTCTTGATATATCCTCTACTCTTTGTATACAAAATAACGATATCAACAGCCGTCACGTCATAAGCCGGAGTTGGATGTCGGTGACATGTCGGTAGTTAAAAAAATTTCAATAGCTCTGAATAGGTATCTGAGTTCAATCAGAGATAAACACTGGTTAAAACGGAAGTAAAAATATTTTTATTTCCAAGCATATGTTTTCTTTACTATTAATCAGATACGCCGAACACTTTAGTATTCATCTTAGCAAATTATGAAATATGCCTTTTTTTCTAATCTAAACTAAAAGTGCAATCACTTAAAACTTATTTAATTAATATTTAATTTACAAATCAATTTGATTTAGCAAACAATTATCTCAGGGAACGGATAGTGTTTTTTGGTGGCTAGTAGGCTATTATTCGAGTGTCCTTAAGCTATCTTAACATAATATCAGTCCACTTTGACAATATCGATCAATCAGCAGGCTCCGATTTCACTTCTGCTGCATCGATTTCTGGAATGATCTCAATCTTGAAATCTCTTTCTAATTGGCTGCTATTTTGAGAATCCGGAAACCGGGCATTGTCTATATAATAGAGTGGCAGTTTCATTTCAAAGTCATCGACTCTTTCTGCCCCACCTGTCGACTCTGTACCGATATTAGTTTGATTTCTGTCCAGCTTGGGAAACTTCTTCTTTAAGGCAACAATTTCCAACTCACTTGCACATAATTTTCGACGCAGACTCTCAATTTCTTGCTCTGCTTTATTATTTTTTACCTTTAGAGTGAAGTTTTCATTTGCTAAGCCCGCGCTGAAAAATTTAAAATGATGTTAAAATTGTTCCGAACTGTTGATTATACCTACTTTAATTGCTTCAGTAAATTATTTTCGTGCTTTAAACTCATCAACTCCAAATTATAAATTTTACCGGAATCTGACATCATATACACGCGGACATCGTTTGAACCTGTACCTTTATCGCGTTTGCCTGGCGGCGGATGCAAAGTTGGGATAGCATTTCTTTTCACCTTAAGAGCGTTTGCGTACCCTGAAAAGATACATTTTTGCTGTAGTTAAAATAAACAAAATTTCATCCAGTTTTGCAAAAATGCACTGGATACTATAACATATTTCAAGGAAATAACGATGTTCAAACCGTTCATAATACAACTCGAAAAAATTTAATTGATCTTAATAGTAATGGTACTTAAAACAATGTAGAACATACATTAATCTCGTTAATTTTCGAAGCACATAAATGACAATGAACGAGACACTGTTAAAAAGTGTTAAATTAATCGGAAACACCAAAGAGATAGTTTCAGCGTCTTTAAAGGGAAAGACGGGTGGAAAAGGGTTTAAAATTTACTTACCCAGCCCAAATTTCACAGTATTTTCGAATTGATCTCTTTCGAAATGAATGCTACATATCCTCCAATTGCGCGTGTCTTGATGATCACTTCGATCGCAGAATTGATACCACACTTTGGCAACTTCGGCATCCTTCGGAAATCGATGAAAACTAATTTTTCCGCCTTCGTTTTCACTCTTGTTCTTACATTTATTCACTGCACAATTAACCATTTTCGTGAAACTATTACCTCGGAATGAAAGCAACGATGAATCTCAAAGATATACTAAACTAGCAACAAAAAGTGTGTATGTAGGTAGTTTACAAAACTATTTGTTTATTAATTTTTAAAAATCCACAATGCCATGCCACGCTCTTTCAACCACTCGTCTCAAAACATGAACCAAGCCAAGACGACGAAATGCCGCATTCGGCGTGTGTTCGTTCTGCACATGTACCAAAGGCGTCACGTACCGGATAGTGGTGAATCGGGGGAAAAATAGTCCACAGTGTGAATTATGGGAAGTGCTGTACGTACAGCGATTTTTTCGTTTTGCTGGCATTTTATCTCTTTAAATCAGACCATAAATAGAATATTCATTTGAAATATTGGCTGTTTCAGAATAATCAGTTCAAGAACATTGAGTGAAATAGCTTGTATATTTGTATACTGATAGTCGTATAGATGGACTCAAGTCGAAAAGTGACACATCATTCATCTACAAAACCAGTTATTTTGGGGTGGTTTGTAGGTCGCTCCAATGACGTGAGAATTTTGTGTTGACATGCGAGCAGATGTCGGACGGAATCCCGTCTTCTTGGTTCAAGTAGAAAACCGAGTTATGTAGAGCATGGCAAAAATGTATCAGAAATATATATTTATCGCATGAAAATTATCGTCGGATGTCTGACGTTTCGACGTGTTACAACCATGCGTTTTCGTTCTTTGTGGTAGGCAACGGTAGGTCGCGCTCGGCCGCGTTGAGTGTAATAGGGTCCATAGACATGAAGATCTGGTCGACAACTTGGTCGCAACAATGGATTCTCTGCGACCAAATTAGCTGTCTGTGGGCCAGTTTCAGGTTACATTTTTAGTCTCCCCAACGGTTGCAGTTGAGATTATTTTTTTTAAATAAATTTGTGGATGGAGATAGACGAGGTGGACGATCAACTTACTATACCCGTGATGATTTTGAGACTTAGCAGTCTTGAGCAGAGCGAATTTAGTGTAACGTTGTGGTCACATCTTTGGGAATAGTTGATGCAATTGGATTATGTGTGTATGTTATATGCTCAAAATTATTCAATCAGCATGCCCAGTGAAATCCGACATAAAAAAGGCGAAACTTCGGAAAAATTAGGGGAAAGCTGAATTTTAGTGTGAATCTTGGTACTGGCGTGTTGAACAAAATGTCAAAAGTCCCCATCGATCCGAGTGCTGCGTCGCTGTTTATACGGGGTCAAAGGTCACCAAAAGTGACCTTTCCTAAATATCTCAGTAACGGTTACGTATTCAGAAAAACAATGTATGACGAATTTGTAGCTTAGCAAATTTCCAACAAAAAAGATCATATAGCTTTTTCCTGTAACCATAACCGTTTTTGAGATATATTGATCTAAACATTTGTTACTAACAGCACCCTCATTCTCAAAGGCATGTTGATATTATCCGATTTTGATTACGACTTGGCATGTTTGTGAGTTTGTTTTTCTATATTTAAGAGGCGCATGAAAAAAAACATGTACACAAACTTATCTACCAGACTCCAGGGTAGGTGGAAAAGTGTACTCCGAAAAGTTACCACCATCCCCCCGCCCCCCTTTGCCATAAAACTTGTAGGGACATCTGTTCGCTACCCTCTTCTCCGAAAAAAACTATATTGCGGCATCATTTATGGAATATTCCAGGAAAGAGCAGGACAAAACAACCAAATTGTAGGTGGAAATAGGTTTTGTAACATATCATTGGCCTAGGAGCATGAAAAAGCAAGATAATATCATGGCATAATTCTGTAAACACTCATTCCTGACATTTAAGGGCTCAATCCGATGCAGATTATCCCCGAATAATCAGTTTTTTTTTCCAATCCTGTGATGGCTGCATAAAGCCAAAGGGATATGACACGTATCGAAACCAATTTGCACCTGAAGTTACGTGAGCTGGCCCTGATCGTTCATGGGATAAGACGGTATGAAAAAATAAACTAAAAAACCGGGTATTTCGGGGTGGTTCGTTTGCAGGGGTGGGTAGGGTGACGGAAGGGTGTGGATGTAGGGCTGGTCGTGCGATGTCAAGAATATGCAATTAATAGGATAAAAAGTGATCCTACCTTGTTTAACAGTGGGCAAAGAGTAGGCAACGAGCTCATTTCTGAAGATTTGGGATGGATGCTCAGGGATACCGTTTTATGGCAAAGGGGGAGGGGGAACTTTTCGGAGCACACTTTTCCACCTACCCTGGAGTCTGGTAGATAAGTTTGTGTACATGTTTTTTCTATGCGGCTCTTAAATATAGAAAAACAAACTCACAAATATGCCAAGTCGTAATCGAAATCGGATAATATCAACATGCCTTTGAGAATGAGGGTGCTGTTAGTAACAAATGTTTAGATCAATATATCTCAAAAACGGTTATATTTACAGGAAAAAGCTATATGATCTTTTTTGTTGGAAATTTGCTAAGCTACAAATTCGTCATACATTGTTTTTCTGAAGAAGTAACCGTTACTGAGACATTTAGGAAAGGTCACTTTTGGTGACCTTTGACCCCGTATAAAAAGCGACGCAGCACTCGGATCGATGGGGACTTTTGACATTTTGTTCAACACGCTAGTACCAAGGCTCACACCAAAATTCAGCTTTCCCCTAATTTTTCCGAAGCACCATGTTAGATTTCCCCGGACTAATAACTCATTATCGCGTCGTTCGATTGGGTACCCCGCGAAGATAACGTACCAACTGCAGCTCACGGATTCGCTATCTAATTATGTAGGCCTTCCGATGAATAGAAGGTGCTAGATGTAAAATCTAGACTGAAATTTGGGCCTAATTAGGTTAAGCTAATCATAATTAGGCATTAATTGAATAGGTTGAGTCTTGATTGTAGTATAAGGTATGCATGATAAATGAAAATATATGAAAAAAACGATAAGAGCCAGCAGGCTGTTATAGTACAGCCGCTAAATTTTAAGTTTTCATTGCTTATTAAACTATAAGCTTGGTTAAGAATGTGCATTAAAATAAAATAATTTATTTTCAATTCAATTCGTTATTCGAATGAACTTCAATTTTCTGTATATGGTAGTGAATGTATGGAATAGGCCTGCGTCTGAGTTTAGTTCAAATGAAAATATCTTTAACGCTTTGGCTGTAGCGGTTGTTTTAGTGAATTTTCAGTACATCTACAGTGGCTCACAGCTTATTTGATACAGTGACTATTTCAAAATGCATATCGCTGTAACTTTGAAATAAAGAAGCCTATCCAAAAAATTTAAACGTATTTGACTAGATGCATGTTCAACGAATACAATGCAAACAAAAAATGTTCCAGTAATTTTCCTCGGCGTCCGGTAAAAGAGATATACCACTGGCGCAGAAAAGTTGCAGCTCACAGCTTATTTGATACAGACACTTCAATGCAAATAAATTTCTATTTGTCGCGCCGTTAATTTGTCTTGTTTTTGTTTCTTGAGTTTTTGATTGTGTTTAAACATTGGCTTAAGTAATTTTTAGCAAGATCTTGTAAGCTGAAGTGCCAAAATGAGCCAAAATTGTAAAATAGGTCATCGCACCACAATTGAACAGCGCGAATTGGTATTAAACCACTTTAAAAAAGGACAAAGTGTTCGAAAAATTGCTGAAAGTGTGAATTTGAGTGTCTCTACAGTGCATCACATAATTGAGCGCTTCGTACACGAAAATCGGGTAGAAAATAAAAGGAGAAATGCGCCAAACAATATTTTCACCGTATCCGACGAACGATACATTGTAAGGAAAGTGAAAGCAAACACAAAGATTTCCGCTCCAAAATTGGTTACTGAGGTTCATCGTGAATTAAGGAAGTCATGTAGAGCTGAATCCGTCCGACGAGTGTTTCGCGACCATAATTTCAGGGGGCGAGTATCTCGTAGGAAGCCATTCATTTCCAAAAAAAAAAACAATAAGCCGATTTGCCTTTGCCAAAGAGCATGTGGGAAAGCCATCCGCATTCTGGAATACGGTTATTTTTGCGGACGAGTCCCAGTTTAACATTTTTGGCTCCGACGGAATGTCATATGTCTGGCGCAAAACAAGGAGAACCTCAAAGCTACTGTGAAGTATGGTGATGGTAATGTGATAGTTTGGGCCTGCATGTCCGCAGCCGGAGTCAGAAATTCAAAGTTTATTGAGGAAACAATGGGCCAAACAAAGTACCTTGATGTACTCAAAAACAATTTGCTACAAATCACTGAAAAACTGGGTGTTAGCAACCAATTTCGGTCGTTCCAAGACAATGATCCAAAGCACAAGTCGGGAATTGTGCAGTCCTGGCCAATTTGGAATTGCCCTCATTTGATGTCTCCGCCGGCACAGTCACTAGATATGAACGTCATTGAGAATCTGTGGACTTTTTTGAATAACAACATTAGAAAACACAAGATTTCTAATAAACAAGACCTGAAGAAAGCACTGCTAGAGGAATGGTAAAAAATTACTCCTGACATCACAAAAAAACTCGTTGACTCAATGCCGAATAGGCTCCAGGCTCTGCTTAAGGCTAAGGGCTATCATACGAAGTATTGAAATTAACTGGAAACCTTATAATTCACAACAATTTTAATGTTTAATCCAACTGTATCAAATAAGCTGTGACATGAAATTTGTTATTACTTTTAGTTTTTTGTTTTTTAAGGCGTAAAACAGCAACTTTGTAACAAATATAAACTTGTTTAATAAACAACAAACATTTTTCTTCAAAATGGTGTTCAAATTTTTTTATTTTATATCTCAGGCTACTTTGTACAAAGCGTATACGACCACAAATGGTGCGCTTTGTTACATAGGTGCTATGTAGATTATGTGCTACGTAGATTGTGATATTATGGTGCCGGGACCTAAATTTATTTTGTAGGCCAGAGTACGATATGCAAAGCGTATGTGAGCATAAGCTCTATGCTTTGTTACATAGTACAGCGTACTACGCGCTATGTACTTAGGTCCATTTAAGGTTGCTGAATTCCACTATATTTTAACTTTAGCTCGCACATTTTATCGTATGAATGCTTTTCATACCTTATGAATTGTGTGAACTTAAATATAACGGTAAAAACTTTGAATCAATTTGTAGTTTTCTTTTCAACACTGGATCAAATTAGTTCTAGTCTCAACGAAAACAGTGCAAACATATTGAAAACGAATCTACGCAAAATAAAATTTAAGTTCTTAAAAATGAAGTTAATTGTGAGTTTTTGATGAAAGACCCTTCCAAATCTAAATCAAACTCCAAAGTTGCAAGGTCAAGGTCAAAATGGGATGATCTTAAAGAAACGTTCATGTCCATTGTAATTTCACGAGACGTTTACGTTAAACGAGATAGTAGTTCAAATAAGCTTATAGCTATTCAAAAATCGTAAAGTAAATGAGTATATCTACTGATATCTTCAGAAAGTAAACTTTGTGAATACTTAAATCTCTCTTACCTATTCATTTTGTCTACGTACATCCAACATAAACTATTCTCGTCTGCAACTTAAATTAATTATTGACGCCTCTTGCATGTTTCACAACAATTTGTTGCTGTCGAGAGACAGTTTAAGTCGAGTCGGTCCAGCTATCTGTCTGTAATGGAGACGAAAGTGAATGTGATGGTAATCTACATTGCAGTTAAATCGTGGCAATTGTCCTTTGCTGAATTTTATTTCAGATTTGCATCCACACAGCATTCAACGGTGTCTACGTAAGATAGATATTGCAGAGAAGATCGAGCTAGGATATAAGGGTTGCAGAGAATGGTTGCCTTTAAATTATTTAGCTAAAGCTTAAATAGGTTCGTAAGTGGTCATCAGTATTTTTTTTTTTTTTAAATTACGAAGCATATTTTCTATTTGAAAAATAATTTATTATAATTGATTTTCGAATTTAGTTCCATTAAAATTACTACATTAAAATTACTACCTCCAGTACAAACTCATATTTTACTTCCGATAATTTCTGAGTTAGCTAGAAAACAAAAACCCTGTTTCTGTAGTTGGTTGGTTGATTACACCAAAAATTTACTGAAAAATATTCCCAGCTATCAAAACAACGATTTTGTAACAATCCCACTGAATTCTTATCTCAAATAAATTCAAAACCTCTCGTAAACACTATAAATCTGTTAGTCAAAGCTTTTGTCCTCTACCGAACGGAACGATCCTGTACAGTATTTGAGCACCGTTGTCGTCATTACATGTTTACTACTTTACGGTCAATATCCTGTGTGAAAGGAAAATTCCCACAGATACGGAAAATAGTCATTCGTAGTCGTTTTTGTCCTTTCGTTTTCGCGGAAAATAGAAACAATATCTATTTTCGCTGCTCGGTCTAGACAAGTCTAGATACAAGTGAGATACGAAACTTTAAACAGGACAGGGAAGATGGCTCAAGTCAAATCGCAAACTACTGTTGCTTGCTTAGTATTCGACATAGTTGTCAGATACTCCTGTTGGATGACATCGTGAGGAGGACATCGTGGCTTATTGCAAACTATTTATGTACGTTGCACAATATTCACTGTGAACGGATGCTGGTCTTACTGGATGCAATAAAAAAAGCGGGAACTGAGAGAAATCGAGCGAAAATAATTCCAAGTAATATGACCTTCAAGTAAAAACTGAAAACTATTCTGACTATTTTGTAGCTCATTAAAGCGAAATTTCGTATCGATCGCAACATAATTAATGATTTGTATAGAGTAAATTCGATCCTATTTTTAAAAGAGCATTACATTTCCTTTCCATGCGCTCAGCGTCCTCACGCAATAACACAAAAATATCACTAGACAACAAAAATCATCGAAATGATATTTTCATTCAGATTTCACCAGAACATTTCAAAGTTTCCAAAACGTTTGATCTCTGAGTTATCTTTCTATTGATTTCACCTAGCATAATTGCTTTAACGTGAAACAATATCGAGTATACTAGCGCCCTGGAATGTAGAAGTGAGAACGAGCGGTAAAGAGATAAAAAGCAAACGAAAGGTTCGATACCAACCAACCAGCCCCATCGCCCCAAAAAGAGGCAGCGGTGAGAATATAATTGGCAAATGATGTTTGCCGAATAATGCAAACCCTGTTGTGCAGAAATAACATAGTTGTGTCACCAGGTTACAAAAGGAATATTATAACTGCGAGCAATTGGTTCGCATAGTAATAATTAAAGGCTTTGATTAATTAGCGAAAATTGTACTAAGGATGCGATGGAACTGGTAAATAGTCCATAAAATATCCTTTTTCGGTTTCAGATGTCGGTCACTGAAATGGTGAGGTCGATTCGTCGGGGCATCGAACAAAAATCGACTGGCAAATATAATCGAGCAACATACGAACACAAAATGTGTCCTCAATTGAAGAAATAATAGATATATCTAATCGTACTAAAATACACTTGAAATCATTGGGCCAACGCAATAGCTTACATAATTTTCCAGCATTTTCCATACTATTTTCTATTTTCAGCATATCCTTCGCATGCCAAAGTCCTTTCTTTATTGCAATGACTTTCAATTAATGAGCCGCACTCGACAGAGAGTTGATGAAAAACAATTGTACATCATGCTCCATACCACGCGAATTCTACATCCTCCGTCCATGCGACATGATACGACCATTCAAATACCGACATACCTACCTACGTACCTCGCTGTATAGGTAAATACAGTAAAATTGAGACCGGTTAATGAATTTGGCGCGGAAAATTCTCGTAGGACTTTCACGAGTAATTTCATTCAATGACAGCATTTATTCCTAGCTATTTGGCATGGATCAGTTTTTTGGCTTCAGTTTCTGGATTAAAACAATTGTCAGATGATAGACCGGGACTCGAGTCACGCGTTTTCAGCACGTTTTAAAGTTTCGCGAATGATCCTGTAGAAAGTGTAGCAGTAAAAAAAAAACTGTTGCGGCGAAATTAAATTGCTTTCTTGCGCGTTTATCCAGGCATATGGGTGAAATGAAAAATTGAAAATTACTCTGATGGTGATGAGAAAGTTTGGGGAATCTTCCAGATGTGGTTATCAACTTAATTGGTTTTCGAAAATTCCAGATATCAATATTTCAAATGAAACATTTTAAGGATCTTTGGTAATGAACCTTAAAGGTACATTAAATGTTTAGCATTCATACGATTATTGGCGAAGAAAAATGTTTAAGCAATTTAATTGGAAGCAGTTGCGAAGAAAGTGCTGGGAAAATTTGGATAGGAATTTGTTAATGACTTTCTATTTCCTTGATATGTGCTCTATGCATGTAAATATTGTTGATTTTGCAACAAATTTAACAGAATAACCTTCACGCACTAAGAAATCCCCATTAATAGGCTGTACACAAATTTATTAATATTGCTTGAATTTTCATTCGATGAAATAGAAACGTAATTAAAATTCATTCATGAATCTATAGTAGGGGAGCCCAAGCGGGGATTTCTCGCGTTACTCGAGCGCGTCAGAAAATCATATGGGGAGAAGCCCTGCACCCTGCAATGTACCCTACCATATATGAGCCCTTAATATAGTGGGGTGCGTTGAGGGAAGCCCGTCAGATTAGTAAAAAAAAATTGATCCTCAGAAATACTCGAGCGCGTCAGATTAAGATAAGGTAAGTTAAGTACATCCAGAAAAGAGTATATTTCAATAATCTGACAATTTGAGCGTGGCTTAAGGAAATGGGAGAGTCACAAAGTTGTAAAAAAAAAACCTCACCTCGAAATACTCGAGCGCGATTAATTTTTTTTTTAATTTGAAGGAAATCCTATCAGGATTACGAAAAACATATAATCTGACGGTTTTCATGGGGCGATGTAGCTAAAATCATCAATAAATGAAAAAAATTGCAGGGTAAAAACTGATCTTATCTTGTTTAACAGTGGGCAAAAAGCAGGTAACGAGCTCATTTCAGATGGAAGCTGAGGGATACCATTTTATGGAAAGGGGGGGATAACTTTTCCGTGCACACTTTTCCATCTACCCTGGAGTGTGGTAGATAAGTTTGTTTGCATGTTTTTTTTTGCGCCTCTTACAAACTCACAAACATTCCAAGTCGTAGTCAAAATCGGATATCAACATTCCGTTGAGAAAGAAAATGCTGTTAGTAGCAAATGTTTAGATCAAAATATCTCCAAAACGGTTATAGTTACAAGAAATAGTCAGCAGATATTTTGTGTTGGAAATTTGTTAAGCTACAAATTCGTCATACATTGTTTTCTGAAGACGTGACCGTTACTCAGATATTTAGGAAAGGTCACTTTTGGTGACCTTTGACCCCGTATAAAAAGTAACGCAGCACTCGGATCGATGGGCACTTTTGACATTTTATTCAATACGCCAGTGCCAAGGTTCACACCAAAATTCAGCTTTCCCCTAATTTTGCCGAAGTTTGGCCTTTTTTATGTCGGATTTTACTGGACCAGACGCTTTGGTTTGTTTGTTGGTTTTTTTTTTAAATAATTTTGTGAATTAATAATGAGTGATGTAAGTGTGAAATGTGTATTTTGTGAAAAAGAAACTTGTGAAAAAACTAAAAAGTTTACACATGAAACATTAAAAAAATGTATGAATATCTTGCAATATCGTAAAGTGAAACGTGTTCGAAGAAAATCTAGCAACGCTTATGCTACGGTCGTAATTTCGGATGTAACATCTTTAAACGATATATATATAAATATATATATATATATATATATATATATATATATATATATATATATATATATATATATATATATATATTTCATCCAGTTATTTCATCCAGTAATAAAAAGAAGAAACGATTTTTTTTTTCAAATTGTCAGATTAACAATATCCCTCCATATAATTGTCAGATTATCATTTAGGACAACTAAGACATCAAGTTGAACCCGCTGTATAAAACTCTGACGCGCTCGAGTATTTCAAGGTAACATTTTTTTTTTACATTTTCAAAAATCAGTCATGACTGTTGGTCACGTCCAAATCGTCAGTCATTTAAATAGGACACTTTTTTGAGTTCACTTAACATTCCCTCTGAATATCTGACACGCTCGAATAACTTTTTTTTTGTGTGTTTTTTTACCTCTTTTTACGGCCATCCCCCACCAGTTAATCGTCAGATAAATATCTATCGGCTATCAGAAAGACAAAGCGCGTATACACTATGAATGTCTGACGCGCTCGAGTATTTCCATGTTACTGTTTTTTTTTACGTTTTTGAACATTTTTACACGCTCGCCCCCCCACTAAAATGGAAAACTTGACATAAACTTTTTTTCATTTTAGAACCTAATCTTCACAATCCAATAGGTCCCCATGACGCTTTAGTAACTGCAAATTTAGCATCCCGGGCTCCCCTACTACTAGTACCTAAGGTGAACTTTGAATTTTTTTTGTTGATAAGTGCTTTTGTTAATAAGACTGACTGAAACTAAGTGAAAGAAAATTGTTTCCTTTAGCAGACGAATGAATTTAAATTTCTTGAGAAACATCAATATATATTTTTCCCTATCTGCTGGATGAGCGTTAAAAAAGTGTTAGCCCAGTTTTATCAGCCAGATAAAAAAGTCTGCTGACACGTAGAAATGTATTTGTAGTTTAGCTTAAGGAAAAGTGTTTTTTCCCTCTCCTTCATTAAGGACTTGTGTTTTTGATGTGAGATTTCAAGTATACCTTGAACTCTATTATATTTTTTGTTAATTTGACCGAGTTCGGTAATGAATTGTAGTATGCGATAGCCTGCTGTACTGTACATCCTTAATCTATCCGTTCTTGGAATTGCAAGAGATAGATTTCTAGCAGTTCTGGTTTCCCGGTTAGGTATCTCCAACACAGTGCAGGGGTGTTAAGCCACTTCAGATTGTTTTTCAGGATGTTAAAAATCAATTTTCCCTTTTCAAATTTAATTGGTTGTTGAATATTTACCAATCCTGTTCGATTTTACACAGTAACAGTTGGTGTTAGAGTCGGCATTTTAAATATAATTTTAATTGCTTTCGAAATAAGTCTTAGTTTGTTATAGTTCCGTTAGCTTGTTTGGTTAAATAAATAAGTAGGTATTTTGACAGAACCTAGATGATTGACATTTGCCTAAACATAGACATCTGTTTTTACCTTTTGCGTCCGTTGAAGAGCAAAAGTTTAAACATTAATACTGTAAAAATGAATTAAAACGAAAATACACGGAGTTTAATTTTGAAACTTTTCACGGAGAATCCGAAGAGAACCAATGTGAAGTCAATTGCGAAAAAAGTAAAAGTATCGGAAAGAACTGTAAAACGGGCAATCGAAAAATGTAAAATTAACGACAAACAGAGAAGTGGTCGTCCTTGTGGGTCCAGTGACAAGGAATTGGAGTGCAGTGCGTTGCAGGTAATTAATGCAAATTGGTCGGTATCAACTCGTGATATCACGAAACAATGTAAAACATCGCAACCGACAGTGCAATCCAAACAAGGAGACGGGTAAAGACATAGGCGAAATTTTTTACAAAAATAAGTGCAGAACAATTGAGGAAATCCATTGACAGAGCGAAGAAATTTTACAAAGAAAAACTGAAGAATAATTCTGCTTTGCTTTGGAAGATGAAACGTACCTCAAATTCGACTTCAATACGCTTCCGGGCCGTCAATTTCACAACTTGCTGCCAGGAGAGGATCTTTCACAAGAGGAAAGATCAATTCACTTGGAATTATTCGAAGCTCGGAAATCTACATAAAAGAACACCGTTTTCAAAAACGCATAGCGCATCTATAATATTTTGGCTTGATTTAGCTCCTTCCCATTACGCAAAAAATACGCTACAATGGTTTCAAAAGCATTGTGTGAATTTTGTGGAAAAAGAGTTAAATCCACCAAATGTTCCAGAGCTTCGACCGATCGAACGATATCGGGCAATCGTTATAGGCAATTTAAGGAACACCCAAAAATCTGTTAAAAACATGAAGGAGCTTGGTAAAGTATGGAATCAAACAATCAAAAACACAGGAGAAGACCAAATCAAAAGTCTGATGGAAGGACTCCGAGAAAAGATTAGAATCTGGGGGTCACGAAATGTGTAAAAAATCCTTTTTTTTGTAAACAAATGTAGAAATAAATGTAAAATAATAGAAATATATTATTTTATATTATTGAAATTGAAATTGAAAAAATATATATTGAAAAGAAAATTGAAAAGAGAATTTGATTTTTCGGTGTACAGAATTTAAGTTTTGCGAATGTAATACACAATAGAGCTATTGTTAGATATGGATATTGACATATCAGATGTCGGGAGCAGCTCCACTATGAAGGCAGAGTTAGAAATAGTGTTGTTTAAAAAAATATTTTGCATCAACAGTTGGAGTAGCCTCTATATCATCGTAGCTATTAGTAAAAATGAGATATAACCAATTGGCTTTTGGTTTAAGTTTTGGGGCTATTTGATACAAATAATTGCCAAAAAATGTGCCGACTAGATTGAAATCGGTGGAGTCGAGAACATTTTCAGCAAATGAACATTTTGGATTCGGGCGATTGAAACCTCTCAGTATTCTAATTTTATTGCACTCATTAAGAGATGATACGCGGGAAGGAATTACATCGCATACATCACTGTATTCGGCTTCATCTGAACCTGATAAAATCTATAAGAAGACATTTCTGCTGAATGAGACCTCTAATACAAACTCAGGAATTTCAGGAATTTCAAGTCTTAGGAAGGCCAAACACTATAAAACTTTGAAAACAGCATAACATAATATAAACAAAGAAAATACTCAGTGCTTGCAACACTTTACCAGCACTGCAACTAAAAGTCTCTCATAATTGCCTCACGTCAAAATCAAATAACTCTATCGATTTCAATTTTATCCGATGATTTCGTCGAAAGTTACAGGGTTAGAAAGATGTTTAGGGTCAAAAAACAAAAGATGTTTGGAACCAAAAAATTTCTAGAACCTAGAAAATTTAAACATTGGGAACTCATTTTCATTGTAAATGTTCGCGATATGAATACTTAATAGGTGTGTTTTCCAGAGTAGTGCAGGATATCGATTTGCACGCGAAACAACAACAACATCCAGAGTTCGAACACTTGTGAATTCAGTGGAGTTCGTACTCGTGCTCTCTGTGGAACGTATTTCGAAAAGTCATGTTAACTGGAATAGTTGGAATTTTCAAAAAATTCCATGTCACCCTGGCAACCAGGATAAATAGTCATACATTTGAAAAACGGCGTTGGTTATATGTCAGCTCACATTTTGAAATGACAACTGTCTAATAGAAATAAACTTACAGGCTGCTCTGGATCGTTTTTTTATGCATGCAGGATACCTCCTCAACCCTTTGCTAGCATTAAAGCGAAAAATAAAAATATATAACACCTGCCTCACATTGAAATCAGCCTACTCTGCGAATTTCATTTTGATCCGATGACTGCATTGGAAGTTATAGAGGTACAACAAAATTTAGGGCTAGCAGTCGCAAAAGTTTTCAAATTTTCGAAAACTTAATATTTGTTGTTTATTGTCACTACAAGATCATTACCGTTTAAAGATTTTACGATAAAATTGCTTAGTAAAGATATTGCAAATAAATACAAAACCAACAATAGCTGGCAACCCTATGATGGTTTTTTTAACCAGATTCCTTCTGAATATTGCCTATAATAAGTTCCATTTATAATATAAAAATTCGTATTTTCCTGAGCGAATTTTCAAAACCCTAGACACCAAAATTACCATAGCTGCAGCACCAACGGAATTTTTCAACCAAATTTCTACCAAACACGATTTAGAGTAAGGTTTCAGCTACTGAATTAGAATTTGCAGAGCAAAAAGCAATTTTTTTCCTTTATCATTTTTCAAGAGGATCGTAACCAAATGCCGAATCTCAAAATCCCGAAATAACAAAATCCCGTATGTTTCGAAATTTCCGTATTCCAAAATCCCAAAATACAAAATCCTGTATTTAAAAATCTCGAAACTCAAAATCTCGTGGAACGGAATCCCGTGTGAAACCTATTTATATCATGAAATAAAAGAAAACCTATTGATTCAAGTTTTTATTTAGGAATAAATTTCAACATAAAGACATATTGTACGCGATTCTTCTCAAATAATCGATTCTATCAGTTTCAAACCTTTTTCTAATAATTTTTTTTAATGTTTTGGTTCCTTTGAGACGAGAAGCTGAATTAAAAATCCCGTAGTTTTGCATAATATAGTATCAGTATAGTATAGTATTCTATATTATGTAAAACTACGGGGTTTTTAAATCGGGATTATCTATTACGGAATTTTGTAATACGGGATTTTGCAATACAGGATTTTTTAAATTATTAAAAATATAATAAATACAATAGCCACATGATTTCATTTATCAATTTTGTTTACTTCAAAGGATGCCTTGCGTTTACTCATGTTTAAAGCGTACTTTTCACAGAACGAAAGTGATCAAATGGCTAATTTACCACTACTTCATTTCAAAACCAACATGTCCAGTGAATTTCATTATCATTAACTGACTGAATCGTGGATTGCAGGAGCAGAAAGATTTCAAGTTTCAAAATTTTGGAGATCGAAACATTTTTTATTTCCATTATAGGGTGAATTTTGGGTGAAAATGTGATGTCTCAGTACAGTGTACAGAATTTAAGTTTTAATCATTTTCAATCAGCTTTGCGAATGTAATACACAATAGAGTACGTGAAAATACCGTGTGGCGGCAACCCTTTACTACTTACTTTACGTCGATATCAACTTTTCATAAATTTAGTTTTAGTTTAATAACTACATCTGAAGCTATAGGTGCAAAAAGATTTTTAGAGTTACCGCCTATAGATGTTTTGGAATTCAGAAAATCGAAAGATTTGTCACTTATTTTCTTTTGACAATGTTTATCATGCGAAAATTTGATGAAAAAATATTTTATTTTGGTAAATAAAAGTAATAATAATTAATAAAAGTACGCGCGTACATTATACGTACCTTTTAGGAAATACGGCACTTAGTAGAGTGGACAATATTTTAGACCTCGGTGTGGTGCTGGATGTAAAGCTCCGCTTTAATTTTCATTACGAGAAAATGATTTCTCAAGCAAGTAAACGACTTGGCTTCATTACGCGACGCGCCAGGGAGTTTCAGAACCTTTGGGTTACAAAATCACTATACACCGCGCTCGTTCGCCCTCTTCTTGAGTATGCTTGCATTATCTGGAACCCAGTTTTCGAAATTCACAGCCAGAGATTTGAATCTATTCAGAAGCAATTCTTGCTATTCGCTCTTAGAGGTCTTTACTATCCAAGTGATTTTAGCAATTTACCGTCGTATGAATTTCGCCTTAGACTTCTAAACTTATTACCTCTTGCATCCAGAAGATTAATGCTATCTGCCTGCTTCAGTTTCGATGTCATTAGAGACGCTGTTAATGTCGACTATATACAGGAAAGATTTGTGCTTAATCAGCCCGTGAGAGTCACTAGATCCCGACGAATGCTAGTTGAATATAAGCATAGCACCGCATATGCTGATAATGAGCCAATTAACAGATGCTGCAAAATATTCAACAGTATGAGCCAACACTTTTCCCCCACGATATCCAAAGTGTCGTTTAAAAATAGAGTTACCAAGGCTCTCTTATCCTACCCTCCCTAGTCTACCGGCCTAGTATCTTCTTATGACTTAGGACTATTTTTATAATTGTTTAATTAGATAATTAATTAATTTCGTTTTGCGGTTTGCGTATTTAATATTGTGACTTACATGTAAATTAGCTTTATGTATTTATTTATCAAATGTTTATTTATTTATATTATATTTGCTTGTATTTTATACCTATTTTGAACCTGTTTTTTTTTTAAATTTGTCTAGTTTTTTTATGTTTTATATTTATTTCATTTATATGTATTATTATTATACCTTGTTTGGTAAATAAATAAATAATAAATATTAAACTCTGTGAAAGTGACAATGATCTTATAAGTCCACTAAAAGTTATCATAGCTCGATGAAAGGCCGTTCTGCCAAAAAGTTCAAGTGAAGGTTTTTCAACAGAATTATGTTTGCTGTGGAATCAGAATCACGATGTGAATAATGCATTACGAAATCATTTGGTAAACTCAACCAGAAATTAGCCAGTAATATAAAGAGAGGGGTAGAAAGATGGGAGAAAATCTAGGTTTGATGAAGTTCCACTAACTTTTTTTGAACTCCCATTGCAAATATATTTATATTTTTGGTGTGGTCCCTTCCTTGTGGACACTTGCCCATATATTCCCAATTCGAGAGGCTAGTGTGTCATTTATTGTTTCCAAGTATCATTCTATTTTCAAAACATCCTTGAAAAAATTGGCATTCCCTTTTCTCCTACTGAATGTCCTTCAATGTCTCTTAAATATTTCATTGATTTTTCTATTTAAAAAACCCATAATATCCCTAATTACTAATACTATAAGGTTCCATCTGTGATCGTTTGCTTTTCATCCCATTATCCTCCTATTTTATTTAATTTAGTATTCAAATTTTCTCTTTGGAATCACGCAGTATGTTTCTTGATTTGTCCTTTGTCTAGAAATATTTTCAAGGCTTTGTTTGGTCAGGCATTAACTCAAATTTAGCTTTTCGTGAAACAACTCCCCCCAGTAAATATGAGGTATTCTCAATATCTTTTTGTTTGACTGAAATCTAGTTTCATATGTATGTCTCCATAGCGTTTGTTTAAACGTACATTACTGTAAATTTTCGTCCTTTCCCATGTTCCTTTCCAATGTCATCTTGAATTAATTTTGTCCTTGGTTTAAAAGCATTCACTGTTTGCTCTCATCTTACTCTAATTTATTGACTTGTCCATGAATTTACATTTTATTTTGGAAACAGACGGCTATGATTTGTTAGCGTTGTAGTAGATAGTAATAAGGAAATAGTTTCGCGATGAGCTCAAATATCACCAGGAAATAAATGACTCAAAATACGCTGCATGATGAAATGAAATATACTTTGAATGATATGACTCTCCTCCAACAAGGAATCTTCGTTTCTGGAAATGATGTAAGAAGTTTAAATCAAATATGGCTATGAGAACTGTCAAAAACACCAAGTACGATTTCAAACTAATTGTAAGTAAGTAAAAGTTTACTGGTCCTCGTAATAAAGGTCCTCGTAACTGGTCCTCGTAATAATTTTGAAATAGGTTACGAGTCTTTGCAAGAACATTCTTTATTGCCAAGTATCTGGACCGCTCGTTGCCAAATATTTCAAGGATCCACGAAAATTGTTTCGGAATTCACCAATTCTAGTTAAACACATTTTACAAATTTTCTTTTTAATTTTATTAAAAAGTTCAATGCTTTTTTTCCTTACTTACACCATCACAGAATACAGCTCCGAACTTCGTTCAACTGTGTAATCGTTGCAAACTAAGAAACCGACATATTTCTTCTTGCAAAAAATCTTTTAAAATATTTACTTTTCTAACTTGCTCCTCGGTTTCGTTTTTTTTTCTTCACGCGTCACTTAACGGTGAATAGTCCACAAACTAGAATAGGGTCGAGTCCGAGAATCAGTTCCAGGACTCACTATGCAAAGTTTACACACAGTACACAACTAATGACCCATTGAAGAAAGCAGAGAAGTTCTAGGGAAAAATATTTACGCAAATGATAATGGCGTGAGGATGAATGACGATTATGCGAAGGAGGCGGTCAGTAGAGTATGAAAAATGGCCGGATGAAATGGACGTGATACAGCTTTGGGTTGCATAGTAAGTAGGCATTCAGGCTATTATGTGTATCGATAACTGAGCAATGTTTCTCTGCAGGGTGGATTTTGTAATATTGCTATAAAGTCGGAAAATAACTGAGAACGGTTTCTGTTTCTCGAAATATGTGTCTGATCGTCTTTTAAATTTCGAATGTTGTTGCTTAACCTAATCGTGCATTACTTGCAGGGAGAAAATATGAAATGATATTAACGGTCAGTTAATGTAGCTGTGCATTCAATCAAAGACTTTCTTACTGCTGCTGCAGACATTGGGCTATCTTTCACCGATTATTCTTAAGTCAAGTAAACGTCTCGTTGCAATTCTCATGATTTTATGTTGTGAAATTTTTTCTAGCTATTATTATTAACCGTCTTTTATCTACTTTTATAACCTTTTATGCTTCCATAGCGAGTTTGAAGTTTTTTTCGCTCAACATTTTTTTTTAAATAAGTCCCTTTAATGCTGCATATCCGAAGATGTTTTCCATTAAAACAAACTATTTGCTCTCAAGGAAACCATTTACAAACTTTCAAAGCTACATTTACAAGTAAACCAGCCCCCGGATATCGAAGACGGTCAGAATATCTACTTCCTGGAAACGCTTCATAAACTTTCCCCCCGACTTTCGAATCCCGAACGTATTCAATTTGCAAAAGCATTTTCCATTCATGAACCAGACATTGAGGCGTTCGAACGACTAGCAAGATTTTTTCCCTAAATCGAAATTGTATTTTCACCACAAATTGAAGATATAAATCGGAGGCTCGATAATCAGATAAAGATACATGTGTCGTGCGTAAAGAGGACTCGAGCTATTTCGGGAACAAATCAGTGAGCGAGTACGATACTAAGAGGAAGACTTAATTAAAATGAAAATTGGTTCAAGTCTTGTTTACTAGACGGAGTACGTGAAAAGTTTGCATGAAAGTCATCAAATCTATTTGCGAAAAGTTCGAGACGTACTGAGTCACATTGAATGTAGGTTATGTGCACGAATTGAGCAGAGAAGTGAGAGAAAAATTTTATCTGAAAATTTACAAGAACAGTAGCTACCTTTTAACCCGTTATTTGCAAAAAGTCATCGAAACTTTTGAAATATTGATAAACTTTTCGTTGCATTCCGAAATCGAATGAGTTCACAATTGTTTGGAAACGCTCACTTTGAAACACTAGTTTCGATTGTGCTTTGTGTATGCTTTCATGCTTAATTCCTTTGACCTAAATCAAAGATAAATATCTCCACGAAAACTCCATAAGGGGAGGTTCTTTCATATTTTTTCATACAAATCGATTTTTTTTTGTTTTACAAAAAATGAAAGCTACATACGTGTAGAATATGTGTGAAAAAGCATATTCGGACCTGGAACTTATTTATCGCATTAAGGCTGGTACTGAGTTCGAGTTCACGTGAAATTTTGTATGAAAATTTCACGTGAAATCGAACTGCTTTAAGCATAGTACTGAGTTCGATTTCACGTGAAATTTTCATACAAAATTTCACGTGAAATTGGTTTCGACGAAAATTTAGCTTGAAAATAAGCAAGTTTGGTACTGTGTTCTTAGCATGAAAAGTTGCTTTGAAGTTGCTTTCGCTTTGAAAACATAGATGGCACTGAAACATGTTGTCAATCATTTCACGCCAATTTAGTTTGTGCACTTCATTCTTTCGAGCGAAAGAGTGGCATTTAGTGTTTCAATTTGAAAATTGAGGAGTGCAAATGACTTTCCAATAAGAAAATCGATCGAAAAGTGAAATTCTTGACATTTTATCCGTCAAGAATGAGCAGTGTCTCTGCTTTTCTCCGGTGTCAAAATTTTCGCTCGAAAGAATGACCAGATAAAGGCTGGTACTGAGTTCGAGTTCACGTGAAATTTTGACATGTTTCCATTATCTGGTCATTCTTTCGAGCGAAAATTTTGACAACGGAGAAAAGCAGAGACACTGCTCATTCTTGACGGATAAAATGTCAAGAATTTCACTTTTCGATCGATTTTCTTACTGGAAAGTCATTTGCACTGCTCAATTTTCAAATTGAAACACTAAATGTCACTTTTTCGCTCGAAAGAATGAACTGCACAAACGAAATTGGCGTGAAATGATTGACAACATGTTTCAGTGCCATCTATGTTTTCAAAGCGAAAGCAACTTCAAAGCAACTTTTCATGCTAAGAACACAGTACCAAATTTGCTTATTTTCAAGCGAAATTTTCGCCGAAACAGATTTCGCGTGAAATTTTGTATGAAAATTTCACGTGAAATCGAACTCAGTACTATGCTTAATGGAAACATGTCAAAATTTCACGTGAACTCGAACTCAGTACCAGCCTTTAGGGCCAAAATAGACGAGCGGAGCTATCGCCGCGTTTTTCCGCCGAGCTTTTGAGCTTGCAAATGGAACACATGTGTTTGTATGAAGCAAACTATACGAGCGCGGTTTTAGCTGCGTGTTAAATCCATACAATTTCAAAAGCTCGGTGGAAAAACGCGGCGATAGCTCCGCTCGTCTATGTTAGCCCTTAGAGCGTCTCAAACGCACCTACCTCACGCGCACTGGGGAACGCACAGGTACAGCTTATTCACCGCGTGGCCTCAGATGGTTTTCTATGTACTGGAACTAACTACGATCTGTACTGTCGCATACTTGTTCGTGTTGGAATACACTTTAGGTGGCAGCTCATGCGAAACGTAACCGATGCGTCAGAAAATTGCATATCCTTAATGACGAATATCACCCGCTGTTCGAAACGCCCGCCTCGCGCAACGTCTGCCGGAGCAGGCCAACCAGGAGCGGTTTGAAATCGAGGATGGATTCCTATACGGCGCAAGAATAGCTGACTCAGATCCTAATGTGAGTATAATGGAGCAAATTGACGATCGAAGACCACGAAAATTTTTATATAGATATTTTGGTCCAAATTAGCAGATGAAAATTTTTTTGATCCGCCATCTTGTATTTTGCTAAATTGACTTCAAATTTGTCATTAGCGACCCCAAAACCTTATAAACATTGGTAGTGGTCGTGATAACTGAACAAACAAGAAAGCTATCCCAAGGCAAACTTGCTAAAAAACTTTAAACGAATTTTTCTCGAAACGATATTTTTCATCAGAGTAAAAAAAACCGGGTTAAAAGTTGCACTTTTTTTTTAAATGCCCATAATTTGCTTTATTTTTTGTCCCAATTCATTCTTATTAGGTATAAAACATGGAGATTTCCATAAATTTTAATGATATCAGTTTACTACAAGAGGCTGCAGACTTGAAGTTACCGGACGATGTCCCGCGTGCAGAGGCAGACGAGAGCCGCCATTTTAGAGCCACCACATTGAATTTCATCGTAATAAAAATAGAATAATCAACAAATAAAATAATCAAAACCTAAACTTCGTATGTTTTTTCATTATCCCTCGAAAAATTCTCAAACTTTGCCTTATTTTCGACCTTATCTCCCTTAAACTATCTGTTATTTAATTTATCTAATACACGCAAAAAAGCAAAATGAAATGCAAGATGATTTCCTTACATTCTCCTAACAAGCGTTTTCCAGAAAAATCCGTCGGATATCAGTATAGCTCCACCAACGAGAGCAACAACTTCGAATTCAGTTTTACATTCGTGCTTATGGATATACAGTCACCCGCAAGTAGCAAACAACTACCCTTTAGACTCGCGGGCGTTTCATCGGAACAAAGACATGAAACATTGAAAAGTGCGGAGTCCTTCGCGTGGAATTTTTCATCTGACTCCTTTTGTGGAAATCGTGACAGAAAAGTTATAAAATAAAATTCGCAACCGGCCACCGCCGCTGTCGACCTACCCAACATCAAGATTTATGTCGCGCGATATCACTTTACTGGTAATTTCTCAAATGGTTTACTTTCCGAAAGTTTCATACTTTATGACAGCATTTTTAAAATAGACGCCGGCGGCTGCACCAACGAAATGGTTTGAGGGTGTTTGTTTTAATTTTTCTTCGCGGCTAAGGATAACTCCTCATTTGACGATTGCTGTAAAATTTAATGAAGGAATCGGTCATGCCATTGAAATTGCGTGGATTAAAGCCATGAAGTATAGAGTTACAAGGCTCTAACTTGGATTATCAGCTTTAATGGTGCATAAGGCATGATTATACGTACTTCTTTTTGGGAACCTTTAGGCTAACTGTTTATGCCTCACCGATTGTTTTATTTAAACAAATCCACAAGTTTATGAAAGCTATCAGTTCTAAAATTATGTTTATTTTAAGGACTACTACGTATTCTACATAACAAAAACTCACTCGAAACTACAATTTAATTCAATCGATGATTTCTGCAACTGATTTATTTGTTGAACATCAGGTCATTACTTAACAACTGCTGCAATTGGCGTCATACTCTCATCATCGCTACTTAGTATTGAAACTCCATTGCTAGCTAAACCTTCCGAACTGGAATCATCGGTATCCATTATGCTTAGAATCGAGGTATGATTATTAACTATTTTTTTCTCATCCCCCGCGCCATCATTCATGGCCACTGGACCACCCCGGCTGCTTTTCAAGTTGGACTGAAACACCTTCAGTGTATCGAGGAATTCTTTGATTCCCAGCTGAGCTTTTTCACTGCTTGACGACACAAATGAAACATCCACCGATTTACTCTGCATTAATCCATCATCTGCTTGTTCCTCGTTTCCGCTGTCCCTTGGACAGGCTGGCGATTGATCAATTTGCTTGGGGCAGCTCCGAGATGTTTGACAAGCCAAAACTCGATTGAACGGTCCAGAATCGGAGTGACTAAAATTGCTGGCAGTCTGAACGACTTTTGTTGCACTACTCTGAGCTCTCACAACAGTACTCGAAGCCTGCTGTGGCCATCCTGATGTTTGCTGATTGGCAGCAGCAGTTTCAGTGGTATTTGACGCACTTTGGCTGTGATAGCAGGTGGGAAGAACCTCGAAATCATCAACAGATTGCTGATTTGATGAGCTTTGGTTTGAGGATGCCGAAAGCTGATGATTCGAAGGTTTTTTCGGCTGGACAAGATTTTCCCCTGATTTGGTCTGATCATTTGGATGGATTAGATTATTTATGTGCTGATAAAATATTTTATCGTATTCTAGTTTCATGCAAATATATCGGAAGTGACGACTGTGCTCTTCGCCGTAAAACATAATTTCTGGAAAAGTGAATAGATATCAAATGAGTTGAGTACACAGTAACCATACGTACTATTATTCAATTCAGAACATAATGATGCAAAAGTCGCCTCAACTTTTTGTGATTTCTCCAGAACATCTTCGATCTTTTTATTGAGAGTGTCAACGACAGTATTGACCACAGTTGCCAATTTTGACTGGAAGTAAAAACGGGTTTAAGTAGTTAGTTGTTTTTTAAGATGTAAAGCCAGTAACACACATTGGTGTGCGCAAGGGAGGCAGGAAAGGGAGCCAATAGAGGCGTAGCTTGATTTGATTCCGAAGTGAAAGGGAGACCCTAACACACCATCTACGTACAGGCCAGTATGCTTGATACGGCGGAAAAACATCTAGATACATCTAAAAGGGCCGGTGGTGTTTCAATGAATCAACATGGTTTCCGTAGTGGCCATCCAACAATAAATCCCATCTACGAAGTAATTGGTACAGTAGAACACGCCGAGGCTGCATGACATCAGGCCAAGCTGATCGTGTTTTTAGTGACGCTCTATGCCCGGAACGCTTTTTATTCAGCGAGGCAGGCAGATATTTCACAGGCCCTTGAGTGGAATTTTCAGGTAATGGATTATTTATTAGCCACAACTCGCCTTATATATGTGATGAAATGTCCGTAAAAACATTGCTGACGGAGCAACGCAAGGATCCATTCTCAGGCCAGATCTGTGGAATGCTGCATATGATGGATTTCTGCGCCTTGAAATGCCAGAAGATGTGCTCATGGTAGGTTACGTTATCATTACCTCCAGAAAAACCCAGCATTGCTCAGTTCAAATTAAATCAAGTGATGAGAAGAGATGAAGGCTGGATGGAAAACTATGGTCTCCAGCTGCCGATCTGTTATGCTGACAAAAAGAATGATACCAACCGTCATACCCATAACGGTCGGCTCCGAAGTAGTCAAGGCCAAAAATTTGCGAAGTATCTCAGAGTGACTCTAGACCAGTGTTGGCATTTTAGTATTCTGAATGTTTTTATTCTGAAATCGGAATTTGGAACTAACATCTAGTGTAATTATTAGAATTTAAATTTTGATTTTGGAATATTCTGGCACTCATCCTTTCATAATCTTAATCAAATCGACCTGTCAGGGAAATTGAATGTTACACAGTTTAATTGTAGCACAATAATACTTAAAAATAAAAAAATATTACAGAATTGATTGTGAAATTCCAAATGTTACTTTGGAAAATTTTGGTACAAATGAGCATGAAATAGTAGAAAAAGATTTAAATGTAACTTAGGGGGCTGTTGTGGAATCTGGAATCATCTTAAGATGCAATTTTTAATGTTTTTTTTATTTTATAAATACATTTGTGATTTTTATTTAGAATAATGTTCATTTTAATGAAATAAGAAATCACTATTTAACTTTACAATTTTCCTGAACCTGACATTATTTAGCATTAAAAAAAACCACATCTACCATTTTTGGGGGAAATAAATTGGCAGCACTGCTCTCGACTTGAGGCTGACTTAGAGGGAGCACATCCGGAAAGCATGAGATATGGCATGGGGTAGTGTAATCTCGCTGAGCGGATTCATGGCGAACGTTTGTGGTCCTAGTGCAAGTAATCACAATCTGCTTATGACGGCGGCTCATTTAACGCTGTTGTATGGTGCGAAGATATGGGCCACCGTCTTCAAACTTGAAAAGTATCCAACTAGGATGGGCAAACATTCCACGCAGAGGGGCAAGCAGCTTTCGTTCGGCATCAGGTAACGTTGTGTTGGCAATAGCAGGGGTAATCCCATTCGACTTATTGCCAAACTAGCGTAGCGAGGTATTTCTGAACAGCTCAGAAATGGGAAGAGAGGTAGCAGCCGCTTAAGCACGAGCGTGAAGAGGAACGATGGGCTACCAGAACAATGGGAGCATGAACGACTAGGCTGGTCAGCACCATAAAACCTTGACTTAGTCTTGACCACTGTAAAATGAGCCAATTTCTATCAGTTCATGGTTACTTGAAGAACTACTTTAATAGAATGGTGAAAGTTAGGACGAAATACTATAAATACTGCATTAACAAATTGATGATGCATTGCACACTATTTTTAAGTGCCTGCGCATCAAAAAAGAATGAGAAGCACTCGTGTTTTCAATCAGCCCTACGACACTCGAGATGCTTCACTCATTCAAAAAACGCTTGGGTACACGTTTCAGTATATGTAGAGATGGTATTGCGGCTACAAAGAGAAGAGGGTTGCCTTATAGACTCCTGACGACAGAACGAAAGAAGGCACTTGATAGGTGCTAGTTGCACGGGTGAGTGGAAGAAATGCGAAAGCGGTTCCGGTTCGGACTACTGTGGTCAGTGAGTGATGTTTTTAGTGAGTAAGAATCTCACATATTCCTGCATCTTTCGCAGGAAACCTTATGAAGCTTTTATTCTTAAAATGTTTTTTACAATATTTTAGAAAAAGATGTAGAAGAAAAGAAATACAAAGCACAGGCCCTAATTCGCTTTCTTGAGGTACGCTAGAATATGCTTGATATTTACTGGTTGTAAAATTGATATTTACTGGTTGTAAAGGTTGTAAAGTTTCTAACGTGGAATGTTCGGTCGGTTAAATAGAGTGAAAGAATTTTATGGAAATGTTTTGGAAGCATGGTTTTAATTTCGTGGATCAACCCTTCAAGCCTACTGTTCTCAAAGTGAGGCACCAAATCCACATTAACAAATTCAGGAGAGTAAGGAGAAGTCAAAAGCCAATTCGAAAATCGTAGGGTAAGCAGTTACTCTCTTTGATATAAGCAGTTATTCTCTTTCTTCAAAGGAAATAGAAAAAAATATGTACAAGCAATAAATACCACGCAAATGAAGTGAGATGGGATTTACATACATTTTTACATACATACATTTTTACCACCATATCTAACATGAACAACTCATACATATACCAACCTGAACAACTTCTTCCACGGTTTCCTTGAGAGCATCAAAAAAGCATTCAACTTCATTCGCTTCAAACGAAACCTTCTTCTCGGCAGGAAAAACATATTCTTCTAAACTCGCCACTGGCTTTCTCTTTGTCGTGGGCGTTTTCGGTCGTACCTTTCCGCGCGATGTCTGTATTTCCACGGGAGCCTTCGTACGGACAGAATTTTTCATCTTCGAACGCTTCGTTTCCAATGCATAGCCTGGCGTGCGTCTAGTACTTGGAACTTCCTGTGAAGATGATTTTTTAGCGCTACGAAGTGTTCCATTCGGTAAAGTATCCTTCGTTTTCGGCGTTATGTGAAGGTTACTAATGTAGCGCTGATACAATCGCACAGGATCGTACTCATTATCTGGTACCGTAGTCTTCAAGTTTTTCGCAGTATTGACATCTCGATTTCTCAAACGAACCATTTTCACTTCAAAGAAATCTTTCTCTCGACTGTTTAGAATTTGAAATAGAAAAGTTAACGAAGCTTCGCAATTGAATACAAGCTTCAATTAAATTTTGTTCAAAGTCTCGCAATATTTACACCAGTTTATTATATATTTTCACGATGAAACGATTGAAATTTGGGTGGCTATAGGCGCAGCTTGAAGTTCTACCGGTAAGTACTATAAAATAAACAAAATAACAACACTTTAGTACAAACTAGCAAAACTCAGACAACACAATATGTAAGCCCGAGTAATTTGTCTTCAGCCGAAACCGAAACAAAATTATTAAAAACATAGAGCTGTCGTCAGAAACACTTATGTCATACGGCATTTGTTTTTCCATATTTGACGGTCATTTGAAAATATTTTAGATTGTAGGCGATGATTTTACGATTGCATATGGGATAAGTCGTTTTCACCTACAAACTACAATTATTGCACCGATTTTCCATTTTTTTTACTTGATGTGTTTGAATTTCGGGATGAGAGAAGGGTACATGGATTGGGTCAGCTGCTCTTATTCTCAACAAGGCACATGCGGTTGCTTGCAGTTAATGTTATGTTACTAATGTTCGAAGCCTACAGCTACGGCAGGCATTGAATGTGAAAAGTTTCAAACCATCGAATCTCCTAAAAAAATTCGTGTTTTCTAATGAAAACATACTCATATAAAAATCTTATGCTTTGTTTACACAGCCAAAGCAACATTTTTGAAATTTTACATCGCACAAGAATGGTAACCCTCCTCCGATTTATCTATATTTTAAGCATCAAAAGCTTCTGTTCACGAGAACTCACGGCCCAATTATCAGATACAGTTGAAATTCACAGAATGTATTGATATTAAGTAGGACCAGGTAGAAGCGATTTCAAAATGCGGTTAACTCTGCGCCAGTGGTGCCACCTTGAAAAAAGATTGGGTACAAAATCTCGTATTACAATATCCCGTTTACAAAATCCGGTATTACAAAATCCTAAGTTGAATTAGAGTAATTAAGAGTATGATTTCTGCTATAGCTTTTTTGGAATAGCAAGTTCGGGCAAGCAACCAGCTGTTTATTAGGGCATGCAATCCCGAGATTTAGGGATCTCGGGATCCCGACACATTTTGGACATTTTCGGGATCCAGAATTTTTTATCGGGACTCCCGAGATTTCGGGATTGATGAAATTCAACCCATTTTGGGAAAAAGAAAGCAAAACTTAATACTAAAAGAAATATTGTTGTATGAAAACGGAGGCGGAAGCCAGTTGTAATAATGAATTACAACTGGCGTATGATTACATACTTTTTCAGCAGCTGGATATATGTGCAGCAAAATCAGGTCTAGTTTAAATTTTGAAACTCTTGACGAATTATGTTTATTAATAGCATACTTTCAAAACGAATCAGCAGTTTGAACCAATCGATATTATTACTTATCACTTGTTTCATTGAGAAGCAATATTATTTTGTAATTGATATGTAAACAACTAAACAGAATAATGTATTTTTATTATATTATCGTAACATCCGTTATGCTGATTAAATTTCAATTCGTTTTTAACTAATTTTATAACTAACTATCATGACCAAATAAAGAGCTTTATTGGACAAGAAGATAAGAAGAAATTAGATCATAAGATTAATTTAGATGCAATTATAGATTAACGTCTTACTTGCTAGTTCCCATGTACATATGTGCATAAATTTAACATTATAATGAACTTAGCTTCCGGTTTTATGTGTATATAATTGAAATAAAGTTTTAATTGAAAACGAATAAGCCAATATATCTGTTCAAATTCTCTTAATATAGTTTTTTTATAAAATCCCGAAATCTCGGGATTATCTCGGGATCCCGAAAATTCTAATCCCGATTTTCGGGATCACCATTTCTAAAAACCAAAAACTAAAAATTCTGACTGATGTAGAGTTTTTTATTAGTGAATTGACAGGTTGAACTTCTGAGAAGCAATCAGTTTTAAGAATTGCCTCTCAATTGCTCTGACTTGCTCGGCTTTTTTTACCTCTTAATTGCTCTAACCAGTAGCTCTAACTTGCTCGACTTTTTTGACAATTGCTCTATTTTAACTTGCCTTGAGATTCTCTGCTCTTTTTTTCGGAATGAATAAACACTGCTATTATTTTTTTTTCAAAAATTAAAACAGCATAAGATTTTTATCAAGCAAAAGATTAGCCGATTTTTATCTCGATTTCTTTATTTTCGGGACATTTTTTAGAGTAGGGTTAAAGCTTATCTGAAAAAACGAGGAGAGCAATTTATCAAAAAATAATTTTTTAAAAGTACTGCGGGTTCACGTTGGGTTGCCCAGAAAGTTTGGAGGAAAATATAGAATGTAGTCGCTAGTAGTTTTATATGCATCCAAATCAGGGTTGTTTTAAACACAAAGTAGTAGTTTTATATGCATCCGAAGAGAGAAAGAGAGAAACAGCCGAAAAATACTCTGTCTTTAGTTCGAACTTCTTCAAAGACGTTTGTAAAGAATAGATCTGACCAATTTCTGGTTGGGTGTCAGGGATACTTGTGAACTGGTTGAACCTCATTAGAAACTCATTAACAGCAAATGCAACATAATTAATTGAACATTTATCTTTTTTATTTTTATTTTAGCTTATGTGAGCATATTAACAGATCAAATCTTTCGTGTAAAAGCATCCAAATAAAATAGCAGATAAACAGAAAATAACACAATGAAATAGGGAAAGTTAAATTGTCGTAGGGATCACTGTTTACACCATCTGAAGGTATTATTGCTATTGTTTTATGTTTTTGAAATTCTCTGTTTCAGGAAATGAACATTTATAAGGAAGGTTGTGTTTTTATACAGGTACAGTGCGCGAAATAATTATAACATACAAACTATCACTAGGTATTTCTGAGAAAATGAATCGTCTCACTTTATTTGTGGTAGCGTCATGTCATTTTTTCAAGCGAACGAAATCTAACGGCACGGCGTGTTTTTCTTTGTAGTGAGCTAGTGTTTAATTTTATTCAGAGGCCCAAATTGTTGGTGCGAAATAAATATAGCGGATACGTGAAGTATATTTTCTAACTGTAAAATTGATAATGCATCTACGTAGTTCACCAAGTTATTCGCAGCCTACTAGTCAAGTTTAGCATATACTCGTGCAATTCTTAATCATTTTCTTCAGTGCGAATCAATAAATATGCCAAGAAGGACCACATTGACAGCTTAAGAGGGGGGTAAAATTTTAGCTTACAGCGATTGCGCGACAACAATCAGGAAAATAGCTGAAAAGTTGAACAGAGACAAAAGTACGGTGAATAATTTCTTAAAAAATTCTGAAAATTACGCCAAAATCAAGAGATTAGATAGTCCATCTAAAGTTAGTGAGAGGTCTTAAAGAGAGATAAATCTTTTTGCTGTAAATATAAAGCTAACATAACTACGCGAAGGGTTCAGCAGTTTCTGAAGAATGATGAAAATGTTAAATATGGAAAACGTTCGCAAATACCATGGCTTGTACCACGTCATAAATTTGCACGTTTAGTATTTGCAGAACGGTATCAATTTTGGACAAATGAATGGGGTTCTGTCATATTCAGTGACGAAAAAAAATCAATTTACACGGGCTTGATGGCGGTCATGGATATTGGAGAGATGTCCGTAAAAAACGTAAAACGTGTTATAGAAGGAACTTTCAAGGAGGTTCTCGCATGATATGGACTGCATTCGAATCTCGGATCTCTAAACTGAGCTCAGCTAAGTATGCTGAGCTCTTGGAACACTTATGGAGAGGATTTATGGGGAGACGACCAGATATTTCAGCAATCTGCCCCGTTTAGGAAACTTTTTTTTTTGAGTCCAGGAACATACCACTATTGAAATGGTCTACTGTAAGCCCTGATTTGAGCCCCTGAAATGTTAAACTCGTTTCGCCGAAAATTCATATTTCTTTACATATATATATATATATATATATATATATATATATATATATATATATATATATATATATATATATATATATATATATATATATATATATATATATATATATATTAGGGCGGGCCAAATTTTGTGTCGATTAGACCTGCCCCCTAAGATGATTATATGGACAATTCTAAGCAACTTTGCCGAAGGAACCATAGGTCTATCTCGATTTTCGAGTCTCCCACTTTTCAAAAAAAGATTTTTTCCCTATAACATCATTTTGATTCAAAATTCGTTTTTTTATTCATCGTTATATTATCTTTTTTATGTGTATATGGGGGGTTTTTGGGGTCGAGAAATTCATTTCTGATCTTTATTTTTACCTATAACTACCGCCAGAGGGCGTTTCATGCATATTTTAACTATTTTTCGTCTATTTTCCGAGAAAAATTACAAGTTTTTCGGTAAAATTGATCTTTATTTTATTTTTTTCAACAAAAATTCAACTTAAAAAATAAGAACATGTGTAAAAAATAAAAAAAAAAATGAATTTAGTGGAAGAAAAGCGAAATAACTTATTTTTGAAAGTCTTTTTTGCTTTCAAGTCGGGGGTATTTTGCACGGCTTTCTGATGTGACTGCCATAACACTGTGTCGACTCTTTTCTAAAACACGTTTAGAAACGCTAGCCAGCAATTGAACATGTCTTTCCGTTGCTTGTATGTGTACCGGAATTCTTGGATCAGGCAATGGTGGATCATCGCATTCTAAATATTGTTCCAAATGATCATACGGAATGCTATACGTAAACGGTGGTTCGAATAAGACATCATCTCTATTTAAATCAATCATATTCGTATAATCTGTACAATTGAAGTTTATCAAAGGTTTTTGATAAACTCTAAGATGTGCCGGGTCGTACAGATTTCTTCGGTAGTGTAAAATTTTCTTGATTGCGATTTTTCGTGTCTCTTTTTTATCATCAAATAACATCGCTAACAAAATATTTTCGGAATGTGCGTAATATGAATTGTTTTTAATGACATTATTCACAACTCCGCGTAGATTTGTATCCAAATATTGTGTCCAACGAATGAATTTGTAAAATAATACACTACCGAAGACCACCGAATTATAGTACTTGATGTTGAAGTACATCGGCACATACACTTTCATTATGTATGTTGCCAAAATTTTCAAATTCCTTGATAGATTTTCAGTTGACACATACAACCGCAACAATCTATTCGCCTTGGTTTGAGATGTAGACGGCAATGCATTTGGATCCATTGTATAATTTTACTAAAAAAATTTTAAAAAACTGAAATTAGTATATTTCAAAACATTTGGTTCGAATATATTTTTTCCACCTACAAATTGGTAAATACACAGTGGTAAAAATGGTGTGAATTTTATTTATATTCAAATATCAAATTTTGATTTTCACAAAGCTTTAGCGTGTGTATTTTACGACGTCTGATTTCTTAACAATCTAATCGCATGAAGTTGTCACAAGATGTCAAACTACATCTTCGGTATTCATCGGGTTTGACTCACATACTCCTACGGCATAACTCATATGTGCCTAACTCATATATGTATATCAACAGCATTTACTCATATGTCAACCGACATTTCGCCTCTAAGGACCAGTTAATACATTATTCCAACGCACATTATTCCTACATGCTATACATATAAATACATTACAATGTATTACATATTTCAGAAAAAAGTAACCAAGCAAGAGAACAACATCGATGCCTATGTGTATTAAATTACAAAATTTTAACACATACCTTTTAATTCTTTTTGAATTTCACAATTATTCACTGGCAGGAAATTTATAATTCACTTTCACTGAAATGATGCTCAAACACTAATGAACTGAACACTCATAAATGTCATTGTGTTGTGCTCTTTCACAAAATATGTCGGTAATGATGTTTTACCGATGTTTTTTTTTAAATAAATGCGTTGTTGACTTGAAAGCAACAACACTTTGTCGCTTTTTTTCTCACTAAATTCATTTTTTTTATTTTTTACACATGTTCTTATTTTTTAATTTGAATTTTCATTGAAAAAAATTAAATAAAGATCAATTTTACCGAAAAACTTGTAATTTTTCTCGGAAAATAGACGAAAAATAGTTAAAATATGCATGAAACGCCCTCTGGCGGTAGTCATAGGTAAAAATAAAGATCAGAAATGAATTTCTCGACCCCAAAAACCCCCCATATACACATAAAAAAGATAATATAACGATGAATAAAAAAACGAATTTTGAATCAAAATGATGTTATAGGGAAAAAATCTTTTTTTGAAAAGTGGGAGACTCGAAAATCGAGATAGACCTATGGTTCCTTCGGCAAAGTTGCTTAGAATTGTCCATAGAATCATCCTAGGGGGCAGGTCTAATCGAATTTTTCGGCTCCATACAAATTGGCCCGCCCTAATATATATATATATATATATATATATATATATATATATATATATATATATATATATATATATATATATATATATATATATATATATATATATATATATATATATATATATATATATATATCAGCAAAATGATTAAGAGAGATAATCTCTGGAGTGGCCGATCCGATTAAGTTGAAATTTTCGGAGGACGTAGAAGTAGATATCTTAAACCTTTTGGTGGTGACGAGCGTTTTAGTGAATTTTGAGGTACTCCTATATTTCCAAGCAGTCTAAATTTTTGTTAAAACAAATGTTTGGTAATGAAAACTATGAAAACTAACTGTCTATGTTAAAAAATTGGAAATTTTGAGCCGTGTGTGGGTGCAGTGTGTCTAAAAGTAGGCAAGGATTTTTTTTCAAATTTTGATTTGTCATTACTTCTGACAAAAACATTGGATCATCGTGAAATTTGCAGAACGTATTGATGTTGACTAAAATTTAGCACACATAGATCTTCAAGTTAGTGCGGGTAACCCTGTAGTTACGGCAGTCTCCTGAAAAAAAATCCTTCGAACCATTGACCCTCCTGAAAAGTTTTTGATTTTTAACAAAAAATTCAAATCATTGATAAATTTTGACCTTTGTCCATCATGTCAAATTGAAATTTTTAAAATTCCGATTTGCACAAGAACGGCAACCCATCACCAAATTATCTCTATTTTCAGCACACACGAGAACTGACGACCGGATTATCCGATCATCATGAAATCTACAGAACATGTTGGTAGTAGCTAGGACCAAGTCTGATAGAAGTAATTTTGAAATACGGGCAACCCTGTGGCAGTGGTACCATGTTGAAAAATCACTGAGAAAAAAACCGGTTTTGGCCTATAACTTCCGATTCAGCCATCAGATTTTAACAAAATTCACACAGTGCTTGGACCTTTATTTAGATAACATTTGATGAAAATTTGGTTGAAAAATTAGAATAGAGTTGCCAGCTATGGTGTTTTTTGTCTCATAAATCTTGCAAATTTGCTCAGCAAAATAAAGCTTTTTCCCTATAACTTCCGGTCCAGTGTAGAATTCAAAACGAAGTTCATGCAGTAAATGAACCTTAATGTGAAGTAAATGTCGTAGGAATTTCGTACGAAAATCACGAAAGGGCTGCCAGCTATGACCATTTTTGTAATTTTGTGGAATTTCTTTACTGAGCGATTATGTCATTAGATTTGCAAATGGGAATGATCCTGCAATGAAAATTAGCAACAATTATTAGCGCTTTAAAAATTTGAAAAGTTTTGAGGGTGGTAACCCAAAAATTCTTTTCACCCGTATAACTTCTAGCGCAGTCATTCAATCGAAACGAAATTTACTGGTTGGGTTTAACTTAACGTGAAGCAGATTTGGTATGCACTTTGCTCTGCTGCTGACACAGGGTAGCCAGCATTAGCCATTATCGTAAATATTGTACGAACAGATGCTTCAAATTACGTACTCATATGCAAAGCATTTGCGATAAAAATAAGAAATCAATTTTTAAATTTTCCGAGTTTTGAACATTTTTCGGATGGCAGCCTCAAACAACGTTTAACCGCTGAAACTTTCGATGAAATCCTCCGATGAGAACGAAATTCAAAGGATAAGTTGATTTAAGTATGAGCTTGTTAAGGTAAACTTATTACTGCTTCGTTGGGAAAGTGTTGCCAGCACTGAACATTTTCATCATTTGTGTTATAGTTGAGTTTTGTTGCTTGGGATAAGGAATGGTTGATATGATTCTACACAAAACTGTATTACATCACGCAAAGAAATTTCTTCGAAAATTAGTTTTCTAGCGGTTCTGATGCGCTAGACTTTTTTTTTGCTATTAGGTTTAGTTGCCGAGCTATGGGCTTTTGAATAATTGACAATATTGATGAAAGGTTATTTTGGAAGCCGATTCTAAGATTCGAAAAAAAATCTTAAAAACATTAAACATAATGACTAGTATAGAAAATTAACTGTTCTTTTTAATTTTGAAATTAATTTCATAAACAAATTTTTTTTCCTGTGTGAAACCGGAAGTAAACACTTCAACTCGTTATTTGAATAATTTTGACCAGGTTAATTTTGTTTATTTTTATATCGAAACAAAGCTTAGAGTGTACTTATTTTATGATAAAAGCTCTTGGTACCACGCTTCATCCGACTTTTATGCATTGAAATTCATCTACCTCCTAAACTACTGGCCATCCCATTCTAAAACTTTTATCATAAAACAAAGTTTTTCTTGATGTGGGCCAGTCAAAGTTAATATTGAGTAGGCCAGTCAAAGTTAATATAAGAGTAGTTCAATCCAGACAATTCACTGTTTGCCATAGAACAAAAAGAGCCCCAGTTATAAAAACCACTCCAGAAGTATTTTTTAAAGAAGTTAACATGATGAATTTGATGCCCTGACCGATACTAAATTTGCACTAGCGTCTTATAATCATTGCAAGTTACAAATCATCACCACCATATCTCCTGAAAATTTCAGCTTCATCGGATTAGGCAATCCGGAGAAAAACCCACAGAAAAATCGTGTTGATATGGCCATGAACTAGTTCGGGAAAAAGTTTTATTTTAGAAAATATCTTTTGATGTATCTTAGTACTGATTTTCGAAGAAAATTAGTATTGAAATCACGGGTAAAGTGATTTTAATATTGATTTTCTTCGAAAATCAGTACTAGATAGATACATCAAAAGATACATCAAAAGACTTTCTCTAAAATTGCATTTTTTTCGAACTAAGCTACACACAAAAAAATCTACCCAAAAATCAAACCAGCACATTATCACTTTATGAAACTTTTCAAAATTCGAGTTTTCTAACATTTTCTAGCTATTTCATTCCAATATCGTTGCTCCTTAAAGCTATTTTAACATACGCCGAATCATTTACTTGCCAGACTACATATATATTAAAAGACTGGGATTTCCTCTCAGCATTTACTTCAGCCGTCAGACGACATATCGTTAATTTTGATAAGTGCTTTATGTAGTCGAGAAGAAAAATTTAATTACCCCTTCCACCATAACCTGAAGCATCGAAACTAGATAAATTTCTTCGAATCTGCCAGCCCAACTGCCATTCACGAAATTTTACGATTGTATGGAATCGAATGCAAATGGACGATCAAGCGATAAACGGCCTTGGAATTAGTTAAAGTTTGTCTTCGTCAGGATATCCGATTCGAGTGAGGTAAGTGTATAGGCAATCCCATGTTGAGGCATGGCGGCATGAGATTTGGTTTTGAGGTTCGCCTCCAGCCAGTCGTTCCAAGTGAATCGCGAGCCCCGGGGGTAGATGAAAGACGACATAATCGGAATATTGAAGGCAATTGGATTAATAAGATAAGACGAGAGTAATATTACTTAAAAGTGATATATTTGTGGGAGTTTTGTGTTTATCCAGCACTTATCTCAAGGATAGTGTGTTAATACAGTGCGTCGAGGGTATGTGTATAATTTCGGTAGTTACGGATCGGATTCGATAAGCTTCTCTAGTGAATTTATTAGCAATTAGTGATAAATTGTTTGTGAAATGACATTGTAAATGTTATATGAAATGATGTTTAATTTGTCGGGTTTATATTGTTGTTTTGGTAGAATTAGTAATTTTCCACTGTTGATTCGAGACATGAGCAGTGCGCAATGGAATTTCACGAAATTAGCTTTATATTTGTGTTTTGTGAATGATGAGAGTAAATTGTGATTCTATTTTGGCGCGATAATGTTGCTTTGCTGACAAAAATAACATCAACGGAAAAATCCAAACCTTCTTATCCAGAAAACTCGATTTATAATTTGGTGCTGTTATCAAAACATTTCTCAGCAGTATTCCCACAAACCTTCGAATTAAATTCCATCGAAACCTGTTCAAGTGAATGAATAATGAAAATATTGAGCATCCGGTGTCGTAGAGACACACCGCAAACAAAATATTCAATGCGCCGTCAAACCACCGTTGTTCAAAGCGACAGCCGATAAACCATTTCACGGCATAATATATTCTTGAAGTAATTTTCGTAATTCAACAAACATCATGTTGGGGAAAAAGATGAACATCTTAGCAATTTTTATTGCGATTTGTGAAGATCGCTGTAAATTTTTTCTATGACCGATACCCATCGCGAGCGCGTTACATGAAACTATCATCAGGGACATGTGATGCGGTTGGCGTTTAAATCTCTTGGGCCATTAATCATCATTACGGGGTAAACGCGCTCATTCGATATGTTCAAAGAATGTATCTGCTCTGATCTCCGACATCGCCTATTTGTTGTGCTGTTCCATCTGATCCATCCATCCTTGCAAATCATCGGCATTGACTATGAAATCGATCCAGTCATCTTTTCACCGATTTGTGAAGAATATCGACGCAGAAAAAGACAGATGTGTTTTGTGTGATGAAAACGATTTAGCCATCAGATAATGTGAAGGCAAACGGTGTGAAAATACCGTAGAAATGAACAAATTAAATATGTAACAGCTACTTTTATGGACACAAGAATTGTTAAATGTGATTCAATGGGAAATATTTTGGTTTTATTAAATATTTGCGCTTGATAGATTGATAAATATTTTATGAAATTTTGTGCGACTTGCTGGAGAGCGGTATTTAGAAGTGTATAGATTTTATCGAATCTGAATACTAACAGTATGATATGAATATAGCAGTAGCGACTCTTGGTACTTTATTTTAGACTACTTTCATAAAAATATACACAAAATTTCATTAACAATTTGTAACAATAGATTTCACAGAAAATATCGACAAATTGACTCCGAAATTCTTACAAGTTTTGTTAATAGCTCTTTTAATGGATGAGATAGGATCATTGTAGCCGTAATTGGCTCGATGAAAAGTTTGTCATAGCCGATTAGTATAGGGAGGCAATTATAATAGGCTTAAACAAGGCTAGGCAAATGAAAGCAACCGCAAATGAAAAGAGAAGTAAAATGAAAGTTATCACACAAAAAAAAAAAAAACAGATCTTCAATGGAAACATACGAATCACATGAAACATATACTAAAAGGGCAATCAGAGTTTTCGAAAGAGCTAGGCATTCAACTGGAGATGGACTGAAATCAAGACAGAGCGTTACTTGAAGGGAGTCGTGGACGGCAACTAAAACACCATCACCATCATTTTAACCGTTAGCGACGTATGAAGCAACCTATAAAAAACTCAACTGCTAGCAACATACAAAGAGCTCGTTAAATACCCTCTATTAGCCAAGTTTCATCAAGAAAAATGATAGGACCAGATCATAAAGATGAAAAGAGATAAACTGAGCTCACCTTAGCCCTCAGGTCACAAATATTCTGATAATAAATGTTAAGAGAATTATTATGTTTAGATAGGACATTACCGCCTTTTCTTAGAGCGAAAACTCCTACGAGGTCTACGGGTAAACTTCATCAATTCCAGAAGAGGCTGTGAGGCGAAATGAGCCGATGATTTTATTCTTCAAGTAATATTTTGTAAGTTTCTTACAGGAGCGGAGGAATGCGACTTAGTTTCGCCACTGGTTTCGCCACATTATGGTATCAGCCAACGTATTATAAGCAAACATTGATACAAAGATCTGTAGCGGAGGCTTCACACTCAATAATGATGGAGCATTTACTGGTATAAGTATCGTGTCAGGTATAGTATATGATTAGCCAGAAAGCTTCGATGTAGCTTGGATAGCAAAATATGAATGTTTCTTTGCCAAAATCTCGTCCTACTTCAGTGGCCGCTTCCCTTCTGCGTCCTTACTATTATGTGGTGATTTTAATATTCCATCGCTGGATTGGGATAATACTTTTTCATGCATTTTGTCGTCAAACAATATTTCTCTCGCTATTTCTTCCTTTATGTCCCTTTGCTCACTTTCACAATTCAACAACGTACCCAATACTAACAACAGGATTCTCGATCTTGTTCTGACTAACCTTCACCCTTCTTCAGTTTGCCTGAGTCCTTCTTTATCTCCGTATGTGCGCCCCGATCCTCATCACCCTCCAATTTTTATAGAATTAACTCTAAACCGTTCGTCTAAAGACAAATCTGCCTCTAGACTTCCTTTCAATTTTAAAAAAGCAAACTATTCTTATGAGCTGCTGCTAATAGGGCAGCCAACGACGCTGTTCGTGCTTACCTTGAGTATGTCGAAACTTCTATTACTTCTGACAATAATAAACCTTTTTGGTCCTATATTAAATCCCTTAAAACTTCCTCTGGCATCCCTTCTGCTATGTATCTTCATGATAAGTCTGCGTCCTCACCTCAAGATTCTTGTGATCTCTTTGCTCAAATTTTTCTCTTCTTTCACCTCCCATCATAGTAGCTCTTCGCCTTCAACCTTTTTTCCAGTTCCTGATTGTACCCTTTCTACTTTTTTTACTAACCCCGTTAATCGTTAATGTTGTCTCTAGATGCAAGCACTAGCTTCGGTGCTGACGGCATTCCAAATTTTTTCACCAAATCACTTTCATATTCTTTGTGTGTTCCTCTGTCAATAATTTTTAACCTCAATATTTCAACCGGGACCTTTCCTTCTCTTTGGAAATCCGCCAACATACTTCCCATCCTTAAAGCTGGTGATATTTCTTCCATCTCTAATTACCGTCCTATATCCCTTTTACCATGCTTTAGTAAGCTTCTCGAAAGAGTCGTTTACAATAGAGTGTATCCTTTCGTCCAGCCCTTGCTGGCTAGGGAACAGCATGGATTCATCAAAGGTAAGTCAACGGCTACAAACTTATTGACTTTGACAAACACCGTTGCTTCCGCAATCGACCAGCAAAAACAAGTTGATGTCCTCTATAACGACTTTGCCAAGGCTTTCGATTCTGTGAACCATGATATTCTTCTATCAAAGCTAACTGGGTTTGGTCTCTCTGGTGCCCTTTTTTGTTGGTTCTCTTCCTACGTTTGTGATCGCTCTTGTGTCGTTACTGTTAACTCTTGCTATTCAACACCTTTTTTTTTTCCTACCTCAGGAGTTGGCTCTTTATTGTTCCTTTTGTTTATTAATGACCTTTCTTCCTTCTTTAACTCATCCTGCCTTTTGTACGCTGATGATCTTAAAATTTTCAGAGTGATTGAATCCGCTAGTGACTGTACCATATTGCAGAGCGATTTGGATACTTTGGCTAACTGGTGCACTGCTAACTCCCTCACTTTGAATGTTGCGAAGTGTCATCAAATGTCTTTCACCCACAAAATATCTCCTTTGCTCTTCTGATTTTTGATTCCAAATTGAAGTTCGACTTGCATATTCTTCACGTTACTGCCAAGGCTTCTCGGTTTTCCAGCTTCATCATCAGATCCTCTAAACGTTTTGTTAATCTTTCCACTTCTCTTGATCTGTTTTTTTCCTTTGTCCGTAGTGTTCTTGAATACTGTTGCCAAATTTGGTGTCCACATTACGGATACTTGATCGACGCGGTTGAATCCGTTCGTTTGTTCTATAAGTACAGTAATCCGTATTGTGATTACAGTATGCGCCTCTCCATCCTTCAAATTCCTTCCCTTGAGTCACGTAGAGTGTTCCTCGATGAATGCCTCCTTTTTAAACTTTTTAAAGGCAGTATATTAGTTGACCCCAGCATTCAACTTTCAGTTAGGGAACCGGGCCGTCCTAATAGAACATTATTTAACTTTAATGTTACATTTGCCCGTACCGACACCTATTTCTTTTCCCCCCTTTTGCGTTTGCCGCGTCAGCACAATAGCCTTAACCATGGTCCTCTGCCTCAACCGTTATCTGTGTTTAAAAGTACTTTAAAAAACAACGTTCTTTCTTATAATCGAAATATGTCCTAATTTGCTCAATTTTTTTGTTTATTTTTTTTCGGTTGGTTAGCTTTTTATTCTTTTTTGTATTATTATTCCATTCTGAATTTTATTAATTTTCTTGGTTTCCATGTTATTTTCTTTTTCTCACATATTTATATACTTGTATGTATTTTTATTTTTTCTTCTTGACTAATCTATAATTGGATTTGTTCTGTGGATTTGGGCAATAAATAAATAAATAAATAAGAGAGTACTGGCCCATGAATGGGCATAAATTAAAGAATACTTTCCCCGGTATTTCGTTTCATTCAAGCATAGCACTAGCACATCTGACTGTACATTTAACGTATCATATCGGTTTGAATTTCGATACAGTTCTTGAAGAGTATGGTTGTAATTTGAGTTTGAATTGAAAAATAGATCAAGGTGGACACTAAATGGCCAAATGTTGAACTTTTAAACCGTATAGCAAATAATTTAAGTATGAATAAACTAAATGTAAAATTTAAGGCGCAAGTTGTTTTTCATTTGGAAACGCAAAATTTATGCGTGGAATTTTTGAAAAATATTATTTCGGAGCAGTTGCAATATAAGGCTTCTAGCTCCGGGTTACTTTACCATTTTTAGGCTGAAAATATGCGCTAGTATAATGAGCTAGCACGTAAAAATATGTGAATGAGACAAACTTTAAACATATTCAAAAATGTGTATTTGTATTTTGTACAATAATTTTACATTATTATAAGCATTAACATCATATTTATATCACATTTTTATGTTTGCAATTGCAACATATGCTATTGCTATCATTTTCAAAAATTTCGAACCTGCGTTAAATTGCTTTGAATCTGAGAGACTTGTTACCATCACCTTTCCTCTTGTTGACAATTGATAAATCGACATCATTCACCAGATGATCTCATATATGTATAAAAACAAGATGAAACATCGTCGACACATCAATCATTTAATAGAATTTGACAGGTTTGTTTCGCTGGGCTATAAATCTTTGTTACTGATATCTAGACGCAATATATGTGCGACAATGTAGGCTTAATAGCTAATTTGCTTCTGATGTGATTAATGCTTTTTTCCATTTTTCTGCTGCAGGTGTTTTACATGATTTAATTTGATTTGTTTGTTAAAAAATTACAAGCACATACTGATGCTTTAAACCTTATATTTGTATATCACATCACATCATATCACATTTTGATCTTAAATGAAGCTTACGAGTGTGTGCAATTATGTTTGCCTCCAGTATCAAATTCCATTAGCTATTCTGCATATTATCCAGCCACTGTCTTGTATATGGTGTCGCAATCAACAAAACGAAGCAGTTTTCAATCTAGACAATGCGATTCGTCTAATCATATGAAATTTCGGCTTTTATTGGAACAACTGCTATGCGAACATGGACAGTTTCGAAGTTTGAGAGTCTTTCAATACTAATTATTATCATCAGCGATTTTGTTGCTCGCATGTCAACAAAACGGGCTATTATATATTCGAATTTCAATTAATTAACTCTATGCGTCCAAGCACTTGTTGAGATGGACAATAGGGCTGGATGAATTTAAGGTTCTAAATAAATTTTACAATCAGGAGCTTGTTTCCGACCACTTAAAATATCTGTTATAAATTTGTACATATCATCGCATGAAAGCTATCGTCATTAGTTTGGCTATGAGTGAGTGACTAAACGAATGAACGGATATGAATTGACAGGCGTTTACATATGCGCGACATGTATCCAGAGCGACAGAATGTTAAATTCGATTTCTCTACTTGATGAGCGTCCATGAATGAAATGTTTGCTAGTCATTAATGAAATACCCTGTATGTGAAATGAGAGCAGTGATTTAAGGGCTGAACTCTGCAACAAATCTGGTTTAATATACTTTAAATTATCAAATAAACCTGTTTGTGTTTAATGGTGGCATTGCATTGACGAGTGAAACAGGAATAAATTCGAGACTATGATACATTAAAGCAGGATCATTGCATATTTTTTTTAAATCTTCATTAATATTGATTTTGCAGCTTTGCATGATATTTTAAAATGAATTTTAGTAGATTTGAATAATGGCCGAAGCTTTAAGGGCTAAGTAAATTTTAGCGCCCAACGTGGGCTGCTTTTGATTTTTTTTATGACGTGTGATGGATGTTTAAAAAATAGTAAAATTTTAAATACTCGTATATTATGTTCATAAATAAAATGCCGTAAATATATTTGATTGGTTCTTTGAACCAGCTTCTTGAAGATAATTAAATTAAACCACTAGACTAAGCTGATGGCAAAGAGACCATTTCCAGCCGTTGATCAGGTTGTGCTCTTCTATTCTCTTGCGTGGTCCCATTATGAGGAACAATTCGATAAATCTTTGATTGAAATAGCTTTCTAATGAAAGGTGCCAGTAGCTTGGGATCCACATCTCTTGAGTTTCTCACACCATAGACGAAATTTGAAATAAGCGCCACTACAACTGCGATAGTAATTCCAATTGCAGGAAATAGAAACATTGACATTGGTTGATATTCGGAAGGTTTCGACCTAGAATAAATTTATAGGTACCGATTTATACTTTCAATTTAATAATCAACTTTACTCATTAGGTACAGAAACTTTTGTGGTGGTGAAATTATAGCTACAGTTATCCACGCGGGTAGGTTTTGTTGGCCACTTTCCTTCACCAGATACGATTGCAAGCTGCCAGCTTAGACATATGTAAAACATTGAACAAAGAGAAACTATGCTACCTGTTAGGGCGCTCTAAGGATATAAATTATTTTTTTTTTCATCAAAAATATCAACTTTCTTAATAGAGTTTTACCTTTGTGCTTATGCACGGGAAAAAGAAACCGATTATATACAGCCCACATTCAGCACCTGCTGTTACAGAAATCATGGTAGCCATAAGTTGGTATATCGGGCCGAGTTCTTCAACAATGAAAACCATTCCCATGCAGTAGCAACCAAAGAGGACAACAATTATTCGCATGACAATCAAAGATTGCACTTGAGTAGCTCGGTTGCCCATCAGAGGTTGCCATAGATCTTTGAAAATGACTGCAGTCAAAGAGTTCAGTGCTGTCGATAGAGTACTTAATGCGGCACATAGAATTCCACCAATAAAGAATCCCGGTAAGCCAGGGATGTCACGAAGTTTATCCATTATTAGTAACGGAAGCAGCTGATCATTTTTCGCTAGCTAGAATAAACATCAGTTTGATTAAAGTATGAGCATTGGTGGAAATTATTTGAACCTTTGTAGTAAGTGGATCACAATCGTAATATGTCGCGTGTAAAAGCAGTCCAGCGTAAATGCATAATAATTGCATCGTTATCATACCAATTACAAATAAACTCAGAGCATGTCTTGCGGCCTTAATAGATGGTAGTGAAACATATCTCTGCGTCAATCCTTGATTGACACCTGTGGCATGTAACATGGCAAAAGGTCCACAAATTATAAGCGAAAGGAACGAATAACGAACATATGGGTCCAAAGTCATGCTGTATGACAAAATGTATTGACGAACTCTCAGATACTGTTTTTTCAATTTAGCTTACTTCAAAGAATCCAAGCGTTCATCTTGCCAGTTTTGCTGCCAAACTTTACCGATACCACCCACAGCATTGGTTCCCAGAACAAGGATGACAATTAGCGCAGATACCATCAAGGTTGCTTGAAAAACATCTGTGGAAATTACAGCTTTGATTCCACCCTGTGTGATAAGTGGTTTTCAGTTTTACATATTTTGTTTGAACATGTAATTCTCACCAGCGATGTATACAATATGCATACTCCACAAACAATGATCGCAGAAGCATATATACTGACTCCAGCAACTAGAATAATAAATTTTAGTTTATTTTGAAACGTTTCAAACGGTTTTTTTTACCTTGATTGAGTACCAGTGCCGGCACGAAAACAACGATTGGCATTAGTATCATCTAAAATTAGGAAAAGTTTATAGAGTCTAAGCGGTTGTGCTGAAAATTTATTTGTACCATGTTTATGCAGAATATGATAGACCCAAAACGACGGACCTTTTTCGAAAATCGTAGCTCTAAATACTTTAGCATGTAATAATATGAAAGAAAATTAAAAATGAAAGAAAATGAATAATATAATTAGAGTTTTGTATATAAATTAATTACCTCATATGCAGATGTGACTTTAAGCTCATGGAAGATGGGAAGCGAAACGTACCATTGAAATGGTGAGATGACTATCATCGCAACCAATATGTAAGAGTAGTTGATGCCGTAGAGGTACACTTCAGTCGGAGTTCCAAGAATACTTACACCTGATACGAAACTAAATATATTAAAGTTATTTATGCAGGGACAAAATATTTCGCCTAAATAAGAAAAGTTTTTTTTTTAAGTCAATAAAATCAAGAAACCATTTGCTTCCTTTGATAAACCCAACTATACCCTTTAAATTTACCAGTGATAGTTCAATCAGATGTGAGAGAAAGGGTGCACCAAGTGTCGCTACTCTTCTCCTCGCCAAAGCTGGGCACTGGCACATGAGATGGAGGACGGATTCCTCCTCGTCCTCCAAGCTACAGCTCCGACAGAAGTCGTTGGAACCAGCACTCAACTGTTGCGCATCCTGTCGTATGAGGCAGTAGCCCAGAAGTATGTCAACAGCACATTGCAGAGTCTTTTGAGTTGAGTCTAATAGCGGCCTGGTGCGATGCGCGTCCATGGAGACCCAGGACTAACTTGTAATTGTACAGGCTGATTCATCTGCACATTACTTCCAACCGCCCTCAAGATATTTTTGTCTAATGGCCAATTTGACCAATTTCGTCGATATTCCTACTCAGAAGGAGCATGAGCAAGGTACCAAGCATCGCTAGTTCATCGGCCTTACAGTTGACACAGTCAACTACAAAAGATACACCACCGACTCTATTGTTTAGCTTTGAGCCATCAGTGTACGCATAGATAAGCCCAAATTCAAGGAGGACACCATCACGCCTTTCATCCCTACCAGGAATGCGTAGCACTCCAGTTACCAGTAGTGCAGCTAACCTCCGGACTTTTTCCATCTGACATTTGCAGGTAGTTTTAAGAGCAGCCTGCCACCAGAATGGCACCCCAAACAATAGAATTGGCTCAATCACTGTGGTATAAAGCCAAGCAACAGTATGCGACTGCAATCCCCAATTTGCCTCTATGGCTCTTTTGCAGCAGTAAACTGCACTGACAGCCTTCCGCACTCTTTCTAGTATATTTTAGTTCTATAGTTACCCTGAGTCGAGGATGAGTCCTAAATATTTGACCCTATCGCTCAGGTTATTGGAAACGCGGTTCAACTTCAGTAAGTCGAAACGAGGAACTTTTTACTTCCTTGTAAACAGTACTAACTTAACAACTTGTCGTACATTAAATTCTACTCAAGTGGGCCCATGATAGAGTATGTCGGAACACCCGCGGCGATGTCATAGATTTCCGTTTTGTTGCCGCTTTCGAATGTGAATTTCTTTAGAATCCCGTCTGGGAGATTTACAATCGCCGTTTTGACTGCAGAGTTTTTTCAGCTCATTTTCGGTAACTGATTGCGTATCAGCGACTGCAGGCGGTCATTTTTTGTCGTCAGTAACAATAGTTTACAGGATGTGGTGGGAAAAATATCATTATGATATTATTAAGCATGACCGGTCAGTTACTACCTCTTGCAAGTTGAACCTTCCGTCTGGTTTTTAGATAGTCCGACCGTACTAAGTGGATATTATAGTTCCATCAATGGCATGGCTGTGTTTGCTAACATTCAGCTCAGCAGGCCATGGATCCATTACACGGTATAAGCACATATATAGCGTGTTGTTTGCTATAGCAAAGGAGTATGAGCTGATTACTTCATCAAACGTTTCTTGGTTGGGAAATGCTGCTTTCCACCTGGGGCCAGACCATCTTTCGTGTCTCCTTGTTTTGTCCTTATGATATTTGATGTCAACCGTCACCGCTTAGTGATCAGTGTGGGTGTAGTGTTCGCTGACCCACCATGAAGTGTGCAAAACATGGGCTTGCAAGGGTTATGCCGATAATTGATCCGCAACCGGCTTTTCTGAAAATGGTTTTCCTACCGTCATTGAAGTACACCACATTAAGAAACACAAAGGTTTCTAGAAGCATTCGGCCTCTTGTATTTGCGGTTCGACAGCCCCACTGCATTGCAGCCATTGCAGCCCATGCATTGAAGTCATCACCGATTATGACAGGAAACTTTCAGCGCGCTTCTTTCACAAGATTATTTAGCATGCACTGAAATCTTTCAGACGTACCACTAGGAGTGGCGTAAAAGCTATAGAAAAACACGCCAACGGCTTTGACGCCGAGCCATGTTTCGGCGAAAAGTTCGCTTCAAAATAAGCAAGAGTTTGACTCACTTCTTAGCATGAAAAGTTGCTTGGAAGTTGGTTTCGCTTTGAAAATGCAGATGGCATTGATACGTATCTTCAACCATTTCTCGTCAATTTATTCAGTTCATCCTTTCGAGTTAAAAAGTGACATTTGGTGTTTGGATTTGAAAATTGAGTTGCGAAAATGTATTTTCAACAACATCGGTCGAAAATTGAAATTCTTGACATTTTATCCGTCAGATATGAGCAGTGTGTCCGCTTCCTTCCATGGTCATATTTTCGCTTGAAAGAATAGCCAGATAATGGAGACTTGTCAAAATTTAGCTTCACGATTAACTCAGTACCAGCCTTAAGTCAGTACCAGCTTTTACGCGGAACCAAATTATTGTGTAACTTGAAGGCAAACTGTATTGTGTTTTAATAAGATAAAAGAAATATCATAGCACAAAATTTCGAATGCCTTCAAATTAAAATTATAAATGAATTGGTTACTTGGGAGCTCCACTACTGGACATCGATTCAAATTACCTTGCGACCATAGACATTGCCACTGGAAATGTTTTCATATTTCGTCCGCCTACGAAATAATTTACTTCCTCCGTCGAGGCTTCATCATCTGCACTATTATTCACATTTCTTCGAAATTTGCGGCTAGACTTTGTCCGAAAACCGTAATATAAACCAGCGACACTTGAAATTAATAGAATCACTAACAATATTATGTAGTCAATTGGAGCAAAGTGTTTGAGTGATTGTTTCACTTCATTGACTGTTTTGATTGTAATGTTGCTCATAGCGTTTATTTTGAGCTCATCGATTCAATAATCTTTTTAATTTAAATTTTAATTGTTGACTGTTTTTTATTTTGTATTTTTACTTTAAATAAATTGCGTAATTTTTATAGATAATTTTTCACAATAAACTCGTTCATGAACCTTGAAAAACGCTTACAAAACACTAAATTTTTCACTAATTTCAAGTTTTAATCGTACATTCAGTAGTAGACTGAAAATAGCACTGTAATATGGAAAACTTGTAAAGTAGTTGCAAGCATAACTAACATAACACTTTGTCTCTATTAATTTCAGCTTTAAGTGTGAACTCTTTTCATTTAATAGCTATATATTACCTTTGTAATACCTATGAAATGGAAACCAAGAAATTAATCCATATATTCAAGGTAACCGATTCTTTGTTGCAGAATCGTATAGAAGCTTATTCATTCTATGCTAAATTTAGCACTTGCTTGGAAGCTATAAAGCTGCTTTTGATGTTCACATTTAATTTCAAGCAAGTTATATTCATGGTATTAATAACATTGCGGAGTGAGTTTGTAATATTGATCAAATTGATGAAATAAAGTTTTATGAAGTAAATGGCATGGAATTAAAAATGCTGCAGCTGTTGGTATGCAAACTAAATTGTAAAATTTTGCACTTTTCTTTGCTTCGATTCGAAATGATATAGATTTAAAACAATTTTTGAATCTTTCTAGTTAATTTTATTTACAATAAAATGTGTACAATGTAAAATGGTAGAAATAACTTCTTAAACAAAGTTCTTCATCAGTTTTGTAAATTAATGAGCAATTAGACAATTTTAAGAGCTTCACTGATTTTAGCTGGCTTGGTGTTTCTTCTTCAATCTGTTTCCTTCCTTCTGCTGGACACTTCTTCTTTCACATGAAAATATTTGGTTTCACAACTATGGCAAGCAGTAAAACTCTCTGATTCCGTTTATTTGTTTCATTTAGCTATTTTTGTTTCATTGGCTAACTATTTGATGCATTCGAGCTCCTGGTGGGAATTTCATATGCATGAATAATAGTTTCGCGTTCTTTGACATCAGGTTGAACACTTAAATATTCCCTAGACTTGATGAACTTGCGCACGATCGGTGCTAGTAGACGGGAATCCACATCTCTCGGGTCCAATAAACCATACAGTAGTGATGATAAAACAGCCACAGTCATCGTTAAAACGCATCCCATGGCAACAAATAGAAAATGAGAGATTGGGCGAAATCCGTCGTAAGTTTGTCTGTGAGAAATGAATATGCAATATTGAATATCACAGTGTTATAGGAAAACATGCATATGAAAAGAAAATACTGTCAAATTATTGAAATACAAATATCAAATTATTGAAACACAAATATCCTTACCCAAGCATTTCCACGGGCTCCGAAACTGTGAAATTATATTCGCAGCCGTCCGTGCGAACAGGCAATTCGGGCCATACATATCCGCCATAGGTAACTGCGTATTGTGAACGCATACAAATGTACGACATAATCATTAATGATACCAGGCCTCCAGTCATTGCACCCTGAAATAATTTTCAAAAAAATTATCAATTTTCTCAAAATGATGGCATAATATTTTTACTTTTCTTCCGACCCAAGGAATGAACAGACCAGTCAAATATAGTCCGCATTCAGGCCCCATTGAGATTGCATTCAAAGTACCAGTCAGTTGTAGTACGGCGCCAAGTTTTTCTACGACAAAAACCATTGCAATACAGTATACACCAATGATTACCACAATAGCTCTCATGGCAATTGCAGTCTGCATTTCCGTCATCGGTCTTTTTAAAAGCGGTTTCAGCATATCTTCTAGGATAACTGCTGTCATCGAGTTCAGGCCAGATGACAGAGAACTGAGCGCAGCACACAATACACCCGAAATGAAAAATCCTGCAAAGCCCGGAAGATGCCCAAATAGATCCATTACAATCAGAGGTACCAGCTGGTCCTTTGCTTTGGCGAGCTTGAGTTGAATGGGAAAAATGGGAATTCTTTTATTTCTTTAACTCAAAGTTGAGGCTTAGACAAACCTTTGTTGTTATAGGATCGCAGTCATGATATGTCGCAAAGATTATTAGGCCATTTGAGACAACAATGAAGATTAGCGTTGTGAGCCCAAAGAAGAATATCAACATCGCTTTGCGTGCATCACGAATAGATGGCAGAGATGAGTACCTCTGCATCATGATCTGATTGGCTGTTGAGCTTTGAATCCAATACAAGGAGCTGCCGACAAATATTGAAAGCACAGAATATCGTACAGTGGGATCAAGCGTAAACCTGTTGGAATAAACAAAATCAAAGAATTAAAATGTTTTGCCCACATATAGGTTTATGAACATACTCTGGAAAGTCTAAGCGGCCTGTTTCCCAATTTCGTTGCCATATAACATCAACGCCACCCACAGCTATTGTTCCTTTGATTATCACTGCCAATATCGAAACGAGCATTATGAGACCTTGTAAAACATCTGTCCAGATAACGGCTTTAATACCACCCTGTTAGAATGTGAAACGATAGATTAGAGCTGTTGGATGAATCAAAGCAAGAACTATCACAAAAAGAATCACACCGAGTTATATATCGTCGCGAGCACTGTATCTAACACCAATCCTAAAGTAGCCTCTTGGCCGTACAAGAATTTTGTTCAGAAAATGAAAAAAAAAATTGTCCATAGTAAGGAGTCTCTGCTAAATATGCTCCAGTTGCAAAAAAAAGATTATACTCCGATTAGAGTAAAGTAGTCCTCCTACAGTTCCTGTAGGTTCTGAATGTTAAATTTGGTACAGTCTTCCTTCACAATTAATGTTTACCCGTGTGAAATGGCGAATTCCCAAGCTCACAATACCCCTGATTTAACTCAGGTTTCTATTTGGAGGTTAACTCGAGGCCTATTATCTGATAATAGCGTAGAAAGTTCGTAGCTTTACCAAAACTTTACCCATCTTTAGTTTCCTTTGTATTATTACTTAATTTTATTAGTGGTTAAGATTAATCCTATACCACTTCCCCTGATCTAGTTCTAAAAGCCATTCCCTGAGCAACCTGGAGACAAATGTGCCTAAGCTTCTTGATCGACTGGTGCTTCCTACAAACAAAGCCACAATCAACTCTAGTGGTGGTATCGAAAGCAGATACTTACGTTTTCCGCTAAAGTATAAGAAAATCTATATTTGGCTGATAATTTTGACAACAAAACGCCTGACCAGGCCATACAGACCAGGTGCACCATGTGAATGAATAATAATGAATAAGATTTTTGGAAAAGAGACAACAGTTCTACTTATGGTTGATGACCTCCCTAACTGTGCACGAGATGAATAAAAAGTGGCTTTGAAGAAAGCTGGCTGTAACGAGTACTTAGCAGTTAGATGCTGCTGACGATAACAAGGAGTGAAAATCAAACCGTCTGTGAAACCGGTTTATACCATTGGGTTTATTTAATGAACAGTCTTCACATACGGTTTTATTGAATAGGGAGATGGGTCAGCTGGCGGCTGGATGATGACGAGGAACGGAAAAGAAACCAATCAGGAGAGTTTAGTGGTGTCAGCTGACGGGTGCTGAATTTCGAAAAGAGGTCTTGCTTTTTGGAGATGAATTGTGTGTTTCGGAAAATAGAAATTGGAAAAATTGATTATTGAGACTAGAGATGGCATAATTTCGTGGTATATGGTGTATTTTGGTCGAAAAAAAAAACACTCAAGAGATTATCATGATCATCGCGATCACAAAACGCGAAAATAGGTGCCTCAGTGTCAAGTTCTCGAGAACATTGTACATAAAGAATAAAAGCAAGAACGCTATGCTTATTATAGTTGCGGTCTAAGCCTTAAATTTCAGAACTATTGAAGAGGTAGGCACAGTTAACATCCGGTTTGGGCAAGATAAGTTGGCAGTTAAAAAAAGCTTGTGCAAAGAAACCAGAGCCAGCGGCTACATCAACCACCCGTACGAAGTGTAATGGAACCAATATGGAGACAAAGCCAGGTCTGCAAACGAACCTGCATCATTCCAAAGCAGCGTCGGCGGCGGTAAACTCACCTTGGGTATCTATAAAATGAGGTTAATATAAAGTATTTAAAGTCAAAGTATGTGGCCTACATACAAAGACAGTAAGTTATTTATTTATTTATTATTATCTAAATCAACAGATACAAGTCCAATTAGAGACTAGACAAATAATAAACGTATATATATAAAAGATAAAACCCAAGAACAGAAAAAAACTAAGATAAGGTAAAAAACTTCAAAAACAAAAGAATATAGAAAGAAAAAAGACTATAAATTCAAATTAAACAGAGTATATAAAAGTTGGTTAGTAAAATCATTAATTTATTTCGTAAGAAAAAACGCATGTTCTTCAGTCTTCTTTAAAAGTGCGTAACGAAGGCGGAAGAGGACCATAATCCAAGTAAATAAAAATATGTATGAGTACGAGCAAAGGGTACGTTGAGGGTAAATGAAGTCTTGGTAAGACGAACCGGGTCAAGAACAGAAAATTGCACGTATGTTTCCCGAACCTGGGATGTACGTAGCAGAACCATTAATAATTTTGAACAGGAGACATTGGTCAAGATACACTCTGCGTGACAGGAGAGTTGGGATTTTAAGGATGGAAAGCGCATACTATACTCACAATAGGGAATGCGGAACTTGAAGAACAATGAGCGAGTAAATCTGCGTTGCAATAGACTCAACAGCATCAATTAGGAAACGATGCTTGAAAATATTTGATAGTTTCAGAAAATGTTGCTTCCTATTTCTTAATCTTAGTTTAAGATAGATCTGCTCAAGGTGCTTACGTCAAAAACCACCCAAACTAGTTCTCCTTCAAAAATTAGAATTATTTTATGTAAAGACAAGGTGTCTAAAGACAGTGCTACGACGACGCCGAATTTTTATGTATTTAGTTAATTAAGTTTCAATGTAGTTGTTCAACTTTATTTCTATACACTTTGCTTATATTGAAAATAGATGAATAATCAAAATAATTCTTTAGCTAATTGAATATTCATTCTTTACTGTAATAATTTAATTAATTTAAATTAGCATACATATATCATTTTACTTACCACACAAGTATAAAAAATACAAACTGAGCATACAATTGGCGTAATGATATGAATGCTAACGCCAGTAACTGAAATTTTGAATATTTTAGAAAATAATTAAACTTCAATCGTAATTTTATTGGAGAATTAATTTGAAATATTATCAATCTTACGCTGATTGAAGGCCAACGCAGGAACAAACATTACAATTGGCAGCCACATCATCTGGAAAATTCTTGAATTAGTCGAATCCCATCATACAAAACAATGTTACATACCGCACTAATGCAAAACAGTCCCGAACCTAGACGGCGAACACTTTTCGAAAATCTGAGCTCCAGATACTGCATGGAATAGAAATAATGGGATAGTAAAGAAAGAAAAGTATTAGAAAGTTAAGAAAAGTATTAGAAAGTTACTATTGTGCTTTTACACCGGACGGGTTGCTGAGTAATAAAAACAATGAGATGTGGCTAATGTAGTTCAAAATTTGAGCAGCCTCGTAATTAGTCAAGTCTACCATCTTGTCAAGTAAACTCAATAATACGCACTTTGCGAGAAAAAAATAAGTCAAGAAGGAATTTCACTGAACAAAAGAATCCTCTTTCTTCGAATTATTCATTTTACATTAGTTGGTAATTAATTTAAAACTTTATCCTGCCTCATGTGACTTCATCTATATTTTATGGCGATTTAAAGCTGCAATATTATTCACGAATTGTCTCAAAAGCTCTCATACTACACCCACGCAAACATTCCTATTAGCTCACATCCTTACGCATACTTACCTCGTACATCGATGTCACTTTGAGGGCATGAAAAACCGGCAAATAAACAAACCAGACAAGCACTCCTACCGCAGCCAGTGTTACAGTCATGTAGATATAGCCGAATCCATAGACATAGACTTCTGTCGAGGTTCCAAGGAGCGCGATTCCCGATACCCAACTGCAAATAAGAGAACATGGAAACCTTTTACCGAATCGTTTGAGATAATGTTCGAAAGTCCTTTGCAATCACGAAAATGTCGACTGCCCGACAAGCCAGAGAAATTGAGAAAACCAGAGAAAACATTCAAAATACCGATACAATCTACAACTAGCAAGAATGCCAAACGAAAGAATAATCCGTTAGCAGATATTCGAAAAGAACATAGGATAATGTTTTATTGTAATTTGCTTGCAGACGACTGGAGCTCAAGAAGCATTAACTATTGGTGTGTGTATGTGTATGTGTGTTGTGTTTAGCGATAAATCTCGAAGGAATGTTTCACGAATTCAAACATTTCTGTTTAATGCGATACGACGAGTCAAATGGTTTTACTATTCACAGTGAACAATACTACATGATCATCGAGTTAAATGGGCCGTATTGCTAGCTTAGGACTTTTCTGCACAATTTACTAAAGTTTTATTCTGTGTTTTTCTGTTGTTTGTGCTATAATTACAGTTTTTCGTGAGCGGAAGTCTTTAGGCCAATAGGGCAATATAGTAGCAGCTTATTGACCGAAAAAAATCCTTTGATGTGCATTAAGGATTAAAATGGTTTGGTAACAGCTATTCAAAAATATTAATGAAGTCTGAAAAATTGCATAGCTTGAAAAATTGAACATTGAAAATGAGCCCGAATTTCATTTAGTGCTTCTATTTCCTTCTGGTTAAAAGTGTTGGACATAGTCATAGTATTTACTCAGTATTCTGGTACTGACACATGTACAGGTTTCTTTGACAGCATGTCGTGTTCGATTCAAAGATGTCAATGTTCCCAGGTATTTTTCAAAAGTACGCATCACTAATACACCAACGCAGGATAGACCAAAAACAAACAAAGGCTGAGATTCATTTTGGCATTGAACATAGGAGCTTTGTGATAGGCTTGTGTAATAAGTCCGAACCGAATAGAACTTGATTTGATCCTTCGATATACCGGGTTATTGGGAAAATGTTTTTCGAAGTGTTTACGTTATGCTGTTTTCTTAGGTATTGTACTTGCTGTTTTTTGACCCTTTGACTTTTATTATAGGTTTCGAACTGTAATCAGGTATTCCGTATTTTAAAGGATATTCTATCATGATGATGGCGATGATGAAAAATGTCTTCTTAGAAATCGAGAAATAAGAAATAAACGTCTTTAGTTTAGCATTTGATTTTGTTTTGAAAACAAATTAAATTGCACGTTTTTTTAAGTTTTGAAACGATATAAATTAACAGCAGCATATCTAGCAACGAAAAGTAGCAAATAATTGGTGCTAATGATTGGTAATAATCATGCAAAGTTTGCTTCATGTGCAGAACCAATATGTGCAAGCCAATGCCCTTTTAAGTTAGGTTAAACTATGACGTGCTCAAATAACATCTTTGCCAGTGAAAGGAAATGGGTATGTTAAAGAAGAGTAAATATGTATAATATTTACTACAGTCGCAATTTAATTCAGTATGTGCCCAGCATAATCAGCATGAATGTGAAACCTGTGATCTTGACAGCGGTAAATTAAAAGCTAAAATTAGATAAATTTAAAAAACGTTCAAGACACTCTATACCCTCGGTTTCATTACTGTTAATGGCCCTGCGGAGGAGAATTTCGGCGACGAAGAGGACATATTTTTCGATGAGTTAACACAAACCCCCAGTGCCTGCCACGGTCAAAATCGTAATGCGTAATTTTTGTTGGAAAAATTTGTTTTATTTTTTTAAAATTTACAAGCAATGTTTTCGCTTCGATTACTTCGATGTAATGCCTAGTACTATACTCTTCGTCAAATCCCATACAAAAAGAGCTTTACTGACGAATTGAAAAGCTCTTTTTGTATGGGATTCGACCGTTGAATTTGTTTCGCCAAGAGTATAGTACTAGGCATAAGGAGTGGTTCAAAAAATACTCGTTAACAGTATTAGTGTTGTGTTACTCATACAAGATGCATGACAAATGTCCCATACACAGCTACAAAATGTCACATCACCTCAAGTTTCAAATTTGTACCACCTCATTTTTTTTGTCATATTGAGATGAAGCGATTGCTTCTAAGCTTCGAAGCGATTGACTTGAGACCTTTGAGGCGCAGCGATTGTAATACTCAATGGAAAATGTATGTACGCTAGACTAGTTGGAGTTTGATTTGTACCACCTCATTTTTTGTCATATTGATGTGCTTTGAAGCGATTGACTTGTGATACTTGAGGCACAGAGATTGCTGTACAAGGCGAATATGTATGCATGCGAGTTTAGTTTTGAGTTTGATTTGCACGTTACTTAAACAAAAAATTTGGTGGTAATTAGCTACCATTTTTGGGAAATTGTTTAGTAGATTAGTAACAGTACTGCTCTCCTTAGCATAAACGTTTTACCAACATTTTTTTTCATTTTTGAGTTAACGCCGAATTCAAAAACTACATACTCTATTAAATCATTCTCCAAAATATGAAAATCTTATCTTTTGTGGAAGTATGCTAAAATCAATAATGAAAAAACCCCCATCTATAAAAAAACGTAACCAGTGCTTAGCATAAATTTTCTATCTTACCGTAGCGGCGGCGTAATGGTATGGGGCTGTATGGTTGCCAGCGGCGCTGGAAACTTATAGATAATTGAAGGAATGCAACATAACACTTCATTTGAAGTATGACATTGTACCACCTCAAATTTGAAAATGAGTAGCTCATACAAATAGATATCAATATGACTGACGACCCAATACTAAACAGTATCTAGTCACGTGGGAAGATAGCCACTAAACAGCTGAGACTCTCCTGACAGCATTACTTTCAACTCAATAGACGAAAAGGAGATAAATCACCATCACTTAAGTACCCTGTTGATTGTGCAAATATCTACTCCGACCATTATCTTATGGAGTGATTCCAAGGAAGCAAATCCTAACATCGCAGCAGCAGCGAACCGCACACGGGTAAAAATCAAAACAGTTTCCTGAAGAACCTTATCTGGCAGTCAAAGAAACTGCAATCAATATAAGAAACTATGGAGTTGAATATGAGAAACTATGGAGTTGACGCCCGAGTGAAAGATGTCTGGTTGCATTTCAAAGACGCTATCTCTGCTACGGCCACAAGTACCCAGGCACAATTACTCCAGTCATGAATGGATCCAGAATGACTGGTTTGATGATGAGACTGCACGGTACTAACTGAACGGAAGAATACTCTGTATCTTGAACGGGTGGGGAAACAGTTTCGACGAGTTAAAAAGAAACTCCGAGAACAAAACTGGTTCGAAAACTGGAGTGATGTTCTTAGAAGCGGATGGAAAATGGGTTACAGCAGCGAACTGCACAAAATGTTCGACGAACGGCACGCGCACAAATTAATCAAACTGGAGAGGTTGCAATGGACAAAATTTCATATAAACAAAAGTTGAATACATAGAAAGGTATTTGAAGCGATAACTGAAGGACGGATACGAGTAGAACAAATCAGAAAACCATGAAGAGGTTCCAATGGAATAATGCAACATGAACACGATTCTTTACATGGATTTCGATGCTGGAGGACATGGTCTGAAGATTGAAACTTTTTGAGGCAATCTTTTAAAGAAGGTCAAAATGAGGCAGCATACAGATCACTGCACCTTTAACAAGTAATTGTGAGTCCTGAAGTGATGGGTCCAAGACTTTGAAGAGTTGCTGAGCAATGAACAGGGTGATCAGTTGAATGCTTCGTTAACTGATGAGGAAAGAGAGTTGCCACCAAGAAATTTCCGAAAAATTGCCATTTCAATGAAATGGCTAAAAAAAATAAGACCTCTAGAACCAATAGGATTCTCACATAGTCAATTATATAAAGTGGTGAACAAAGATTTTACGTAGCTCACTAGATGATGATATATTTGATATATTTGGTTTATTCTACAACCAGCCAGCAGAGTTCTGATAACATTTTAATAATTTTGCCGCTTAAAACAAGCTTAAAAGATGAGATAAATGGGAGTAGAAGGACGGAGCTTTAAAGCATTGTGCGTCCTCAATAGTGTGATAATCAATTGAAGACCTGAGCACTATGCACTGCAGGAAGGATTATGGAACTTTTTGTCCACAAAAGTTGTCTAGCTTAGGATGTTGGCACTTAGTTTGAACAGAAAACAGTGTTTAAGAAAAATATGTCATGGGTCATTAATTAAATAACGGTAAATCAGTGAAGCGAGCGTGGAATTTTTTGAAATTTTTTTTTAACACAAACTTGCTTGCTTGAAACCATAAGCGTGCGGAGGACTTTGAAATAGACAAGGCAACCATTAGGATTCGGCACAGACTTATCTAAATTTTCATTGAAGTGTTGTGAAGGCATACAAGTTGAATTTTTTTTTTCAAAGGCAGCTATGCAATAAAAGGGGCAGCTGCCCCCTCTTGGTCTCGTCTGTACATGCTACTGCTTGAAACCACTTTTTAAATGGAACAGATTAAAATTAAAGGGATTGCAGTTTTTGATGAATCTTCTTGTTTGAAAAAAGGTTCAAAGTCATTATAGCAGCAGTAAGTAGTGGTAGGTGACATAAGATAAGTAAAGTAGAGGACTTAGTATAAATACTTGTGGAACTCCTATCCTAGGTAAATATGAAGCAGCACTTGTTTTAAACACGACAGCATCGACAGTAAAAATAAGACTCAAGCGAAAGTATCATAGAGTAGGAAAATCCAAGTAGCTGAAGAAGAGGAACCTTTGCGGAATTCATACTAAAATCACAATTTGTATCTTAGACTATTGGCAGTGTAGAAGGACGATTTCAATTTTGAGCAAATCTATCCCAGATAGACGAAAGAGGTAATCGCCTAGTAAAATATTTAGTGGGAGTCAAATATGCTGATTATGAATTAATTACTTTTCTTAACGTGTTCTCTGTTAGCTCCGAGCCACCCCATTTAGCTCCAACCGGCCTCATGTGCTAGAAATGAATTGGTGCATATCAAGAAAAGTTCAATAACGGTAAATCAGTCACATATCAGATTTGATTTTTTTTGGCACATGTTCTTAAATAAACGGTTTCACTTTACAGCTATATATCGACTAAAGACCAGCATTAAAAAAAGGCAACTCTTTAGGAAAAGGAGACGCCTTTTCCTGCGTCTTCTTCAACTTGGCGTTGATTAAGTGATGCGGGATGTTGAGATGATCATGTTAGTAGTTAGTAGTTAGTATCGTTCTCTTTTACACCACTCAATTATTGGCTTATATTGACGACGTTGAAATCATACACCAGAACGAACGAGCCGTTGAAGAATAATTTCAAGGGGAATATAAGGCTTCTCATAAATGAAACGAAATTCAAGTATATGATTCCGTCACAAATACTAACAGTACGTCACAAGTGGCGAAAAACAGGACATAAAACAAGACACTAAAAAATAATCCTCTGAGTAAGATAGTTGAATATATCCTCCGAAAAAGTTAAACCATTAACCGAACTGGTGTCGAACAACAATTTTCACCGGAAAACATATGTCCCCGAAAGGAGATAAAAATGGCAAACGAGAAAATTCAAGCACTTCAATGAAAACATGTTGTTCAACTAGCCAAAGACACTCTGTGAAAAGATACTCTAACTAAAAATGTTCCTCCTGTTTCCCATCACTTAAATCAGCATTTAGCTTTAATTACATCATGCACTTAAAAAACTTTGTCTTACCTCGAAATTAACGATATTGAAATTGGTAAAACTTTCATTTTACGACCTCCCACCAGATAATTGAGTTCCTCCGTTGATTCGTACGCTTTGACATTTTTCTTAACAGTCTCCTTTTTCTTTTCGAGAAAGCCGAAATAAATGCCAATTGCACCGGATACGACCAGCATCGTCACCAATATCGAATAATCCAATAGTCCGAAGCGTTTCAAGGATGCGCTTAGCTCCTCGACGGTAATTTTCGTTTGGTTTGCCATGGTGGTGAATTGATTTTCCGATTTCTTACGAAATACCTATTTTCAAATACTGCAAATAACCGTTCAAGATGATAACTTTTCGGTCGATACACACGATATTTGCCAATTAAAATCACCGGAATCCCGATTTACATTCTATCACCGGTGCATAATTCACTTATCCACGAGCTCCAATCAGGTCATTTCAAATTATCGACAAAGCAACACTTGCAGCACTAGCGGAATATCTACAATCAACGGAAAAACACTACGAAGGGGTTTTCATTTCACGATAGGAAGCGGAAGGTGCGATCTAGCGGATGCAGCTTCAATTAAATTCGATTCACAGATAGATTTTAGACAGAAAAACAAACGCTGATGCCACCACAATTTCCCATCGGGCAGATCAGTACGCGAACCGGCGATTTGCAGAGCTATAGCTGTGATTGATGCCACCCTCGCTATCAACCGCGGATCTACGGGTAGTCGACACCGGGCTTAGTTCTAATTGATGCAGATTACAGAGTTAGCCGCATGTTACTTTATATAGGGCGCCCTCTCGCTATCTGCATGCCGCGGCTGGAATTGAATATTCCGATGCGGTCCAGATTAGATCTGTGTGATTTGATTTTGCAACTGGAAGATTGGTTGTGTACACTGGAATATTATCGGCAATTGGGATGTGGTCTCGTTACGGGATGATCAGCGAGATTTCGTTCACTATTGTCACAAACGCTAGACAATGAGTTCGCGTGAAACTTTATAATTTTAAAGCACTTGATATCAGGGGTTTACTTAGCCAGAAGCTGTTTAGATTTCCAAACATTATATTTGAACAAGCAAAGCAAACTTAGCCATGATATGATGTTTAACCGCAAATACCATTTCTGTCAAGTGTTTCTGATGCGAGGTTAGAGTGCAATAAAATCTTGAAATACTCAGGAAAATATCAAGACCATAGTCGACAAGGTCTAATTGACAATGTTGCTTTGAGAAGAAATGTAAAAGAGTCTTGTGAATACTTAAATTTTGCAGCGAGCATGTGTTCGAATCATTTACTCAATACATATGCTTCTAACCACACTCAGATTTCCTCCACATGAATACGAAATTTATCATGATTCGTAGCAAACCTGACTGAAAGATGTGATATGTTTGTGAAATTTATATGCACCCTCGTCAGCGCTACAGCATCCTTCAACTTTTTGCAACTTATCGAAAACAAATATGTATGCATTTTGCATCGCAATATCACCATCGTATCATGTTTCACTTCTACTGGGAAATCATCCTGTTCGACGGTGGAGGAGTCGATGACTCTTCGTCGTCATTGTTGATGTTATCCAGGTAAGAATTTCGACCTCCGGTAAGAGCTCTGATGCAAGGCCAAAAATCAAGTGGAAGGTTGGTCGGATGGCCCCCAGTGTCCTAACGTGCTTACGAGATCACACATTCCTCTCTGATGTTAGCAAATCGATTTTTATCTGGGAAAGTGTCATTGTCGAGATAAAATTGAAATTGTTCGAAACGTGAATGAAATATATCCTTGACAAACTACTGTCATTCTTTCGAGCTGCGTTAAAAGCTCGTCTCGTTTACCTTGTCAGAGTTCGTGCGTTGCTGTGATGAGAATGGAAATTGTTTTACTGATGCCGTCAGGGGGAGTTTGATGGATTTTAATAAATTAGATGAAAGTCGTGCTGGTACGCCAAATTTACATGGCTACTTCCTTTGGTATGCACGGCGGGATACAAAAAAATCGAAATCTTTTAAAATAGGGATTTTAATGAATGCTATACAGCATATAACTAATGAATCGACCAAGCAAATCCTAACGAAATCGACAATTTACTAAGTACTATTATCTCTAGAACGGATGCTTGAGTTCATCACAGAGGTTGAATTTTTCACACGCATTCCTCCTGCCCAAGCTTAACTGAAAACTACAATATTTTACGATCTGCTTTATTCAAGACAACACAAATCAAATAAGAAACAGGAAGAAGTCATCTAAATCAGTCGTAGAAGTTTTACGACAGCGAAAACACCAACATATCTCACTATTTCCCCCCGGGAGAACACTCGCAAGCCCTTCGTTTTTGAAAATATGCTCGACCAGGAAGGCGAACGGGAGTCATTGATACGAAAATTAGGATAGAAATCATAAAATGCCAAGAATGAGAAATTGCTGTGCTCACATGCCCGCTTACGATGAATGAGATTCACGCGTCGGTCATAGTTTTTGTTTGTTTTATGAGGCCCGAGCTTTTGGTTTAAGTCACCCGAATGAGGCGCATTGACCCCTTTCTGGCGACATTCTTGCAAAATCAACGAGTCCTTGTAGACGGTGGCGGCTGGTTAGCAGAGCGAGTCGAGCTCCTTCCATCGAGGCCAACACAACACTTCTTCAAGGTCCTTTTAATACTCGAGTATAGCCACTATCGCTTTACTTGGCGGTATTTTTTACGACTTTTATATCGCCACCGACAACGACGTCAACAGGAACGAGCCCGAGGAAGAAAAGTAGCACAAAGTACAGAACACAAACAACGTAAACAATATTACACAAGTGGAGTTCTACTGGTGACTATGGACAACAAGTACTACGCGATGGAACTTCCGGCTAGGCGAGAGGACGAAACGAATGGGATGGAGGGATCTATAAATTTTTATGAGCAAGATTTTATAGAGTACTTGATAATTCAATAATCTTTGTTTAACTGAAAATTATTGAGAATTTCCCATAAACTGCTTAATAGGTATTTTGCGAACTAACGACCATACTTCCATTAATATTGCTAGGGCCGTATGTGTACGTCGATCTGAGGAGATATGAAGAGCAATTAAATGAATGGTTAATTAAAATTCGATGACTCGGTAAAAGAAGAGTCGCTGGACATGAACTTTGTCAAAAGCGATAAGCTACTAGAATGATAGCTTATGTCTGCTGTTTTCCGTATGAATATTGTAATTTGGATGCAGTTGAATGGGATTTTCTGGTTGGTATGAAAACAGTACAGGCTAACAATGCCGACATTTGGTATCATCAAAGAATGTTGTGGTAAAATTATCGTAGGTTATATTATTAAAGAAAAAAGTAAAGTAATCATCAAAAAATAAATCTGGCAGTTTCAGAGTACCAAAAAAATTATTTTCAATAGATTTTTGATAATAGATAGGACTATCATTTCGAAATCTCACCAGAATTAGCTTTAAAAATCTTCTAACTTTTCACTGATCAGTTCACTTTTTAATAGGTGTTCTTGCAGAGAGATACCAGTATCAACAAACTTATAAATAGCATAGTCATTATTTGTGCGTTGAATGCGCTAGACTTATATCAAACGTTTTCGAGTTAAAGTAAAAGAACTGTGCTAGTTTATATGATGTAGGAGGCCGGTTTCTACTTTCTCTCTTTCAAAATTTTCAACAACTCTTCCACCCCTTTGAAGATTATTTCTTTGAATAGTTCAACGAACTTTCGGCGACTAAAATACACCCTCTATACAATCATATAAAATCGAATGTCAATAAAACGATGCGGCTTTAAAATAAATTGCTTATTTTGTTTCAGCTGATTTCGTCACACAGAATAATTCCAGTTACACGCTGATTATTTAATTAAAAATATTTATGAGTTGTAATTGCGGCGCGACAGATTGTCATGGTAAATTAGCAGCAGTGAATTATAATAAGATAAGCAAACATTTAATGACTAAGAGCTTATTCAGAAGAAAAAACTGATTAAGAAAAATATGAAGAGAGTTTGACTACCATGAGAAGCGAGGGAGATCACGTTTACAAATGAAGAATGAATGAATAAATCGAGGTATTTTTTAAAAGTTTTACTTTTAATTTTTTTACAGACCAAACAAATTTGCTTTTGCTAAAATACCTTATCATCTTCGAGAAACTTTACATTTGACAAAATATATTTGTCCGTTTTGAGATTCAATTTTCGGAAATATTTTTGAAACTACTTTGCGTTGAAAGTTGACAGCAACTCAACCGTTTTTTTTTCAATTCTAATATCTCCATTATCTTCACGATGTACGCTGTCGAATTGTTGTTCTTTACTAATTTATTTTCTTCATTCGCAGTCGCTGCTAGAAGTCGCACAGGCGGATTTTGGATTAAAAAAAAACCGACGGACTGAAATGGCTTAAAATTAAAAATGTGCTGATGTTTTGAGATCATTTACCAAAGATTCAATAGTCTGAAGATGCAATAAATTCTCCCTGAAATTGCACAAAAGTTAACAAAATAGTAGTTACCCCCAAAACCCGGCCGAAATTGGTTTGCAGTAAATAAACTAATATGATAAATAACAAATACGAATATAATGATTAAACCTTCATATACCTAAATAAATATAGATGCATCCACTCGACCAAATAAGTATAAATCGCCCAGCGCATTTTCGCAATCAAGTGGTGAATAGCCCAATAAAAATGAATATTTCATAATTAAGCACGATACCCTAGAAAGTCGATAGGTGACTATAAATAGTCCTTCGGCAAAACAGAGCAACCGTGTGCAGAAATTTTTCAGCGAAAAATTGTTTTATGTGAGCTGTAAAGTTTTGGTGCAATCGAATGGTTAAAAACCCGTATTTACTTTCAATGAAACATACTGTTTGGAATCACGAGCTCACAAACGTTATTTCAAGAGAAATACAACAGTTGGTGTCAGAAGTGAAGTACTCTTGCGTTTGTATATCAATTACAAGTTTTCAACGGATTTTTGAAACTGCTGATTTGTGAAAAAAGTGAACAACTGTAAAAAAACGTGCAGACTAGTTAAATAGTGATAAATTGTGGAAACGGTGGGAATCGTGAATGCCAGCGAATTTCAAGTGCAATCGCGTGGTGTTAAAAAAACAGTGCAGAAGTTAATAAGTGAGTTAACGTTGGCTGTGTTGAAAATTTAGTGCCGGAAGTGTGATTGGTTCACAATCGAAAATAAAACAGCCCTGTCATCACAATAAGGGACGTTGTTAGAGTAGAAGGCATCGATACGGAAGTCTTGGAATTTTTAAATGAGGGAACGGGCCAAGATTATGGTCAGGAAGAACAGTACAGTGTGAAAAGCACTGTGATGGACTTTTTGCTGAAAAAGACTTCCAGTTTGCAGCCACAAATTGAGAAACTTAGCCAACAAGTGCAGAAAATTGATCAACAAGCCTTGGATGTCAAGCAACAGCTAGAGCGGCAAGCTCTAGCTTTTTCTTGACAGTAGCTATTACAAAGTGAAACACTCAGGCTGTACAAGCAAAGCACCAGTTTTTTTGTAAAATTGAGAGAAACTGAAATGCCGAAACCAGATTTGAAAGAAAAAACGCAGCAACTTTTGTATTCTTGGAACATACTTATTTAAGCAGTAGTTTGAAGTTGTTGCACAATACAATCTTTGGAATGATCGGCAGGGTGAATGAGAGGAAGAAGAACTGCAGTGAAAGTTTTTAGGACCGTACCAATTAAAAATTACTCTAGTTATTCCCCACTAACAAATGTTTTAGATATGCGGAACGGTGGGAGTCACCTGAGAGAAGTGAATTGCTCACAGCTAAGTACGTGAGCTCAGAGTCCTGGAGAAATGTTAGAACATCTGACTCAGGATATCGAGCGTCTGACGCTTTTGTCCTATTCTTTGTCAAATCTGGAGCATCCAAATGAAACGACAAAGAATGCTTTCATCCAGAGGTTGCACGGGGAGGAACTTCAACAAGCTATTCACCTAGCTGGTAAGCTGATGCTACAGGATTCTTTAGCATATGCTTTGATTTATGAATCGTTAAAACAGGCGCCTTTGAAAAATGTGAGGAGCACGATGAATGTCACTGCCAAAAAAAAAGGAAAAATAGAGAATCGACAGCGAGTGGAGCTGTGGATTGCTAAAATTGTTAAAAATTGTTAGAGTTGTGGAGAAATGGAACATTTGTCATTTTTGTCAAAGATTGCAGCACGGAGCCATCGAAAGAAAGTGGCTAATTGGGTGAAAATAGCTGTTTTTGTTCAGAGAAGGCGGGAGACCATATAGAGCCAACTTCGAGGGTCCGAAGTTGGTTCGCGGGATTGTCGATCCCAGAAATATCATCAAAATCTCTCTGAAATCGACAGCAAACTTTGAAACATCGCCATCGATACAGGAGATAACACAAATAAAAAAAACCGAATCGTTAATTATGTTTGAGTACATGAGATCGTGATTTCTCTTTCATTTTGTGTGTATGCTATTTTCGTCCATGTGCTGTAGTACGAAGGAATCGTTGACCCAAATACCTACGACCAGACTGAGCTAGTCGGTGGGGTCAAAGCACTCAAGGTAAAGTTTCAGACGATTCCTTAATTTAAATTTATGCTTTAAATTTTAGGCAGAGCTAAATCGGTTGTAAACGCAATCTGTGGGTTCGACTCGTTGAGTTTCAGCCCAAAGGTAGGGACAAAACTAGAACTTTTATTGTCGCCGAAAATTATGATCCCGTAGCCAGAATCTATATAGGAATAGGCATATTTGGTGTATATCATAGGCATATTTGGTCATATCATAGGCATATTTGGTGTATATGCAGAATAGTGCCAGGTCTCAAAAAATGTTAAAAACCTTTAACCCTTTGGCGCCAGCGGCCATATTAGTGATATTTTTAATATACCTATTATTCCGTACACAAATAAGTTTTGCAAAAATAAAGTTAACGAAATAAATTTCTATCGTGTTTTACATGGGAATCGGATAATGTTTTGGAATTTTTTAACCCCATGTGTGCGCTGGGTGCGTAAAAAGAGAACGGAAAAAATTATAAATTTTTAAATTGCGATAACTTTTGACAGAGCTATTCAATCATTACCAAATTTTCAACACGTATTGGTATTATTTAGTTGTAAATTCGTGTAGCTTTTGATGAGCGTGCTGGCAGCCCTAAAGCTAGAACAGGCACTGAAAGTGAAAACCTTCAAATTATCGTCTCTCTTGAAAAAATGCCGCTTCTTCAAAAAAAGGCCACTCATATGTAAATTTCGTGCTTTTTTTACATAGACCGAAAAAAAATTGATATGGTAACCCTTGCCCAATTTACCTATATTTTGAGCATCAAAAACTTCTGTTCACGGAAACTCACGATCCAATGAGCAGAATTAATTGAAATTTGCAGACTGTATTGGTCTTAAATAGGACCAGGTCTGATAGAAGTGATTTTGAAATGCGGGCGGTTCTGTGCCAGTGGTGCCATCTTGAAAAATCACTAAAAAAGATAACTGCTTTTAGCCCTATAAATTCTGATTGAATCGTTCGATTTTAACGAAATTCACACAGTAGCTGGACCTTATTTTAAACCACGTTTGGTAGAAATTTGGTTGAAAAATTCGGTTGGAGCTGCCAGCTATGATAATTTTGGTGTCTTAAATTTGAAAAAATAAAAATTTGGAAGTGAAAATATTCAAATCATCGAATATCCTAAAAATGTCCGTTTCTTACAATAAAACCAATCTGTATACAAATCTTATGCTTTATCTACACGTTCAAAGTAAAAGTTTGGAAATTTCATGTCGGACAAGAACGGTAACCCTTTCCCAGTTAACCTATATTTTTAGCATCAAAAACTTCTGTTCACGGGAATTCACGAACCAATAATCAGATACCATTGAAATTTACAGAATGCATTGGACTTAAGTAGAACCAGGTCTGATAGAAGCGATTTTGAATTGTGGGTAACTCTGTGCCAGTGGTGCCATCTTGAAAAATTACAAAGAAAAAAAAACTGCTTTTTGCCCTATGAAATGTAAATTAGTAACCAGATTTTCATGAAATTGACACAGTAGCTGCACCTTACTCTAAACTCTGTTTGATTAAAATTTGGTTGAAAAATTCGATTGGTGCTGCCAGCTATGGTAGTTTTTGTGTCTTTGGTTTTGAAAATTCTCTCAGGAAAATAAAACTTTTTGCCCTATAACTTCCAGTGCAGTCATGAAATCAATACGAATTTCATACAATTAATGGAACTTATTTTAAGCATTATTCAGGCCAAATTTGGTTGAAAAGCCTCGATAGGGTTGCCAGCTATTGTTGGTTTTGTGTTTGCTTGCAATATCTTTATTAAGCGGTTTTATCGTAGAATTTTCAATTGGTAATGATATTGTAGTGACAATAAACAGCAAATATTAAGCTTTCGATTATTTGAAAAAACTCGCTGCAGGTAACCCTAAATCTCTTTATACTCCTATAACTTCGAATGTAATATAACAACGTGAAGCAGATGTGATATACTCTTGGCTTTGATACTGTCGATAGGTTGCCAGCACGAGTCGGTTGTGCTATCAATAAATGCTTACAGTTAGTATTCATACCGGAAACATTTACAATGAAAATAAATAACCGATGTTTCAATTCCTTAAGTTCTGCAAATTTTTCGGATCGCAGCCCCAAACACCAACTTCAGTTACAGTGCTGTAGGCATTGAGCATTTTCTTCATTGATGTTATATGGGATGCTGCTTTCAAAGTTTGGTGAAATAAGCAACTGATAACGAATATAATTAACAAGTGTTTTTCTTTCATAAACTTTGAAACCCATGCCAGTGGTAATATCTGAAACCTTCTACCATATGAGTTATAATGCATTCTGGAGACCAAAGTAAAACGTTGCATTTGAAACAGTTTGGCCGTAATAAGCAGCTCATGTGGTGGATTATGCACTCAAAACCTGCACGATTCTTCTACTGTTCTTCCGTTTCTAGCGGTTCAGGTGCGCTAGAGTTTTTTTTATCTTGCAGACCTAGTACCATGTGAGCTCTGACTTTTACCCGAACTGAAAATGCTTCAAAAAGACATAATGCAGAACGCGATTGCCCAGCTGCCCGCCGTACCAAAAGGTACTTTCCACAGTAGGCTCCAGCAAGGAATGAAATCATTTTAAGAATTGTGTAGCAGCCAAAGAGGTGTATTTTTAAGGGGATTATGATCAAATAGCTGTATCTGAATCAAGATTGATTTTATGAGTAAAAGTCATATACCTTTGGAATAGAAACCGTATTTAGAAAGTTTTGATAGTTTTTAATGAATAATACTGTGTTATAGCATATAATTTCCAGCTGCAAGAAAATTATTACGTATAGACTGATAATTAAATAAATCAGTGGAAATTTGAGTGGAAAAAATAAATCATACTCTCGGGTAGACGATTAACTATCAGCTCATATTTTTTGAGAATTCGCTACAAATATCTCTTTGGAAAATACCAAAAATCAATATTCATTAATAAATGCAAAAGACCATTGTGAAAAAAGAGTGCATTCATAGAGCTTGCGTAATAAATTTAATTATTTATATTGAATCAGTTTGCTCCATTGAGGGCGTTGATAGATCTGGTTAAATCACTCATAGCCCCTTAATGACCGAATTCAAATCAATTAATCACTGGACTAAAACGTTAGCATCATTCATTGTATGTACGAAAACCTCATTAAAATTGACCAGAAATGCATTCAATTAAAGGCAGAATACAATTATGCAATTAAAACGAAATAAGGTCATACGATTTATTTTAAACAGAACATTTATAGGCGTCAAAATGTATCTATTCGAACACGAAATGTTTCGCCGTAATTACTGTTTGGATAATTATGGTTTCATGTGTAAACTTTTGGCCCGTAAAATACCGAGTAGGAGAGTTCCAATTCAAATCCATTTAATGATAGCTAAACGGTTTGAGCGCCGAAACTTCATCGTTGATTACATCCAACTTAAAATTTGTCTGGAAATTTGGATTGAAATTACGAAAATGCTCATGACTTTTGAATTCAATGCAGGTATAATGTATATCACGTTCAAATAAAACAATTAAACTTCTTAAATAAATTTATCAAGGCAAATATTTTCTAACGCCTCTGTAGCTTTTTGCCAAAACAAAGAACATTTCTTTCGCAATCTTTGGAATAGCCATGGAAAAAGTAAATTTGTATCCATTCATTCATCTAAATTCAGATGTCTTAGCTAATCTGCCGCAATAAATCACTACAAACGGTCATATAACGTTGACAATGATATCTGGGAGAGAAGCGATGAGACGCCGAAAAATACGGGCATATGACAAACAAATCTCTTGAGATCATTCAGTTGTGATGCCAGGAGCATTAAGTAGCAGAAATGTATAAAGATTAACGTGTAATCTAAGGACAAGGTTAGATATTGTGTGCTGATTGTCGCAGATAGAATAATTTGTGAGAGAGGAATGACTCTCAAAAGATAATTATTAAATTGGTCTTCGTGGAAGATATACACGTCGCCAATTGATTATCTAAGAAAAGTCAATGAATGAAACGATAAGAATATAAAGGTGCAAACAAATCAATCTGTTTTAAGATAAGTCATGTTATGACGGCGGAGTGCGGAAGAATATTGTGATGAAATGTTAGAATGTTTCTCCCAGATGTTTAATCGGATTACATGGAAATGGGGAACATGAGTAGTCTCGCGGAGACTGCTAATGAGAAAGATGTCCTTGGTCGTAATATTTCATATCATTCGACTAATTAACATAGGTTTAGATTAGGTTATCCAGTAAAGGAGAACCTAAGGTAGCGTGGAGCTTACGTGACGGTTTTATGCGAGATTGTGAATGACATGTGTTTGATCCTTCGACATATGGTGCCACCTTAGAGTCATATATTGCTTCTAAAATTGTAAAGCGATTTTGAGCCCATGGACGGGTTTCCCATACATTTCTTCTCCACAAAGTGTTTTGAATAGCTACATATGTTCAATGAAACCTACTAAATCGTGCTATTTTCTGGGTTCCCGAAACTGAAGGACCAAGTTCTCATTCCGCCTGAAGACATTCGTGAGCACGAAGAACTTACTGACTATACATAACGCTACCTACTTTGAATCGATTTTATCCGCAACTTGATTTACGATTGTCTATAAATATTCATATTTTGTAATATAGTGTACGGATCGTGTAATATTCGTAAATGAAGCGACACAGAACCGTCAATCAAACGGTTTATCTACAAATCCCAGTCATAAATTGCATACACATGACCACTATGCATGCCGCTTAGTAGAACTAAGTATTATTGATACGGAAAGTGGGGAAAGAATTTCGTATTTGGTGAAAAAGAACCATTCTCTTGCCGTTGACATAAATTAATTACAATCTTTACTCGGAAAATAATGTAATGCTGAAATAAAGCTGTACAATGAGACATATATCTTTTGCTGGATGCGATAAGCACTAGCTCACGTATGATGAAGTGAAATAATATTGATTTCGCTAGTTCCGACAAAAACGTGGCTATAATGAAATGCTTATATTTATATAATGCCAATCATAAATTTGACAAAGCAGAATAAATAATTTTTTCGGGGATTTGCTATGGGAAACGTTATAGAAAACAAAACCACAAACATATAAATCAGTTATTCCGAACAATGTCCCTGTGTTAATGGTCGAATAATGTGTACAGGTGAGGACAATTGAGTACTTCCAGCGGCAAATAAAGCTAGTTATTGATGTCGGAAACTGATTGGGTGTCACTAATACTTTTTATAGCGATAATTCTATATAGATCTGAATACATTTGGGCACAACAAGTACTACAGATGTTTGTGACAGCTTCTAATATGATGTGGAATTTATGAAAATATTAAATATATTATTTATTAGATATTTTTATTTTAATCATTAAATTTCATGTTTGGAGTGAATATAGCTTAATTCCAAGAAAGCGAGGACGAATCATAGAGCTATACATGAGCATTTGAATAGAAATAAAACATATTATTTGCGTAATATTGAATTTATACAGTTAATAGGGTCAAGATGTTGAAAAAAAGTTGAAAAAAACCTTGTCTTACTTTGTGAACGGGTTTGATTTGAAAATATAAGTTTAATATTTATGTTGAAGCAAAAACAGTTCGCACCTGCAATTTCACTTCAGAAATAATAACTAAAAAATTAAACAAAACAACAAATTAGTAAGGTAAAAATAAAATTCTAAAATAATTATAAATTTAGTAATTTATTCATACAAATTCATTTAAAAGGTTAGACACCTGATTATATATGCGTCCTCAATAAACGCAAAATAGGCAAGTGAAGATAGACTTCCGTACGCGTAAAAGGTAGACTAACCAGTGTCATGATGGCGTTCAGCGAAAAAATACGCAAAAAAAACGAAGACGAATCGCCGTGAAAATCTTTAAAAAGACAAAAATGATTCAACACAATAAAACATAAGTTCTGCACCGAACAAGTCGGGAAATACTAAGGACTGATAAACGTTTACTGTAAAGACAATTGGCAGGCTATAAATTTGACCAAAAATAGGCCCTAAAAATAAGGCAGTGCGTGAACCTTCTTGTGGCAAATTGCCTCAGGTAAATATCAGAAACAGAGATTTCACATTACGGAGATTTAAGGATAGAGCGAACAGGGAAGGAAAAATGCACACACAAGTAGAAATATCAAAGGAATTGCGGCAAACACGTATAGCAAATTAGTCGATCCGGGAAGCTTTTCACCTTGAGTTGAATATGAAAATCACACTTAAGCTTCCGATCGAAGGTTACCCCATGGTCCTCAGAACAGAGAGATTTAAGGAAATGAAACAAGCGTATACATATACGAAATTTAGTGAAGCGATTTCACTAGAAAAGTAAAATCTATAAATAGAACAAATCGAGAGAATTACTACCTCAGATATTCCTTTTGGTTTCTGCGCTACCTAAGTTCTACGAGTTTTTGCTTGTAGCTTGTCAAATTTTGTCAAATATGGTCTACTATCTCATTGCATATGGCAGCCATTTTCTGTTTGCGGAGTAGAAGACTGTCAAATTTGCCCACAGTCTCATAGTTTTCCCTCGCTACTGTTAACACTCAGAATCAGGTAAATTGCTTCAACTCTCACTGCTGTTTTCATTTCTTTAGATTTCTCCCTTCTGAGCCAAGGTCAGTAAAATGATTCACAGCTGTCGCAGATAGCGTAAAGGAACTCAAATGCACAAGGTTTCAAGGTTTGGAGACATTTAAGGGCAAGTAATTACAGTCTCACCAAGAAACTGGACGATTTATATTGTTTGAAAGAACAAGATGATCAGAATGGATATCAGAATTGATTAAACAAGGAAAAGCAATTACACTAGGAAGATTGTTGACAAAAAGCGAAGGTCCAAGGATGGATTCTTTAGGTACACCCGTGGAAGGAAAAGAAAGAAAGGATGAGGAGCCACGGAAGGAGCCATAGCGAGGACGATTGAAAACAAATGACGATATCTACTAGAGTAGGGGCTCAGATATGCCATATTACTCTGATTTACGTAGGAGGAGTTTAAGACTGATTGAGTCAAAGGCCTTCGAGTAGTCAGTGTATTCACTTAGAAAAGTCAGTGTGTTCACCATCTAAAGCAGAAGCAACTATATGGGAAAACTGAACTAGGCTATGGCAGCACTGAGGCCTTTCACGAAACCATGCTGTTGAGATGCAAAAACGTAACGAAAAGCAATTTAGATGCGAATAAAAGCAAGATGTTTGCATATTTTAGAAAAAACACGAAAAGATAGTTCAGGTTTCGTGAAAAGATGTTTGATACTTTTCAAGACGCCGGGAAAAGGCCATTACACAGACTAATGCTAAAAATGCTAAACAGGGGAATGGAAAGATAAGTTACAAGTTTCTTTACGATAATGTTAAGAATTTTTTTCAGAGTCTAAAAAAAGCTGGAAATCGTTGCTATAATAAACTGAAATTTCAAAGGACTGATCTTAAAAACAAGAGACAAGAGGCAAAATGAAAGGAAGAAACATAGTAGAAAAAAGTATGATTAGAATATACGGAGGATAAATTTTCAGCGAATAGATTACATATTTCTTACGGAGTAGATGCAGTTTTCAGATGGTATTCAAAGAATAGAAATCAAGTAAAAAGAGAGAAGATTTTGAACTGCGGACATATATCTATAAACTTTTTGGATCATTCAAATGATTCAATAAATGAGAAGTAGCTGTGCACTTTAATTTTGGTTTCTTCTCAAGCAACAGATCACATTAAAAAAATAGAGGGCATAATCATCGTTTGATTCAGACTGAGCATCGACTTTATCATCTATAGCACGCATGAATTTTACGGTGAGCCACGGAGCATCTTGAAATTTGTTATAAGGGTAAAGGGTGAATGCAATTATTAGCTGGTAAAATTTGTCGTAAAAGCAGACAGTAACGCCGTCAACATCACGTTCACGAAAAACTGAACTAATCAATAGAGCTAATTACAGTCTTTGAGCAATATATCCGGTGTGCTGGGCTTTACTTTATAATTTTTACGTGGAGGGTATGGCATTGGAGGCAAGAGTCGGTTCATAGTGCAAACTCTAATGTAATTTTGCTGCTATAACCGTATCTTTTGAAAAGCCGTAGATGTTCAAATCATTTCGAGTTAGCGTTATATTTGCTTTTGTGGTAATGCCAAGTCTCAATCCAATTAATGAGCATTTCAATCAAAATAAAAACGCTAGATGAGCCGTCGTATATTGCAAAAACTTACAGTACATATGCCCTAAAGAGGCCGTTTAAACGATTCAACTTCGTACGAAAATTTGTTCTCGATTCTCCTCAAACATTGATCTTACCGTTTACATGGGTCAACTCTATAATAACCGTTTGGTTCGTATTTTTGCTCGTGTTCGAAATCAGTTTGGGAAGCACTTTGAGAATTAAATGAAATTTCGGAAATTTGATAGGAATTAGTAGCACAAATTAGCAAAATTATTCAAGAATGTTTAAAGTTTAAAGTTATTCAAGAAAGTTAAAGAATCCGTGAAATAAGACTCAAAGCTAAAAGAAAATCTCAGAAAATTGATTGTACACATGTCAGCGTACCCAACTCTTCTCTTTTCTAAAAACTTGAATTGAGTTAAACCACGTAAAAAGCTTGAAGGCAAAAAAGTTTCGATGGTTTCAGACGATTAAATAGTGATGATTTCGACTTGAAGGACACAAAACGCCCGGGCGAACAAAAAAAAAATAATCAAAGAGCCGAATCGGAAATAACAGAGAGGTGTGTGATAGTCAACAAACTGTTACTGATTGTCCACATACCGTGGGAAATATTCAGAAAGCACGGAAGACTGGCACAGAGAAGTGTTTTTGAAGTTAAACATGCAAAAGTGATTTTGCAGTATTCCATTTTTTCCACAATTAACGAAAAAGGTCAAAGACACCATTTCTGAACTTATCTGGAAGTGTTTAACTCCGTACTCCGTACTCCGTACTCCGATCACTACTTGTTTTTATTGAAGTATATACCCTTTCCCTTTGGATGTTAGCTAACATATTGAAGATGGGTTTTGAGTGCCCCTTGAGTACATGTTGGTGAAAAATTCCTAGCAGTTTGAAGCTTGTGCTAGTTTTACTGATCCCGATCAAATTTCGATTCGGAGAAAAGTGGAGAAGACACATTTATGGAAACTGAAAGTTATTATCGTCACTTCCACAAGCTTAATCTGAACGATATCAGCCGGAAGCGGAAAAACAACCAAAAATTACCATCCGACCAATTCTAAAGCTACTTTTGTGAGACATGTTCCCGCGGGTCAGGTTCACATTTGGTTCACAATTGACGCCAAGCCTCTTGTGGGCAAAATGAATCTATTATTTTTATTATTGAAATGGTGAACCTTTGGTCGATAATACGGTGAACGAGTGCTGATCAAAAAGTAGTTATAATCGGCTATTTCCAGTTCGCATAAAATAAAAAAAAATTATTTTTTACTACCTCATATACCCACTAAGTCAGCATAAAAAACATATAAATAGGCCACGATTCCATGGAGATAAATTCATTTGAGTATTCATTTGAATGGAGGAAAACGAAATTAGATCCGTCATTACGTACGTGTGTTTGAAAAAAGTGTCTACCAAAGACATACACAGCAACTTGGTGAAAACATAAGAAGGCGCTGCTCCTCCAGATTCCACCGTTGTACGCTGGACCAAGGAATTTAATCCGGGAAGAACATTCACTGAAGATGAACACCGCGAAGAACATCCAACCACGTCCCTCACTGAAGACAACGTGAAAAAAGTCGAGGATGTGGTTTTGGCGGATCAAAGGGTGACGATATGGCATCTAGCTGAGGTCACAGGGATCTCGTATGGCAGTGTTCAGAGAATCGTTGGCAACGAATTACATATGAAGAAGGTCTCTGCGCGTTGGGTGCCTAGAATGTTAGCAGACGAGCAAAAGAGGAAGCGAGTCAACATTTCGAGGGTGTATCTCGAAAAGTTCCACATAGATCAGGGGAATTTTCCTCACGTTTCGTGACCATGGACGAGATTTGGATCAACTATTTTGATCCAGAAATCAACCAGCAGTTAATGTCCTGGAAGCAACCCTCTTAGCCAGTGCCGAAGAAATTCTATGCATCAGTTTTTTGGGTCTCTGAAGCAATTATTATGGTGGAATATTTGAAAAAGAGACCCACTTTATCAGGCGTTTACTATGCAGACCAAATAAGAAGATTGAAAATAAGAAGATTAAGGAAAGAAGATTAAGAAGATAAAATAAGAAGATTAAGGAAAACAACGCGGCAAACTGGGAGCCGGAGTGTTGTTTCATCAAGACAACACACCGGCTCAAAAAGCTGCAGTTGCGATGGCTGCAATTCAAGAAACAGGATTCGAGCTGCTTGAACATTTTCCCTATTCGCCAGATCTAGCTACCGGTGACTTCTACCTCTATCCTCGGCTCAATGAGCACATTCGAGGAAAGAACTTTGAAGATGATAGCGAAGTGATGGCCGCTGTTAAGGCGTTTTGGAAGAGTAAAGACGAATAATTTTTTTCTAAGGGTCTACATGTATTAACTTGTTGGGAGACTATGTTGAAAAATAAATATTTTTTGAAGTTTAATAACCTTGGTTTGTATTCATTATCATTACTTCTGGATCAACCCTCATAGTCTATGAATCTTCCGTATTGGGTTTATGTTTAATTGTAGATTGTTAGCATTCGTTGAGTAATAATTGAGAATTATTACAATTATTATTATCCGCGTGAACTTCAAATATCTCTTACGTCTTAGTGTTTTTTTCTTCGAATTTTATTCTGGATTTCTGAATACGTATGAGGCTTCTATAAACATTAGGGATGCATCTGTTAACAATCCAGTTGACGTCAATGGACGTTAAAAGCATTTGCTAATCCAAATTTCGCAAATTGATATTTAACCATTAGCCAGTCCAAGGGGCACTTAACCTTATCATCCGATTCCAGAAATTCAGAACTCAGCTATCGGACATATTGCTCGCAAGCATAGACACTTTGCGCCACAGATTATTCAATGTCAGTGCCGAGTAAGGGCAGTATATGAAACGGCTACATTCAGACTAGAATATCAATTTTAGACAGAAAGCACCCGGTCGCCTTCAAACTACATACATACATTCGGGGCCCGTCAAGCTGTCATGAACAATAAACGCTTCTCAGCCCCGAGTATGAAATGAAGGAAAAGACTCGCATGCGAGTAGCATAGTACATGCCTGATATGTCAGCACTTGAAAAGGATATGAAGGCAGAGGGAAAATTCAACGTCAAGTAAGTTCTGAGTATGCTACAACATGCCCGTTACTTCCAAAGACAAGCCAGAACGGCATTTTATGCAGTCCCTCCCACGCACTGGGACGCACTCAAAGTGACAGTGCGTATGCTATCTACTACATTGCTTTTTTATCGAGATCGATCCCAAACTGTATCTTAGTCTGAAAGCGTCTGGCCTCCTCTGGACATTGTGATGAATGAATGGCTTGATCTTTCATACATAGTAAGTATGCGCTCGTACATAGCTAGCATTCATTTTGGCAGCAATCTGAAATAATTGTTGCCGACGCTACTTAATTATTGATAATTTGGATTGGAGTCTGAATGGGTATCTTGTGTGGAAGATATCTAATTTGGATTTCGATAGATTTCTGATGGAGTGGCTGATTGTGTGCGAAGTTGCCGAAAATTGAGTGAATGACCTCGCACGGAAACGCCGAATTGTCGATTGATTGGGCGGAGAGGAGAACTGAAATTGAATTATGTGCGAACAATCGTTATTCATATTCTGGATATGAAAGATTGAGGGAATCCAGACCTGTTGAGAAATAGTGGTGCTAAAAGGACTTGTATGTTTAGATGTTAAATAAAAGATAAGTTTGTTCGGTAGTTGAAAAGAATGATTGGTAGTTTCACTATTTGATACATAGAATTTGTTGAACATATGTGTCTATACATTGTTTATACCAGAGAATGAGTGAATTTGAGTAAAGTGGAATGAATATTATTTTAAGTTTGTTGAAATTTATTTTTCTAAAATCTACTCTGCGGTCATTGTATTATTATTGATGCTTCCGCGTTTGTGGTGGAGAATCGCAGAATATCACAGAATAGACGAAAATAAACGCGAAAGCATTGCTTCTCAAATGCTTCTCGAAATTCAGAGAAAAAATATATATAAAATAATATAATATATAAAATAATAATAAAATAAATAAATAAAATATCTTTAAACCTTTGAGGGCAGCGAGCGTTTTAGTGAATTTTTAGTTGAGCCTATATTTCTGGGAATACGAGATAATTTTTGAAAAATATTGCTTGCAATAAATATTTGCAAGGAATATCTTCCAATGAATTTTCTTTTGGTTTAAAATAATATATTCAATTGAAATTTGATAGTAATATTTTTTTATTTTTAAAATTTAGGCTACTTGTGTATTAAAATTTTGGTGTGTGTTAAAGTGTAAAGTGTTTGCGGATTGTATGTGAGTTTTGAATGTATGAACACGTGTTGCCATAAATGCAAACGATTGATGAATTTGGTGCATTACTCATTCTGTCGAACTGAATTGAGCTCAAAAATACGCGTTTGCTTGAGTTCAGCTCACCTACAAAATGGATAGAGCCTTCGTACTTGAGGAGTTTATGAAGGTTTTCGGTGAGATCATGAGCGTTGGTGGCTCTGTAAGTACATATCACAATGAAATTGAAGAAAAATGTATTCGCTGGAATGGCCGTTGGTTCAATCCTCCTCCTACGCCTCTCTGTGCATGTGATAGTTAGCGATTTGGAATTGATTTCTTGGTTTCAAGAAGGCCTCTTAAATGGCCGCATTATCAGTTCTGCAATCGCTCAGAAGTTTTGTGAATTCGCGCATCCTTGGCAGCAAGAAGTTAGCATTTAACTTAAATGTGGATTGAAGACTATCCCGATTCATTTAGTGCGTAGGTAGGAATTACGTGCTGAGGAATATTGACAAAAGAATATGCACTGAAACATTCTCGCCACTATGTTCTTCATCAGTGTAAGAGCATTTGCATGATTGCAATGTACTACACTGAAAAAAAGCGTAGTTTGTGTTTATATTTTTCGGGTTTTTCAAACAACCTCCATAGCTTGCAGAATGCTCTCCACCGCAGTTGACGCATTTCGCTTCTGCTTGTGAAAAATTCATGCTAATGAAGTGCATAAAATTTGATATACTGTAGCTGTGCATGTCACTTATTCGAATAATGGTCATATTGATGGTAGCTATGGCATTGACCTTGACTTAATCAAGGTTCTTGAATTTTCACTTGGCACAGTCAGTTTTAAACAGCTTGAGTATTATGGACAATCTTCTCTTGGAAGAAAAACTTTTTTCAGCATGGATCTGTTCTTCGTATGTTTTAAGTAGAAGACGTAAAATGTTTGGAAACCCTGCCTTTCAAGATCTTATTTAATCAATAGTTACTCTATATAGTTTTCTTACAAACATATTAGGATGGTTCTCCCTAAAAAAGTAGTGAGTAAGGTGCTGAACTTCTAACTCGCTGACAATCTTCGTAATTGTCCTGCGGTCACCAGTTTGTTTCGCAGAAAATCAAATGTTCAGATATACCCTCTTGATTAATACAAACACGTGTGTTTCGGATAACGAAAGATGATTCTGGTTCATTTCCCAAAAAGTCTAAGTGTTTTATTTGGCGTTAGGTTGGTTTAGTATGAAGACTTTTTTTTAAAGTAAACTTACAAAATGATATCTTCGTAAAAAAAACTTCTGTTAGTTTTGGAATCTTACATCCTAAAACAAATGATGTGCACTCATCACAGTTGAAGACGTGTACATTTTGGACGCAAGTTACGTTAATGACATAAAATTATGGAACAAAGTTGAGATCAGTGTTCTGGAGTTACAATATTCATAACGTGAAAGAAATTAAAAACGAAAGAAAGATGGAGGGTCTATTGTTTTCCAGAGCGGTTCTTAATTTTCTCTGCAATTGTTTTGATCCAATGGTACTTGTGACGAAATTAGCACCACGTAATATATCTAAATAATTTTGATTGGGTCCTCTGGATGATGTTAGCGTTTAATAAGCGAGCTGCTTCCCAGAGTTGAATGCATCAGGCGCAGATTAGCTTCAGAACAGACACACAGACGGGCACTTTAGAGCCGAGAGGAAGTTTTGACATGCTGTTGAGCATCCATTTATAGCTGATGAAACAGGGCTTAAATTTTTGATTTTTAACTACAGTGTTGCATTTCTAGGTAATCCTCTTATCAAGGTCCATTTCAAGATACTTAACGTTGTTACCTTGAGATATTGGTAAATTGTTGAGATACCATTGAGGACCCAAATTCAATAGAGTGCATCTGCTCTGGGACCTGGAGCATTTTGGTGTTCTGGGAAATGAAATTGCTGACGCCATGACAGTGCCTGGAACCCACTTTGGGTGGGCCGACCGCATCTGCACATGCCATTCTTCGGAAGTGGGCAGTTGATGCCCACAAACATAGACGGATTACTTCTGATGTGGCCAGCCATACGAAAGTCCGCCTTTCAGAGCTCCACCATGCGACTGCACGATTCATTCTCAACAAGAGCATGAGAGTTGCAGAGCCACAAGCATATTGACTGGACACAACTGTCTAGGAGGACATATGTACCGAATAAGTGTTGCATAGGATGATCTCTGTTCGTTCATCCTGCTTAGAAGAAGCTAACTCTGCAGATCATTTCCTTTGTGAGTGCCCAGCGTTGCGCATTTCAGATATCAATGCTTTGACTAGCATCTATGAGCAAGATTGCATTTTTTCCGCTATCATTGATCCTGGATTTTATTAAGAAGTCTGAGAAGCTATGGTTTGGCTATGGTAGCCCTTCTTCTAAAAGTGAGTTGGTAAAGAACGGTGAAGTCATTCGAAGAGGTAGCTCTAGTTGTTTTGCGGCTCATTTGGAGATCAGATGTGAAGATTGTATAGAGTACAGGTCCCATAGTATGCACACGATTTTTAGTGGTAGAATAGTGTTTGCCTGGAATATGCAGTTGCTTAAGTAGGAGGAGAGTATTCAATTGGAAGATATTTGGAAGCATTGATTTGAGATTGATAAACAATTATTTCATGCCAGATTTTGTCGAAGGTTTGAGCTATGTCTCAAAAGACTTCTTATTTCGTATTTTCGAATGCTATTTTAATATCTGACACCATACGTTCAATAGTCCTGTGATATCTTGGACATGGAAGCTTCAACTGGTACTCTGGAACTTGTCTTGCATCTTTTAGTATTCGAATTAGTTTTGTCGGCAGCACTTTCTCGAGACGCCGGACAAAACACTAATAGGTATGTATGAACACACTTGAGAAGAGGGATTACTAGGTTTGGGGATAATTGCGATCATACCTGTTTTCCAGGTTGAGAAGCCAAGCGAATACGATCACTGCCAATTGTTTGAGCATTTTTACAGGAGCAGGTTTCCTGAAAAAGAATATTTGTCTATTCCTTAGTCGAAGTTTTGATTGGTTGTGAGTCCTGAGCGTTGATAATAGATGAATAATTGCACGACTAGTACTTTTTTTTTTACAAATTGTTTTTCTTTTCATATTTTGGCGTTTTAAGGAGAAAATTCTTCGGTTGGTGATTATCAGACACCACTAAAATGTTTAAATAATCGTTCTCTACACTGGGCTATATTTTCTGGACGTTCTGCAAAACTTTTCTGGCCGCAAAGAGAATAATACATCTGAAAAATAGCTTAAATGCTTTCTTATTTTTACTAGGGGGAACCTGTTTGTAATTTTTTTTCGTAAAATTGCCAGAGAACTTATTGATAAGTTCCTTGTTTTTTTTCACTAGCTCCTGGTTAAGTATCCAAGACCACTGCTATCTTGCTGTGTGCAATAAATTAATCTATCGCAATATTGATTCCTATTTAACGATAATAGCGATAACCCCTCCAACGGGCAGAGAAGGGAACTAGAAAATAACGACAGAACACAAATAATTTAATTTAGAATTCGTTAGAAGCTTGTTAGTATATAAGAGCAATAGAGGAGAAAAAGGTCAGTTTTGATCGACAAGCAAAGACCGCCTTCGACAGGTTGTTACATACTTATTACATTCCCAACTTTAAAAACAACTAATTTGAAATAAATCACACTAATATCCATTGAAACTTTTAAATTTTATTATTAATTATTCATATCAATATTCTCATTGAAACTTAATCATGTTGAATAAGTATGCAAATAAACATTAATTTATTCTAAGGTATACTCATACTATTTTATACGCATCAGATGAAACGAATCATTCACTCTAATCGCATATTGTGTGAAAATTTAATCATTGCTATCGAGTTTTCCTAATAATTAGGCGGTGATTCAAGTGCACATCTCAAAAAAAGAACTTGATGAAGAAGAGATTGGGCGCTATTTCATGGAAAAGAGGCTAGGCACATATAAAAAGCTGAGGAAAAAAATTCTTAAGCCTGAAAATGTTAAAAACTTTGCTCATATTTCTTTGCATCACTTGAATTTTTCCGTTTCGCTAATTAGCCTTTTAATCTCCTTGTATTGAAGCTGAAAAATAAATTGAAGTCTCGTTTCCACACATTCAAATATATTTTATTTATTTATTTATTTATTTCACCAAATAAGGTATAATATAAGAAATTTAAAAAACAGATTTAAAAAAGGTATAAAATACAAACAAATAAACATTCGATAAATAAATACATAAAGCTAAATTAAATGTAGGTCACAATATTTATTTATTTATTTATTTGCCAAACAAGGTAGAAAATAACATAAATATCAAATTAAAAATAAAATGGAAAAGTAAAGTAAAAAGTAAAAACAAACAATTTAAATAGGTTAGGTTAGGTAAGGTTAGTGAAGAGGGCTGTGGGGGAACGCGGCCAGCATTAGGCCACCAGTTTGGGCCCATTTACCACCTCACACGCATTCACACTTACAGCCATGGCACCTGGAAAAACTAATAACTTGGCATTTATTAATGTAGAGAGCTTGTTTATACTGCACCACTGATCAAGTGAATCAAGCTTGGATTGAGAAAGGGGGCATCCGATTTCGATTCAATATTCTGAACAACACGCAAAACGTAAAACGAAATTAATTAATTAAATAATTAAATTATTAATTAATCAATTAAAAAATAGTCTTAGGCCGGTAGACTAGGGAGGATAGGATAAGACAGCTTTGGTAGCTCTATTTTTAAAGAACACTTTGGATATCGTGGGGGAAAAGTGTTGGCTCATACTGTTGAATATTTTGCAGCATATGTTAATTGGCTCATTATCAGCATATGCGGCGCTATGCTTATATTCAACTAGCATTCGTCGGGATCTAGTGACTCTCACGGGTTGATTAAGCACAAATCTTTCCTGTATATAGTCGACATTATGGCATTTCATTAAATTGCTGTGAAAGCTCAAAACTGATTTCTTCTAAAACAAAAATAATTAAAACAACTCGACTATAAAGCAATGTACATGTATATTTTATAAACAGTTTACGCAATAATACTTTTCAGTTGATGACTTAAACGTATTTTATAATAAATAGTTTTGCATAATTTTTCGGTACGAAATACTAATTTGATTTCGCTTTGATTTTTTAACATTAAATTTAATGTCTAATGAATACATAATGCTCCTATTAAATGTACATAATTATTTTATATTACATTAACCTGATTTGCATCTCAGCTACTTCCGGAGATTCTTTGTAGAAATTTTTGATTAATGGCGGACATTTGGCCCATCGTCAATACTAAGGATTTATATAAAAAAGTGGAACAAATTTATGTTTTTAGGTTACAAGATTCAAGGAATTTTTACTCATTGTTTGATATTTATTTAGTTGGAAACGAAAGCGAGAAACATAAAAACAATAAGATCTTATGTGAGAAAAGGACGTCTAGGACGTCTATATTCAGGACTTTACTATATATTGATGAATGTGAGGTTATCATTTTAAAACTTCCGGATTTCTTTCGTTTTTTTTCTAGGAGGACAGTTAAACGTAAGTGTATTTGGCACATTGATGACAATTTTCCTAGGATAAAGCTTCTCGATAGACAGCTTGAGCGTAAGAAATTTAGTTACAATTAATTTTAAGTACAATAATTTACTATCATATCTTACGGACTTATAAGTTTAACTTATTCTAGAAACAACGCAGTTCATTTTCTGCTGCATAGGTACCGCATGCATGTCACAAGAATTTTTTGAATTAATTCTCCGTTATTTTTTGTTCAAGTTTCCTAGACTATCAATTTGCTACCTCGAGAGGGTAGTTCAGCAACTATCATACCTCCGACATGGCCAGAATGTTCTTCCTGTCCACGATCACAACTCGTGAGGGTCGCATGCAGTTGTTGTTGGAGCGACGTGAAAGCGTCAGGGAAGTCGTCAAGGTTCGCATCGAATCGTAGCTGTTGTGTAGACGATTTCCGGCTGAGCCTGTTCCTCGGATCGCTGTCGAGTTTCGTCCTCGTTGCGTTTTGCAGCAGCAACAACAACACGTCTCCAGCAGCCAACGAAATGGCGGTATGCGCCTGCAACAAAAGACATTACGACCTGTTTTTATGTTTTGGTTTGTTAATTGGAGCTGCGATGTGATGCTCTTTATTCGTATCGAGTAGAATTTGGGATTTCTCCAGTGGATCTGTTAGTAACTGTATGTGTAATTGTTTTAGAAATTAACTAGCATCGAAGAATAGAAAGTCAATTTAAGATCAGAATCAAGAAAAATGTTGAATAGCGAATAAACATTTCGAAAATTAGTTTGGCTTATAACGGTAGAAGTGATGATAAGTATCTAAATATCAGAAGATTCATGTCTTGCAAAAAAATCCTTTCTAGATTTCACATTTCGCCACACATACTTACTTCAAGGCTCGACACACTTGCGTCGAGAATAGACAGTAAATTAATGGATTCGCAGCGGAATTCAGTGGCGCTAAGCTTTGAATGAATGTCGCTATCGCAATGTTGGTTTGTGTTCTCGGTATTTGGCCGAAAACTTGTAACAGGTCGAATATTATGTACGGCGACCAGCACAACACGAAGACTATAACTATCACAAATGTCATTTTTACGGTTTTCACTTTGGCGCGTGGAATAATGCCGCGAGAACTTGCCCGACGACTAGCCGGATTCATACAATGAGCTCGTTCTGCAAAGATAAGAGCGAGATTTTAAATTTTAAGTATGCATATAAAAACAATTAATATAAAAAAAGGGAAAACATATGTACAAGCAGGATTTCAGCTATCTAGCAAGAAAATTTAAATTGAACGTTTTAAAAAAAAAAATTTTTAATCTTAATTATGCATAGACCCATTACTGAATTGCCTTTCATTCTGCTAGGCAAGAATTTGTCAAGTAGATGTCTCAGTTGCACCACGTGTGTCCGGTTTTGAATTTCAAATGCTTTGAAGAACGGTGACTTATTTTCCCCCGAAAAACCACATTATTCACAAGCATTGAAATGGCTCAGTGCCAAAGCTTGCCATAAGCTTGATGATATACGAGCATAGTCTACAAGTTTTATCTCCTCATTTGCATGCTTTTCACACCCTTATTAGCACTTCGCTCAAAAACATAGATGAATTGTGGTTGGTTCCAAAAATTAACGATGCGAATATTGCTCATTATACTCGACTTTACTTTGAAATTAACGTACATTCACAACGCTTCAACTAAACGCGTAAGCGTACTGAATACTATAAGAACATCATGCCTCCGCGTGCATGTGTGGTGTAGGCCTCGAGACATCCTTTCGGAACACGAATAATAACTTTGTCGTACGTGTCTGGCCCAATATGCGAACTTACTACAGTACAGTGCGAGCGAGTCTAGCGTGACTTTGGCAAAATAAAACCGAAGACACTTAAACTTCGAGCATACGCTCCTTGCCTGATCCCATGGAAGTCAGCCAGGATCACTATGAGTGGGGCCTGGAGCATAAACTGGAACTTTTCGATATAATAATCACTTTCTCGTACGAGTTTTGAAAATTCGAAGTGGCGTAAACACGAGCCAAACATCGCAATGAGACACAGTGAGACGTTAATGTGGGCTAAAGTGCAAACGATTTCACTTTGGAGTTTTCGAGGAGTTTGGCTAGGGACGTGCGGCCAGGATTCGGGCCATGTTTTGAATAATTAGTGTAGTAGCATGTCGTCAATTTGAATGAGATGAGAGTAATGTGATACTGTGGCGGAACTGTTGGTAATGTGAATCGTGCAGACTTTTTCACATATGTTATGATGAGAACAGACGGAAGTAATTGTGATGAGCGGAGCAAAGTGAATTGGATATATTTGTTGCTGGCTGGTATCGCCTACATGTTCATGTTTAAGACAATGCTATCAATTGCAATAGCTTCCTTTGTGGAGATGTAATTAGGAGCTTGGTATGTTTGAAACAACAATGGAATTTTCCAGTTGCAAAAATATGAAATTGCAAGGCTTTCCTAGTAGTTGAAAGTTTACTAGAATTTGGTTCCATTTTAAGGACGGAGTACATGCATTATGATTCGCTCCTTGGAACTCATTTAAAGTCATATGTTTTATGTAAAATTTTCCCTCGTAACGAAATGTTAAGGCGCATAGGTTTCACTTTGTCATGACAAAATATCCTTCAGATTTTATTGCAACCGTTATGGGGCTTCGCTTGATCGACCCATCGCTTCAGTCTTTTCAGAACTTCCACGTTAAAAGCGCTATTGCCAATCGATCCCTCAGGTTCAAATTCGTAGTGGATAATATACTTGTCACTAAAGAAGGTAATGAACATGATTTTTATCTTCGACTTACCTCTTTGAGCTCTTTTTTAGCGTAGCGGTGCTGTTGCCCCGGGGTAATACCCACAAATCCAAATTTCTTCGTCCAAAAACTGCGAAAAATCTTCGGAATCAAGTACACGGTTTTGCTTTTGGGCATCAATCAAAATTTTGGGACGAGTTAGCACAAATTTTTATCTCATCATCTCTTTTCGCGGTAATGACGATGTGAGCGGTCGTTTTGTTGATTTTTGTCTTGTCTACAATCATTCGAATACTAAACCGCGGGTCTGAGAACCAGGGCTGTGGAGTCGGAGTCGTGGCTCTGTACATTTAAAGCGGAGTCGGAGTCGCGTTCGACTCCGACTCCGCTTTAAATATACAGGGGCACGACTCCGACTCCCCAGCCCAGCTGAGAACATAAGATCATGCGCACGTTTCACATTTTGTTCATTTCTGCTCGTAAATGAGCGTCCGGAGCGATTTTCGTCATCGACAAACCGTTCTTGGAGCACTTGCACCACCTCACAGCGACAGCTTTAATAAACTTTCATGCCTAAACACTTGCTGAATTACGGTCAAAGTTTTCGTATTCGATTTTTAAGTCCTGCACAAAACTTGATACTGCACTGTTTCCTTCGAGCGAGGGTATAATCTGGGTCCCCAAAAATACGATGTACCCCGAACGAGACTATCGGGCAACTGACACTTACTTAATTTTGAAGCTCATTTCCTTCATCATCAAACTCCTTTAGAGTGAGCACGCTGCGACATATAGTCGCGGTATAAAAAATAGAACTCAGTTCTTGTTATACACACCCTACATTGGACTTATAGTTCCAAGCGAAAGTATTTAAATGGATGAAATAAATTAAAAACAGGACGTAGGACCTCTAGAAGCACTAAAAATGTACAGGAACTGCTTAGATTCTGAATGCATGTTCTACCAACCCTGCTCTTTATAACAAGGCCATGTACCACTTTGATACAATGACTGCGTCGAAAGCTATCACGTGGAAGATTTTCAGGGTTGCCACTCGCAAAAGTTTCAAAATTCAGGAAACAAACATACATATTTCCAAAATAGAATATTTAGTGTAAAAATGATGAAAATACTCGATGTTGACTCAACAACCGAAAGTTTACCACAACTTTTTGATTTCGAAACCACCCTATCCTGTGCATTTCATTTTCATTAAATGACAGCATCATAAATTATAGGGATAGAAAGTTTTTTTTGGCGTCACTATCTACAAAACTTGCTAAGTTTGAAAAATTTGTATATTGGTTAGTTGAATTCGTTGAAAATCAACAGTTATCAAGCTCAATATTAAACGGGGGCATATATTTGCACAAAAACAATAAAGATGCTACCACAGTCAAAAGTAAACTATATATATTTCATGTTGAGCACAACCCACTCTGTTATACGGGTTATAGAGGCAATCAATATATGGATAAACAATTTTAAGGATTTCCATCGGCAAAAATTTCAAAATTTTTGAAATCCAAAAATTCATTGTTTTTAATGAACATTGTTTTTGATGAACATGAACATATTTTGGTAAAAAAAAAATATGAAAATCATATCTAGGGTTGCCAAATTAGTTGCCACAAAAGCCTGCTGTAGCGACAGAGTTATTTATGATCTGATGTTTTAATCAAAAGTTATCACCATTCAAAATTTGAAAAAAATATTTGTATGTCTTTCAGCGATTTGCGCCCGCATAGGGTCGTTATTATAATCAATCATAAAATATTACCAGTTTTCATTTCTCATACCTGTTTCTTCAAAAATTCTTCATTCCATAGAAATTAAATGGTACCTGAGAATTTACAAAGAAAAATCGACATCACCAAAGTCTTACTTTTAACCAGAAATGGGCCTATTGCTTATGCATACCCTTGAAAAATCTCGGATCGATTTTATCAAGCACTTCCTTTTCCTTGCTTGTGAGACCGTGCCTGCCATGTCAAACATCTGACCATTGCTCGCAATTTAATTGATATTTCAAGACTATGACTTCATATTCAGGAAAAATAAAATTTTTCTAGTTTTTTCACTTCATTTGCTGATTAAAATACAGCGAATCCTTTGAAATAAGCTTCTCAGCTTGACATAGTTCTCGATTGCTTACGCTGCACTCATAGAGTCATGTTTCCTTTCTGTTTCGCTTCTTTCTTTATGAAATGTTTATGCAGATTTTATTCATAAGCGATTTTGTTTCAGCCAAGTTAAATGTAGAAATTTTTGTAAGACGAACAAAATTTGTTTGAAAAATTGATGAGAAGTAGGTTTTGTTTGACGAGTTTGATGAAAAGAAATTTTTGATAAACTTCAAAGGCTACAAACAAATGAAGATGATAATTCACTTTGATGTAGAATCTAACAAAGACGAGTAAATTGTATAATGTATGTTCTGTGGGAATATAGTTAGCGCAAAAAGTATGAATACAGGAAGAGATTCGAAACAAAAACTTCTAAGAACCTTAGTTTACATTATTATAATATATAATATTTTCACTTTCAACCAACAATTTGACATAAAAATATTTCATATTCAAATTTATAGCGATTCAATCCTTGCAGCTCAGTAATAATGAATGCATCTAAAAGTATATGTCCAAATGCATAGTCTACCTGTTTCAGTATTTTATTGGATGTCGCCTAGACTCCTGGGCATACAATCTAGACGCCTTCTCGTATTTTATGGCATTCCATTCCCTCCTAAGGGCTGAGGATCCGCTGCCTGGTGCCGAGTGCCGAGTTGTGTGGGGTAATTATCTTCTATGGACACAAGTTCATTCATAACGCGAATTTTTCTGTACTTTCAATTATATTTCTTTGCAAAATACTAATTTACTTTGCATGGTCTATAATCTCATCAATGAAGACCAATTTTCTTTCTCGATTGTCGCTCATATATACTCCCCCATGCAAGAATCTATGCAGTGTCCTTAAAATATGGGCATAAGTTTTGCTTCTGCAGCTTTGTGCTTTTTGTTCTCCAAACCTTCATTTTGCAATCAGGACTATATAAATTAAATTTACTTTCATCGGTGAAAATAGTTTTGCTCCAATATTCTAGAGTTTTGCCTATGTATGCCTTACCGAAGGCCAACCATTTTTCCGACTTTTATCTGACACAACGTATTTTTTTCTGGCAACTCTACCGTAGTATTTTGCTTTCGCAAGTACATTTCTCACACTACTTGGGAATATTGTATTTCCCATAACTTTTCTCACTCTTTTTTTAAAAATGGAGCCCCTCTTTTTGGGTTTATCTTGTTTTCAATCCTTTTGTCAAGCTTGAGACGTCGACCGCAATCTCTCAAAAATATTGGCAGCTTCACTGTATGATTTTCCTTCCTTTTTGAGCTTCAAAATACTTTTTTCGCTCCTGAAGTTTCGGGACTATTTCTGCCCATTTTAGTCAAAACGAGCAATTACTTTCGCAACAAATCACTTAACTGATCTTAAGTTGAACTATCTTCACTAAATAGTAATGTTACTATGAGCTTTAACCTTCCAATATAAATCAAATTGACTTAGACGGCTATTCTGCCCTACTAAGCGTAAACGCTCTATCTACATTTTAGTACTTTCAAGATATTCAATGATCAATTTTTTCATTTGTACTGGGGATATATGGAGAATGCATTTTTCAATATTGATTTTAACATACTTTCACAAAAGATAGGTTTTTCAAACTTTGTAGAATAATGTAACAGAATATGTAGTTTTCGACTCCGCTGTTAACTCAAAAATGAGAAAAATGCAGACAGGACGTTTATGCTTAGTAAGGCATTATGAGAAACCTGACGTATTAGTAATTTTCGTAACTGTTTTTGACGATTCTCTAGGAATAATACATTCGATTATATGTACTATAGTGAGAAGCTTGATCTTGTTTTTTTTCGAAAGTAATGTTAAATGCTTTGTTCGAAACTAATGTAATGTCTTGTTTTCGAAATGTTCTTGAAAAAGTGGTTTACAACAGGCTGCTTCCTCTCCTTCATCCTTTCCTTGCTCATGAGTAGCATGGTTTTGTCAAAGGTAGATCTCCCACCTCAAATCTTATATCCTCTACTAACTTGGTTGTTTCTACTTTAGACCAACAGAAACAAGTAGATGTGGTATATACCGCTCAAAAGCTATTGATTCTGTTGGTAACAGAGTTCTTCTTGCAAAGCTTTGAAGCTATGGGGTGTCTGGTCTTCTTTTGTCTTGGTTTTCACCCTATGTTTCTGCTGTGCATTCCTTCACCTTTTCCTCTTTCTGACCACTTTCCGGTGTTCCCAAGGGCCCCATTCTCGGTCCATTGTTATTCCTAGTCTTTATAAATGATCTTCCTTCCTTTATTAGTTATCCTAACCTCTTGTTTGCTGACGGCTTCAAGATTTTCAAAGAAATGGAATCTACCAACGATCGCCTCCAACTCCAAAAAGATCTCTAAAAATTCACTTACTTTGAACATATCCAAATGTCATTAAATGTCCTATGTGTATAAAATGTCACCCTTAGTATATTTCTATACTCTGTACGGATCTTCTATTACGGCTATTGATAATTGTTAGGACCTTAGTGTGTACTTTCGTCATCCTTATTCCAAATACCTTCATTAGATTCCTGACGAGCGTTCCTTGTGTAGTGCTTGCTCTTCAAGCTACTCCTTGGCACTATGCTCTCCGATCTGGTTATAAGCTGTGCTTACGTAACGACAATTGATCAGATCGATCTCAATTAATGTTTTCTCTTCGCTTCGCGCGGTCTGAAATTTATTTTAACTCGCCGCTATTACGTATCTTCAGGAACCTCAACGATCTTCAACTTGGTCCTTTTCCGCTAATGTTCTCTCAATTTAAGCCTCAAATTAAAGATTTAATTTATATTGCTTGAATATTTTACCGTTTTTGCACTTTCTTCCATGTTAACTTATGTATTCCTTTAATTTGTTGAAGTTTCAAATATGTATATATTTAATATTTTCAATTATTTGTTAAATTTTTCTTGTTTTAAAAAAATCTTTTATGGTTTTTTTCTAGTATTTCTATTTTTGTAACTGGGGAGTAGCCTGTTAAAATAGATTTAAATAAAAAAGTAAATAAATAAACATCAGGCTATTCGTTTATGATGATTATATTTCTTTGTTCAAGAGAATAAAGAATACATGCTATTTTTTATGGATAACTATTATTATGCATACTTTTTGCACTCACTGTTTGTGAAAATAAATTACTGTCACAAAATACACCGAGGAGAGTTTTGTAAATTTCGGTTAGTATTTGTAACTTAACGTTAATTGAAACTCTAAAATTCGTTTATCGCAATTACCTAAATCTAAATTCATAATCCGTTTCCACTTATATTTATTTACAGAACATTAAACTTTTATTCTATTAATAACACACATTCGGCCTGCTGCATTGAGCGAACTTTGAAATAAAAGGTGTGTAATGATCTTGCTGTGGCATTCCAGTCGATGTAATGTGCTAGTTCACCCAATTGTGTCACTCTTTTTGTAAGAGAAGAAGACAGACACTTCCTATACTAAACAAACCTTTCGTAATAGTTTCTCAAATAAATCTTCAGGGTTACGGACGATTCATATTGCAAATGACTTGCAATACTTAATGCGCCCAGCGTGGGCTGTGAAAACTAAAAATACTTATGAGCATCATGAACATTTCGGTTCATGGAAAGTGATGTTGCTTGATTCCAAAGTATATTTTGTAATGGTGTTTATTCCACTGATCCTTAACTTATCTAATCAATGCAGGGTCAAAAGGATTTCACATATTGTGACATTTGCTGGCAGTCCAAACAAGGCATGGAAATTATGAAAGTTTTCTATAAAATGTGATTTGAGTTGAATTATAAAAAAACTCATCCAGCATATCATACTTAGTATAGCCTAATGGGAATAAAATTAAGTTTTTCCCATCGCTGACACCATTGACCATCACTGTAGGACTACTGCGAATTTTCGGCGAATGATAATTGTTAATGGATTTGTTTTTTGTTCTGTAAAATGCGGCATGAAACACAAGAAAGGCTGATGCAGGAACGATTTACGTCGATTGTCGGGGATGAACAATTTTTTTTAAGCTCTTAGCCCACATTGTTGATATAGTATAAATTTACAGCTGTGAACTGGAAAAGATTGCTTTAAGATTATCCTTAATAATTTGGCTAAGCAATAAAATGAAATTAAAGCTTAACAAATCTTCCCCATGGAATATTTATCAAAATATTTTTGTAGTTTGGTATGCAGTACTTATGGAAGTATGAAATATGGCTGTAGACGAAATTCACGCAGGATTGTTTTTGAAATTCTTATTTTCTCTACATTTTTTTGAAACTTTAAAACTGAGAAACACTGAGGGTTCTTAAAATCGGACACTAACTATAAACTTATAATTGATTTTATTTAAGGACTACTATTTAGAGAATTTAGCAATCGCACATACTTTTTTAAATGTCGAAATAGTCGAATTCTTAGTGATGCTATACTAATGTCGATACGATTTTGAAGTTGAACAGGTCCTTGATTTTCAAATTTAGCACACGGTATTATTTTATGATGTGGGACCTGACAATATTCCCAAGGTATGTACTTATAGCACTTTGGTTCACTTGAGACGCTCGTTTATTTGACATTCTACCCAAGTTATTTCAATAATGTTCCACAATGCCTACCCCATTACTTCCACAATCATATGCATAATTCTTGTGACATGGTTTGGGAAACACAATACCACCTAGCACTGCAAATCGTCGTTAATACAGTAACTTAGCATTAGCATACCACACGATGTCGACATTCGAAATTCAAAACATACTTGAGTGCTGCACAGCATAAATAAACTGAAGCCGCATATAACCCACTTGAAATTTAATATTCTGCAATACTTAAATCCCATTAAACCTAGCGAGTAAATACCCTAAATCCAGCCGCACTGAAACCAGTTCAGTATCCATTCATCCGCAAACTAAACAAACCTACATACAACATTCATCCACACAAAGCTCAGCTCGATGCTCACCTGTTGGCACGAAAACGGCTCCTTTCACCCATATCGTCCTCACGATGATCGCATAGCAGGCCGAAATGATGAGAGCCGGAAAAGCGAACAATGTAGCCGACACCAGGCTCATGTAGAGCTGCCATCGCCATGGTTTTCCCAAGTCGATCCAGCATTGCGTCTGGCCCTCGATGATTTTTTCTTCGTAGAGGAACAGCATCGGGGATGAGAATATGGCACTAACCACCCAGGCACAGGCTACCAGTCGTCTCGCACGCTGCCCTGTAAAAGAGGTTGCCAACAAGCGGCAAAGAAAAGGAAGAAAACGAAAGCGAAATGAGTATTCGTCGTATTGTGTGGACGCGTGGAAATTAAGTGTCTACAGATGCTAATGTGGATTAAGCCAGCAATATGCTTTCGTTTGTATTCTGTTACATGTTGGATGATAGATGGTGGAATTCAAGCGCATTATTTCTAATTAAATACTTTTTTTTCTTTCATATTTTGACAAATGAAATGTTATGTTAACTTAAAATGAATAATGGTGCTACTTTCGTAATGAATTTATTTTGAATGGATATATATTGTAAAAACTGTGGTAGCATCTGCAAACATTTGGATTACAAATAAAAAAAATCATCTAGAAATTGGACGCTTCTCTGATTTGCCACTTGTAGAGAGATGTTAGCAGATGCGTGGACAATGCGTGCTGCAAATACTCATCTATTTATTGATGATAAATCAAAATCATCAAATTCACATTGCGACAAGATGTTCTCGACAGCAAACGATTTCTTAGAGCACTTAAATTCCATCAAACGACCGAAACACTTAATTGACTCTCTCCGGGACTAACTTACATGATCCTGAGAAGTTCATTGGATGCGTAATGGCATCGTAACGGTCTATACTTAACGCAACTAGAACATATGTGGAAGCGTATGTTACACAGACTTGTAGGAAGCGTATTACTTTGCACGCCAGATTGCCTGCTCGCCACGACACCGTTATCCTCCAAATGATATCCGTGAGAACGTTCAGTAGGCCGACGAAAAGATCTGCAATCGAAGCAAAAATTGAATCGAATAAGCTTAACGGGATAAAGCCCTTCAAAAAATAATATAAAAAATAACACTCCGTATCAAACGGCATTTTATAGCGCTCCCGAAAATGGAATAAAAGAAGAATATGCTTTGGCAAAATAACGAACAAAATAATAGACCACGCCGTTTTCGATTACGGTGTCATAAAAATTCGCGAAAGATATTACAGAAAAATTCTTTTTTTTAGTATCGGGCTTGTCTGGACGAGTAACCATCTACGTTACAATATTATCGATAGCGCTAAACATAAAACCACTCAAATTGAGGAGAGTGGCGAGTAGTCGCTTCGCTGGATGGAGTGTCTTACTTACCGGCAATGGCTAGCTGTTTGATGAAGAAGTTCATTCGCGATTTACGATTCTTATTCATGAACAATGTGACTAGGACGGCAGTATTGCCCAGGACGATAACGGTGAAGAGAACCCAGAGCACGGCAAATTGTTCGGTCTGAAAAAGAGCAGAGTGATAAAAAAGATAAAATTGAAATAATTTTTTCGAGTAAATGTTAATCGTGCGGATTTGCGAAATTTGTTTAAAATTCTTTTGTTTCTAGAATGATTGCTGTTAGCAATGAAAGTGATGTAAGCTATTCAATATTTTGGGTGAATGTTCAGGCAATATTTGTATATTTCTGTGAACCGCCATAACAGGTGTTATCAATACCACTCAGAATATTTTTTTATACAAAGTTATTGAAATACTGTATTGACAATGGCCCCAAAAGAAACACAGCGAAATGCCATATACTTGTAGTATGTTGCAACAGTTCAAAGAAATCCATTTCATTTGTTTCGGTGTTTCTATGAGCAAAATTGGCAAGTATAAATATTTAAGTATGTATTTGATGCGTGCATTAATTTTCCCAGGCACATTCAGTACGGATAAAATTCGAAGGAATTCAATAATTCTTCCCCTATGAAATATTTATTGACAAGGAAGTATAGGGTGCGATTTTAATGTGTAGAAGCAATATAACATGATTTTCTCAACTACACGAGATACGAAATGGAATTGCCTAGCGATTGAATTTATTATCCTTCATGATTGTCAACTGGGATACCCTGATAAATAAATTTCTTTTGATGTTAGCTCCCTTTATAATTTGTTAAATGAAGAATAAAGTTTTCTAATGTATATGTCAGCTATCAAATTCAATCCGCCTTAAATTGACTGCTCTCCAATTAATAATTCTGAATAGTCTTGGAAAGAAGACTATTAACGTTAATAAAAAATTAATTACAGACATGCTGGTTGTATAGTATGTATGTTGCTAATTTTATCTGTTAATAAACTAGAATGTAGTTTGTTTGATATATTATCAATAAGGTAATATAATGTTAATAGTATTTTTTCTCTCCTTCCTTCCACTCTCTCTATCACTCAATCAGTATGCACGGTCCGTGTGCATCAACGTATTATCATACATATCGTCCAAGTACTTACCAGACAATTGAAAATTGGTATAAAGGAAATTACAATTGTTATTAATTTTAAATACATTTCATACCCTAAGCTACTACGACTAATCCTCTTGAAGTTGAATCCCTTACATCATCTCGTGATTCTAGTTACTCTCCTGGACCTGATGGCCTTCCTATTTTTTTTTTTTTAAATCTTGTATTTTATTTATGTGTACCCCCCCCCCCCTCCCCCTATCAATTTTATTCAATATGAATCTTTGTTCTAGTATATTTCCTTCCTCCTAGAAGCTGGCAAGCATTTTCCCTATTTTCAAATCTGGTGAACGCAATGTTGCCTCAAATTATCGTCCTATTTCTATCCTTCCCTGTTTTTCAAAAATCATGGAACGTTTTGTGTTTAACAAAATTTATGACTCTTTTAAGTATACTTTCGTAGCTCAGCAACATGTTTTTATCAAAGGTCGGTCCACATCTACGAATCTCATTGAATTTACTCATGCTGTTGCTATATATACAGATTCATGCTGTTGCTATACATACAAGTTGATGCTATATATACAGATTTAACTGAGGCATTTGACTCTGTCAATTTTGAGCTTCTACTACTCAAATTAAACCAATATGGCATCTGTGAGCCTTCACTTTCTTGGATATCTTCGTTTTTGACTTTTCGCAATTGTTTTGCCTCCCTCTCTGGAGTTTGGTCCTTTCCATTTTCGCCCTCTTCTGGTGAACCTCAAGGTTCTTTATTAGGTCCGTTATTATTCAACCTGTTCATCAATGATCTTCCTAATGTTCTATCGTCATCTTGTTTGCTCTATGCAGATGACTTAAAATTATTCCGAGTAATCAATAGCTCAGATGATCATCTACTTCTTCAGGATGATCGGAACTCTCTTACTGATTGGTGTAACTCGAACTGCCTTTGAAACATTTACAAAGTGTTTCGCCATGTCTTATTCTCTGAAGTCCCAGACTAATACCTTTCCTTACTTACTAGGTGAATCCGTTCTTGTCTCTGTGGGCTATTTTACTGATCTGGCAGTAACCTTTGATCGTAAACTTAAATTTAATATCCATGTTCGTACCATTACTAATAGTGCTCCGCGGATTGCTGACCTTGCTATACGTTCCTGCTACAATTCTTTTAGCATTTTTACATGTGTTAAGATATTTGTTACCCTTGTTCGTTATAAACTAAATTACTGTACTCAAGTTTATTCTCCTCGTTTTGCATATATTTTCGATGCCGTTGAATCTGTTCAATGGAGGTTCACTCACACCCTACTCTTTAAATATAATCTCCCTACATGCCTTATGATGAACGCTTATCGCTCCTTAATCTCCCTCTCATAGCAAAGCGCAGAGTTTACCTTGATGAATGCCTTCTTTTCAGAATTTGCCGAGGCCACCTCAATTCATCTATTGCATCCTCGATCAATGAACGGCAGTGTGTGAGGCAAATTAGGTCCTCCGTTGCCTTTGATGTACCATTTGCCCGTACTGATACTTACTTTCATTCTCCTGTTTTGCGCCTATTACGTACCCACAATGGCCTCCAACTTGGCCCTCTTTCACACTCTATTACCACCTTTAAAAGTAGTATTCGCAACACAATATATGCTGATGATTAATTTTATTTTTTTTTGTCATTCGTGGTTTTGATTTTCATATCCTAAATTTTCTCAATTTTTTAGTACTGTTTTAATTTATTATTTATTATTTTCTGCTTCTATTTCTTAGCTATTCTATTTGTAATAGGGCTTTTAGCATGTAAATGGATTGTTTAAATAAATAAATAAATGTTTGTCCTCATTGACATGTATCCAGAGAAAAGTCGTCTACTAAACACTCTGGTATCTTCTTCATTAATATATATATCGCAAAGTATAAATATTAAAATGTATGCAGCATCTCAAGTGCTTACATCAGAAGCACAATAAGAACTGATTATATTTCAAATAGATATGTCACTAATGGGTAAGTTTTTATAATTTGTTATCACGAATGTTAATAATGTTTCTAATATGAATTTTAGGGTAGCCTTTTTGTCGATAATAGTGTTATTATTCTGTAATAAACAAAATAAGAAGAGCAAATCTACATTTATTTAAATATTGTTTTTCACGGAGAGTATATTTCACTTGAGACTCTTCCAGATTTTGTTTTCAGACTTTTCGATCTATTTACGGATATTTATGATTTTTTACAATTCAGCTTTTTCACTGATATACTAAATCACAATCAAATAAAAACTGCATTTTCACAATGAATACCAACTTGAATTTCAACAATTAATCGTCGAGAAAACAATGCTGAAAATTTAGCAGACAATTTCAAAAAGTCATCTTTTGATCCACAGCCCCCCACATCAAACATCGCAAAATAAACTTTTCACACTGCCAAATAATCCAATCTAATTAATTATTCATGTCAAATCCAATACGACAGCAAAATACTAAGCAAATCCGTACGCTTACTCGTCTGTCATTCATTAGATTCATTTATTCTTTCAGCTTCTGACCTTTTCGGGTCAACGTTTTTCTTCTTCTTGTTCCGCCTCGGTCACACGGCAACATTACATACCTACTGCCAAGAAATATGCTCCAAGTAAATTCAATGCAGCAGCAGTCTTCAAGAGTTTTGCTCACTTTCTCAAGTCTGAGCATCGAGGAGACGAAAAAGAGGACGTTTAGCAGCAATAGTCGTTCGAAAAATCTTTTTCTAATTCACTTAAATTAAGTGTCATTTAAACGGATGGATGCTAAGCGGACATACAGAACGATAGTGGACCCGAAACGTAAATAAATAAAAAACACGGAAAATATTATGGTTCGGGACATCCGATTTTTTCGAAATTGAATACTGAAGTGTTTGTTGGGATTGTATTCGAGATTGTTTTATTGAAAAGAGGGGAGGGTTCAATTAAAATCAATTTGATTTGAATCGTTTGATTTCCGATTTTTCGATAAATTGACTCGAAAACAGAAAACATCGATTTGCCTTGATGCTGTGCAGAAGCTAATCAATAGCATTGACAGATGTTTTCTTCCGGGTTTAAGCTACAAGTAAACAAAAACACACACGAGACATAAAAGATAATCAAAAACCTCTTTTTATTAGAATTAATTTTCATTGCATTATCAAATGACGTCTCCACCACTGTGAGTCGTCTAGAGCCAAAATGGTTTGTAGTGAGCTAACTTAGAATTTTTTGCTTGCTTTGCAGTCCTAGACCACACCACCATTCGTTTTTATGCGTTTTCTGACTGTTCGTTCAATAAAGATGAATGTGCAATTCGACATATCCAACATAAGCTACTGTTGCAGCCCATTGAAAATGAAACATAAACATTCATCTATCCATAAACATGAGTGACTATAAAATGTTGAATGTCATGTAGTGCTATAAACTCATGTGCTCAGTAAAAGAGCTCTAAGCAGTTAATTACGTTGTTCGTTGAAGTAGTATTACTCCATATTGCTTCATAAGGACATTTGAGTGATTTGTCGAGAGTGGGTTGAGCGAATATAAATTTGTTTTTATGAAAACATAAATGAATGATAGTTTGTTAATGATTTTTAGTAAACAATATGGTGACCTGAAAGATGGCATGAGAAAATGTTTTTATTGGAATGGAGTTTTTTTTTAACAAATAAAACAAGCTTCAGTTTGCGTACACTAACTGACTTGCGGATGACAGTTCTAGTTACAAATAGTTATACAGTGCTGTCAGGCATATGAAAAATGTGAATTTAAAAAAACCGCAGATCTTTTTCCACAACCCAATTTAAAATTTCAAAAATTTGAAAAGTTTTGTGGGTGTGTTTTGTTCACCCACTACCCTAAAATGTGGAAGTGAAGCTTACTCGTGCTTTAAACGCTTTCGGGCAGTGGAAGAGAGCTTTTGCAGCCACATGGGGTCTTAAGCCTCGTGTAGTGATGTGGATCTACACAGCAATCATTAGGCTGATGTTCACGTACGCATCCGTGGTGTGGTGGACTATCGTGAAGCTATTGTATGCTCGAAAAAAATAGCCACGCTGCAAAGGACGATGTGCCTGGGTATATGTGGTACCATTAGCACTACTCCGGGTGCGACCCTTGATGCGCTTCTCAATCTGCTTCCTCTCCACATTCAAATTCAGAGTGTGGCGATGAGCTCTGCCCATAGACTAGCTCAGCTTGGCTTATGGGTAGTTGAAGACAATGTGAGGCACTGCTCTATTAGGGGTTCGATGCGTGAGATCTTCCCGATTCTCGCCCGAGGCTCGAGTGCCCTTCCTCGACTTCGGGAGAAGGTTCGAACTAATCCTTTTGAGCAGAAGTGACTGGGACGATCCAGATCTCTGTACGAGGGGGTATTCCGAGATCTTCTTCACGGACGGCTCGAGGACTGATAGTAGATCTGGAGCTGGTGTCTGTCTGCATTCATCGAATGGTAGGTGGGCTTCTTCTCTTGGAGAGCACGTTTTGGGTTTTCAAGCAGAAATATTTTCTAACCTGAGAGCTGCCTGTTGGGTGATTGAAGAAAAATGGAGACGAAAAGGCATTGCTATTTGCAGTGACAGTCAAGCTGCACTGATGACGCTGCGTATACCCCTGACCACTTCGAAAATTGTCCAAGAGTGTAGAGCACGATTGAACTCTGTCGCCAGATTCAACAGGATGCATCTGCTCTGGGTATCGGGGCACTGTGGTGTTGAGGGAAATGAAAGTGCTGATGTCATTGCGGAGCAAGGTTTGGGACTTCCACTACATCGCCCTGAACCCGTCTTCGGTGTGCCGACCGCGTACCATTCTTCTGAAGTGGGTAAATTATGCTCACAGAGATAGATAGACGACTGTTGATGTGGCCAGGCATATGAAGGTCTCCCTTTCAGGGTCCAACAATGTGACTGCAGGATTCCTGCTCATTAAGATCAGGAAAGTATGCAGAGCCATGACAGGCATTCTGACTGGACACAAGTGCCTAGGAGGACATATGCACCTCTGTTCATCTTGCCTAGAAGAGGCTGACTCTGCGGAGAATTTGCTCTGTGAATGCCCAGCGTTTGAACGTCTTAGATATCAATGCTTTAGCTGGGATGTTGCACGCATGCAAAAGATAGCCTCTTTTCCCCTATCAGTGATCATAGACTTTATCAAGAAGTCTGGGAAACTATGGTAGGCAGGGAGAAATGAGTACAATGGGTCTTTTGGCCTGAGTGCTTAGAGGTACCAATGCGCCTCTCCCCCCCTACACACACACCCTAAAATTCTTTTTACAACTTTCAATACAGTCTGCACGATTTCTCTACTTTTAATCAAAAATCAGTGCTGGCTGATTCAAGCATTTTAAGCTGGTTACTTTGGTCAATGTGACTCGAAAGGTTTCTATTCCAGAAGTGATGTTTATTCGCCTTGGTGGATAGTCTATACAAATTTTGTCGGCATGAAATTTCTTATGGCCAGCACTGAAGTGCGTATTTGGGGAGATTTGAGCAAAATTATTAAATTTTATAACTTTTTATTCGTATTTTGGTCTTGAAACAAATATTTTGGACAAGCAGGCGAATGTTGAAAAATTAAAATTAACCCATCAAAATTTTTTTTTACTTTAACTACTCGTAAGTATTATCCAAGCTATGATAAGTTGTGAAAGCGGTAATCAAAAAATTTCCACTAGTTGACTTGCTCGATGAAAGTTTGTCTCGCAACGATATTCATTGCGTCCACTAAAACTCAACGCGACAGTGATATGTCTTGCAGTAAACATGCCCCATTTGCAATAATAATTACGTGTTCGCTCGGTTTCATAAATTCTTGTAATAAATCGAGCTTTTTTGTGCAAAATTAATTTTTCCGTGATTCATTGTATTGCAGAGTCTTTTTTGGGTGTCATTCATACATATGTCCTCGTACATTTAATGCAAGTTTGTTGTCTGCTATTTGTGTACGAATATTTTTGAGATACTTGTGTGAATGTGAAAATAAAGCGGCCGAATTTTTGATATTTTTCGTTCGAATTGAATGCCGTGATATCTTTCAATCTTTCAAATGTTTTGTGAATATATTTTTTTGATGTTTTCACTTTAACAGGGCGAATGCTTTGATTCTAAGTCAATCAATGCTAAAGATTTGAACAATGTGTTCAGCTAGAAATATGCTTGCAATATCATGCAAAATAAATATACCCTTATTGTCCAGAGAAATATATCCTCGAACACATTATCCTTGAAACAGTCTTAAGGTAGAAATATCTACCTTTGATAGGTGGAAATATGCTAAGTGTTGAGGTATTTCTCACATGATTCGCTAAAGAATGGTTCTGTTTCTGTTTTTTTATTTCATCAAATATACAATAGATGCTAGCATTAAAAGCGGAAATATCCACTATGGTAAATGTCAACATTTTTATTCTACTCTAGTGGGAATTAAAAAAAAATCATTTGGACAAAAGACTATTCACTCAAATCATAAGCATTGGAATCACATTTTTTTTCAGTCTTTGACCAACGTGTGTTTTTTGGGTAAATCTAAACCCTAATTCGAACTCCAAAATGTTTTATCGAAAAAACTATGAAAAATATCCACATGGTATAGTGGCTAGTAGGACAGCGTTCAACAAAAGTCATCTCTCGAAAGAGTCATAATATTTCTAGTCACTTTTAGTAATTAAAGTCAAGCTACATAAACAAGTCAGATATTGCATTTAAACCTCTCAGCCGACTGTATCGATTCAAATTATAATATCCGAGAGCTAAACCTTCGGAAAAGTTCGTAATTATAAGCTTAACATTTGCACCGTATGCCCAAGAACTATTAATGACTCTGACTAAATTTCAGCTCTCAAGATTTATACATCCCTTTCCAATAATCGCTATTAATATACTGAATTACTTTATTCACTGTTTCGTTATTGCTTAAATGAACGGAACCCGAAATTCTAATGATCATTCCACCACGATACTATAATGAAACTTCATCCTGGCTCTTAACTCGCCCTGATCTCAGCTCGAGAGGTCAAAAACTATTACGACGATTCGCTGAGCCATGAAGGTCATGGAGCTCTTGGAATGAACTCATGAAGTGAATGCCGATCAAAGTGTGAACATTCGCACCAGGAAAATAGACGATTTTCCGGAATTCTCGCCAGATGTCCCCAAGTGGTCGTTTCAATAATTAAGTCGCATATGTACGAGTAATTTGTGTTGATTTCATTCAATCGAGCCGATGTCCGGAAACGAAGAAGGTGGAAATCGCTCCTGAGAGGTTTCTCAAGTGATGGGAAATTCTTTGTTAGAGAATTATGTGAGTTTCACTGTTAGTGCTATGTAGTAAGTTATGTGGTCATTTGCGATGGGGCTCAGAGTAACTTGATGAGTTCCTTCAGGAGTGTAATGTAAACAACATGTGGCAGATGAACAATAAATGTTTCAATTTCCTGGATATAAACTACAGTATCTGGAAGATCGAGCTCAGAGTGTTTGTATCTAGTAGCAATGCGATGCAATCTTCAATAAGTCAATTAATGAGCCCGTTTGCATCTATTTAATAGCTTTAAGGGCAATAATCGTTGTGCGCCCAGTGTGGGTTATAAGAAATGATAAGAATATTAACTGCAGCTCAGCCCCACACTCTGTACAAAGTGATTAAATTACGTCTGAAATCACAGAAAGCTGCAACAGGCATACTGACTTCCAAACATATTTAATTAGCAAGTTTTTGTTCAGCTCAATTCCAAATAATTATTCAATTCAAGTCAAAATGTTCGGATTTCTTCACTTTTTCGATGCAATGTTCGTTTAAATTTGATATGTCTCCTATCATTACACCGCGATTCTTTCAAGCAATCTATTCATCTTTTTTACAAAAGGCATCTATTATCCGATTGAAAGGGACACTTAGACAAATAGATAAGTAAATAGTGGATTAGTATGCAAAATTATTGCGTTCGCTGGCTCAATTGCAGCCGACACAATTCAATAATTAAATTAGATTTTATTTTACATCGGAGCATCGTGAAAGATTGATCGAAGTTACTAAGTTAGAATTTAGATGGGACTCAAATAATTAATAGTCGCTTGAAATCGAGTTAATTTATAATTGCCAGCAGATCTGCATTAAGATGCAATAACAATTAATTTCGATTTGCTTTAAGTGCCGCTTTGAGTTAATTTAGTGGAAACTACCAGTGCGTCAATGGGTTGGGTCAGGCAAAACGCATTTGTTTTGTTTGCATGAAGATTAGAGAGCCAACGAATGAATTCTCCTAGAGGTGTTTGACTGATTTAAAGCACCTTCCAAGGTTAAATGTAAGAAAATCATGGTAAAGCTCATAGGTTTTGTGTGTGTGGCTACTTAAGGCGTCTATTTCAAAAACGTTTTTCACGGAAGCTCTAGTTTTTAATGCCTAACACAAAACTCAATTTTTATTGCATCAGTTTGCCCTCAATTGTCTTGAAGAGTATATTGCCAAGGAAATATGTAATTTGAATTGCTATTTTGCAGCCAATAAGTTCTAAGCGGTAAAACGAGAAGTATGTCGAAAGAGAATGGTATTAAAGGATAAGTTATATGAAAGAAAAACCGGTTTTTGATCGAAAGACTTTTACCTGCCAGTAATTAGTAGCTGCACGAGGCAATTCTAAAACAAATTTAAAATTGTTTTTGAAAATTTTTTGCAACAGGTGGAGAAAAACGACAGATCATTTAATTTTGGTCGGAATGAAAGAAAATGAGTACTTGGAGCAGATCCTTGATAATGAGGATTGTGAATCAGACTTTGGCTCTGACAACGAGTCATGCGAGTAGAAAGAGAAAGAAGCATTAGGCAAAGATATAAATTTATCAGGGATTGCGGCTCAGATAAGGCAAATCCACCAACAGATGACACAGATACTGCAATAACTGAAGAAAACACAGAAGAACTGTCATAAGAGATGAAATAGACCGCCGAGTATTTAGGGCAAAATCAGGAGCTGACGAATTGCTTTTTTATACAGAAGTGCCAGACTGTCTGGCAGAAGAAGTGGTACCGCTATCATCGCGAAAAAATATAGCAGCCACCACCATATTATCATTTCCAATCTAGTCCAAATAGCGGCAATAGCAAGCAAAGTACACACTGATTTTTTTTATCTCATAGTCATCTCTGCATAGAAACCCTTAGGCTCACTTGAAGTCATCTAAGATTTTTCTAAGTTTTCTGACCAGAAAGGACCAGTCTTCTTAGCAGGAGATTTAAATGCGTATCACCAACTCTGGGGTGACAGGTTTTCTACTCAAGCAGGGATTATTCTGAAAAAGTATGTCATGGATAAATGGTTAGCCCTTAACTTTTTGGGATAGCCAACAACCTGCCCTGGACATAGTCTCCTGCAATATTTCTAGCACAGTATATAGACCGCAATACTGGTCAAAGCAATTCAAAGAAAATGGAACAATCAAAAGCAGATTACAATCACGAGCAAGAGGCTGAGGAAAAAAGTATTAACCTTCTAGCTACAATGGCCTAACGAAATAGAAATATTCATCCTATGACAATAGGAGAGATTAAACAGCTGGTAGCTGGTTGATTAAAAACAAGAAGGCCCCGGGCCCTGATGGAGTACTAGTCGAAGCACTTGTTTTGTAGTGGAGAGTCAATCGCGGCTACTACTGGATCTATATAAGTCATGTTTAGTGGCGGGGGTCTTCGCATTGCGATGGAAAGTTGCTCGATTGGCGCTCACCGATAAAGGAAAGGGAGACTTGAACAATCCATCCGCGTACCGTCCGCTTTGCATGCTGCACATGGCGGGCAATCTGAAGTAACGGTTGCTGCCAGCAATTAGATCAGCCGGTGATCTGTCTGACAGACAGCATGGCTTTCGAAAGGGGCATTGGGCGTTGATGCCATCTCAGCAGTGATTTGGGCGGTAGTAATAGCGGAGGAGGCATGCCACAGCACCCGGCCGGTTGTTCTGCTGGTGACGCTAGATATCCAAAATGCCTTCAATTTGGCGAGGTAGACAGATGTGCTTTGGGTCATCGAGCATAGCTTGCGCATTTCTGACTACTTATTGGTCATGATGCGGTTCTATCTTAGGAACTGATGGTTGTTGTTTGGTTAGGTTTGTCACCTCAGGGGCAGCACATGGGTCTATCCTTGGACCTGACCTCTGGAATATCGTTTGCGATGGATTGCTGTGCCTGGAATTTCCAACAGATGTGTTTCTCGTGGGTTACGTTGACGATGTGGACGCAGGAATCACCTCCTGAACTGCCGAGTTCACCCAATTTAGACTTTATCCAGTCATGAGGAGGGTGGAACGGTGGATGACCGGCCATGGTATACAGCTGGCTTTGTCGAAGACAGAGATCGTCATGCTGAATAAACGGAGGATACCGACTGTTATTCTGATAACAGGGGACTCTGCAGAAGTCCAGACTGTGCTGGCAGTAGCGGAAGTAATCCCGATAAATCTGTTTGTGCGAAAGCCCAAAGAAGGGCATCTCACACGCTCTGAGCCGGGCAGAACACGGACTCTAGTGTACGCACGTTTACGAACATATTTATAAACTACAATATGCAGCCAACTTTTGTGACGAGATGACGGTGAACAAATCCAAGCCAGCTGACAGTAGACGATGAGCCCATAGAATGGAAAACAACAGATTAATACTTGGGACTAACTTTTGACACAAGACTCTCTGGGAAGACGTGCATACAAAAGATTCGAATAACTGCCACTGGCAAACTGAAGCTAAGTATTTAGAACAGAGCCATTATCTTAGAGCAGATTATCACCTACGGACAGGGCCGGTTCTTCTATATGTGCACATGGTGCTTTGAATCCAGGCGGCAGCATAAGACAAGCACAAAAGGCGGCAAAATAAAATATTTAATTCAAGAATAAAATATCTTCCTCTAAAATATCTACCATATAACATTTATCTATATGTAAAATAAGTTGGAGATATTAAATTTTCAGTTTATTTATTTTCCGCTTACGGTAACACCTTGAGTGTGCACCTGTAGGGTTGTTTACTATAAAACCATCCATACACCAAAAAATTAGCTGACGTAATTCTAACATTCATCAAATGCTTGTATAGAAATTTGTGTATACTAGAAAAAAATATGCTACCAGATTCGCATCATGTATTGCATGTTAAAACGTTATGCATATACGTATACATACCGAGAGTGTGAATGAACCCGTTTTGACTTCGGGGAGGGGTGCTTATCTCTCATCGGGCCTTGTTACACTTGTACTCTTGATACAGTCCTATAACCGGTTATCTGGGCAAGAGGCAGAAGAATCGAGGGGAAATCTCTACAAAAAGTAATGCACTTGGAGAGAATTTTTCCCCACGTTTGAAACTGATTGAAACTGCTGCAAATCACTAACACAACTATAAACATAGTTCACGGTTCAGGAATTTTTCATGAAACACTCAAGTCGAAATGAGAAAACAACAACACGCACACATTCATATGCATAATCGGTATATGAACGCTTCCGTTGCTGATACACACCAAGTGTGGAAATGTTGATTGTGTAAAACCAGTTTCAGGAGTGCGTCAAGAATGCAAGTGTAAAAAGGCCCATCCACAGCAAGTTCATTTGGTGCACTTTCAAATCGCGCTCCGATGCCGCCTAAGGCGCCGTACCAATGGCACCCTATGGGTCAGAAGAGATCAAAGCATAATTGCGTGTAACAAAAGGAGATGGGTATGGAGCACTTGTGCGCCTTGACTGATCATCGTAGATGAACTCGAAGGAGAAAATAAAAAATAAAAATATTATTTTTCATTCAGGGAGGAGAAAAATTGAGACTGATTCATTTAGAGACATTGTATACGGTTAGAGATTAGTGTTGTCACTTGGATTTGTCATTTCTTGAGTGTAATGAAAATTTCAGTTTGGAAAATTAGATTTGAATGATATGAAAAATCATTTTTATTTTATGGATGAATAGTTGTAAACCTATGTTTTTGTCCAAATTAAAATGTAACGGAAATTTATCACAAACGTGTATTATAGGGAACTAGAAAATGTTAATAATTTTCCGCTAGATTGGCTTATTAATTTTATTTCTTATTAAATAATTATTTCTTAATAAGATCGTACCCATATTTCTCTCCCTTTACATGATCACAAAGCTGTAAAAACAAAGAACCCGTAAGCATGATTGTAACTGCACTAAAAAACAAAATCGTTGAATACATCAAAATAAGTAAATACATATGCAATTATAGTCGCACACTTTAAAAAGGAGTATTTAATAACAAAAAGCAGTTTAAAGGATTTTCAGAAGCAAAATATACGACCGTAAAAGGACTCACAATTTGAAATGAATTAATGAACAATGGGCTATAAATTGCAAATCTATGACAAAGGCTCCAATATAGAGCGCAGGCAATATAGCGTGCAAAATTTAACAAACACCTTCAATTTGGTTGTCAACGAAACAGCGAACTGTTTTTGTTTTTTTTTAGATACAATAGGTGTTTTTGACCTTGTCAAACAGTTTTATGTATTTTTGCAGTTCTATGAATAGTTGGCGCATTCTCCAGACGTATATTGAGGGCTTAAGCCCTTATATGATACAAGATTTGAAAATTCACTTAACGCCTTTAATCTCCTGATGCAAAATCTATTTGATACATACAAAGCGTTAGGGCTTTAGAGGAAAGTGAAGATTCGAATATTAAACATATTGTGGAGTGTTTAGGAAAAAAATTGCTAAAATTTAAGTTTATTGTTAGCTTAATAGTATAGTAATTTAGATCAAATCTATATTGCGACCAGATTGATTTAAAGCCACTCCCTATATTTAACTACCACTAAGAATAGTTCATAGCCAACTTTAAATTTTTTGGTGGAATATCGTAGCAACTCAGGATTTGAAAGTACACCTGTTACTGCAAGAAAATCACATTAAATTTAGATGCATCATGTAGGCCAAATAACCAAAGCTAGTCATCCCCCACGTTCTCAAACATGCACAAAACACCAATTTGGAGGACCTATAGTAGTGTGCTCCATATAGTATATTTGCAGACCCTAAGCTGAGGGCGGCAAATTCTTCCTATGCACCAGGCGCTAAACACATTAGGGCCGGGCCTGCCTACGGAAGTAATATATTTTATCAAACACACAAATCAAACAAACGACAGCCACAAACTTGTCAAAATCTTTCCTTAAAAATCAAGAAGAGCACCCTCGCGCATCAGAAACACTGACTTCCACAAAGACTTACGAAGAGAAACCATAGACACGCACATATGTCACAAATCTCTCAAACTATTTGTCAAAATTGACAGAAACCCCAACATCACTTATATCATCTTAGCCCGAGATACATAACGTACATAACGTGAGGTCAATATGACACACATATGATTTCTGCCTGATTACGAATGATTTGATATTTTGATGTAGTAAACGCAATTATACTTTAACATTAATCTAAAAAATGAAAAAAAATATTTTAAATTATGATATCTATTAAAACACCAGAGAAAGGAAGTCAGAGTGCAAGAACATCCTCTGAGAAGAAGGGAGTCAAAGCGCAAAATGAAGCTAGCTCCAAAAACAATACAGTGTCGGCATATTTTATTGGACCTGATGTGCATTTGTAATTTTAATTTATATACCTAAAATGAATTATTTGTCTCTATTAGACTTATACATCATTCGAAAGACATTAATCTGAAAGCTTAATCTATTTGTTTACGAATTCCTCGACCAATGACCGTTTCATTCAAATAGTTCGCATTATAAATATTTCTTCTATTCACCAAAAGGGTCAAACACCTTATTGTTATGAAATATATCTCACGTACTATATTCCATCTCTATTCCAAATTACTTCTAATAAAATCTTTTCATATTGTGGATCTAAATTCAAACATCCTGCACATGTGTTGCCTCGTACCATTTGGTCTCATCAGATCGGTTGGAACGTACTCGTAGATGCCGTTTATCATCAATACGAGGACAATCCTTTAAAATCCGCCATGGCCTTTATTCATTTTTCATAAGATTTGTATTTTCCCATTCTCCACCATAGATAAATCGTAGTTACGCGAATAATAGCCTAGGTTTCTTCGGTCGCTATAGATCCTTCATACAAATGAGATCCATTCCATCCCTTCTATGCTCCGTTCCTTCCTCCTTAGCTCGGACAATGCTAGTGTTGTTGTGCGTCCCAGCACTCTGACTCTAGCCTCATCATTGAATAACGTTGTCATCTCGCAGCATTAGATAATAAAATGAATGAATATCCAGAATATCCACATGTCCAGCAGTTACAGCTCAGTTCGATAAAGGACATTTGCCACCGATGTCAGTGTCATTGCGTTCGGCTTTATGAAATGAACAAGAAGAAATGGTTCAAATGAGCCCCCGGTCGATCGTAAATTGCAACGCTCGGTGCTGGGATTTTTTACGTGTTTTCGTGACATTTTCAATAGCCGCATCAAAAAACAGTGAATTTTGCTTCGAAAGTATTCACTGGCGTAGTATCGAATCTTTATTTGATCGTTTCATGGATGTTCAGCGAAGACAGACGTCGTGAAGGCGTAGGTGAGACGAGAATCGATTTTCCGAACTGTTGCAATGCTGCTTTTTTTATGGACCAGTTATTTTTATGCGTCTGGAGGGCAGGTCATTGCGATTTTTGTGAGAGAATTGCAATTTGAGGTTTCAAAATTGCAAATTTAAATTAAAGCATGTATTACAGATGATTTGACGGTGTTTGAATGAAAGATTGTAAACTTTTACAGCTCTCAAGAGCGATATTCAACAATATTCAATTTATAGATGGGTGGATGTTTCATTCTAGAGTAGAGACGTCAAAGTTTAAAAAAGGACAAACTGAAAGAACATCTTAATGTCGCCAGCATTGCTTGTCCCTTCTATTTTGAAACTGGGGATTGAAGTGAAAGCTTTTCCACTGAATATTACACTCTCGATGTAGAAATTTAAATATTTGCACAAACCATCGTCGTTTAGAAGATTTATGTAAAATACTCTCAAAACGGCAAACGGTACCCACCCTAAATAAATATTCCACTTGATTTGACAGTCGTTCATTTAGTCAGAAAATACTATTCAAAGAAGTTGCGGAGATCCAGCCAGCCTCAATCGGAGCACTTTCCTCCGCTCTCCATCTCCGCCCCCATGCAGCATAAACAAATTATCCCGAACAGTACAAGACCAATTCCCTTCAGGATCATCATGCGAACACGCATTAACATTTCCTTGGAAAATTTCTCAAGGATTCCCTCGATGCCTATGCCAACTAACTGCTTTGAACTTATTGTATCTGTTTGTTCAAACCGAGAGACGAATGACAGCCCTGTTGCGTTATGGTGTACGGAGGACTCGTTTTCGCTGAGATGTTGGCGAGAATAATGGCTCGAATCGGCCGCTTGACTGGGAGGGCAGTTGGGGAGTAATCTTCGCTCCAATTCGATGATTTTTACGATGATTCTCTCGTACGTGACTAGTTCATTAATTTTGAGCTACTGCGTGAATGTCCTGTCCAGTGGCTGCTACTCATACTCGTACTACTGAACTGGAATGAAAAGATATAAATGGCTGATATTATTAGTATTGCTTAAACGGTTTGTGTATTCCAGACATGGCGCTAGTGACAAGGATTAGTCACGTGTAACGGAGAGCTATGAAGAGGATTTACTTAAAAACAAGTGCGTATTTGTGTTTTTCGTGAAGAATTCAATGTAAGTGGTGCCGCGGCAAGCTTTTGAATGGACGTCTCGGAGCTCATAACTCTGTCAGACAAAGATTTATTGCTGTCTTGAGTGCGTTTTTTGTCTAGTCCTTTAATCATTTCAGAGCAACGAATATGATTTATTCGTCCGGAAAATCAACAACGATCCCACTTGGCAACAATCTTAAGATGCCCGTTCGGACCCAAGTTGCACGCCATCTCAACTCTTCAATCGAATTACCTAATAAAAGCAAAATAAATACTGCATTTCAGAAACGTATCAAAAACTCAGCAGACTTTTCCAATTACGACATGAAGTAATACGAAAACTTGCCAGAACATAAAAGTTAAGTTTCTCATTTTCAGACCATCACAATAACTACTATCGTCCGAATTCGCACAAACATCGGAAAAGAAGTCTCATAAAGAAGTTTAGGTCGGCAGAAAAACGTTGCAAATGTGTCGAGGACAGTGAGCGGGAAATTGAATGAACTCCATTTGGATGCGAACGGGAGGATTGGCAAGAAGACGCTGAGAATAGGAATTGCAGTGTGTTAAGTATTTTTTGAGAGCGAGAGTATGAATTTCCTCTTGAATGAAAAGTTCGAACTTATGGCCCGGAGATTATAGTTTTTAGATTAGATGGATAAAAGCAGATATTATTTGTAATTGGGTGATAGTTTACACAAATAATAAATGCTGCTCTTTGATATAAAATTCGTATATTGACTTTTCAGCTATGTACAGGGTGGAGCGCCACAGACAGATGGATTGCGAAATTGAATAAATCACAAACTATTGAATATTTTTCAGGTTTTTTATTTTTCCTCTATTTTAGAACAATGGAAATTTAAATTTACAAAGTTTTAAATAGTGTATAATTCAAATGTGCTCCTTTCTCCGTACACACTGTAACAGCCTTTTTCTGAAGTTTTCGTGCACTTTTTGAAGCATTCTGACAGGAATTTTTGCGATAGGCGGTCATTGTTAACTTTAGATTTGAGGTATCCCCATAGGAAAAAATCGCAAGGGGCCAAATCAGGAGACCGCGCTGGCCTGTTCAAATCTCCTCTTAAAGAGGTGAGGTGTCCGGGGAACTTTGCACTCAAAAAATCCATGATAATGCTTGCTGTGTGGGCTGTGGATCCATCCTGCTGAAACCAGACGTCTCCCAGTTCAAAGTCATCCAATGGAGGCAAGAAAAAATCCTGGATCATGGTCATGTAACGAGCTGAATTGACCGAAACGGCTCGGTTGTCTTCTTCAAAAAAAAAAAAGGACCGATGATCCCATTTCTTGAAAGTGCACACCATACTGTAAGCCTGTCGCAGTGCAGAGGTCTCTGGTAGAGCTCCTTGGGGTTTTTCACACTTTAACAGTTCGATTTCGATGGGGAACACGGCCACGGGGGTCAATATCGGGGGTCAAACGAAAGGCACGCTGTACGCGGATGATTGAATGGTCTGTTTTAAGATAGGCTTTTACACAAAACGTACGCTGTTGCACAGATCACTCTATGCTGGCGACTGAGTGGGGACACAACACAAACTTCCCATCCTCCCCACTTGCCACGCCCACTACAAGAGGAATGCCCCCACTCTCAAATCCATCTGTTTGTGGCACTCCACCATGTATTTGATATTTGATTGCGTTGATTAGAATTAATTTGATTTGAAATATGTACACATTAAAATTCGGTATTCAATATCCAGGCAAAAACCTTTGATAACTTACTGAATATTAATCAAAGCTGCTTGAGCTTAAATAAAACTTAAGCTATTCAATTGAATAAACGAGGTTAGGTTTTGAAGGAATTTACTGTTCAGGCCTTCAAATATCGGTGAAACAAAAGACGAACACACATTCTCTGTATTAGCTTGAAAGATATAAATGTTAATTTTTTATACAGTCGTAACACAAGCTAATTTACTGTGCCATTCAAGTTTACGAAATTGTCTAATACGTTGATATTTTGATTTGAGAGAAAGCGTCGGATATATCCTTTGAGAAAGAAAATAGCTGGATTTCATTCTTTGTCATCTTTATTATTCCATCTGGCACAATACTTAAGGTTAAACGGTCGTCACGCCTGCTGGCTATCACGTCTTGATTGTCAGAATGTACTATCAGCTGGCTGATAGCACATCCTGACGTCTAGACCGAATTACTTTCCCAAAAAAAATTTTATTAGGAAAATAAGTGAACTGATTGACTTATGGGGATTCTTTCCAGGTTTTGAAAAAGGGACTCTTCTTCGATCCAGTGAGATGAAAAATATTCAATTTCAAGACATCAGTTAAAAATGAAGTAGAGGCAAGTAATTGCCTGCAAGGTAAGTTTAAGGTAAGGAAATTTTATAACTAGCAAAAAATTTCTTATTTATATGCGGTTTGAAAATGTGCTTTATTTCGGATAAAGAGCACTAAGTAATGAATGTATCCTCATTTCTGTCGCTGGCCAACGTAAATCTGAAATTGGACGCTTCAGTTGACAGTAGGGGTCGCCTGTCTATGCCTATGCGGTGGTGTCAATATGGTCCATTGAGAGTGTTTTCTGACGGCACTATGCACATTCCATACAATTGAAGTGTTTTTCATCTGAGTCAGACAACATTTTCGCTGATTTTCGAAAAAAAACTCGTATTAGAAGCACTTTGTCCAAAAATTCATATTTTCATTTTCAAGCTCATTTTTCCAAAGAAAAAAGTTAAAAATATCAGACGGCAGCGCTCAAAATCTTTTCACGCCTATAACTTTCTATCCAGTCATCAGATCAAAACAAAATCCACAGAAGAATTTGGTCTCAATAGGTCTGTTTCCGTACTTGAATCTATTATCATATATTAAAATAGATTCGCAGCAAGTCGTTTCCGTACTTTTGCTGCAAGCCAAATGCAAGCCAAATTTTGCAGCAAAAAGAAGCCAGCTGCCAAATTCTGTTACTGCTGCAGTTTGCTGAAGTACGGAAACAGATCTAATGTGAGTTCTTTTGGTGTTGGTGCTGGCAAAAGGCTACCAGCACTGGTCATTTGGCATTATTGTACCATGAGGTACTACCATTAAATTTGAATATGAACAACACCTTGGAAACAAGCAGTAACTGTTTGAATTTCTGATGTATTGACATTTTTGCGTGCGGAAACTTTCTAAGTATTTTTGCCCCTATGTAACTTTTGAGGTTGTCATCAGACCAAAAATTTGAGGTATGCTGTCATTAAATTTTCATGAACTATAAATCTGGTGTGATGATTCGATCACGAATAAAAGAAATCGATTTAGTAATTTAGCCATATTCATAGCAAAGCAGAATCTGCACATTTCTTTTACTTTTTTTTTCGAAAATTAGTCTTTCCTGTCTAGTCTTTTACCAGTCTAGTCTTTTACCAAGTATAGCAATTATTTAATTGTGAGCAGCAATCTCTTCCAGCCAATGATGGACTACAACAACCAAACTTCCCTAAATAATTTATGCCTTTTTGCAAAATAAGATCAAGGCTCAAGGCTCATAAGACAGCCTGAGTAGACGGGAAGTAAAAGGGAAGACGGGAAATAAGGAAGTATCGTGAAATTTAAGGGTTTGACTTCCACATATCTAAAGAGTCTGAGAGGAATGTGATCAGACTTGATCAGACTTAATCCAGAACAATATCGATAGCAAAAGCAATGCGTAAGGAAATGGCTTCCTCGTCAATCAGCTTGAAAATTTTGCGCTTGAAATTATCTAAGTCCAACAAAGCAATACGCAAGCCTGTCCGACAGAGCAACACTTGCAGATCCGATAATTTCACAGGTCCAAGACAAACTGACGTTTCATTTGTCTGGTGCAGTCAGTAGTATCAGTTCATTTTAAGCACTCACACACTTTGCTTAGATATCTCTATGCTTTAAACATCGAGAAAAGCCGATATAGAAAAGAATAATTTTTCGAGTTTAACTCAGGTCAATATGGGATGCATCGAAGGTGAGGTTAGAACAGCTCCAAAACTTCCATCTTGTCTAATGCCATAGACTCACGAGTATAAGTTTACTAGCTGGAAAACCTGCAACCAATCTACTGTTCAAGATAATATTTCATTTTTTATCCATAAACAAGAAAATATAGCCCAACAAAGAATCAGCAACTTTGTCTTCAAACTAGAAAGAGTGATTGAAAAATTATTGCAGTGTTATTGAATTATTATTTTTGATGGACTAAATTCATTATTGTTCTTATTTCTACAGAGCCACATTTCACCCAACTTTTGAGCTCCGTTTATTATCAAACCACTCCGAGCTCAAGCACATCCCGAGCACGACTCCCAATCGTAAAACTCTTCTCAATAAAGCTCATAATGGACATGAATAAAATGTTCCGTTATTAACAATAAATTTTCGACGAAATACGACTATAAAAGTATCCAAATAGCAGATCATCACTCGGTCACATCGTTCATTGTGTCCAGCCAGGGCCGAGGCCGTCCGCGAACACAAAACTAGTCCACGCACTCCGGCCTATCCCATGCCCTATCCCATGCCCTATCCATGCACCGATTCATCTATACTATTTGTTAACATGTGCTTAAGCACTGCCCAGAAGTCAAACTCAAGGATATATTTTAACAAGGATCACTGCCATCGAACTGCTAGTGGCGTCTCGAGCCGTTCTCTCAGCTCCAGCAAATTTCGGGGAAAGAATCACATCATATCCTTTCAATGGCAATAAAACAAGAATATGCTCAGGAATCTTCTTGGCTACTTCGAAACTGATAGAATGTCACATCGCATTCCGTTCGTTTATTAGTGTGACGAACTGCTGGCAAGAAAGTTGCCTTATGGCGATTTATCATAGATCGTAAAATGACAGTCAAAGAATTTGCCAGGGAGGATCCAGTTAGTATGGAACGCACAACGAAATTCCTTGAAAGATTGAGCTCGAAGAATCCAGCAGCAAGAGCTGGAACCAAATCACTCTCTGGAGATGCTTATCAAAAACGAGCCATGGACCTATGTAGTACTTTTGTTTTCCACATGCTATGCACGAAGCACTAGTATCATGCATCGCTGAGGAAGTTCACCCGAAATCCTTTTCAACACAAGAGCCATGGGACAAGGAATTTTTCCCATTCCGGCCGAACAAAAACTATGAACAGCGATAAGGAAATTCGGATGAGTCGACTGGAGACTTGTGCTTGCCAGGAGGCATGTAATAAAACTTCTTCGTCGTAAATATTCGGTATGTCAAATTTAGTATATCACACTCGGCAACGAAATGATGGTGTGGTGTTGGTTGATAATCAGCCGGTCGGATTAGAGTGGACATAGAATGAGGAATTGACTTTTTTTTTTTTATATTGGAATCATAATATCGAAATTCTTTCTAAGGTAGACGCGATAATTTTTTCCCCTATAAAAAAAATTAATTTTATTATGTAAAAACCAATACTTCCAGAGATACTTTGTGTGTGTTTTTGGTTTCTGATTGTGTAAAAAATACAAGCGGCTAACCGTCTTGAACAAGAAAGAAACCTTCATGGTTTTTTTTCAAGACCGCACCTGCATTTCATTTATCCAAATCCTACATCGAACTACCAGCAAGCACTTTCCTAAATCACACTCCAGTTTGTTTCTTTTTCTAAACTAACCCTGATACCATAAAAAACGCAAAAACTTCTAATAAATCATATCCAAAACAAACTCATAAACATCATAATTTGCGAATACCTCCATTATTCAATTACTCATCAAATATTGTATTAATCATATTTCGTATCGCATAAAACAGCCGGCGGTCGATCCACCGACGCCAAAAAAATCGTCGTCTGGAGCACGCAAAATATTCAAATTAAGAACCTAATAAATCAATTACTGTCCGCCGCACACTCATTTCGATTTGAAAAATTGTCGTTTCACAATTTCCTTCCCGATTCGTTTTTCCTACAACACCACTCGAATTTCCACTTGCCCGTGTCCGGGCCAATCATACTCGTATCAAAAACGTATTTATGTCCAACCCCGCCAGCATGCTGTGTGGCCCGAAAAAAGAATGCGAACCGAAACAACAGTATCAAGCAGATTGAGTAATAAGTTTGAATTGGGAAATTAATTTCATGGTTTTTTAGAAGCATAACGGATGTTGTTTTTCTCATTCTACTCACAGAAATTTTTGCGAATTTTCCTTGCGTTGCGAAAAAGACCGACTTTTTGTTTTTATTTTGAAGGGAGAGAACCGTCAACTTTATTGGTTAGACTTTTCTTCAGAAGCTCCTCATGAGATCGGTATGAAATGTTAAGCATAATCAAATACACCGGAAAATTGGCATTGTTCGCATTTACTTGTGTAAGTTTTTCGTGCAGCATCCCATCACTTGTCGAATTTTTTTCAAGCCAGATACAACGGTGAAAATGTTCTCTGTTCGTTTAGAGGCCAAGAAAATTAACCAAATACTGATAAACGGCGAAGAGGAACAAGTCAATCGCGACTTAATTCTCATTAAGAGGTAATTAGGATGGCCTGGAGCCAGCGAAAATTACAGCACAAGATGGCAATTTCCAAAAACTTGTCCACGGAACTGGCAATAAGATAGCTAATTATCATTCTGGAGGGTATAAAATGACAACCCAAAGTTACCGATTGGAAATTTTCATCTGTATATAATGAAGCTTGCTGATAAAAGCATAAATTTCTGATTGATATTATTTAAAAGCAACTCCAATATTTGCCCCAAGAAAAGACGTCCAGGCAGTTCTTGGCAATATTATTTGAAATCAGTAAACATGATAGCTGTTAATATCTTCGAGCTCCAGAGGGAGCTGTTATGGGCGCTTATAAAAGCGAACCAACTCCGAAAAACATAACCTCCCGACGTTTTCCCAAGACTTTCAGACCAGAACTTAGCATTGAGCAAAATGATTTTATTGGGCTCCAGGAAAATCAATACTCTTCAGCACGATTTCAGAGAAAATCGTATTTTTAGGACATGATGATAGACAGACAAGCTTCTAGCTAATTTTCTCCGCAAGTTTGTATCAAAACACGGTCATCAATCCAAAACATAGCCCCAAAACAAAACTCTTTTACATCCATTACAATCTTTAGCAACTTTCTGATTTGTCTCATGTCGCCAATCATTTCTTGCGAAATCACTTCGAAACGACTGCTATTCAAAACAAAGTATTATCCAACAGTGCTATCATCAATCCTAGGCGGAGATTTACGACCCAACTACACCACAAACATTTCATCCTCTTCAGCCGAACTAATGAAAGAAATTCATCAGAAGAAGATGCTAAACGTCGACAGGACTTTATTAACTTGCCGTCCACAAACGATGAATTCATTGGGCTTTAGGCACTCACCCCCACCTACAATTACCTCCTCAAACTTTACTGCTATCGTCCCGGGGATGAACTTATGTCTTAACTAGTCTTGTCTGGGTATTTAGTCACATCATAATACCAATAAAGGCTCAAGCCGACAATAGTTGGAAGGATGTTGTTTCCTGGATATATTGCTAAACGATGACTAGTCTTGTTTAGTGTGGAATTTATGCAGATTGCGGGTAACACTTTGAGTGATAATGATGGCACGTGTTGGGTGTTTTGCGGAAGTTGTTGGAGCTCATGCTTCACTAGCCAAGTATGACTAGGTTTTATTGGAAATTTTGTTGCAGAATTTAGTTGAAGAGTTTGCAAAAGTGACTAACTAAATCAAAATAATTTAGGCGAGGAAGTAGCTGCTTTCCGTATTATAATCTTTGTCAGTTTTTTTTAATGCAAGGATAAATTTTGTTAAGTAGGAATTAGCTTCATTCGTTGGTGCATCTATTAAATCGATATTTTAAATGTGAATGTGGTATTATTTACCTTTTCGTTAGTAATGGTTTGAAAAATGTTGATGAATTTTTTTTCTGTGTTTCGTGTTTTGAGTAAATTGTGTAACATTCTCCCATTAGGCTTTTAGACAAATTGATCAGTTTTTTAAGTTTTTAAACCCATAAGTTTTTAAAACCAAAAAAAAAATGCAAAAATTAAAAACTTCATTACTCATTTTAAAAAAAATTACATTTTTAAGAAATTTAAAAAAGCCAGAAAAAAAATATTTAGCTGAATCTAAAAAAATATAAAGAACTACTTTTCAACAAAACAGAGAAGAAGATATATAAGTTGTAAGATAAACGTAAAACATTCAAAAGGTACATAAACATTGATTGGTGTGAATGGAATTTGGAGCGACCAACCGACCCCTAAAGTGTAAGTAGACAAGCAATAATGATTGTGATTAATGTACTATAAAAATGATGTCCGTTAAAAATAATGTGAGTAATAATAAAATAATTAAAAATATGTGTCAATCTTGGTAATTCCCACCATTGTTTTCATTTTTGTTTTAAAATTTTGATGTTGATAAAGAGAAAAATGTCTCAATCAAGTGTAAGAGTGATTTTTTGAAATAATAATTCACATACGAGGTTCTCACTTCCTTCTCCATTTGTATTGTTTTTAAGTGTTTTGTAGCGCCGTCTTTAAGTGTTTTGTAGTGCCGTAGCATAAAATTATCTATCCATTTTTACATCCACTCCACATTGGCATGGAAAAGGCACGCTGAGTAAACATTTTTGGAAAGTATCTTAAAATAGATGTACTGCACTGACGGTTGAGTCAGGTTTCTTAACAAGCTTTTAATGAATTCTGGATGTAAGCAATTCTGCAACATTCGTAAATTAAAAAAAAAACTCTTGTAATACCTTATATGCTAGCTCCATTTTATTAGTACTGAAAATCTAGTTGCGAAAAAAAATCTACTGCCACAAATAAGCGGACTTAGTCATCGATCGGAGTGTGAGTCTGCCATAGGCGCGCCGTAGGGGGGGCCAGGGGGGGCCGGGACCCCCCCAGACCCTAGGTTGCCCCCCCCCAGGAAAATACATATTTCTAACAATAAATACTTAAGTTTTCGCCTCTTTGGTTTTTGTTGTTACTGCAAGAGCTTTATAGTGCAGTAGTGTAAGCCTATACCAAAGCAAGCACACTACTCATAACATAGAGACTAATTAATTAATATTAATTACGATGCTATGGGACTTATCTCAAGAAATGGACGGCAATATTTAATTTCGACAAGTTATACGTCAAGAAAAAGACGAAAAGCGCCTCGCCAATTATCCTTTCCTTTTTTTACTTTTGTAAACTGGCGTTTTATGCAATTATGTTTTTCATAAAACATAATCTGAGTTTTAAAATGGTAGGCATTAAGATAATTAACGTAGAATACAATTTTCGAAGTCTTTTGAGAGTAAAAATGGCATCTCTGCCACTTTTATGCTATCTATTCAAAACAATGTTGGTTATTACGAGCAATTTTCGCTGCGATTACTCTTTCTTGATGGGATCATATACAATTAGCACATTCATACCTAATATTAAGCAAAACAAACACAGTCTCATTCCATATTTGAGAGCATTTTTCTTTAACTTTTGCGTATGATAAAGTGGCTTGAGTAAAAAAGTCCATACTGAATAGCTCGGAAAGTTCAATATTGCTGCTGACACCACCACCAACATTTTGACATCACCACAACAAAGACTATACCGATTTTGCATCCCGTTAAAATAACTTACAATATAACTTTTGATTCATTGAAAGCATTGGAAGTTATACGAAAAAAGGGTGTTTAGAGTTACTCTCCGCGAATATGTTAAATTTTTTGAAATTGAAATATTTTCGGCTTATTTTCACTACGAAATCAATATTATTTGAAAATTTAATAGTACCGATTTCCAGGACAGAAATGTTGATGCTGGCATCGCGGATCCAACATTATAACCAAAACTCTGACCTACTTGGTTTACACTCACGTTAAATGTGTGTGAATTTGATTATAATTTGATAACTGCATCGGAAGGTAAAAGGCATAGCACTTCAATTTCATCGAGCGTTTTTTCATGGTGACACGACCGCCACATGGTTTCTCTCATTTTCATTAAACTTTTGTTAGACCTTTATTTACTCAAGATATATATCCAGTGATATTTTATCCGATCGCGAGATAAAAATATAAATAATTTGGTGAAGGGCTACGATTTTTTGCTTTTGGGAATTTTAGAAGTTTAGATTTGACTGTATAAATATAGTATCAAATACATCAATCATTTGCATTTTATTCTAAATACCGATAAAAATACCAGAGAGTCAATGTTTTGCAAGATTTGAGTTTACGTACTTATGGTAGCTACAAAGTTGCTCAGACATTTCAAAACGACAGAAACTTATTTATTATACCCATTGATGCGTCTTGTAAATTTCGTGATGATCTGATGACTCGGTGTGAAGTTATCACAATGCGAAATTTTCCGCCAAAAATACACCAAAGTTTCAGCTCGACCAAACTTCGCGATCCGGATAAATTATCCGGATAGTAAAATTCATGCACATATTGCATACAATAATAAAAACTCTACAATAATAAAACTTTAAAAGTGCTTGGAAGACAGTAAGTGATATGGTGCTTGAACAGTCTTGGAATATTGTCAAGATGAATCGAAATTATTTGGAAAAGGTTATCGACCCTACCACGTGCCTCAGTCGCCAAGGACTTGCTTTCAGAAGACATGATGAAAGTGGTCTCAGTGATAACTGTGAATTTTTTTTGGAATTTTGTGAATTATTCGCGAAGCATTATTTAACTTTTGAAAAACATTTTAAAATCGAGGTTGCGAACTACTGTATTGGCAAAACACAAAATGAATTAATAAAAACAATTGCTGAAATCGTTCGAGAGGAGATGACATTATGGCAGACGAAGCAAGGGTCCACAAAAAAGAACAACTCTCCGTGGTTGTCAGATTTGCTAGACATTTCAGGAGCTAGAAATGCCTCGTATTTAGGCGATATAATTTTGAGCCTGTTAGACAGCTACGGACTTAGCTAATTGCCTGTTGTTGGACAGTCTTATGATAGTGCTAGTGTCATGTTAGGACAAAAAGGTGGTTTACAAACCTAAATTAAGATCAAATACCCTGCAGCCACATTTGTACACTGTCAAGCTCATAAAATTATCCTTGTTGTGATGGACACATTTTTCACAATCGAAACGTGTATATCCTTCTTCAATGCCATCGAATCCCTTTACCTACACTTTTCGAAGCCATCACAACACGAATTGTTGAAGCAGCTTGAAGAGGCAGTTGGTCTAAACACAAGGCGTGGAATGAGAAGTTTAAGTTCGACTCGTTAGTCAATGAGATTTCACAATTGCAAATATGTGATTGATAGCTATGGGACTATGAAAGAGGCTTTAGAAAAAGAAATGAATGAGGGATAATACAACGACTCAGTTTATTCATTGGGGATCTTTCATTCAATCAGTAATCTTAAATTTGTAGTAAATCTTTTCATCTTTCACTATGTTCTTTTTATAACGAACATGTTAAGCACATATTTCCAAACTAAAAATGCAACTCTTGGGGATGGGATGAATCTTATGAATGGAACAGTTAAAACACTACTAAGTGAGCGAGAAGACTTGTATGGAGTTTGGGAAAAAATAAATCATTCGCAGAAAAGAACTGTCTGGATCTCACATTTACCAGAGGATCGCGAAAACGGAAAACAGCAAAAAGCACTAGTTTCAAAGGTTTTGATGTTTCATCTAGCCTCGGACATGCAGTTAGGGCTACAAAGATATTTCTGCAAACCAAATAGCTCGTAAAGAGTAAGTTACAGCACTTTTCATCTTCATCTAGGTAACAAATGTTTAAAGCAAGAGATCAATTTCTTCCTTCTAAGCTTAATATATTGCAATTTCTTCAAAGGTATTTTGAAACTTAGCTATCCTCTTCTTCAAGTATAAGTTGAAATATATTTAGCTTCTAAACGAAAAAATATTCTTAAATTTTTAATTATTGCCATTCTATTCCCGTATAATTCATACAAGCTTTTTTTCTTAGCGCTCATTGATAATTCATTTGCTGTTCATACCTACCATTTACATTAAATGCATGTGTTAGTAGCTCATACGTATTCACAGACAAAAAGTTTATTTGATAATGCATTATGCATTAGCAATTAACAAAGAATAAATCAACAAATAAATACATAATGTATTAGTAAATTATATAAATTGTATGAGCAGTACGTGTACAATCAAAAACAAAATCATCGCATGTCTTGAACCTTTCAGTCCCTGGCCCCTGCCAGATTTTCGGCCACGGCCCGCCTATGGAGTCTGCCTTAATATTTGTTGTATTTAGGTATATCTGAGCTTTTCAAAAATTTTAATTAACTTATTTGGGTTAATGGGCCAGCAACTTACGATTTGAGTATGTGGAGTGATTGTCCAAAAAGTTGGCAACATTGCTCCCAGAGTTCGGCCTAATGCAATTCTTTTTTTCAACCCTTTCTTGTCTCACAACACGGATAAAACTTGGCATCTAAAGTAATTACAGTGGCTATTATTCCAAATATTGCACTTTAGATTTCGTTTTGACGGGTCTGATTCTTGTTATGAGACAAACAAGCTGTGGGTTGTCGACTTTTGGAGCAGGCCGCATTAGGTGTAGTCACCCTACTTTTCTGATTTTTTTTTTGTTTCTCCTTGTTTTCTATTTAACTGGTTCTTCGAAATTCGATTTCTAAGTCAATTAGTTACGAGGCTTCTTAGATCCTTATAATTTTTTTTCTCAAACTTACAAATTATACTTTTTTCTCTCGAGCCCACAAATTAAATAATCGTATTTCACCAACGGTATAACTATTCTTTCAAAGGCCATCACTAATCAAATTTTTGCAGTTTCATTTAATAGTTTTACTCGATTTAACCAATGTTTTTTCTTGGAACCCCGGTACTCAATCGCTTTTTCCATTTTGTTCTTGTACTTTCAAAGATTCATTTCAAAAATTCATTTCTCGTCCCTTCAATCAAAACAATCGCAGTCTTGGTATCGCTCCAATTTCACCATCTAATACCCCCTCCCCCTACCAAATTATCCCTACGTTCTTCTCTACCACACCCCTCAGAAAAGAGAGAGATACATATAAGGAAATGAAAACAGCAGTGAGAATTGAAGTAATTTGCCTGATTTCGCGTACTAGTAGTACTTGGGGAAAGCTATGCGACTATTTTCAAATTTGGCATTCGTTTCCTTCCATATATATGTACATGATTTTGATAAGTAAGACCCAAAAGCTCGCAGAGCTTAGGTAGCGGGGAATCCAAAGGGAGAGTCTGAGGTAATTTTGCTCTCAAATTGTTCGGTTTATACATTTTACCTATGTAGTGAAATTGCTTCATTTAATTTCGTATATGCCTACGCTTTTTTCATTTCCTTAAATCTCTCTCTTCTGAGTCGCTAGCTAATATTTACATAAAAACAGCAATCGATCATCTTGTCGATCAAATCAACGATAACAGCTGACAGCTGTTCTACCGGTGTCGAGTTGTCAAGCGGAATTTTCATTTGTTTTAATTACGAATAATATTTCCAGTGTTTTAAGTATTTTATTTAAATGCTAAACATAATAAAATAAAGATAATTAGTTCCGAGAGCTATCTTGCATTGCTTCTTTCTTTTTCTCTCTTGAGTTTTTCGGGGAATGTGAGCTATGACTTTTTGGACTTTTATAAAATTGCGTTCATTGTGACTATCTGCTCGGCGGTTTGAAGAGAGCTTTGCCTCGTTACGGTAGCTAATCAGGAAAGGCCAGATTTTTAAAATCATCATTCCATATAATTAAACTTTCCATATAACATCTTGGCATTACTGAGGCCTATTTCTATGCTTGGACTGAAAGATTGCAAGGAGCCAAAACTTAGTCCCAGATGAATTGTTAAAGAGCCTGATTGGAAGATGGTTGACGTGTTCACCTGAATACTACGAGCTGGCTTTTTCTCGCGTCAATTGTAATACCTCATTTGGCGTAGTATGTGCAGAGATCATAGATGTATCGTTGGAGCTTCGTTGTTGACATGCTTGATTTGTAGCCATCATATAACGCCAGGAGGCCACCAGCGACAAATTTACTTTAACTTCACAAAGATTATAGAAATCTTATATAAAGATATGAATAAGAATGGGTTTAAGGATGGTACCTTAAGATACACAAGAATCGAGGAGGGAAAGCCTAGAGTTTTTGCGTTTCTGGATCATAGAAACCCATCTGTCACAAAGAAAAATGGGAGCTAATTTTGATATAAATGTGAAGGTCAGTGCATCGATACAAACTGAATCGAAATCCTTTTCCACATCTGTGAGTCATCAATCGTACTGGAATCTTCTTTGTAAAAAACAGCTGTTTGCCACCTCTCGCATTCACACAAAAAATTCTAGCTCCAATGCAGCTACCCTAATTTAGTATTATGATTGCTCACACGGTTGCATTCGAGCTGCATTTTTGCAGCACGAATTGTCATCAACAGTCTCTGGCTTATAGATAAACCTGTTCTCATCTGCTATAGCGGCATTTGGATCGTTGGCTGCCGATGCAATATCCATGGAAGCAAGTTACTGGCAGTTGAATTCCAACCATCGGTGACGGTAGTCAAATGCCAATCATCCACGAAGATGATTGCTTTTATTGAATGTTTTCTTGTCAATTGTCTTGGTGGACTTGATTATGAAATGGAGGAGTTGACAACCATCCAGCAAGGAATTTTTGAGCAAGCGAGACGAAATTCTGCGCGTGCCCCACGTATAATTTGAATTAAAATTTTGCATTTAAATTTTGAATTCAAATTGAAAATTTAATTTGAAATTCAAGAATTTGTCATCTTCTGCTTTTCTAATGCGAAAAACAACTTTATACAAAGAGATTATATACAAATTTGTGCAGTTTGATCTCATTTAAGAATAAATTATCATGAAGCGATATGTTCTGATTGGTAATAAGTATATGGGAAAAATTGAATAACGAAAATTAAATCACACAAAACAAAATCTGAGCCAATAAACTGTAATGAAACCCTTAAAATTTAAAATTTTTTTAATGACTCTTTAATCCATTCTGGATTGAATAAAACAGAAAGTTTCTATTTGCTAAGTTTAAGGGGGGAAATACATGTGACTGCTAATAAAAAAAAGGATTTTTTTTTGTTATATTAAAATGTTTCAAATGGTCTTAAAATACGCCGAAAAAGTTTTGAAGCGATATTCGTATAAGTTCTTGAGTTATAGTCAGTTATAGGCAGGGCCCCCCAGCCAGTCAAGCACACCTGCCACGCGTCCCTGCCTACTTTCTCTTCGGTACTATGGGTGGTTCTCCAATTGTGTATCCCTACCATATTCTTATAAATCGGTACAGAGGTACATTTATTTTTATAATATACAAAGGTTATAATAAAAACTAATAATCAATGATTTTTATCTACCGCAAACTTTAAACGCGTAAATATGATGATCTATTTACATATTTATAGCCAGCTCAATATTTCTGAGTCTTTGCTCAAATGATTTATTATTGCTCAAAAGATCGAGCATTGCAAACGTTAAGGATTCGATAGAAAATACGATTAAGGCATTTTTTCAAGAACCTGTGCCTGACATGTAAGACAAGAAAATCATCTTGGAGGTCTCCAAAAGTCAAATTATCGTCAATGTAAGAAAACAGAATATCAATAATGTTGAAGTTTTCAAAGACATAAAATCTGATGAAATTCGAGCAGACTCAATGATATTCGACACTTGCAGGAAAAATTTAATTTTCAAAGAACCATTTGAAATCAATAGCCAACAAAGTACATCGCGGGCTATAGTAAAAATCTACGACAATACTCCAACTTTTTTGATAACTAACTAATTTAACGATTCTGAGCAAAATCAATAGCATAAAATTTAATCACTCACCTTTTAACGCACTAAATCAAAAGTATATCTTTGATACCATGTTTCACAGCAAACAAACATGAAAACAAAATTTCTATTTCTGATCATAAAATTTATGAATTTATCAGTTCCTTTTCATTCTCCTCTCAATTCTGTTGGGACAAGAAAAAACATCCTAATCGCCTTGATTCTTGTCTTTAATTTTGAAATCTCCTCAACTAGGCTTCCGATTCATAGGCTTCCTTCCGATTATTGTCCTTGACCCGATTTACAAGATGACATCAAATGGAAACAAGTAATTGAACAATATCTTTTTCTTTGCTATCATGTCCTTAGTAAGTTCAAGTTTAATTTTATCAAGTCTGAGATTGTTTATTGTTTTTTGTACTTCAAGCTATTTTTACGATGGCGTCAATTCAAATGTCTTCGATAAATTATCCATTCCCTGAATCAATGACAAGATGAGTTATTCTTGATTTCTATTTTGTTTTTTTTTTCGCTTTTCATTTTCGGCCTCATGCCACCGTGATTATAGACAGGAAAGTGAATGTGAATTGGAGAATTTATTTGGACGCAATCAATTTGGTTGTTTGGACTTTTTGACAATTTATTGGATAAGAATGAATGGACTTTTAAGTGCTATATTAATTGGTGAGGAAAAATCTGGTTATTTCGAGGGAATTGTATTTTGAGATTACAGAAATTTTGGATCTCACGATAAAGGCAGATACGTCATCTGAATGAAACGGTTGCTATGATCTTACACAGCCAAATTCAAAATTAATCGTTTCAATAATTCAATTTTAAACCTGACTCCAAATAAAGCTACATAGTCAATTGACAGCAGCCCTCTGCAACCTACTTTGCAAGTCACATCCAACCTTCTTGCATATCCGATTATATTCCCCGTGGAAATTGCACACGACTTAAACTCCACTAAATAAATCATACAGTGGCTCACATATTATTCCATTGGGGGTACTTGAAAATATCCTTTCACACATCACAAAGAGCAAGTCGTAATGCAAAGATATGCTTTCTCATACCAGTCCTCCAAACTCTCTTTTGGTAGCCCGCACAATCATTGAAACCAGAAACATCGTTCGATTCGAAAATCACGGTTCGATTAGTGTGTAGTGAGACCATCATAAGGTCCTTGCCACCCAGCTCCACACCGTATCGCAGCAATGACAATAAAATACATAAAATTTACTGTAAAAATCACATCCTTTTCGACAAGGTTTGTGGAGTTCGATGACCTACTCGTATGTATTTATCTTTAACATACGTAAAAATTACACTTTCTATCGAATAAAACCGCTAAGAATTGCGCCACAACGTCGATTGAAAGAAATAATGGCGACGAGGTGAATTTGTCGATATAGTTTGCATTTGAATTGAATTCTCTTGTTGGCAGGAATGTTGACGAGTCGTTTGTTTGGCGCCAATGCTAGCGAGTCTTTTGAGGTTAACTCAACAAAAAATGTCCGTCTGCATTAATGAATGCGAATGAGATGCAGTGCTGCTATCTTTTCTTCTAAGTCGCCCGAAGATTCCGCAGTGCACGATGACTTCACAAGGTCAGGAAAATGAAATACGGATGCATTTGATTCTCATTGAGATTTTTCTCGTCTCGAGGATTGTATCACGTTTGAATTTATAGAACTGAAGCTACGCGGCTAGCTTAAAAGAAAGTAATTTATGTCGTATGATTTAAAAGCGCCACATTTCTAAATCTGAAATGCATGTTGAATAGTAAATGTAAGGTCCCATGGAATAAGCCTTTGAAATGGTGATTTTAATGGTTTTATATGAGTAAAATATGATAGATTGGCAAAAGCTAAGAAGGATTTTAATGTGCCTGCTAAGGAAACTAAGAAATTGAGCCCGAAACAGATAACGTCTTGCAACTTAATTCAGAGTAAAGCTGTGTCTTATTTGTAGACTCAAACAACTTACAGTGCTTACTGGTACTATCGCTTTTACTTTTAACTCGAAAATGGATACGAAGTTGCGGCAGTATATTTTACATAGCAAGGGCTATTCAGTATTAAGATGTTTTCATTAAGTGAAAATATAAAATAACATATAGCTGCCCTTAAAATTACAAAATCATCGTTTTTGAGTTTCAGTTGTACCCCTACCTAAAATAAACCTACTTTTCCGTTTTTTCCCAAGTGAAAAGGCTGATATTTACAAGGCGAGCGCATAGTTGGGTCCATGAGACCCGCGACATTTTGAAATGCGTGTATTTTCTAAGTGTATTTTTGGGCCGTATTTTCAAAACAAGTTTAACTCATTTAGCGTAATTTTTAATTTCAAGATGGACCGAGAAGAACACGAGCGGCAGCGGATTTACGCGATGTTACAAGCATCGGACTCCGAAAGTGACATACGTTTGTTGGTGAGTGAAGACCGAGAAGATCACCTGAGTTTTCGCAGTGAAGAAAGCGAGACGAGTCAAAATGCATCCGACGAGGTTAGCGATGTTATACCTTTAGTTAAACTACGGCGTCAAATGCATGCTTTTTCTTAATTGGTGACTTCTGAGATCCAGGAAAGAATGCTGGACAATTTTGGAAAATACAGGACAACGTGGCAGAAGGAACCTTTGCGGCAAAATATTCGAACTCGTTCGGAAAATATTATTACGCAAATACCAGACGTACAACAAGAAGCAGAGAGTGTTAAATTAGAAAGTGAGTATTGGAGTATTTTTATTAGTGAAATAATAATAGAGAAAATTTTAATGTTTACAAATGCTCGAAATAAAACTAAATTGGCGACTTTGCGTGGCCCTTCAAAATACAGTTATGTGAATGAGTACAGTAATAGGGAATTAATGGCTTTTTTGGGCTTATGTATATTGCGAGTGTGCATCGATCTGGAAGACAGAATCTAAAAGGTTGCAGCGATGTTTTTACTTTATTCAAAATAACCTTTGTTTTGACGACCTCAATACACGTGATGAAAGAAAATTTTTGGACAATTTAGCAGCTATCCGGGAGCTTTTCGAAGCATTTGTTGAAAATTGTCGTAGAGCCTGCTTACTTGAAGAAAATCAAACAATAGAGGAGATGCTCTTAGCTTTATGAGGCAGGTTTAAATTTAGGCAGTACATTCCATCTAAGCCAGCCAAATATGGACTGAAGATATTTGCGCTAGTAGATTCAAGGTCATTTTATATTTTGAACCTCGAAGTTTACAGAGAAAAGCAAGTTTAAGGTCCATATTCTGTAAGTAATAAACCAATTACGATAGTATATGATATTTCAAAGAAAAAGAAAATTGTTCTGCTTATGTTGAGCCTCCATCACGACGACAGGATTCCACCGGCGAATAAAGAAAGCCAGAGATATACACATTTTATCATGTAAATAAAGGTGGGGTAGATGTGGCTGACGAGCTTTGCTCAAGTTATAGTGTAAGTCGTAATCCGAAAAAATGGCCATTGACAAGTTTTCATGGTATGTTGAATATATCAGCAATAAATGCATACGTAACACATAAAAATAATAAAACTAGCAGCATAAAATGCTTGCTTTTGTTCGTGACTTGAAAGGACTCAAAAAATAATTGAAGATTTCTTAGGAGAACCTGATGAGGAGCAAAGGTGCCTAATGTTAAGAAAAGATGTCAAGAATGTTCAGTTAAAAAAGATAGAAAAACTAGTCATTCCTGTCGAAACTGCAACAAATTGATATGTAATGAACATGTAATATTGTACTGTAGCGATAGTGCAGATAGACAGACTGAAAGTGAAGAATAGTACGCTCAAAAGCATTTGTTATTGTTAGTTAAACAATAAGCTAGATTTTTATGAGAAGATTTTGTTTTTGTTAACATTACGTTACCATAAAAGAAGGTGTCAAGTTTGCTAAGATTTCATATACTTTTCGTTTGTTTCAATAAAATAATCATGATAAAATAATAAATTTGTGTCTATTTATTCAAAAATCTTTACATCATAATCCACTTAACGAAATTATAGGTATAACTTCATAACATTCCTTTTTTTACTAATGTTCGAAGAAGAACATTAGTATTAAAATCACTTTGGCCAAAAATTCATATTTCTATATATATATATATATATATATATATATATATATATATATATATATATATATATATATATATATATATATATATATATATATATATATATATATATATATATATATATATATATATATACATATATATATATATATATATATATATATATATATATATACACATATACATATATATATATATATATATATATATATATATATATATATATATATATATATATATATATATATATATATATATATATATATATATATATATATATATATATATATCATCAAAAAATTTCAGTGAAAAAATCTCAGAAACACGCCATCCGATTGAACTGAAATTTTCAGGACACATTGATGTATATGCAGAATAGTGCCAGGACTCACAAAAAGCTAATAATCTTCAACCCTTTGGCGCCGGCGGCCATTTTAGTAATATTTTTAATATACCTATTATTCCGTACACAAATAATTTTTGCAAAAACAAAGGTGACGAAATAAATTTTGAACGTGTTTTACATGTGAATCGGATAATGTTTTGGAATTTTTTAACCCCATGTGTGCGCTGGGTGCCTAAAAAGAGAACGGGAAAACTTGAAAATTGTTAAATTGCGATAACTTTTGACAGAGCTATTCAATCATTACGAAATTTTCAGGACATATTGGTATTATTTAGTTGTAAATTTTTTTAATAAGCGTGCTGGCAACCCTGCAGCAAGGACAGGCACTGAAAGTGAAAACCTACAAATCATCGTCTCTCTTGAAAAACTGCCGCTCCTTCCAAAAAAAAGCCATTCATATGTAAATCTTATGCTTTGTTTACATAGCCAAAGTAAAAGATTTGATATGGTACAACGGGCACGCCTGGTAACCCTTGCCCAATTTACTTGTATTTTTAGCATCAAAAATATCTGTTCACGGAAACTCACGACCCGATGAGCAGAATTAATTGAAATTTTCAGAATGTATTGGTCTTAAATAGGACCAAATCTGACAGAAGTTGTTTTGAAATGCGGACAATTCTGTGCCAGTGGTGCCATCTTAAAAAATCACTAAAAAAGATAACTGCTTTTAGCCCTATAAATTCTGATTGAATCGTCTGATTTTGACGAAATTCATACAGTAGCTGGACCTTACTTTAAACCACGTTTGGTAGAAATTCGGTCGAAAAATTCGGTTGGAGCTGCTAGCTATGATAATTTTGGTGTCTTAAATTTGAAAAAATAAATATTTGGAAGTGAAAACATTCAAACCATCGAATATCCTAAAAAATGTCCGTTTCTTACAATAAAACCAATCTGTATACAAATCTTATGCTTTATCTACACGTTCAAAGTAAAACTTTGGAAATTTCATGTCGGACAAGAACGGTAACCCTCTCCCAGTTAACCTATATTTTTAGCATCAAAAACTTCTGTTCACGGAAACTCACGAGCCAATACTCAGATACAACTGAAATTTACAAAATGCATTGGACTTAAGTAGGACCAGGTCTGATAGAAGCGATTTTGAATTGTGGGCAACTCTGTTCCAGTGGTGCCATCTTGACAAATTACAAAGAAAAAAAACTGCTTTTTGCCGTATGAAATGTGAATGAGTTGCCAGATTTTCATGAAATTGACACAGTAGCTGAACCTTACTCTAAACCCTGCAAGCTATGGTAATTTTTGTGTCTTTGGTTTTGAAAATTCGCTCAGAAAAATAAAATTTTTTGCCCCATAACTTCCAGTGCAGTCATGAAATCAATACGAATTTCATACAATCAATGGTACCTATTATAAACATTATTCTGGCCAAATGTGGTTGAAAAGCCACGATAGGGTTGCCAGCTATTGTTGGTTTTGTGTTTAATTGCAATATCTTTATTAAGCGGTTTTATCGTAGAATTTTCAAATGGTAATGATATTGAAGTGACAATAAACAGCAAATATTACGTTTTCGATTATTTGAAAAAACTCGCTGCAGGTAACCCTAAATTTCTTTATACTCCTACAACTTCGAATGTAATATAGCAACATGAAGCAGATGTGATATATTCTTGGCTTTGATACTGGCAAAAGGTTGCCAGCACGAGTCGGTTGTGCTACTTTTGTATCAATAAATGCTTACAGTTAGTATTCGTACCGGAAACATTTACAATGAAAATAAATAACCGATGCTTCAATTCCTAAACTTATGCAAATTTTTCGGATCGCAGCCCGAAACACCAACTTCAGTTACAGTGCTGCAGGCACTGAGCACTTTCTTCATTGATGTTATATGAGATGCTGCTTTCAAAATTTCGTGAAATAAGCAACTGATAACGAATATAATTAACCTGTGTTTTGCTCTCATAAACGTTGAAATTCATGCCAGTGGTAATATCTGAAACTTTCTACCATATGAGTTATAATGCATTCTTGAGACCAAAGTAAAACGTGGCATTTGAAACATTTTGGCCGTAATATGGAATATGCACTCAAAACCTGCACGATTCTTCTACTGTTCTTCGAACATTAGTGTTTCTAGCGGTTCAGGTGCGTTAGAGTTTTTTTCACTCTATTTTTTTTCAGAGCGGCAGTGAGCAATTGCTCGGTACGGCGTTTGTAGGCCCACAGACTCGTGTCTTTTTTGATGATACGACCTCATGGATTTGGACAAAGACCGTCTACTTAAAAAAAACAGTCAGAAATAAACGGAGCTTCAGAGAAACAAAGTAACTCTCAAATTAGATAAAAATATCACCTCAAATAACCGCAGGAAGACCACTAAAACCTTTGTTGGACTAAAAATGTAGTACCACAAGTACTATTCTTGAGAAAAAACAACATCAGAAATTTGTAATTTGAGGCTTGTACGGACTCACGGCTAACGAAACCAAAGAGGCCAAAGTAAGCCTTGAAAGGCGGAACGTCAACCTGATTGAAGTATTTTACTGGAAAATGAGCAATTGAACACATAAACAAATACTTTTCCCGATCTGCCTCTCAGTCAGGAGATCTAAAATAAAAAGTAATAGATAATTAAAACGACAACATAGTAGATTGTTAATATGAAGAAAAATTGAAAATTCTGCTTGTTTATTTAATGAACAAATTAATTAAAATCAGCAAGAAAGCATATATGCGACAAAGTATTCAAACTTTTTGACACAATTGACAGACAGTTTCCTGGAAATCTTGAAAATTAGAAGCAGTTATTCTTGTATTAGGACTGGTGTTGTTTTCGATTTCACGTGAAATTTTGTATTTTGAATATATTCGGCGAAAATTTAGCTTGCAATTAAGCAACAGTTGTACTCACTTCTTAGCATGAAAATTTGCCTGAAAGTTGCTTTTGCTGTGAAAAGTGCAGATGGCATTTATTTATGTCCCCACTCATTTCACGCCAGCCAATTCAGTATGTGCAGTGCATTTTGTCGAGCTAAAAAAAGTGACGAAATTAAGTTGTGCAAATGTCTTTTCAATAACGAAATCGATCGAAAATTGAAATTCTTGACATTTTATCCGGCAGAAATGAGCAGTGACGGCAGAAATAAGCAGTGTCTCCTCTTTTCTCCATTCTCAAAATTTTCACTCGAAAGAATGACCAGATAATGGAGAATGCCAAAATTTAGCTTCACGATTATCAACCTTTACACACCCATGAATAAGGCATCTCTGAGATAAGTGTAGAATTTTTTCCTTATGATAATTCCAGTTTCCAGAGCAGGAGCGCAGAAATTCTACTATTCAAAAAATTTAATGAAAATTTTCAAATTAAAATATACATTTGCTAAACAAAACATCGAACCAACCAAGCAAAAACACGGTAAAAATACAAAATACTAATTGTACGGTATCCTGATCTTCATCAAGAAAATCATTTCAAAATTTTATAATTTTTACTTTACTACCTTTCCTTTTTCCACACCATATAAGTTAATACGACAAATCGTCTGTGCACTTAAATTTCCAACAAAAACGTGCACTTTATTTTAAGTGCAATGCTATTTGCTTTATTATAGCTCATTATTTGTTTTGAACACAAAGCTGCTATGGGTGCCTCTTCACAAAAAACTTTCAAAGTACAACGAAACCAAACAAATTAACTAGAATTTCATACGATAAACTAGCGAAATTGATTGTTAAGTCCCATTTCTCCGTAGTTTATAAAACCAACGTATTACTTCTTTTTTCTCAGTTTACTTCCTCTGATCAAACAAACAATCTTATCGCAAAATTCACTTACTCAAAACAAGTCGTTCATGCCTACTTGATAACAATATCGCAATTCGTAAAGTTACCCGATTCCAGTCAACTTTCGACCCCGAAAACTTTATTACACAAAAACTTAACGGAATCACTGCAACCACATGACCTTCGGAGCACAAAATCCTTTTCATCATTTGATTACTTCTACACTTTGGCTTTATTACTTTTACAAGTACGAGTATTTCATGGCAGAGAAAGGCAATGTCATTTAGGTTAACTGCACGCACACAGTATGTATTGTTCTTCGCACAGCTTCAATCACTGCGAAATCCGTTCGACAGAGTCACCAGAACAGGATGCTCATATACACAGAGAGCTCTTTACCAGCAGCGAAACTGGGTCATAACATAAACATATCCATTTGCACATGTAGGAATAAACATGGAAAAATAGGCCATGGCGTGAACGATGGTGTCCTTTCGTCTATTGTATGGGGAAAAATTTACGATTAGGACTCGGCCGTAAAGTTTACATTAAATTTGCCCACGGCATGAATTATGCAATGGTGCTGGATGTCGTCTGGTTGATTGTACGAAGAAAACAGCATCACGGTCGAAAGAATGCGGCATCCGGTGAATGAAGAAATGCCAAAGTCAAGAATGTTGGTGGTCGACATAAAACCCAGCAACTATATGAGTCGAGCCGTCTGCACCCAGGAAATGGTTCAAATGAACTCCCTCTATACTGTCTGCTATACGAAAAGCTGAACGTTGATCTGAAGAAACTCATATGGACCAGAAAGTTGTCTGATAATATCATGCATGGTCCAAGATAAACAATCTGATGGCATTTCGCATGCATGCACATAAACTTTGGCAAAAATTTGAAATTAAATTTGTTATCTAGAAATTGAATTTTCGAAGCTAATGTTTTTGTCAACTACATGAAACAAAACGGAAAGCAACGCATGTGCAAAACATAACATTAATGTGAAATTCACGTTTCATCGTGCTACAATTCCGAAATCGATATTTTGTAGTGACGTTTGTATTGAAACCTAAAAATAACTCAAAATCAAAAGATGGCTGTCAAGCTATCCTTGAAATAGCTTTGCAATATTTGTTGCTTACATTTACTTGTCCAAATATTTACTCGACGAGCAGCAAAACCCACGAATTGTCGGCAACATCCTTAAAAATAGCGACTTCATTCATATACGTGACAATATTTCCGAGACTAAATCAAACAATCGTACAGCTATGAAAATTTCGCAGTATGTCATACATAAATTGACATATTCTTCAGATAAAAAGGTCCACACCGAAGGCCTCAGTAGCTTAAGATAAAAACCGAATCCTGACTTTTTCGTCTATTTACTTTGGTTTACGCAGCGTAGGCTTTCGATGCACGTTTTGAATGTTTGTGTGATTTTATGGTTATTTATTAAAAAGAAACAGCGTTTCTCAGATTGTAAATTGAAAGTTACATTCTTTAAAACGGTAAACTGCCTATTTTGGACTTGATTTTCAACAAAGAATTCATGAAAGCTCTAGAATCGATACAAAATTGTTTTCACCATTCTAACAAGAGCCCACAGTGGGCGCTATATATATTTGTTTATATATTGTGGAATAACTTAAGAATATTAAGGAGAATTACTATCGAATAGAGTTAAGCACTTTATAACATCTTAACCTGTAATAGAGTGAGCTTAAAATACGGATTTGAAATATAGTGGGACAAATAGATAGTTAACTGGGTTTGCATGTAAATTGCTGTGAAGAAAAATGTGAATCCTTCATATTTATTGACCTCACTTAAATGCACTCGACCAATGTCAAAAAGAGTTTTCAAGTCCACAATATAAATTGATTCAATGAAAGTCTACACGATTTCAATCACACTTTACATTACAATCGACACATTTTTGTAGATTTGATGGGAAACCAAGCAATTTCACAGTTAAATTCATGCTGGTCATCTCAATCCTCACATTTACTATCCAAGATTGCTTTCTTGCATCGTATACAATGATTGCACTCTGCCCGTTTGCAATGTTGGCTATAAATGAATTTATGTCTCGTGAGGACTAACTTTATTGAAAATGTCAGCGTCATGCCACAGAAACGAGACATCTATTGCTATGAATGGTTTCAGTTCTAATTCTACACAATCTCATATTGGATGCAATGCTTACTGACAGTAGTAGCGTTATACTTTGTGAATGAGCCAGTATCGAAATCCATTTTGTTTTTGCAGCAAAAGTTATTTTGAAAGACAGCCGATAAAATAGTTTGAAAGTACATGAATCTGTGTCGCTAAAAACAAGATTGAAAAATAATTCATAAAATTCACAATCGAAGACTACTTCAAGATGCATCGGGTCACTTGAGCTTAAATATTTGTCTCAGAGTGTACTAATTTGAGTGAATATCTACTGAAGCTAATCGGATGTACAACCGGTCAGCAAATATCTAGTCCGTTTGTTGTCATTTTTAAGATGCTTGTTACAATTCGACATCGGTACGTCGAGAATCCTCGAAACGAATATTTCATCCAAGAGTACATAGACTCTGGCAATTCGAGCATGATAAGAGTGTGCATACAGATTGCAAGTGGAATTGATCAGAACCAGACTATAGTAGTTAGGTTCGGTTAAGCTGGTCAGAATGCTTGCATTAACAAAATTGTTGGCTGTCGCTTTCATCCCAAGCGACATCTTATTATCTCTTATCTGCTGTTTGCACAGTCTCAATCATAAATTGACTTGTCCATTTTACTCGATTCGGTATGATTGGATCAATCTATAGTAAGTGTATGGCAGGTATAAAGTAAGTTCTTGTACGAGATAAGATTAAGTTGGCCAAGAAGCAGTCAAGGTAATGCAATATTTATATGCAGGTGTCTATTTGGAGATTTGTCGGTCAAAATGAATAAAACATCAATTGCTTTCGAGGAAAATAAGTGACAGGTGTTTTAAATGTTAGAGCACATCATTATAAGTAAGCAAACAGGTGCACCGACATTGCATTTGATAGAGGATAAAAATTTCTACAGTTATGCAAATATAATAAGAGCAGCATTATTATCAATTTTCGAACATAATTAGCATTTATAAGGGACTGGTTTGTAAGTAGGGTTGGCGATGCTAGCACTACTCTTGGTAGCATTTTAGGAACGTATTTTCTCATATTTTCTGATCAGTTTCATGGGTCGTAGAGTCTGGTCTATTAATTGTCACGCGTTTTATAATATTTTATCATCAAAACTCCGATGAAATTGGCGTCCAAATGAGAAATAGTCGCCGATGAAATAAGTGGAAAAAAGCCGGCCAACCCTCTAAAAAATGCAAAACGACATTCTCTTCCTGCAAGATTCCGGTGACAGTCTTTTGGGATTATCGCGGTGTTTTGTTGATTATCTCGAAAAAGGAAAAACTGTCAACGCTAAATGGATTGCATGAGAGACACCATAAAGAACAAAAGGCCCGGTTGATTGAATCGAAAAACATTTTTGATTCACGATAATGCTCGTTCGTATTCGAATCGTGTGACCCAGGAGAAATTAAAGAAATTTAAATGGAACATTTTCAATCATCCACACTATTTGCCTGAACATGCCTCACTATTCTTTGCGTTGAAAGAAGCGATTGAAGGCCAGCGATTTGATTTGACGCAATAAATGTAAAAAAAAAAAGTGACGAAAAATTCGACTAAGGAACAAAAAATCCGTTACTCGTTTTACAAAATGTGCCGAAAGATGTGGCGATTATGTGGAAACATAGAAAATTGTCTGAAAAATTCAGTCACTTTTTTTTTGCGTTTCAACTTTCATTTTCACGTTGAATTTTTATTGAATTAACTTTCGGACCAATCCTCTGATATAAAATGCTAACACATAAAAATACATTTCTGAGGGTTTTAATAAACATGCGAGACACCTTGTTCGTACAGCAGGTACGTGAAAATTTGTTTTTGCTTTTTAGTGCATAATGCCACTGATTGGTAAAATTTAGCTTTGTCTGCAAAAACCAAATGAAATTTATATAATCCCCCTTTTTCCTTTTTTATAAGCCCTCGTCGCTGAACAAAAGGGGAACGTAGCGTTTATTCCAGCAAAAAGATCCTGAGTAATAAATAGGGCCTCAGCATTGCTCCAACGAATTGAGTCCACACGGTGATAGCAAGGGTGATTCTTGCTAACGGCTGCCTGATATGGTAGCCAGCTGGGGAAAAAACTTTATGAGATGGCAAACAGAGATCAGTGATGGACATCTCTCTGTACAACAGGAGCCTTAACGATCTACACGTGCATCTAATTTATTTTTATTTTGTTTTACAACCAACATACCGAAAATTCAAATTACATTTTGACGATTGTATTGCTTAAAGCTAGTTTGAAAGATGAAATGGGTTGGAGCAGAAGACCAAGCTCCAAAGCATTATACTACCCTACTAAGCATAAACGTTCTATCTACATTTTAGTACTTTCGAGATATTCCATGATTTCTGTTTTGATTTGTAATGGAGATTTTTCAATATCGATTTTAACATACTTCCACAAAAGATAGGATTTTCAAATTTTGTAAAATGATGTAATAAAGTATGTAGTTTTTGAATCCGGTGTTATCCTGAAAATGATAAAAACGCAGATAGAACGTTTATGCTTAGTAGGGTAGTATACATCTTCAATAGTATAGGCAATGTTTCCGAGCACCGAGAAGCACGGAAAAAATTACGGAGCTGTGTTTCTTCAAAAGTAGGGTCTAGAAACATAGGAACATAGTTTAAACAAGACGCACTGATCTAGGAAAATATGGCACGTAGACTACGGCTGCAGGTTAAGTAAAGTTAATCGATCAGAAGATTCCAAGTAAGGAAAGTTATGTTTGTAAAGTAGAGCTCGAGTAAACTTACGTCGGTCGGATTCGGTTGCTTTACAATCACGTTGCTGCTGTGGGTACCAGACAACAGATGTGTGTCCTAAGGGCGATCTAACAAGAGATGTGAGTAGAAAAAAAGAAGGTTTAAAGTTATCAAAAGATTGAGATGATCTAAGCACAAAGAGACTCGAGCGTTGATTGACCATATCAAAAATATGTAGATCAAATCTTAGTTTACCGTCAAAGATGACTCCAAGGTCCGTGACATGTATAAAGGGATTAAGTTTTTGGTCACTAATTATATTACTATAAATCAGATATAAGATTTTTGAGAAAAGATAATTGCGTCATATTTTTTTTATATTTAGCTCAAGTTTTTTCGATTGACACCAGTTTTCAAATATGAGGAGATTCGATTGATGGAGGTAGCAGTCTTGGAATGATTTACATTGGCAAAAAGTTTACAATCATCAGTTTAAAAAAACGGTAACATGAAAGAAGTGGCGGTAGTTCAATTACATTAAACACAAATGGAATAGCACCCCGGTATAAACCCTTGAAGAACTCTAATTTCAGGTTGAAAGGAAATTGACTAGCAGGACTTGCATTGAGCATGACAGGAGCGATCATAAGAATTGTACATAAGAATCGCCGAGAAAAATCCAAAATGCTGTCTATAAAGAGAATTCTATGTGTGATGAATGACAATTGTAAGCATTTTCAATTTGCCTTTTTCTGGCAGGCTTTTTGTGTTCATGGTAGGCTTCGAGATCAAGAGATGAACTAGATCGTTTGTTTTTTTTGCAGCAGTTATTTTTAAGGCAAATGCTTGAGTTTATGGATTTACTGAGCCAAGGTGGTAGTTTTTGACGTTGGAATAAATAAAGGAATATGTTATTGAAACATTCAACAGTCACATCACAAGATAACGATGATAGATTGATGCGAAATCCTCCGTGCTTAGCAGGTAGTTCTTCAAACCGATATAGTCACCACGAAAAAAGTTGTATTTAGGACTTTTGGGCATGGAAGCTAAGTTTAAGAAGAGAATCCGAATCGATTTCTAAAGGGGAATGATGTTAGTCAATTCAAATAAAAAAGTCGGTTTTAGATATTTCAAGCTGATCGACATAATTATTGGAGAAAATAAGATCCAAGATGCGAATAGAGCTTTGAAATTTTGACGTCTGGTTTCAAGAGTGTCCATGGTCAATAATTGCAAGCCGCTTTCATAAGGAGATAAGCAAAAGGATCAGACTAGCGGAAAGAGCTAAGGGCGAAAATTAAGAATCTCTTTTGAACAGATTCCATGAGATCTATATGCTTCTTATAATGTGGAGACCACATCAAGCATCCATATTCTAGGATCGGGTGAACCAGAGACCAGAATAGGATTTTTGTCATCCGAATGTCATTGATTTCTTTAGACCGTCCTTCTAAGAAGCCAAGTGCACAGTTGGCTTTTATTATCATAGAGTCAATGTGGTAATTAAAAGCAAAAGCAGAGTTTAATAGAGCAACTCAATCACGAACTTTATTGAAACCGGTTAATAGAGTGTAACTTAAAAAGTAATCGAAATTAATGAACATGATTTATAGGAGAAAGAGATAACTGAGCATTTGTCAACTCTTAGTGAAATATGGTTTAGAGCGCAACAATTAGAAAAATTTGACACATTGCGTTGCAGGATTCTTTGTGTCATCAGCGTACAGTAAAATGGAGGATCTAAGAGCGAAGGTGATAAGATCGTTAACATAAATAGCGAGAAGAATCGGATCGAGGTGGATGCCTTATGCCTTATCTATTAACACCCAAAGTGGAGATTAAGCCAATGGATATTGTGCCACGAAATCGAACGTTCTGTTTGCGATCTGTGAGATAGGATTTAATCCACTCAATAAACGTATAAGAGAATTCAAGAAGATGCAATTTACATATAAAAATATTCTGACCCAGCTTATCGAAAGCCTTCGTGAGGTCAGTGTAAATGCCGTCAACATGTTTACTTTCTTCAATCGCAGGGATGACTAGATTTGCAAGTTCTAAAAGGTTAGTAGTAGTAGATTTGCCTTTACTAAAGACATTCTGGCAAGGCGATATAAATGCTTTAGAGTGGAAAGATAGCACTTTGGCAACTATAGCTTCAAAGAGCTTGGCAGTGAATGGTAATTTGCCTCAAAACCAGATATTAAGCTTTTGAGGCATTTTAATCACTGTAGTATTTATGTAGTATATACTATTTTTGTAGTATTTTACGACTTCTGCTCCACATGTGGTGAAATATTTTCCTCGATTCGCAAAGAGATTTGGGGCCTTCGACTGCCATCTGGACTAAGTCAGTAAGCTCCAGGTCTTTTTAACTGGTATCTCTACGGACTAATAGGTCTGTGCATGACTTTATGTCAGTCGGGATTCTCGATCTAATACGAACTCACGATTCAATAATCAGATGCAATTGAAATTCTCAGAATAAAGTGCTCTTGAGAAGTTTAATGAATATCCTGTCAATCCTGTGGCTGTGGTACCATCTCTAAATAGCTCTTAACTATATAATATAAAAACCTTTAAAATAAAAAGAAATTCACACAGAAGATGAGTAAATTTGGTAGACTTCTAGCTGTAAAATTAAGATTGGACGCCAGCACTGCTCATTTTGCTATTTGTTACAAAGATACCCTATAATTAAATTTTCAAATGGCAATGATATTGTAGTGTTACAGTTAATAAAAAAGGTTTGAATATCTCAAATTTTAAAACGTTTGTGGCAGCAACTTTTAACATATTTTTATCTACTTAAGACGTGTGAAGTGTATTCGCTATAACTTTCTACGAAGCACGCGAATGTAAATCGAAATTTACATAGTGGGTTAGCCCCGACGTAAATTACATTTGGTATACTTTTGGTATACCGTTGCGCTAGCAAAGAGCTGCCAACACTAGACATTTTGGGTTTTCTTTTCGTACCAACAGATGCTATCACTAGTATCTACAGCTGAAGTAAATAAAACAATGTTGAAAATTTCCAAGTTTTGACATTTTTCCTGATGGCAGCCCCAAAAATATTTCTAACCCCACTAATTCCAACGCGGTCATTGGACCAAGTCAATGTTAATCTCGGCAAGGAGCAGCTGTGCTAGACATTTGTTTGGCAAAGTGGCAAAGTGTTCTTTTTTTTTACTTCGAGACGCTGCCATCAATTTTCCTGCTATGAATCCTGTAAAATGAAAATAAGTAACAAGAGCTTACTATCGTAAATTTTGAAACTAATGCAAGTTGTAACTTTGGTAACCTTTCCACTCTGTGGCCTCTCATGCAGTGATTGGATCAAAGTGGTATATGACCTTTCATAGTGGTCTATGAAAAAAGTGGTATATGAGCTTCAACAGTGGTAAAAAAGAGAACATGTATTCAAAATCTACACAATTGCTCAACTCTTTTTCTTCGAAAATCAGTATTCCTAACAGTTTCTACTTGCTAGAGTTTTTCTTTAATGTTGGGCTCCGTTCAAATGTCAATTTGCAAGAAAAGTCGAGTCGAAATATTTGTAGAAGACCAAGGTCCAAAAAAAAGCTGTTGTGACATGACAATAAAAAATTGAACAACCGTGACCTCGTCCCAAGGATAATAGAAACACTTTTTTAAGACGCGAAAGTTCCAGCTCGAACAACTGAAATAGAAAATATCCTCTCGAATTACAATCAATTACCTAATAATGAATTTCAATAACAATCAAACAGGACAAAACGTCATTGCTGCCTAAATGAACCAAATTTCAGGGATACTATTTGGATTTTCCAGAAATCGAATCCCGATTCGATTTTATTTCTGAAACATTTTATTGTAAAATCATCAGGTTACAAAGCACCCAACGAGTTTTTCGTTTCGTCCTAACAAATAAATTGAAAAAATTCTTCGCCACCTTGCAACATACCAGAGTTTTTATTGTTTCTTCTCTCTCTCTCATAACGTGCAGCGGAAATTTCCTGTCCTCCATCAAATAAAAAAGCGCTATTAAATGTAAATTTCTCTTGTCTTTGCTCGTTGGCTGTTTGGCTCTTACGTACGTACTATCTGCATAAAGATGGTTTAATTAACGCGCAAAAAGCACCACTTAATTCCATCAAGTCTTGTTGCTTTTGTGATGGTCCTTGGTCATTCTGAGCGCCCATGTCCTTGACGATGACGACAAAATACACTTTGCTCGTCTTAAGTAGTGACTTGGGTAAATAATTTTCGAAACGCAAACGGAAACGCCAGCGAAAATAAAAACGAAGCATTTGCCGGTATGCATGCCTCAGTGAAGATTAATTAAATGATTCCTGTTCCGGAGGTAAGCAACATTTGTATGCGTAAGATTTCGGTGACAGCTGAGTAATGTAGTTTCTTGATGGTTTAGGACGCAGTAAAGTTCGCAGTGTCATCATTGTGATGGATTGTCTGGTGAAATGCTCATAATTCAGCTCGCGCAATTGAATAACAACGTCGAATGACCTACTAACGGTCGAGTCCAGACCAATTAACTTTAAATTATGTAGCTTAATGGGACCGACTAAATTATGGCTGTCGTGATGTAAGACCTGGGTGCGATTTATGAGCGTTTGCAAGGAGGAAAAGTGAATTGAAGCTTAAATGACTGTTTAACTATGCAGTTTTTGACAGCTGGTTCATGATGTTCGTGATTTCGTTTATTTTAGGCTGCCCAGCTACACTTCGGGTTAACTAACACTAAAATAACAATCCTATTTGCCTGTTATTTGACAAAATAAAAACCAGTACAGGTTTCCCACATTTCAAAATACCTAATTCTATATTTACAAAATAATTATATTCGTTGATGTTATAGATTTACACAAAAATATGTTTTTTTTACGCAGAAGAAACTGAGATAATTGGTTGAACTGTGAAAATAAACTATTTGTATTGATTTGAACCTTCGTTCTGGCCGCCTTATCGACTTCCGAGACCATCATCCTTGAAGCGAATCCATTCAACAAAGCAAGATACCCGTATATGTATATACGATGACGAAACATCGAACAAAAACACGCTTCGATGTAACAAGCTCAGACCATGTAGAAAAAGCAACCAATAAATCACTAACAGAACTGTTCAGTGTTCACTACGCTCGCCACCATTGTAGCCGAGTAGCTAAGTTACTTCCGTTTTCTGTCACACGAATCGATTTATAGGATGGTAAGCTCTTCGAAAATGAATAATACATACTTGAGAGTGTATTCGCTTGACGAAGGACTCTGCCGGATACGTAATCCGTTTTCAATGGAAAAACATTCATCTCTATAATGTGCTAAGTGTTTAAGGGGAATTTTTTGCAGGCGATTAATTGTTCGGTGAGAGAAAAGGAACTGTTATGAGTTGGGGTTTTGTGGAAGAACGCTATTTAGACTCTATTATTATAATTTTCGAAAGATATAAGATATTTGAAAAAAAAACTAAGTATGCTTATGCTATTAACTTTTTATTTATACTATGGCACCCGATGTGTCAAAAGTTTGTTTTTCTAGAGAAGACTGTCAGATTATTTATTATTTCAAATACAACTTATTATAGCAGCTTCTGAATTATTTTCTGTGTTTCGAAAATAAAGTTTATTTTTAATTCAAAACCAATCTCTTCCATTTCAAGCTAGATGTATTTTAATTTCTTGACAGATATCGATATCTCGAGGGTATTTCAGACACTGAAAAAGTGGGCAGATTATCTTCAAAACATCAATATCTGGCAAGAAATTAAAATATACAGTGGGTCACAGCTTATTTCATGCAGTGCTGTTTTCAAAATTTAGAACACGTTATCTGAAAAACTAATAAGAAAATCATGTAATTTTTAACGTAGGTTTACAACAGCATGCTCATTGGTAACACTTGAGAAAAAAAAATTATGAAAATAACCTTCGACACACTTAAAACGACAAAAAACCGATTGTGGAGCAGAAACGCGCGTCACAGCTTATTTCGTGCAGTTGCTTTGTCTTCACTGTGGTTAGAGTTTGCCGCGTTGAATAGCGGGACTTTTTTCCTGCGTTTTGATTGTAGCTGTCATTACCAGCTGTGGTAAATATTTAGTCTGATATTGTATGTTTAAGCGTTAAGAAGTATTTTTTAGAAAAATGCGCCGACGCACAACAATCGAGCAGCGAGAATTGGTGTTGAACCATTTCAAGGAAGGTCTTTCACAGCGGAAAATTGCCCAAAGTGTTAAGTTGAGTTCCAGCACAGTGCAATCCATCATTCAACGTTTCATTCACGAAAATCGGATTCGAGACAAGGGCAGAACCGCTCCAAATAAAATTTTCAACTCGTCCGATGAGAGGTTAATTGTGCGGAAAATCAAGGCGAACCCCAAGTTATCGGTTCCAAAACTTCTCACGGAGATACAGCAAGGACTGGGTAAATCATGCAGGGCGGAAACGGTTCGTCGCTTGCTCCGAGCCAACAATTTGAATGGTCGCGTAGCAAGAAAAAAGCCTTTCATAAGCAAGAAAAATCAGATGACTCGTCTTGCCTTTGCTAAGGAGCACGTAAACAAAAACTCGGACTTTTGGAACAGCGTCATATTCGCGGACGAGTCAAAATTCAACATCTTTGGCTCTGATGGTATGACATATGTGTGGCGGGAACTCAATACGGAGCTGCAGAAAGAAAATTTAAAACCTACAGTTAAGCATAGCGGTGGAAGCGTGATGGTTTGGGCCTGTATGTCAGCAGCCGGGGTTAGAAATTTAGAATTCATTGAAGGGAACATGAACAAAACCATGTATCTCAATATTCTGAAACAAAATTTGCTTCAGAGTGCTTCTAATCTTGAAATACAGAACACTTTTCGTTTCTATCAGGACAACGATCCCAAGCATAAGTCTGGGATTGTCCAATCTTGGCTGATTTGGAACTGCCCTCACGTTATGACACCGCCAGCACAAAGCCCAGACTTGAATGTGATTGAAAATTTATGGTCAATTTTAGACAATAACATTCGGAAACATACTATTTCCAACAAGGAACAACTGAAAAGGGTTATTTTGGAGGAGTGGATGAAAATAACACCAGCTTGCACCCAAAAACTTGTGGATTCTATACCAAGTAGACTTACTGACGTAATAAAAGCAAAGGGCTATCATACTAAATACTAAACTTTGTACATATACATTTTCTTTCCTGGAAATTAATATTTAAGTTTAACTGCACGAAATAAGCTGTGACTTTGAATTTAGCATTGTTTTCATAATTTTTGTTTTTTAACTATTATAATTTACAATTTCTCTAGTTTTTAAGTTTATAATCTAAAGAATACATATTTTTCTAAAATTTGACATTTCAATCTTATCAATATTTTATATAGTTTTCCAATAGAAGCATAACAAATTTTAAAATTGTTACTGCACGAAATAAGCTGTGAGCCACTGTATCTAGCTTAGAAAGGAAAAGATTGGTTTTGAATTAAAATATTTTTTACAAGCTGGAACAAATTGGTTGACTTTAGAAACAAATAAAGTATACTAAATTCACGAGAAACGATGTGAAACAGCATCACCACAAGGATCTTTGTGATTTCCTGTCAGATTCTTATGTTGATGTATACAAAGTTTTCTCGTTCCCGTCTAAAAATAATCTTCACATTTTAGAACCGATTCTTTAAATTTCTTAGGAATGGAGCTTATTTGATGCAACGAGAAATAATTTGCGCATCAAAAAACTTCACGCAAGAAAACCTCCCAAGAACGTGCATTAAATTAGTATTTTTCTTCCATTGTCCATTTTTTGCGCTAATCGCACACTAAGCCAAAGTTGAACACAGTGAAATAGATCACCAGAATAATCCTCGAATCCTACTATGGTAAATGTCCTGAAAAAACTAGGGGCACCAAAATGAGGGCACCATTTTTGAACACGAAGTTTGAATTGTTGAACAGAGTTCAGCTTTTCTATACAAAAAGTACAAAAGAAGCAGTCGCACTCCGTAAAAGGGGAATAAGTGCTCTTGCGGAGCGTTAACAGACCATCATTCCTGCAGAAAGTACCTCCACAAAATAGGCAAGGACTGCTGTAGATATTGCGGGGAAACAGAAGAGAATATAAAGCACCTTCTTACATACGTTTCAGAGCTAGCGAGATTATATTAGAGTAAATCTTCCTGGCTCTGGTCTTCCCTCCATGCGCGAAATAAGAAAAATCCCGTCCGAAGACATATCCAAGCGCATAAGGACTCAGTACATAGCGTAAATAGTGCTGAGAAGGTAAAGTGCGTAGTGCTGAAAAGGCACAATACAATGAGGAGGGCGCATTGTTGGCACCATCTGAAATCACTTCGCCGTGAGTTCTGTTACTAGAGCCTAATGCGGCCTGATATAATCTGTCAAATTTTTTTTTTCTGGTCCTTGATCTGCTGGTGTTTTGACCGTGGAGTAGCCAATGAAGTTATAACTTTTTAGAATTTATAAAAGCTGCTGATATTCATCATTTCTCATTTATTTTCCTTCACAAAATTCCAAAATACCATGCGGTAATATTATTTAATATTATTTACTTATTTTATTTATTCAACAATCCATTTACAAGGCAAAAAGCTCAATTACAAATAGGATAGCTTAAAATTAAAACAGAAAATAGCAAGTAGAAAACAAAAACAGATACTAAAAATTGAAAAAATTAAAAATATGCAATTCAAAGCCACGAATGACAAAAAAGATAGATTAATTAATCAGCAGCAAATATTGAGTTTAAAGGTGGTTATAGAGTGGGGAAGAAGATCAAGTTGGCCGTTATGGATACATAATAGGCATAAAATAGGAAAATGAAAGAAAGGATAGTGCTCCATGTGCGCCGGGTTTTTGCGAACGAAACATTTTCCTCTTCGACAACTACCTCGTCGTCTTTACTTTCCACCGGGTGTACACTATCTTCCCAGATTTCGAGCAGGTCAGCATTCACTGGCCTTCACGAAACAGTTCCTGATCGTTGACTCACGGTCTTGCTCCCATACACACCGGGCGAAGTGCAGAGTGTGGAGCAATATGAACTTAAATTCGTTTCTTTTGTCCATGACCTCGAGCCGGCGGAAGAACAGGAGCTTTTTGTAATGGTGCTTAAGATTCTCTATAATTCCTTGATCCATTGGTTGAGAATTGGCTGCCGTGTTGGGCAGAAAGTAGAGCATTTGGATGTTGTCCAAATGGAAGTAGAGAGGGTGACCAGTAAAGCTATCGAGACAATCCAGGGTGAAAACTGCCCGAACAAGGACTGGAGAACCTGCTGTTCTCCCTCAATAAGAGATTGCGAATTTACTGCTCCAGCTTCGCCCTACGTTGTCTTGAACGTGATGCCGTGGTGTTTTTTGAAATTGTCCAGCCAACAATCGCATACAATGAATTTCGGGTGGTGTATCAGCTCGGCCAGTTTAATTGCCTTCTCCTTCATCAGATCGCCGCTGACAGGCAGATTCTGCCCACTTGGTTGTTTCAGCCACATTAGCATGCCCTCATCGAACTTCGGGTTATGAGCTTGCCTTAGCTTCATGCGCTTCAATTGAACTCCAAATTTGATGGCTGCCTCGATTGCATCCTTCTTGCTGAGAATGCCCTTCACGGTGGTTCTCTTGACTTGAATCCCCCTTTTTTTGTTTATTTCTGTGGCCAGCTTAGACTGATTCGGCTCGTTCTTCATGGCATGGATGAACTCTTTCTTCTCCTTCAGCGCAAACTCAGTCCACTTGCGCTTCTGAGCTGATATTTTAGGCTACTTTTTGAACTTCACCACAGTACGACATCACAAGTGCCTGCGTGTTTAATCGAGGTACCGAAAAGTATAGTAACGACATTAGGGGGTGGCATAGTAAATTTATTTTATATGTAATTTTGGCGGAACCGAGCGCAACTGGCATAGTAGCGAGAGTGGCACCGTAGCGAGATGGCATAGTAGTGAGATTTGACTATATATATATATATATATATATATATATATATATATATATATATATATATATATATATATATATATATATATATATATATATATATATATATATATATATATATATATATATATATATATATATATATATATATATATATATATATATAATTATAAAAGTAAAAAGATTAAGGGAGATGATCTCTGGAGTGCGTGATCCGATTGCGCTGAAATCATCAGAGAACATAGATGTATATAAGGACTAGTGCAGTGATTAATTAAAGTTAAGATATCTTAAACCATTTGGCGGCGGCGAGCATTTTACGGAATTTTCAGTTACATTTTCGTTAAAACTAAGTACTGAAAATGAAAACCGATTATGTTTTATACTTGTTTATGATAAGAAACTGGAACTTATGAGCCCTATGTTGGCGCTCAAAGCCTAAAAGGAGGAATGGATTTTTTCCCGAACTTCGATTTGTCATAACAATTGGCAGAAACATTGGATCATCGTAAAATTTAAAACGTATTGCTGTTGACTAAAACTATAGAAAAAATTGTGCAGAAGACTCTATCTTGCTACGGCAGGCACGTGAAAACATCCTTCAAATCATCCATCCTCCTGAAAAACTATTGTTTTTTGAAAAAAGACTCATATTCTTGATAAATTTAAGCCTTTGTTCACCATGTCAAATAAAATATTCAAAACTTCGTGTTGCACAAGAACGGCAACTCATCACCAAAATACCTCTATTTTCAGCACTCGAAACTTGACGAGAACTGACGAACGGACATCCGATCATTATGAAATTAACAGCACAGGCTAGTATTGACTAGAATGCAGAACACCCTGAACAATCACTAAGAAAAAAAACTGGTTTTCGACCCATAACTTATGAGTCAAACATAAAATTTTAAAGAAACTCGCACAGTATTTGGATCTTACTCTAGACCTCATTTGGTAGAAATTTCGTTGAAAAATTAGAATGGAGCTGCCAGCTATTATGTTTTTTTGTCTCCTAAACCTAGTAAATTTGGTCCGGAAAATAAAGCTTTTTTCGCTGAACTTCCAATGCAGTCATGAAATCAAAACAAGGTTCGTGAAATAAATGAACTCAATTTCGTAGAAACTTCATAGAAAAATCATGAAAGGGCTGCCAGCTATGGTAATTTTTTATAATTTTTTGACATCTTTTTACTAAGCGATATTGTTATTAAATTTGAAAATGAGAATGATTCTGATATGACAATTAACAACAAATGTTTAGGTTTCGAAAATTTGAAAAGTTTTGCGGGTGGTAATCCTAAAATTCTTTTCACTCTTATAACTCTAGCGCTGTCATCCAATCGACACGAAATTCATAGGGTGGGCTTAGCTTAACGTGAAGTGGTTTTGGTATGTTTTTGGCTATGGTGCCAACACAGGGTTGTCAGCACCTGACAATATCTTAAATATTGCACTATCAAATGCTTCCATTATGTATTCATAAGCAAAGCATTTACAATAAAATAAGAAAACAATGTTTAAATTTTCCAAGTTTTAGAAATTTTTCGGATGGCAGCTGAAATTTTTGATATCTTCGGATGAAAACGAAATTCAAAGGATAGGTTGATTTTAGGTTGCTATGGTAGACTTATTGTTGCTGCGTTGGAAAAATATTGCGAGTCCTGAACATTTTCATCATTTATGTTATAAGAGATGCTGCTTTATGTAAAAAATGTTTGATATGATGCTACAAAACAGTTTATTGCATTGTTTTTATTGGGTATCAATTTTTTCCTAGCTAGTAAAAATATTTTTTAAATTTAAACCAATTTTTCCTTTAGAAACTAGATTTATTTTTATTTTGACATAAATCGATATTTCGAGGGTAATCTGCCCTCTCCTTCAGTGTCTTTTGGTCTGATCTTAAAATAACTTAGATATCTTATTTAAGGTGCTTACTTTTAAAGTATTTACTAATACTAATCATCTGCTAATTATATTGCATATTTCCACATTTTTTAAGTCACTCAAAGACAATTTCTTCGAAAATCAGTTTTCTAGCGATTCTGATGCGCTAGAATTTTTTTTTATTTTAACTTCAAGCGAGAAAAATTGTGTGAGATATCTGAATTCCAGACAAAAACAACATATTCAAGTATTTCCATTTAATTTTAGAAATTTGTAACATTTTCATATCACTTCACTCCAATTCTTCCGCGTCAATTCAACTCAGGAATGAGCCCTTCATGCAAGAGAGCGTTACATCACAAAGCTCGCTTCGATTTCAAGGCTTACCCAATTATTTCGAGCTATTTACCTGACAAGTAACGCACAGGGCTATTTAGGTGCTTTTCAAATCTAACACATACCTCGGACCTTTTGAATTTTAATCTATATTCACTTTTCATACGAATTTCACATGAATTTTCCTACCGCCTCCCTGACGATAATTCATCAGGATCAGTTCAAGGAGCACAGAAATAATTGTTGCCAGTTGACTTGTGCGGAACGATAACCTCAAACTCTCAAAACTAATTCAAATGAAATGCGCTAATGTACGAATTAGATTCAACTTGCAAAACGTTTCTTCGAATTTCAGTAGTAGCACTTGAATCCCAATTGTTCGACTAAAATGATGTAATGCGCCATTAAAACCAGGTCAGTTGTAATGAATGTGAACGCATTGCAAGCTGATATAAAGGATGATATTCCCACAAAAATATATCTGAGAGTGTTACGTGACTTTTTGAGTTGGAGTCGTATAGAATCGTGGCTGCGTTCTCAGTAACGATTTAAATCATTTCTATGAAATGAATAGAACTTACTCTACTGAAAATTCGGAAAATTTACAGGTGAGCAGGAAGAGAAGTAGTAGTTGAAGTGTCTTAGTACTTTTAAAGTTTCACTAGGGCTTTGACTTGGAATTGTGGTTTTTATGTTAAGAGATGTTCAATGTCAAGTTTGCACGAGGTTCCAATTTGTATAACATAAATTCGATGGGCTTAGCATATTAAAAAGTTCGAGGACAATAAGGCTATTGAAAATGTAATTTGACGGAGGTGCTCAGTTGCCTATTTGGGCCATCATTAAGCCAGCACTGGTACTCAGCGGCAAGTAGGACCAAATTCATGACCGTTAACCATCAAATCAACTGGCAAAATTTAAAATAAAAAAATCGTCGAGAATTTATTGTAGTGTACCTACCTTCCCTTTCATTGAAGTATGATAATATGGGATTTATAATCTACTGAAAATATTATCCTTTGTCAGCTTCACATTCAAACATACTCGCTTGTGCAACAGAAAATAATTAAGCTTATTCAGTATGAAGAAATTCTGCGAAAAATACATAGTCTAATCTGTAAATAATCTGCAAACTGATTTACGTCACAAAAGCTTTCCACATATTTCATAATCAATAGACAAAAGATTTTTCAATTTCCTGGACTATTTCCTGTAATTCGCATCTTACCACTACTCCCAAACAAATTCTTTTCGAAATCAATTTCAATTATTTTACTCACCTCGTAAAAATAGAACGAATTGATTGCATCCTCCGTGCCATTCCCAGTGGTGCCAGTTGTCCCTAAGTGGTTGACGGAGGATGTGGTCGTCGAAACCGACGTGGTCGTTTCTATCGTCGGATTTGAGGTAGGTGCCAGCAGTACTTGAGACATCGACGGCGTGAAATTCACATCGAAATCGGAATAGTGTTCGGGAGCGTAGGAGACTGTTTCGTAAGGACCCGTCTGATTGTTCTTACGACGAGTGGAGCTCGTCGTATTCGAAATGCCCGAACCCATTGAGAAATTCCCCGATGATGACGGTAGCATCACTCTAGAAAATATTGTCCTTGAAGCGATTTGTGTCTTTTCACTTAATTCACAACAATGAGCACGGTTTCGATTTCGTACTTGTTGGTCTCGGATATTTATTGGGTTTAATGCAGATTTGCAGATTTTACACGACTTATGGGAAACGTTTATTAGTAATGAACAAACATTTAAGCTATAATGGAAAAGGTGGTATGTTGACGTGGTTTCGATATCTTCCGCATCCGTGATTTCAGCATGTTTTTCCCTGCGTTGGTGACTGTGGCTGAGATAATGATGCTGATGATCTACCGTATTTGGAGCATCACAAAAGTCTTCAGGGAAAATTGAAGTGCTCTTCTCTGATTTAGTGCGCGTGTAAGTTCTCTTGTTGGTAGATGCTGCTGTACTGTCTTCGCGGATAACAGGCCGCTTGAGATTTCGACACATGTTTCCATTGCTGTCGAGAATCAAACTGTAAAGCTTTTACATCGTTGAGAACGAATTTCACTTTTCACATTTGATTCGATGTAATCCTGAAATAAAAGAAGAAAAAAGACAAAAATTTAATCCCTTCGTTTCTTCTTCAAATTTTTAAATTGTGAATGCTAAGAGCCAAAAATTAAACAAACGTTCGATTAATTTTTTCATCAATCATTCCATACTATAAGATTTAAACTGTCGCAAAAGATTGTTGGTTGGATGCCCACTTTTACTGATACTCTTTTTCTAATTTTGAATAAGCAAATTAATTACAAAACGAATGTTTCATATTATTCAACCGTTATTTTCGGGTTACTTAACCGTTATTTTCGGGTTGAACTCAAAGTTTGGATAGAGATGGGCTAGAACTGACAACCATTCCAACCAAAAGTCTTATTTTTGTGCTTTAAATTATTCTAATTGCACTGAAATCCATGGTAGTTATTTAGATTGATTCAAATAACTTAGTTCAGATGGAAAACCAAATTGAATCAAATCAAATCAAACCTCTTGAGCATCGAAAAATAGCTACCGAACGTTTTAAGGTTATTCACATCATCAACACCCTCACAGAGATACACATACTGTCTCACCATAATCGACCGTTTCACACGTTGACCTGAAGCAATTCTTTTAGCCAGCATAACTGCCAAGGACTGTGCTACCGCTAGATTTGGAGTTCCCCAATACACTGACACCGACCAGGGCAGACAATTCGAGTCAGCGCTCCATGCTGAGCTGGCTCGACTCTTGTGCTTCGATCGTAATCGTACCACAGCATACCACCCTCAGGCCAACGGATTCCTAGAGACATGGCATTGTACTCTAAAATCGGCTATCATGGCTCACAACGATGCGTCTGGACTAGAACACTTCGACTAATTCTGGCTTTAGATCCCTTATCCGAGAAGAATTCTCAGTATCACCGGCACAACTCCTATATGGAGAAAACTTGGTTCTTCCTAGTGATTTTCTTCAAGAAAATCCTAATAGGATTAGTCAAACCGACTTACCCTCCGAAATTTCGGCTACAATGGCAAAACTTCGGCCGGTTGATGCGAAACACCACACAACACCGAAGATATTCATCAAACAAAGAATATTACCTCTTTTAACTTTCTACACGTTATGAGGGCTTTTTCTAATTTCCTAACTACCAAAACATTCAGCATTACCTCGAAAAGCCACCTCACTGCAAAAAAGATAACTTCTCATGAGCTTTTCTTTTTTCTATCAGCACATTCTATAGTTCACCACGTTAACTACAAATGAGGAATAGAATTTCTGCACTAGTGAATTTACTGGTACAGGCGTGTTGTTGTTTGCAATGCATATACTCTATTCTCTGCTGGATAGAGGAGCAAAAAAACATGCCTATTGTTCTTAAAACAAACATACAAACGTCAGGCTCCTAATATGCTTACTGACTCACTGATTCTATTTTTGTGGTCGTATTTTAAAAACCCCGTAGCTCTTATCTGCTCGCCTTATGGACTTAGTGATTCCAGATTTAAATCTGGCGATTGCCAGACTATCACAAAGTTTTTCAGATACCCAGATTCTTTTAAAAATTTCCAGATTTTTTTACACTTGTACTGAAACTTTTATATTATAAATGTTTAGGTTAGGTTAGTGAAGAAGGCTGCCGGGAACGCGGCCAGCGTAAGGCCACCCTCATAGACAATTACACGCGTTCACACTTACAGCCATGGCACTGGCGGGATTCGAGCCCGCAGGCACCGTAGCACGCGACTTTTGACGCCTTACCAAGCAGAGCTAATGTTTAAGTAAAAGTTTTAAAAAATCACATACCGCAAATCAAAATGTCAAACAAAAAGCTACAGAGTTTGAAAAGCTCAGCCTGTGGCTAGCCCTTTGTCGAATTATACAATTAAATAAGCCCCAAAAATAGTTTGGCTTAATTTGGAAATAACAAAATTAACGAAAATAATATTGAATAATTATATTCAAAGGGATTACTTGGAGAAAACCAAAATAGAAGAGGTTAATTTTTAATTGAAATGTAATTTTTACCATAGGATATCCTTTACTAGAGGGCTGCAGTGAATGCTTAGTTAAATGGACTCAAAGATTATATTTTAGTATTTAGAACGCACTGTTCAAAATTATATTGTGCTTGTGAACGAAATATGTCAGTATCAGTTTCATGGATCCTGAAAATGTTGTTTCGAAAAGACAACCTTTAACTATCGCACTTTGGCAATGTTTCACAAACTTAATAAAAACATCAGAATTGCAGAATATAGACTCACAATGATGGGGGATGAGAAATATTGAATTCATCGATTTCGAAACCGGCAATGCTAAGTTATTTTGGAAACAAGTGGCAACAATTGAATCATGAGAACGCAAGTCTGCTATTCCAATTTTGAGTACTTTTGCTTTTCACCTATTATCCTTACCCAATTCTTCCGAGTGTGTAGAAAGAACTTTTTATCGAATAAATCTCAATGAACGAAAAAACAAACAATCGATTACAAATAAATGCTCTAAATGGCATACGTTTGCGTAGATAATATTTAAAATCAGAAATGAAACTTATGTAGGTATAGAATTTACTGAAACCCTTAAATCAAAAATATTTTCGGAAAATATATATTAAAACATAATCATAGTACGCTGATAATAAGTATTATGAATTATTTTTTTGTCATGCTTTATTTTTTTTTTGCTGAAATAAATGGTTTTTATTCAAATGATCTCGTTTTTACTGAAAAGTCACGTTTTTTATTGAAACTAAAATCCCAAGGTTTCTCCAGATTTTCTGAAAAAACTGCTCAAGACTCTCTGTATTTTTTCCTGGCTTGTAACTGTAATCTAAACAATCCGGTTCGGTTGAGTTCGGTTTGCCAAAAACGTTTCAATACGTTACCGTTGTTCCTCACTCAATGGCAAAGCTATTGTGAATCGATACGGAATTGAATGACATTGGAAATTCAATGTCAACGAAGCAGGTTAGTCGTCCCAAGTCCATTCAACGAACAAAACTATGATAGATGAGTGTTTGAATAGATCCATGATAATACCGGATGAAAAAGTAAACAAAAGTTTATGGTCCAGCCGATGAAACCATAATTGTGAAGGTGTATTGTCTTTCCTTTTCAATGTCAAGTTTCATGAATACCACACAAATATTCTATATGACCGCTATAGGAATTCTCGACATGAAAATGAAGTAGTGAAAATGATTCCTGGCAGTTGCGGCGCATATGTGACTGTTTGTTATTCATCGCATGTATTATTATTGCCGTTCACCTCATATGTTATTATTGTTCTTGATTTATGTTAGGAAACTAATGTTTATAGGGATATAATCGAAATTTAATACATATTTCCGAAAATGTATAGAATGACTTCAAAATTGAAGCTTCATAAGATGAAATACATACTTACATACATACATATATGCGAAGTGTCAGTGCCTGATACGTTACAGACATAATCACGAGCAGACGTTTATTGCGGAAATATTTTGATTTTGACGTTTGAGCATATTTACAAAAAACTTAAAAATGCTTAGTACGGATAGCTTCGTCAGGGGAAAATTTGAAAGTTACTTTGGAAATTGCTGGGGAATAAAGACTGCTTATGCTGTTAATTTCGTAAACTTTCTCCATTTTACACAGAACGTCCGAGAATAGAACTGTCGAATTCCTAGTTGTTTAGTGACTTTTTCTAAAGCCATGCAATTGCTGTTTCAGACTTGAATCAGCAAGTGAAAAAAGTCTGTCGTAGGTTAAAGGTTAAAATTGCAATGCCCCGATATTTTCCAATAGAATTTCTACCGCCATTTTGAATTCGGGTTTGACATACAAGAACTCCAGATACAAGTGACCTATTAAACAATATAAGCCGAACATGTACTAGCAAGAAAAGTGAGAGGGAGAAGATCAAGTCAGGTATGGTTTTGCATATTGCTTCACCAGACATTGCTAAATGGTTCAAATAGGCGAAAAGGCAAACCTTTTGGTTCTCGCCTGGAAATTACTAAATCGACTAGAAATTTCAAGTTCTGAAGGTCCTTCTGAATGGTCTCGCACGAAAAATCTGAAAATTTTCTACCCGACTCCAGCACAGTCTTTCCCCCTATTTAAGAATATAGGAGTATCCACAAGTTTTTGTGATGACCAAAAAATTACTTCTGATGCTTGTCTGTTGATGCGATTACTAGGCGTGTTTTTTTGCTCCTCTATCCAGGAGAGAACAGAGTATACGCATTGGGAACAACAACACTACTGTACCAGTGAATTCACTAGTACAGAAGTTCTATTCCTCATTGTTAGTTCACGTGCTGAACTATAGAATGTGCTGATAGAAAAAAGAAAAGCTCATGAGAAGTTATCTTTTTTGCTGTGAGGTGGCTTTTCGAGGTAATGCTGAATGTTTTGGTAGTTAGGAAATTAGAAAAAGCCCTAATTATGTGTAGAAAGTTAAAAGAGGTAATTTTCTGTTAGTTCTTTTTGTATTTTCTTTCGATTGTGGTACTTTATACTCGTTATTTTCTCCCTTTATTTTCAGCTGTTTTGTGCTATCACAGCGAATACAGCAACCTATGTCAGTCTTAGCGACTGCCCTGATGTTTTAGACTAGATCGTTCTTTTTGCGGCATAGATCTATTCTGTTCTGTATCGGAAGAAAAAAACGCACCTAATATGTTAATTGGAAATTATTCTTTTTCTTTGGTTAATGTGGAGTCTTCACTTTCAGTAGCTAGTACTGGCTGAATTAACTGTATTCGAATAATAAACGGTCAAGTTGCTGGCGTTAGCATTTCAAATCTCTTTTTGGCATATTTTTATGACATTTCAAGCAACATGCTACACACATTCTACATCATTCTACAATGAAAAAGCACTGACACTTCAAAACAGTCAAATTGCCAAAATGTCAGTGTTGTCATATTTGTGCGTTAGAGCTACCAAGCTCAGAACTGCCATAAAATGGAAAAAGTTTCCTCTTCAATGAATTGTAGATCTGAAAGACAAGGTTAATTTTATGCAATTTAAAAGATAACACAAAAAATTTCGCATAGAACTCTCAACCTGCACCTGCCGATGATCAGCTTCACCAGGAAGATTGCCCAGCTGTCCAACGTCAACAAATATCTTTTAACACTCAACTGCTTCCTCCGCTATCTCCTGCAGCTGCTTCACCTCAGACCTTTGGGCTGCTACAACCTTGCAGCCTTCAAATCCAAAGTCAACCTCAGCGCGATGTATGTCAGATGCTCACACGCGGCCAGCGTGCTAACCTGCAGCTGCAACTACACCAACAGCATGAACAGTATGAACAATCATTGCAGCAACAACGTCAACCTCAACAGCAACATCCACTACAGCAACAACAACAACAACAGAACCAGATACAACAGCACGCTCTCGTGACCGTGAGCGAACCTTTGGTGAATTTGGTTGCTGACAGGATGAGCCTTTCAACTCCTGCTGCATCATCTCCTGCGTAAACTCAGACGTCTTATGCTGACGTACTCAGTCAGCCTGGAGCATCTAGAGGACTATCTGAGCCCCATACATCACTCCCTTGCTTGGAAGTAATGGTCCCACCCCTGAAAGTTTTCATATCACGTTTCGCTTACAGAACTACTGCCGACGAAGTTTTAGCATACATTACAGCTAAGCTCGGATACACTCCCTCGTTGCTAATGTGTAGGAAACTCACTCGTGACAACCTCAATCACCAGCTGATCTCTTCTTTCTGCATCACTGACGCATTCGGAACCTCTGATTTGCTGAAGAAGCATTTCTGGCCCGCTGGTGTTTTTGTCAAAGAGTTCGTAAAAACAACCTCTGGAAATTTTCATCGGTAACCGGTGACAAAAAATCGTACTTAGAGCGTAAGGTTAACCTTAAAGTTTACTACCAAAACGTTCGGGGGTTGAGGACCAAAACCAATGAGCTTAAAATTTTCTCAACTATCGGGTCTGACGACATACTATGCTTAACCGAAATCTGGCTGACAGGGGATGTATTCAATAATGAAATTTTACCTCTTTTTACTGTCTTCCGCAAAGATCGTGATCGCTCAGCCAGTGGTTTATCTGACGGCGGCGGTGTTTTAGTTGCTGTTCGCAATACACTTAGCGTGTCTTCCTGTACCGATTTCGTGCCTTCTCCGCCTGTTGAATGTACCCTTGTTCGTATATCCGTTACTCCATCTACTGCGTTACTTGTATCCTCGATTTATATCCCATGTAACAGTCCTATTGTAGTTTATAAACGTTTTTTCACGGAGATTTCCCCCTTTCTTAACACTTGCTACCCCTCTTTTTTCGTTCTTTTATGTGGTGATTTTAATATTCCCAGCTTAGTCTGGGAAATTTTATCGAGGAGCAATATTTCTCTAGCTACATCTTCTTTTTTCTCTCTTTGCTCTTTTCCACAATTGAATAATGTGCCTAATGTTAATAACAGAATACTTGATTTTGTTCTTACTAACTCTCCTCTGTCGTCTGTTCGTTTATGTGCTGCTCTGTCATCTTATGTCAGTCCTGATCCTCACCATCCACCTCTTGCTATAGAACTTTCCTTCATCTCATTCCCTAAAAATAAAAATACCTCTGCGCTGCGTTATAACTTTGCTAAAGCTGACTTCACTTCCATGTCCAATGTTATTAATGCTGCTAACTGGTTTGCTTTTTTCAGAGGTCTAAGTGTTGATGATGGCCTTTATGCGTTCTATGATTTCTTGTCTAATATTGTTTTCTGTCACACTCCCACTTTTCGTGTTCGCAGAAGTATTGATCCGCCTGGGCTAACTGTTGACGTGATGCGTGCTCTTAAAACCAAAAGCGAGGCGCGTCGTAGATTTCGAAGCTCCGGCTTGGAGGCTGACTTACTGAGATACAGAAATTTACGCTCGTACGCTAAAAAGATGGTTAAAGATGCGATGAGCGCTTATCATGCCCACATTGAAGCCTCTATATCATCCTGTCAACAGAAACCCTTCTGGTCCTATACCCGTTCCCTTAAAAAAATCTCCCTCTATCCCTTCTCTGATGCACCTTAATGATTTGTCTGCTTCCTCGCTTAAAGAAATATGTGAGCTGTTTGCTCATTTCTTTTCTTCTGCTACCTCTCAACCTAATCCATCTTTCTCTGCTAATATTCCCTCTCTAGATGTTGATAATTGTTGTTTGTTTTTAATGAACCCGTTAGAGGTCGAAGGTTTGCTTGCTAACCTAGACAGTAGCACCAGCTGCGGACCCGACGGTTTACCTAATATATTTGCAAAGTCATTGTCATCACCCTTGTGTGTTCCTTTATCTGCCCTCTTTAACCTTAGTATTGCTTCCTGTGCGTTTCCTTCTTCCTGGAATTCAGCAAATATTTATCCCATCCTTAAAACCGGAAATTCATCCTGCGTCTCCAATTATCGTCCCATATCCCTTCTATCTTGCTTCAGTAAGCTTCTCGAAAAAGTTGTTTACAACAGGGTTTACCCTCTAATTGAACCTCTTCTCGCTTCTGAGCAACATGGTTTTGTCAAAGGTAGGTCAACAGTTTCCAACCTTCTTTCGTTCACCAATACTGTTGCCTCCGTTATCGACCACCAAAAGCAAGTGGATGTATTATATACAGACTTTGCCAAGGCTTTTGACTTAATGGTTTCAATATTTCGGGTCAGCTCCGTTGCTGGTTTTCCTCATACCTTCGTGATCATGCTTGTTTTGTAACGTTTCACTCTTGTTATTCTTCCCCCTTTTATCCTACTTGTGGTGCCCCGCAAGGGTCAATTCTTGGTCCTCTCCTTTTCCTCCTGTTTATTAATGATCTTGCTTCTCCCTTCAACTCTCCGTGTGTCTTGTACGCTGATGATCTGAAAATTTTCAGGGTGGTTGAGTCAGTGGATGACTGCTCCCAGCTGCAGGATGACCTGTCTGCTCTGGGTAACTGGTGCTCTGTCAACTGTATTTCACTTACCGTTGCGAAATGTTTCGAGATGTCCTTCACATGTAAATTATCCCATATCACGTTTCCCTATTCTATCCTTGGCTCTTCCCTCCATCCAATTGATCATTTCATGGACCTTGGTGTTGTGTGTGACACTGGCAATTAACATTTGATGTCCACATTTTGCGTGTCACATCCAAGGCCTCGCGCTTGTGCGGCTTCATTCTAAGAGCGTCCAGACCTTTTACTGATATTTCCTCGTGTGTACGCCTGTACATCTCCTTCGTGCGTAGTGTCCTCGAATATTGTTGTCAAATTTGGTGTCCTCATTATCGTTTCTTAATTGATGCTGTTGAGTCTGTACAACGTAAATTTACTCACTCACTATTCCTCAAGTTCCGTATTCCCTACTGTGAGTATTCCCGTATTCCCTACTGTCGTGAGTATTCCGTATTCCCTACTGTCCTTGAAATCCATACCCTTATTTCACGCAGAATATATTTCGACGAATGTCTCCTATATAAAATGGTAACTGGTTCTATTACTTATATCCCCAGAGCGTAGTTTTCTGTGCGTGACCCGGTGCATTCTACCAGGTCTGCATTTATCCTCAAAGTACCATTAGCTCGTACTCATACATATTTTTACTCTCCTCTTTTACGCTTGCATAGGCAACATAATTCTTTGAATATTGGTCTTCTTCCGCCTTTGTTACGGATTTTTAAAAATATGTTAAGAGGATGCGTTTTATCGTATGAAATAAAGTAACTCTTTGAATTTTTGATGTCATATCTGTGTTGAATTATGATTAAATTTCACCGCCTTATTATACTTTGTTTAGTTTTAATTTTTAGTTTCTTTTCTTTTTATATATAAGTTTATTCCTTGTCTAATCTTTAATTGGATTTGTATCTGTTGATTTGGACAATAAATAAATAAATAAATAAATAAGTGCATTCAACTTATCCTTGGTATGATCGACGTAGAAATATTATTTATACATGCCGTTACTTACTTTTTCACAGTACATGTAAATACGTACTGTTGTAAAATAAAAATATGAAACAAGTAAAGTTAAAGCATAAAATTTATATTAAAAAAGTATTGTTTTCTTATTACTTATTCATCCTCTAGATGTAAACATAGAGCTGAATTCGAATCGAAGTTCAGCCAAATTGTACACCCAAACACTTTGAATTCACTAACATTTTTTAATTCTTGCTTGAATCTTCATCATTCAATTATCCCGAACTATGCACCACAAACTTTTTTAACTGTCCAGCCCACATTGGATCAGGGCCGGAAATCTCCAAAAAAAAAAACCTCAGAAATTACTGATGCTGCCGACCGATTTTCATAAAAAATAATAAAGATTTGTGCCCTCTAGCGAACAGCAGAAGACACATCGAAGTGTTTTCTTCGACAATGGCCGTTTTCAGTGTCGATTGCCGATGAAAATGTTATTCTTGAAAGGAAAAAAAAACTTACGCAGGAAAACCAGGAAGGAGTTTCCATGAGTTATGTTACGAAACTCTTCGTTACGAGTGCGTGGATGAGTGTGTTGTGGAGCTGTAGCTCTTCAACGTAAACAACAGTACTCAAAGAAAAGTTTTCGCTACTATGCGTCACGAGAAGGATTTATGACGGAATGGCGTTTTGCCAAATAGTGTCTACTTGCCGGAAATAAATGGCTGTAGGATTCATTCGGGACAACTTATACAATAAATAATATACTGACAAGGGAAATGCAAAAAGTTCCCATTACGGTTTTATTTATTTAAATTTTCATTTAGTTGATGCGACCGATGCTGGATGTGTATTTCGGTTGGCAATGTTTTCAGAGAATTTCCGGTATTTGGATTTTATCTCAATATCTCATCCATGAAGAAACTTTGAGATTTCAATTAAGGTAAGCGTGTGTGGGAGTCACGATAAGAAGCTCATGGAAAAGCTAGTGGGAATGACCAGATTTAGATTCGAGCGAAAGAGTTTTCGTAATCGTAATTTCCGTTTGACATTAAGGTTTGACAAATTACTGGATAGTCCCAGTTCAATTATAAATCCCTAAGAATTGATCTGGCACTGGACTATAAAGTCATTCCTACTCCTTTACTCGATTCCTTCACATTCTTTCAAGTGTTATTGAATCATAATGTCTGACTGTCTCACGAATAATTTTAATGATTTTCCATTCGGCGAAAACTCATCGAAGAGCAGCAATTAACCCAATTCGAGTGTACTGAGCGTGCTCACGTTCTCACCTTACCGTTAACCCAAATTGCCTGACTGCTCCCTTGGCGATGTTTTCACTGTCGTCGCATCCTACCCGAAAAAGGATTGCCTTGTCTGGAAATGATAAATTGTCTGTATTTATTTGGTAAAGGTTGAATGTTGTCGAAGCTAACGTCTTTCGCTCATTGCCAGCCAGGATTTCGGGGACAAAACGAAATGGAGATAAATACGACAGATATCAGCGATGAAAGTTTCCAAGCCTCTACGGACAAGTTCGTGAAGGCAGTATGAGTTATCTGATGCAATTGCTCTGAAAGACCGATAGGCCTTCAGCAAATTTTCGAGGGTATAATTAAATTCGAATTATGTTTTTTTGAATAAAACGTTGGCGAATTAGTCTTTTTTCATGCTCTTGAGTATTACACATTACAAGCTGGAGGGATGACATTGCGTTTTTTGTGTTAACGAGTTTAATTACCCTTTGGTGGATAATTCCAGGACGCAATGCTCGATTCATGAGAACAATGGATTTTACCGTTCGAAATGTAAACGGAGACGTTCAGCGGCTGAGGCTGAACGCTTAAGCGAGCTCGGTGTTCATCGACCGTGTCATCTGCAAACAGTGTCTACTAGTTCAGCCCAAAGTCAAATAAACCCCAGGCGCACAATGAACTCAATTGGCGGTGTCTGCTGGCTTGTCAATTCTTTGAAATTCCGCTCCTCTGCAAAATACAAATCGAGCCCTCGTTCAAACAACGTTACGTTAATAATTGTTTGTGTCGGTGTATTTAGCATCTTGACTCTTCTTCTAGATTGTTTGGAAACTACCTGAACTACCTAGCGACAAGCTTCTGTCGAAAGAGCTCTTCTATTTTTGGAGTCCTAAAGGTTATCGAGGCTATTACGTGAGTAAAAATAATTTTCTTCAAGTTTGTGAAAAATTACCTCTTTCACTTTTGTTCTCCAACGCTTTATTGGGTTTTCGTTTCGAAATCGATGAAAGTCAATGCGAAATGTGTTTTGTTTCCAGACGAAAAAGTGGGTAATTTGTAAAGAGCAATGGTAGTGCCAAATGATCGAAGGGAAAGTGAAACAATTCGGCTGACTAGAAGTGCTGATTTATTATTGTGATTGTGCTTGATTGAAAAACGGATTAAATTAGGATTCTATGGCGTGATTCAAACATTAGACAGTCGTAAATTTGTGTGTAAATTACATATTATAGACAGTCGTAAATTTGTGTGTAAATTACATATATATCAGCTTTTTTGGGCGTAGCTCTTGTCAATACAATTATTTTCAAACAAGTTTTGCAATCACAGTTTTGATATGACTGTGTTTGACTGCTTTACAGCTACATGACTGTGCTTAAAAGCTAGTTAACTAGAACGAAGACGAGCTCCGTACAATAAACTAACAAGAGAATATCTAACTTATGATCTGCATAATTTTCGGATAACATTGCACTGAAAAAGCTTCAAACTCCACGGAATACATCTAAACGCGAACCAACATCTGCATCAAACCGCCTTTTACAGCCTCATTCTGCAAATTTTTGCATATTATTTTGCAGCTGTCACGAAACTATCTAATATTTGCAAACATTCAAGATGTATTGCTCAAAATTCATCATGTGCTTGTACATTCGCAATTCAACTAATAAGTACTCAAACTCTTTCATTTTAATTAGATACGTCAATTACCCTCGCAAATTCTGACTAAAAGCGCTAAATCGAAAGTCAACTCGGCCGGCCAGCCGGTCGGCAATTTGACTAGATCATGCAATTACATTAGCACGCGGCCCCGAAAATAACGACGATGTCACAAAATCAAAACGAAAAGCCGTTTGGATGAATGAACTTTAGTTTACTAATGCCATCTCAAACAAAATTAAATATTCGTTGCGTACTACCTTCAAACTTTCGAGCATAATCATTTGGCTTTTATTGGCGTTTACTTTCCACTTAAATTAAAGGCTCTGCGTCCATTAAACGCAATAAAAACTGACGATTTGAATAAAACGCCTTATTACCGCTCCAGGGGTGTAAAATATACAATGGCGAATTTCTCTCATATTGAGTCTCGAAATTCACGATCAACACAAATCCTAGGAGCACTAGCAAATCTATCATCTGTTCGATGGATAGATAGATACATACCTATATATGTACATCTACCAACTACTATCGCGGATACGGTAAGTGACTTTACGTGCAGACGGAAGTGCTGGGATTCTCGCTTAAATTACCACTTCATTGAATTGAAACGAGAGCCTTTCGATGAATCTTAAATTGCTACTTTATCAAAGTTTCGTTGTGCCGACGAAGACATTGGAAACCGACTACCTACTAAAGATAGAGATAAAAAAATTTAGTAAAATATTGGGTTTATTTAATATTCTCTTTTTTGTATAAACAAAAGACGCGAGTTTATTTAACAATGAAATAAAATATATTCAATTTTATTTCCTATTTAAGTCTAGCACATTCGACTTTATTTCAGGTAATTTACAGATTGCCTCTCTTTAGAAGTTTGGTTGTTTAGATGGGACCCAGTTATCCAGCCAAATTTCGATATTTTTGATAGAAGTGAGCTATGTTCCAGAAAGGACTGACTGATTTTAGGCATCGAATAAATGCCATAAACTAAAACTGAATACCTACTGTCACACTCGTCCAATGCAAGGAGTGTCAAGGATCGGACCTTAGGGATATGCGAAACCGTAGGAACAAACTTAATTGTGGTTTAAAAACAATATTGACTTTGTTCTGCTATTCAGGAAGAATATAATGAAGTTGCTAAACAGTTTTTACATTGAGACAACCGGCGACAATTACATTAAGGCAACCGGTTAGAATATAATCCGCAAACTGAAAAAATTCTTCGATTTCGTCTTCTTCAATTGATTGTCTACGATTAGTTTTCCCCTCTTGTTGACTCCCGTCTGAACGAGCAGCAACATTGCTTTAGAAAAGATCACTCAACTACCACGAATTTGACAGTCCTAATCTAAAGCGTAATTTAGACACGAAGATCTGGTCGTCGCCTTGGTTGCAGATATGCGATATCTGCGACCAAATTCATTGTCTGCGGGCTAGTCTCAGATCTAGTTTGTTCGCAGATATCGCAAGTCTCTAATTAAGTCAGCAACCAGATCTCCGTATCTATGGTCCGTTTAAGACGTGCTGCGTAAAATGGATAAAAAATGGATCAAATTGATCCAGTCTTGACAGACTTTAGTAAAGCTTTTGACAGACTTAACCACTCTTCTTTAATTTTAAAGCTTCAGAAATTCGAACTTGCCGGATCTTTACTTAGCTGTGTGACATCTTACCTTCGCAATCGAACACAATTGGTAAAATTTCAAGGACTTTGTAGAAAAATATTTCTGCTACCTCTGGTGCACCACAAGGTAGCCATCTTGGCTCACTTCTTTTCAATATATTTATTTACGAGCTACCTAGCGTCCTAGCAAATATACCTCATCTACTTTATCTAGACGATCTCAAAGTTTATTACATTATTAAATATAAATCCGATGCACTCTTTCTCCAATCTAAAACTCGATTCATTTGATCATTGGTGAAATGATAACAAGCTCTCTCTCAACATTGCTCAATGCCAGGTTGTAAGTTTTTCCCGAAAATGCACGGTCTTACATAACACGTACTGCCTCGGCAATAATTTGTCTGCTTGAGTTGATAACGTTCTTGACCTTAGTGTTATCTTGAATGAGAAACTCCGATTCACCTTATATTATGATAAAATACTTTTCCTTGCGAACAGACAGGTAGGCTTCATTCAAAGATGTGCCAAGGAACTTCATAGCCTACGGGTCACAAGATTCTTATACACCTCACTTGTACGCCCCATTCTCGAATATGCTTCCATTTATTGAAAGCAACAGTAACACACTCGAGTCCATACAAAAGCAATTCTTACTTTTCGCATTGACAGAACTATGCAACCTTTACGATTTTAATGCCCTTCCTCTTTATGAGTTTTGACCGGGTCATCTAAACTTAATGACACTTGCATTCAGAGGAAAGATGATTTCGGCCTGCTTCACATTTGCTTATCACCACCGCCAAAGAGCATGAGAAGAGCTACAAAGATTTATCACGAAAAACTGCATAAACCTACATTTCTTCGACGAACGCACACACTTTGGCACAGTTCATAGCTATGTCCTAGATATAAAGCTTTCGCAAAACTTCAAATATAACATGTGAATAACTGTCCTCGATGAACTGTCGTCTGACCAAAAGCCAGTACTCTTCATCATAGAAGATGTTTTCATTAGTCACTTCAAATGATGAAGACAAGAAATTAGAATGCTTTTCGAGAAGCAATAGCGAACGAACATTTAGAAAAAACACTCGTAATCACGAGTGACATTAACAAAGTAATCAACATTCTGTCTGAAAAAATGAAAAAGCGAAATAAAACAACACGATTTAAACTGCGACAAAAAGACACCACCCTTTCGAGCTCCCAAGAGACATATAAGATCTCTAAAAGAAGAGGAACAGAATTTGGAGAAGAGCTAGACGTACGGGTAACGTAAGAACGGAAGCAAATCGGCTCAAAAGCACTATAAGCTGTCGGATCATGCAGTTTTGCAACGACAAGTAGGGTGTTTTTTTGCAGAGCATGGAACACGAGGATAACAATTATTAGCACATTACCAAATATTTTCACCACAAATACCAAATTGTTTTCTCCTTATACATAGCGAAATAGAGGCATTTGTTAAGGCTCTGGAGTTTTGATTTCAAGAAAACCACACTTCAGAGGACGATGTTGGAAAAAAAAGTTTCTGAGTCTATAGACCGAGTCTCTCGAATCAGACTAACCAACCACGAAGAGGTTAAACAACTTATGAGTGAACTCAATAACGAAAAACCACCTGGACCTAACTTAATTAGAAATTGTTGGCTGGTGCAACACCCAAATAGTACACTGACTAGAATCAATGCTATCATATCATAAATGCTATTTTTTGAACAAGGTGCTTTTTTGAGGTCTGGAAAGCTTTCCTGTGCTTATAATAGACTTTCACGTCCCATAAAATTGAGTTGACCCATCCACTGTAGGAAATATTGCTAAGTGTCCTCCTTTTAAATGACTAAATGAGATAGTCGAGGAAAAATCCAATATCCCGGAGGTACAATTTGACTCCAAGCTACTTCGCTCCACTGAACTCCAGCTTGCTAGGGTGGTGCAGGAACTAACAACCAACTCTCTACAATGCGGATAATAGAAAATATATGTATACGATGATCTACAACACATCAAAGCAAGCAGAAGCTGTATCTTCAAAGCTCACATTGACTCGCTATTGAAATATTTTCAGAAGTGGAAAATCCAAATAAACGGCGAGAAGACGCAAGTTATCTTCGTAGCAATACGATAAAGACAACAACCATAATAACTAACAGTCGACAACCATACGATAAACAGTAGAAGATCCACCTCGCTCAGGACGTCCCATTGAATTTGACGATAGGGCATTAAAAAACCTGGTGGAAGCGGAACCAACTTTAACCGTGCATATGATTGCAGGGAGGTTAAAGTCTTCGCATAGAACTACATATTTGGTGTAGATTCAAAAAGTATTCAATGAGGTAAGTACACTGAAAAAAATCCACATGGTGACCAGAGCCATGTAACATAGCGCATTATTTCTGGCCCCATACGCTATGTACATAGTACTCTGAGCTATGCAATATGGCTCCCAGCGCCATAATGTCAGAATCTACATAGCGCGTGGTCCTATGTAACATGGCGCAGCATTTATGGTCCCACACGCTATGTACATAGTGCCCTGAGCTATGCAGTATGGCTCCCAGCGCCATAATTACATGCCACAGAAATTATGGCCCCACACGCTATATTACATAGTGCCATGAGCCATGTAATATGGTTCATGGCACTCCAATTATAACTCGCAGCCATGCTGTATGAGCTTGGGTCTACATAATTGACTCATTTTGAACTGAAGTACTGGCTGCGACATTTTCGATACTTCGACCGGTGAATTTTCACACTGGAGCAGGAACATTCAATAGTGAGTATGTTGACTCGAATTTATGTTTGGTGAAATTTATATTTGGTGCACTGAAAAAACACAGCGCCAGACGCCATGGTTTATAGATTTCTGGCGCCATGTACATGGTCGATTTCAGTCGATTTGTGATAAAATTTAGCGCCACACGCCATAGTACATAGTACATCCTATGCTTATAGCCCTCCACGAAATGTACGATAGCCCTCCACGCCATGTACTATAGCCCTCCACGCCATGTACTATAGCCCTCCACGCCATGTACCATAGTCCTCAATGCCATGTACTATAGTCCTCGACGCCATACACTATAGTCCTCCACGCCATGTAATATAAATATAAAAGGTGAATAAGATATACTTCCGCAAGCGACGAAAATGGAACGAAAGACAGGCTTATGAGTCGGCATAGGGGTCAGCGTACGCAGGAAAGAAAATAGGATGGGGTTTGGAATGCTTCAAGTAAAACTACTGATATCGATAAATCAGCTGACACAATGCTGGAAAACAAGAAATTATCCCACGCCAAGACTGTCCACGAAACGATCCTAATTTATGACCAGTTTGTCCAACGAGCTCAACAACAACAAACAAATTTTCCAAACAAATAGTCAATAAAATAGCAAACGCGTATCAACGGAAATAATAGCGGACAACAAGAAGGATTTACATTTCGCATCATTTAATTTGAATATTGTTAATTTTTGTGGTTCATTTTTTTTTTTAAAGTACTGCCAAAGCAGCATCCTCCTTGAATTGATGAAATTTGTCCACCTAGCCAAATAAAAGCTACGAACTCATTTTGCTGGGTCATTTTCATAATGGTGATTATTTACCCATAAAGCATGCATTCATTTCAAATGAAAGATAATTGTGACGTCAGCGTTACCACTTGTTTATTGTCGGGTCAAAGTAGAATCGCCGATGGATTTAATAGGATATGTGATGTTTGAAATCTTGCACCAAATTTTTTTCGTGGGAATGACTCCCAGATTATTTGAAATCGTTTCTTGCGAAGGGATTTTTGAATTAGTTTCTGTCGATTTGCGTATGCAAAGAGCGAAATTTGCGGACTAACTTGATACACATGATGGCAAAGATACGTCCTTTTTGCATATACATACACGTCTACCTATACTGCTTCTACGTGTGTCCAATAAGAATGACCGAATCCAGCTTGGCGAAATTCTAAACACGTTCCACGCAAAGCATGAAACAACTATCAGTTTGCCCTCGGAGCATTTCTACTGAGGCGATTGCACCCACTCTCATAATAGTAAATATGCATAGAAAAAACATACTCGGAACGAGTATTAACATTTACTCGATTTCTCTGAAATAATCCGTAGAGTTTACTCTTGATGACCTACTTATAAAAAGTTATTATTGCGGATCGAACGAGTACAGAAAATGAAAAATATGATTTCCCCTCATAGCGACAATAGTGCCACAAGCAGTTGGCCATGTAGATGTCATTACAGGGATTCTTTGCAGGTTTTTTAAGTCAATGATTTGATTCCGAGAGGGACCAACTGAATAATATTCGATAAATATTGCAAAGGTAAATTTTAATATATTTTAAGTAAACAAATATATATATGTAGCTTTATCAGTTAATTTATTTACTTGTTGCTCTATATATTTACCTATGTACATATTGATTACTACGGTATATGTATGTTAACGTAAAGTTGGTCAATTTCCATTTCTTAGAAGCCACAACAAACAGCTTAAAAATTATTTGAAATCAAGGTCTTTCTTACTATTCAGCTTGGAACTTGTAAAATTCGAAATAATCCTCAAAATCGATAGAAAACGAGAAGCCAATGAAAAAGATTTTAAAGCATACCTTTTGCAGGAGAAAATTTGATCTCTCAATCACCTTAATTCAAAATGTATTGGAATCATGTTTTCAGCCTAGTTCCTAATAATACAGGAACTAAATCATATTTTATCTATATCCTTACAAATACCCTTGATTTTCAAAGCACATTTCCGTTCGTTTGTACGTCGAGGGTCAGACCTTCGGCACAACGTAGCAAAGAGTCGTCTTCTTTTTTTTTTGCTCCGGAAGCCAAAACTCATTTTGATTGATTCCGTCGTAACCACTGTGAATGTCGCTTTCACCGTCTCAAGCTCTCGCTGTTCGATTTCGTTGAAGGACGAATCACACCCAAGGCCACTGTACGTAACAAATCATATAAATACGCAAAATCTTGTTCAACTTTAGTGTTTACTTTCTCGACGTCGCTTCTATCTGATTCAGGATCTAGGACAATCGTGATAAAGTTACGATATCCACCCAGGTTTTGGTTACATGTGATGAAAAGACTTGCCATTGAAGAGATCGACATGCTGTATGGAAAACGTCCAAAGAACAAATCGTTCAATTTTGCTGGTCTATCGGTTATCCTGTGTACACATATCAATGTCCATGTTATCTTGCGGGCCTGTGCAATAAAATCCTAGACATGAATACATTCAGCTGTTTATTGTGGTGTCGTCTTCCCGTAGTCAAAGCATTTGTAGCGGAAAGGGGAACGGGAGAATGCGATTGGTTCGATCTTTTCTGAGCGGGAAATGAGTGAATGATTGAATTTTCGATGGTAGCAGAAAATCGACAGATTAAGAGTGAATGTGGATTGTATAAAAGTAGGTTATGTATTAAGCGTGAATCGAAGCATGAAAAACTTTCAAAGATTTTTCAAGTATGATTTCTTCAAGAATCAAATTAGAGCTTTCGTAGCTTAAGAAAACTGGGTACTTTTTTGTAGCCATTCGACTTCAGCGTGTCCATGATTGGCGTGAACGTCCAGAGTTTTTTAAGGGCGGTAATGGATACATCCTTGTAATAAGAGAAGAGGAAACTCTCCCATATCCACAGCCTACATATTTAATTCTTTCCAGTTGTTTTATTTATGTTTGCAGGCGTTTGATAGAGGATTTGTTTGCTAACAGGATATAAGGAATCATTCTCAAACTTACCCCAAATGCATTCCCTAATGATTTCAGGTTTAAAAAATTACATTTCTTATTGCTGACGTCATCGCTGCTTCAACTCGCTGGCGATTTCTGGCAAAGTGGTTCCAGCTGTCAAAAAGTCCCACAGTTGCTGATTATGAAGCATGAGTAGCCTAGTGGGTAGAGCACTAACTTCTTGTGTGTGGGGTCCCTGGTTCGAGTTCAGGTTTTGAAGAGGATCCACGCACCAAGTTTTGAGCTTATCTAGCTCTGATCAGGTACCTGATTTAAATCGGGGGTAAAGTGAGTCGTGGAACTAATCACTCCACACTCGTATTCACATTGATTGAAAAAAATTGCAATGAAGCTCTCTACCAGCTTCAACCCCTACACCTGTACGAGGGTTGTCGTGGGATATTTTTGATTATTATGACGCCGTTTGTGCTAAAATGAATAGGAGTAAGATATAAATTGGGGCATCATTTTTGGTTCTTCTTCTTGTTTTCCAAGTTTTTACCTTAAATTCGCCCCTGTTTTTTGGTTTTCAGTGTATCTTGCAAAAGAATCAGCAGCGAATTTTTCTACCGATGAAATTTCTCCATACTCACATTCAAATTACTCATGTCAAAATTTATTTTAAAAGTCTTGCGTGAAAATTCGCTACACAAATTGACAATGCTACCGCCACCTGATTGGCTTTCGTGGTCAGATCAGGCTATTGAAAATACCGTTGTGACTAGCGGTGAATTGATGAATTTATTTCGAGAATAGGTAATGTTCGGGACGTGTAAGTATAAATGGGTGCATGATTAGCAAGTGCTGGAAAAACGCAAATTCAAGTGATGCAGATAATTTGAATTTTCTTGCATTTATTGTGAAAGGGAAGTGATAGTTAAATTCTCCATTGTAAAATATATTGACGATTCAAGGTATAGTGTGTAAGCGTAGATCGAAAAATAGTTGTGTAGTCAAAAGCTATGTGTAGAGCTGTACACTGAAAAAAAACCACATGGCGCCCAGAGCCATGTAACATAGCGCATTATTTATGGCCCCATACGCTATGTATATAGTACTCTGAGCTATGCAATATGGCTCCCAGCGCCATAATTACATGGCGCAGAAATTATAGCCCCGCACGCTTTATTACATAGTGCCATGAGCCATGTAATATGGCTTCAATTGAAGAAGATAACACCAATTATAACTCGCAGCCATACTGTGTAACAGGAAGTATAAATGTGAGTATCAATGAAAGAAGCACTGTGGTCAGACTTGGCTAATTCCCGCCAATTGTGCTATCTAAAAGTTAAATTGGCGTGGGAAGGTTTTTGATCTTGCGGGTTGGTGGATTTAGGGCTGCATAATGTATTTGAAAAACTGAAGTTGGGCTATATATTGTTTATGAGAAACTATATTGGGGGTGTATATTGTTTTGAAAAACTATATTTGGGCTGTATATTGTTTTGATAAACTATATTTGGACTATATATTGTTGTTGAAAACTCTATACAGTAAAACCTTTAATCAGGACACATCGAACCACCTGAATAATCGAACTATAAAAATACCATTCTTACAATTACTTGAAGAAAATTAGCTCTGCACTGAAAAAACACATAGCGCCAGACGCCATGTACTATAGTCTTCTACGCCAAGTACTATGGCTCTCCACGCCATGCACTATAGTCCTCCACGCCAGGTACTATAGACCTCCATGCCCGTTTGCCGAGTGTTCTGCAGTCAGTTTGTTCGTGTACCGCAAGTTTGTTAGGGTTGTTGGTGGTCGTGATGCCGTTTGTTCAAGTGTTCATTTATTTCAATTTAGTCTGTGATAAATCGTCATCTAGCGAAGATGTGCAACAATGTTTTGTTGATTATTATATCATGTTGTTCTGCGGTATTGTTTATTGTCTTTCCTATTCTTGCATATTAAAGTTTGTGCAGTAGTAGTGTCACAGTGGAGTAGTAGTGTCTTGGCATCAGAATAACCGATGATGGGCACTAAGCTTATCCTCTTTGTTCTACTAATTAACTACTCTAGCAACAGAATCCTTTATAAACCCGCCTGCTTAATTGTTATGTAAAAATCTCAATGATGTCGATGTCGAAATCATAATGGGGAATCGTAAATGGGTCCCCGTAACAAAGGCCAGCCAAAAAAATAATAATTATTGAGCGATAGCCTGTATAGGCTAGCTCTTGTTGGCCTGGCTGGTCTATTATCTTAAGGAAAGACTTCCAGATTGGCATCGACCCTCAAAGCAACTTCAAAAGGGGATAGTTTTTAGGTCTGCCTAAGTATGTCTTTTTCAGAAAATCCCCTTTTAGCCAACTTGTAACTGTGGGGTCCAGCATGCCAGCCCATTCATAAGAGAGAAAGATAGAGTCCTTTCACCCTGTATTCCTTTTACATTTTTGCTATTATGTGATCCAATGAGAGGCAAACAACGCATAGTGCTCTCCTTTTCAGGAGCCTATTCACCTCATCTTCAAGAAGTTACCCTGAATGTAGAGCAGGCATAGCGAAAATCAAGCACCCGTCGGATGTGAAAAAATGGATGCTCCGCTAATGCGAACTAAGGGCATTTATGGCCATTTCTAGGACACCCTACTCCAGGGGACCCTGAAAATGTTTTTTTCCTGTTTGCCTCATCGATGGTTGTCCATTGCACCTTTGGACTTCGGTTCAGGTGATCTACCCTGTTTTCTGCTCAATTTATTAATCGTTACATTAGTGCATTTACATTCCCACCACAGACGTCATGTTTCTTCCAAAAAAAAAACAGACCTGCAAGGTGCGCTTGATATCCGATGACTTTTCATTCCAATCAAGTATTGAAGTTTGCTGTACAACCTGTGAAAATCAACAATACATAAAACTCAGAAGTGACGTGAGCTAGCTTGCAATGTTGAGGCTATTTCGAAAATGCATAAGTGAATTTTCAATCTATACCAGTGATTAAACCAAAAAAAACAGTGCATGCACGTACGTGAAAGCCATCAATGTGTCTATCAATCTGTTTTAGAGGAATTAATGTTTTCCAAATGCTTTTTCCATGTAAATAGTCTTTCTTTCAAAAATGATTAGTTCAAAGAATATTTAAATTAGACAAATTTTTATGTATCAGCCTGTAAACATTTTCGAAATATGGAAGCGCCATCATATATTACTTGTATCGTCAATAATCCTCATCACACAAAAAACCATTCACAACACGCTTCCCATTAAAAATTCAGCCATTTATCTAAAAATATCTTGTCCATCATGATCAACATCCCGAATAACATGCATACATAGCTTCGATAAAGTCGAAAATTTCGATAAAATTCTAATAAAATTCCTCAAAATGATACCCCAAACCAAATTCAACTGACCAATCATTCAAAACCACAGTGCGTTGTACTGCTTGCTGCCGGCACAATGATGAACTGATGGTGATTTGACAATATGTAGTTCTAAAGTGTTGCGGATAGTGTGTTTTTGGCAGTCGCTGACGCGGCTGGTGATAAATTTTCACCATAGCGATGACAACAATGAAGCCATAATTTGTCGTGTGGTGGAAATTGCCTGTTGCCACGAATAAATGATGAGCCTTTTAAGTGACATGGATTAATGAAGCGTACTGTTGATATGTGCAGAGGCTTGATGGTTTTTAGCGGTAGTGTGAATAGCATTGGACGGAGCTAGAATTATTAGTTGATAATTTATTTGGACGAGGAAATTAAATGTAGTTGCTGTTAAAGAAAGCGTTATGGCGTATTCAAAGAATTTTCAATTGAATTACACTGAATCTATTTGAGTGCATGATATACAATAACAACAAAAAATCAAGCAATATTTTCACAGCATAATGTAGTACGTTAATTTCATTTATGATTGGAAAATAGGGAAAATAGAAATTTCACGCAACAATAACTTTAATTTGATCAAAATTATTGCTAGAATACCCTAATTTGATTTAAATACATACTTAATTTAATAACTACTTATTTATAATACTTGATAAGCAGACATCTGAAAATATTGGTAAATAATTGTACTCTCAAATCTATATCAAGCATGCTGGTTAGCACAATAGCCATAATTAAAGGATTCTTCACGTTGGTAATAGAAGTCTAAATTTAAACACTAACTCACCACCAAGATTATTTACTGTTCTAAACGTATCTTTTACGATAGTCTTTATTATATTCGAACACTTTGATGGAAATATCTGTTCAATACAGAAAAAAGAAACCTCTTCAAGATAGCTTAATTTGAGTTTCCTGTACCTTCATCAAACAATCCTCAGCAGAAAAATTAAACTTTGCCAAAAGCAAAATTTGTCTCATGTCTACAATTAACTAACCCAAATCTTTAATCTCAAGACAAATAGCCTTTTTTAAAACCGCTTTCACGGAAATATTACCAAACATTTGTCTTCCACATATCTGAATTGCAGCCAACAACCGAGCCCTAGATTTCAACAGCTACTTCCAACTATGCCAAAATGATTAGCAACAATATGTAGCTATCAACAACATGAAAACTATTTGATGCTCTGTAGCTTTTATCACATAGATACTCATAACACGGTTCGACTATTGGCAAGTGACCAACAACATACACCACGTACCAATGGACAATGTGGAGCCAGTAGCGCATAGAAAATTGTTTTTGCCGATAGATAGTTTAATGCATAGCCGTAGTTCGGAATGACAGAGAAAAATAGGAAACAGAGGTCTTGGTACGTTGCAGTGAAATAAACATGTCAACAAACAAGATACGTTCGACTGATGCACATGAACATGTAATACAAATATATGCACTAGGTAAGTGCATATGAGCAGAATTCATGCATATGAGCAGAATTCGCTACAATTCTCGTTGATGACCCTGGCAGCTCATTGAATGAAAATTGGAAATATGATGGAAGTAATCATGTTTCCTCTATTAATCTGGTGTGAGCCGACGATCAATGTGATTTATTTCTGGATGAAGATATAGTCACGAAATTCATAGAGTGCAGAGCAAGTTGACGATAAACTAAAGATAACGGAATTAATTTGGATTTTCCGGTTTGACCCTGTCTCTCTTCATGTGATCCTGTGTTTTAAAACGGTGTTTCATTTCGCTTTGTTTGCTAGTGGTGGAAAATTTGCCCATACTCACATGTATGTGTAGAGGGGGGTCGCAGAATGAAGTAAGTTTTAAGTACGTTAGTTAAGCAAGTTAGTTTTTAGATACAGATCTATGAGTTTATGAAATGTCACATTCAACATTCAAAATAGTGAAGTCGATTGATACCACTAATCGGAATAGCCACCTTTATCTTCAAATCAAACAACTTTTCAGGAGGAACAAAAAAATTTCATAAATCGACCCCTAATGTTGTTTTTATTGTGTACCAATTTTTTTCCAATCTTGTTAAAAATATTTATATATCGATATTTCAAGGGTAATCTGCCCTAAAAATATTTATACATCGATATTTCGAGGCTAATCTGCCCTCTTCTTTGGTGTCTATCGGTCTAATCTTAAAATAACTTCGGTATCTTATTTAAGGTATTTACTTTCAAAGTATTGACTAATACTGTTTACCAGCTAATTATCTACTAATTAAATACTTAAGTACATTTAACTATATTAATTACATTTTTCTCCTCACCGTAAAATATCTGTTCAAATTACCCTGAAAAATGGTGATACACAGTTTCCTTGGGCTGTGTTTAGTCGCCTATCCATCGGGGGTTTCCATATGCTCAGGCTTTCATACGCATCCAATTTTCGTACCTGCTGTACTTCCTTAATCACCTCCACGTTGTCCCATGTTATGTTGTGCTCCTCCTCCAGGATGTGTACTGCTGCACTGCTGATCGTACTACCGTTGTGTTCTGTTACTGCTGTACTGCTGATCGTACTACCGTTGTGTTCTTTTACCTTGCTGAGGCTGCTTCCCGCTTATCTTCGGTTAGTCTAACATCAACTAACCGTTTTGTTTGACCAATGTATATTTTGCCGCATTCTGGGCAAGTAATTTTATATATTCCACATTTTTCCTTCTTATCTTTTTGGTCTTTCACGTGACATAATTTAGCACCTAATTTTTGGACCCTACTGGTTGGAACTGCTTTTATATCAAAGCGTTCAAGAAGTTCCTGCATTTTTTTGAATATTGACGTAAAAATAATTGGAACTCTTATGGCTGTATTTTTTTTTCCTGTGTTAAGAGCGTCGTTTACAGATCACGCTGTATTTTGTCCTTCTTGAATTAATAGTTTGTGCCCCCTTCAAAAAGGAATTTGATCAATTTGCAGTAAGAAATAAGTAGTTAAGGATGCTCTTATTGTTTTTAATTAATAATTGTTTGCAAGAAATTTAAGAGCTAGCTGTTTTCAAATAAAAATATTTGTTCAAAATTTGGGAGTTAAAATTGCTTGAATTTTATTTTTAAGGCTTTTAGAGTTGGGCCTACCCTCAAAGATTTTGTGCCCTTACATTTTCTATTCTTTAGCTGTAAGATTTTAATTTTTAAGCGACACACTTCTTTCTGCCTCATATCTCATCTTTTTATGCCAAATTTCCAAGCACAAATTTCCAGCTCCATGGACCGCAAATCTAAGCCCCTTTTTCCATTTTCGAGAAAATATCACGGAAAAGTTCGAACACGCGCATAAACTCAGGTTTGATTTTCAATTCAAGCTGCACTACTTTTTTGTGAGCATCATTTCCAAAATGGCTGCAATACATTTTGGATTTTGAGCTATTGAGTGCTAAGCCCCTATTTGCATCTAAAACTGAGATAAAAGACGCAGCTTTTTCGCTAATTGGAGACTGAGTTTTCTTAAAAGTCGAAGAACATGTTTGTTTATTTATTTAGGAGTCCTCATATATCGAAAATATCTCGTGTAGTCTAGTGTCTCTGGTTTGAATTCAGGTACGGCCGAGGAACCGTGCAGCGAGATTAAACGCTTAAATTAATGGGTATTCATACCCAGTGTCTATCGTATCAAATTCCCAAGATCCCAGGTGGACTGTAGTGTGACAAATTGCCTTTGCACATACCGAGTTTGAAGTCTCTAGCCGTACCTGGTGCTAAGATCTGTAAATCTGTGCTGATGCTATTACCCCTTTTCTCTCCCCTTTTCCCCATTAATGGGGCTGTTTTGAAGTGTCTATATTTGCTTTAGAAACCTTATAAGTCCATAAGAAAAACAATTACGCAGTGGCAAAATTAGACTCAAGAATAATTAGGCGTGTTTTTTTGCTCTCCTTGTACATAACATAACAATGCTATCAAGAACAGTCGTATTGGAAATAGCAACAACTCCTGTCCCAGTGAATTCACTGAAGCAAAAAAAACACACATATTAAAAGTGATATTAACGCTTTCGAAAACGGTATGTTGATTCACGCGGCAGTTCAAGCTCATCAAATATCCATGAAGACCTTACAAAGGCGATGTAAAATAAATAAAAAGGGACTAGGTTGGAGAAACAAACCAAGGAAAAACTGGCTGCTCATATTAAATCAATCCAAGAAAAAGTATTTCTTTGGACAATTGATGACGTCAAAAACTACCCCGATCTAAACACGCACACTGCAAGATTCTGATCAAAACATTTCAGGTTTCTACTTCCTCTCAAAGTATTCATTGTTTGTTCTATAAGGACGGTGTTCCCGATTATATTATCATAATTGTATTTTTTCTCTGAAGCTTGGTATATTGTTTTCCCGTTGTATCTATCACGATCAATGCTTTCTCTACCATATTTATCGTAACCTTTGACATGTGTATCTAACTCCGTAATAAAACGCGTGAAACTCGATAGCCAAAAACTTTTGAAGTATCTTTTGCTACATCCTCAGTCTACTTTAATTCGGCTTTACCAAGTCTAACGAGTACATACGAGTATGGTTCTGTCCAACTTGGTCCCTACCCTCAATCCCTTGAAACATTGAAAGCTAAGTTAAAAGCTAGAATGAACTAATTAACAGCATGTAAATGGATGATTATATAATATATATAAATAAATAGATAATACAAAAATGTTAAAATAAGCAAATGTAAAAAAAAGAAGAAAAAAAGAGATGAGAAAACGATTCCTTGCAAAATAAATAAAATGCAGAACACAATAAACACAATAAAACTTGTGCAACAAAAAGAAATACAATCAGAAAGTTATCTGAGAAGAGCGAAAAAAGTGAAGAGTAAGTGTAATTCAAATCGCCAGGTGAAGACAAAACCAGAGTAGAGGATAACTATGCTGGATGCGGAGAAAACTACATTTCCCGTTTCATTTTAAACTAGATTCATTGCATTGTGTGAAAATATTGGGTTCACTAAAATTGTCCTGAATTCAATGATATGCTCTGCCGATTTATTTATTTATTTCGTGCGTATTCCAATCAACAGGCAAACTGCATAATTTTAGATAGGATACAATTAAAAAATAAAATAGTAAGAAATAAACGAGTAAATATCTATATAATTGTTTTTAATGTGTACCAATTTTTTTCCCAGCTTGTAAAAAAAATGTTTAATAAAAAGACTGATTTTTCCTGTCGAAGCTCAATATATTTAATTTTGTAACAAATATGGATATTTCGAAGGTAATCTGCCCTCTTCTTCAGTGTCTATCGGACATCTAAGAAGCGGGCAGATTACCCTCGAAATATCGAAACCTTCGGAGGGCAGATTACCCTCGAAATATGGAAACCTTCGGAGGGCAGATTACCCTCGAAATATCGCCCTTGAAATCTTAACCTGTATATAATTTTCAAAAGATGCGGCTGTTTCAGCAAAACAGTTCATTTCACTGACTCGTTCAAGTGAAACTTTGGATTTCTCAAACCCACTGAAATGGAGGTCTAAGCAGTTGCTTTGATCTCAGCACTCACCCGCTTATTTGCGGGTGAGTGCTGAGATCAAAGCAACTTCTTAGACCTATTCTTCTTAGACCTTTACTTCTTAGACCTATGCTATTCAATTTTAAATATTTTTCAATGTTAATAGTGCCCTTGAAATCTTTGTATTCGCTACGATACATAAATCACTGAAAATAAATCTTCAAAAGCAGAATTTATTATTATTTCAAAAAAAATTAAAGCCAGGCCAGTAATGCACATACGATTCAACACATACGAGAACACATATCTTTTGTTTACTTATTCTATCACTTTAGTGAATTTTCACAAATCCTTAAGCACATTGAAATCGTCGAAAAAGTCAAAGTACTTATGTTGACATTCTTTGAGGTTCCCTCAAGTCGAAATGTCAATTTTCTATAATTTGCAATCGTAGGCGCACGAACAACATCACCAAAATAAATAAAAAAAAATCTGTAGAAAATGGCTTGATGGGTTTAACATTTTACTCATCACTTCCGAACAATCCCATCAAATACATTTGGAAAATTATATTCCCCATTGAAATGTTTTCGCTCAAAGCGTAAAGTGCCTAAAAGCCTCAAACGATTTTCCAGCCTCGAAAGTTGTTCTCGTGAAGAGAGTTCATTTCGCGAATTTATCCCGTCTTAAGGAGTCACATTACGTCAATAATGGCGGTGCGAGACAGAGAAGTGTAAAAATTTAATCAAACAAAAAATGTCTTTGAGTTCGTGAAATAGAGGATAATTTAGCAATTTGAGTTGAAGGAAATGTTAAACGGAACTTGAGTTATTCGGGGTGAAGTTTCCGTTGGAATATATACTTTTGGGAATGTCAAACATAGTACTCAATTCGCCCCACGATAAAATCCCGCATAAGTATCCGCCCAAAGCAACAAATCATCCCATTTTACAGCCCCAAATCACAGTACATGGATGCAATCCAATTAAAACCATCCGCATCAATTACTAAATACAGTTTTACAAGCAAATTACGACTTTAAGATGCATCATATGCAAATATCATGCGAAATCGCACATTAAATTGGCCATTGTGTCATCATTAATTGTCAATTTATTAACTCGAGGATGAAACAGTCGGTAGCACCTCGTCCCGTGCAAAGATCAAACAAATAGCGTTTCCATTGATGGGCACCGAGAAAAAAAAAGAGAAATGTTGATGCTCTGCCAGATGCTTCATTACATCTGATATGAAAGTCCGGCATGTATGTAGGAGCGTATTTTTAGGACTGAAATATGAAAAACACACGATGGATTAATGCTGATGTTTTTAGGGCATGATTTATTGAACAGGTCGGTATGTAGAACAAGTGAACAGTTCATTTACCTCATTTTCCAATAAGCAGGCGTTCAAAATAAAAATTCATACACATTCGGATGCTAGTATGTATCTACGGATATCAGGATATTAAAACTGCTAAATCTGTTTCCAGGCAACTATGTCACGTCGATACGCAGTTTAGCCAGACTAGTTGCTTGAACAAATAAATATTTACATCGTACATACTTCTCAGCGATGTGCGTCATATTCTATGCATGAAAACTTTGAATGATGGAAATTAAATCGATACTTTTCATTTCGATACACTATAATAATATACAAGTATCTTTTATCTTCTCTGGCTAAGCTATTCTAAATCTTTGGTTTTGTTTATGTTTTGATAGCTAAATGCTCCGTAAACTGACAGGTAAATACTTTCAGCGAACAAAACAACATCAAATGTGTCTTAATGAAGTCTTCAAATCGATCCGCATTCACAATGAGTTACTTAGAGTTTAACGAACAGCTATCCTGGCACCGCAGCAAGCTTACTTCAGTGAACCGGAGCTCCATTGAAAAGGACATCCTCATCGAATTCGACAGTAAATTACTTGAGCATAATTTCAATGACCGAACGCTTTTAAGAGCTTTAATCGATTTACTAATGGAAACTGACTTTCTTTCAATTCAAAATAATTAAACCATTTGTTCAACACATTATAATGTTTGTATATGATTTATGTATAATAATCATCTACATTTGCTCCAATAAATAGACAACGGTGTGTCGTTTTGTGTGAGTTGGAATGCTATTATCTAGTAATATCATCTATTTCCGACCAGCATCAGAGCTGTGTTTGATTTTCTGCATGATTTGAACAAATTTGTCGAACGATGCCGTGTAGTAGCACGTGTTGCTGATGATCATTTAATTGATTGGAAGACAAATCAAAGAAGCTTGCAGAGACTATCGTTGACAATGCTGATCTGTAGGTATGTATTTGATTTCAATTAGATGGAAATACCTGTTGAAGGATGAGTTCCATTCGCTTAAATAATTTACGATCAATATTGTGAAATTAGTTCTTGAAGGAAATTTAAGGTTATTTTGAGATAAATCAATTCTTTGAAATAAATCAATTTCTCTTAGAGATTTTATTTTTAAATAATCTTTTTCAAACATGTCTAGACATAATTAGGGATGGTAACAAACTTATTTAGATATCCTAAGGTTTATACAAAGCAATATTTCATCTGGTTTATGTGATAAGTGATCAAAAAACTAATCGGAATAAAATGAATCAAAGCAAATTGTAGAGTGACGAAAAACAATATTTTATTATTTTTATTTTATTAATTCACCAAACAAGGTACAAAATCTTATATAAAATAACAAAATAAAAATAAAATGGAAAAGTAAAGTGAAGTAAAATGTAAAAACAAACAAGTTAAATAAGTAACAAACAAATGAAAAAAGTAACAAAAAGATTAATAAATAACAATCAATAAATAAAAACATTGACATATAAGCTATGGCTTAAGGTTTAAGGGTATGGATGGCATGCAAAAGAGAGGATTTAAAGGATGATTTGGAAATCGTAGGGGAATATAAATAACTTATGCTGTTGAATATTCTGCAGCATCTATTTATTGGCTCATTTGCTGCATATATCGTCGAATGTGAATATTCTTTCAGGAAACGATTGGACCTGGTGTTCCTCACAGGGATATTTATCGAAATTTTACTATTCAGGAATTCTACATTAATAGCGCCTCTAATGACGTCGAATGTGAAGCAGGCCGATATCATCATTCTTCTGGAGGCTAGTGTCGATAGGTTTAAATGACCCAGTCGAAACTCATAAGGGGGTAAGCTATTAAAATCATAAGGGTTGTACAGTTCTCTCAAGGCGAAAAGTAGAAATTGTTTTTGTATTGACTCGAGTCTGTCACTGTAGGTTTCAAAAGCGGGATTCCAGCTAATGCAAGCGTATTCGAGAATAGGACGTACAAGTGAAGTGTATAAGGATCTTGTGACCCACAGACTACGGAATTCTTTGGCACGTCTTTTGATGAAACCTAGCTGTTTGTTCGCACGAGAAAGCATTTTATCAAAGTGTAAGGTGAAGCGGAGTTTTTCACCTAAGATAACACCGAGGTCAGCAATGTTATCAACTCGGGTTAGCATATTATTGCCGAGAAAGTACGTATTGTGTGTGACCGTGCATTTCCTGGAAAAACTAATAACTTGGCATTTGCTGATATTGAGAGAGAGCTTGTTTATATTGCACCACTGATCAAGTGAATTAAGCTTGGATTGGAGAAAGGGGGCATCCGATTTCGATTCAATAGTCTGATAAAGTTTGAGATCGTCTGCATAGAGTAAATGAGGTATGCCTGCTAGGACGTCAGATAAGTCAGAAATAAATATATTAAAAAGAAGTGGGCCTAGATGGCTACCTTGGGGTACACCAGAGGTAGCACTAACGTTTTTCGATAAAAATTCTTGAAATTTTACACATTGTGTGCGATCGCGAAGGTAGGAGGTCAGCCAGCTGAGTAAAGACCCGGCAATACCAAATTTCTGAAGCTTTAGAATCAAGGTAGAATGGTCAACTCTGTCAAACGCCTTACTGAAGTCAGTGTAGACTGCGTCAATTTGGTATCCTTTTTCCATTTTGCATAGAACGTCAGAGATTAGAATTGTCAAATTCGTGGTAGTTGAGCGACCTTTTCTAAAGCCATGTTGTTGCTCGTTCAAACGGGAATCAACAAGCGGAGAAAGTTTATCGTATACCACCTTTTCGAAAAGTTTCGGAATCGAAGACAAAATGGCAATGCCCCTATAATTTCGGATACAGCGTCGATCACCATTTTTGAATATGGGTGTGACATACGAAAGCTTCCAACAGAATGGGAAAATTCCCGACGAAAGTGATCTGTTAAAGAAAATATGCAAGGGATCTATAAGCTGCTCTACACACTTGCGCAAGAAGATCGGAGGAAGAAAATCAGGCCCAGGGCCTTTGTTGCAGTCGAGATCCAAAATAGCTTTACGTATTTCATCACGGGAAATTTCTAAATGGTTCACAAAAGCTGTTGAAGCTGAATCAGCGGAAGAAAGGTGTGAGTTTGATGGGTCTGGTGCATTGAAAATTTCTTGGAAACTATCAGCAAATAGGTCACATATCTCTTTAGGAGAGGAAGACGTTATATTATTAAGAAACATGGACGATGGATAGCCAGTAGTTTTTCGCTTCACATTAACAAAATCAAAGAATTTTTTCGGGTCGCGGACTATATTTTCGCCGGTTGTTCTAATGTAAGTGTCATAAGCCTCATGAGACTTTGCTAAAAATTGCTTAGCAACTTCATTATATTCTTCCTGAATAGCAGAAATAACATCGGTATTTTCTTTAATAAGCTTATAAAGTTTGTTCCTACGATTTCGCATATGCCTAAGGTCCCTATCAAGCCATGGCTCAGACAATTTATTCTTTTTTTTTTATCTTTGGAACATATCTTTCAACGGCGTCAAATATTTTGTTGTAAAAAGAGGAAATGGCTGTCTCGAGATCTTGTGTTGAAAGAGTAGTCGACCAATCAGTAGTATCAAGAACATGTTTAATGCTTTCATAATCAGCATTACGGAAGTCAAATACAATTGAGTTATTGTAAGTTTTCAAGCAAGTGGAATCTGGAGTGGAAAGTTCGACTGACAGTGCTGTATGGTGTAAACTATTGCAAAAAAGATGCTCTGCGTCACTAGTTGGACTAACCACTACTTCGTCATAAGCATTTGTGAAAACAAGATCTAACCAATTACCATTTTGGTTAGGAGTTTGGGAAACCTGCTGCAAATCATTACCATAAAAGGCACTCGCAAGATTGAAATCGTTGGTGTCTACAAGGTTTACGGGGAGAAGGTAAGAGTCATTTTCATCCGGAACAAAGCAAAGATTCGGACGATTGAAGTCACCCAAAACTATTATTTTATCTTTTTCGCTAAGTGATGTTGCTAATGAAGATATTGTGTCACAAAAATTGCTGTAGATGGACTCGTCAGATCTAGGGGGGATGTAGACAACAGCGATGTAAATTGAGTTGTTATTAGTGGAGATCCGAACAATTATACATTGGAAGAAAACATTTGGAGTGGTATCTACAAGCTCACTTGAAAGTGTGTTGCTAACAGCAAGTAAGACACCACCTCCTCGCGACTGACCCGTAGAACAATAATCACGGTCGCTTCTGTAAATAGTCCAACTACTATCAAGAATCTCCTCATTCTTATGAGAGGCATTAAGCCAAGTTTCGGTGATGGCGAGTAAATTAAAATGGCACGATTTGGCGTCAAGGTATAATTTACTTAGTTTGCCTCTCATACCACCACAATTGTGGTAAAAAAGTTTGAGGCTTTTCTGAGATCGGTTAGGAAAAATGCCTAAAAGGGTTGCCTGATCTTCGAAGAGATTCAGATGTCATATTACTACCATTAGAAGAATAATTTATATTGCTCGTAGAAGGAGCTAAGTTTGCGGCGGCCTGACTGGAAACCTTGGAGGAGTGTTTATTAGCAGCGTTGGTACACCTGCTTGAGGGAGAAGATGCCGTGTTAACTGCTGGGGGTATCAGTGCATTTCTATTATTATGAGTAAAAGCATTGGAACAGTCAGATAAGGAAGAATTATCTGTTGTCATTGAAAATTGAGACTGAGTACGTGATGAGCGAGTTTTATGGGTGGAAGGAAATTGGATAAAGGTGTGACTAGGGATACAATTTTTTCTTACAATTTTTTGTTTTTTCTTATAGCTAGTTTTGTCGGTGATGTTTCTCCAGGGGCTGAATGTCACTCCTTTCCAATTGATGGAGCTGTTGTTTCCACAATAGGACTATCATTATTAACTCACAGGCAAAAGTGATTAAAGCAGCTGCATTCAGTTTAAGAACTTATCGTAGAGTATAAGTTCTTTGATTTTTAGCTAGTTTTTATTGTGTTTGAGCAATATTCACGCAAAAGATTTCAAACCTATATTAAAAATAGGGAAACATATGTATCCTACAGGGAAATAATAATAAGAATTGGTTATAAAGGGAGATCGTATGCTGGTATTCAAAAAACTAGAAAACATACCACAATATACATAAACTAGTATTGTTCGACCTTTAAAAAGAGTCGGCAGTTTCGAAACTTATATATGAAGAGTCTATCTAATGAATTAGACTTAGTGGAACGGGCATAAAATTTATATTAGAGGAAGAGGGGACAAGACGAGGTCCTTAACGTTTGGAGCATAATAAAACTGACATTTTTAAGTATTTTGAATATTTATTTATTTATAATTACACTTACATAATCAATCTTTGAAAATAAGGAACTTAAAAAGCTTTACACTCATTGGAAAAGAAAAAAATGACAAATTTTGACAAAAACATCCCATCTTGCTCCTAGGTGGGTAAGACAGGCTACTCTGTGGGGCAAGATGGGGTATGGGAGACATATAATATTTTTGGTTGCAAAACCCGCAAACAAATACTGCCTCGTCATATTCGCCATCAAGCCCAGCACAGCTATAATGTGCCCAATCCCCACAGAGAGAACATCCATCATTCATTAGAATCCAAGTATTTTCCATGGCAGTAAAACCAAGAGATATTATTTGCATCGTTGCCAAATACTAATAAAGAATTTGGAGTATAGTTGGTTTTCTTTTTATTCTTTTTCGTACCCAATTTGGTCTTCTTGCTCTTTTTTTTTTGTTCTTTTACCTCTCTTTTTCTCTTCTTTTTATATTCTGCTAGTTTCTTTTTTTCAATTTTTTCTTCTAATTTATTTTTATATGGGGAAGAAGCTATGATAGCCGTTTTTCCTCGTTGCCTTGTCACGCGTGAAATATTCCAAATTGCAGGATAAGGCATCACTTACTGAGGACTAACAACAGAAAATACTGATGGTGGAGTAGTTAGCTTTTGATATATTTCGATTTTACTCATCCAAGTGGAGCATTCGGGCTTAGATGGTGTCATGACAACAGGCATGCGGCATAACAGCGGTTCGTTAATAGTTACTTTGTCAGAATCTTCAACTGTCGAAACTGAAGTTGCCTTTGTAGATATTGTTGCAGCGGCTATCGTCTCAGGGACAACCGAAGCATCAGCTGATGCGAATGGTCTACTTAGAGTTGTTACTCGGTTGTCCGACGTAGTGGTTTCTGGAACTGCTTAAGTGATGGATAATCTCTCTGCATGTGAAATATCTGTTATTAATGATTTAGCAAAATCAGTATCGGAAGAAAAACTGTTCAATTGTATGGCCAAATGCCACATTTTTTGAAGCCATTTACCGGCGTTGACAATGTAGGAGCCTGAATATGAGCTTTATCAAAAATCTCTGATACTTGCCGGACAGTTAACAACATCACTGGATTGCTACAAAGCCAGACTGTGATTCATTGATTGTAATATGTGCTCAAGGTTTTCATGTATGCTACGTTGGCGATTTGAAGTCGATGAGTTGTATGTGTGCAGCAAAATATAATAACCCCATAGGAATGAGCTTCATCAATGACGTCAAGGTTTTGTGTGCGGGTGCTGTGGCCATCTAACAACAAAAGCATAGGTCGATCAACCGTTGCTCCACTAAATTCAACAAAATTTTTAAACCAGCCAAAGAATAATTCAGATGTCATCTAGCCAGAATCGCTGCAAACCTCCAAGCTCCAGGAGCAGTATTCAGCATTGGCTGTGGGTCCATTCTCTTTCTTGGGAACACCATCATTGGAGGGATGTTTTGGCCACTGGCACCAAAACATTTTTCTATAGTTATTGTAGTACCTCTCTCCGCAAAAGTTAGGGATCTCACTTGTTCTCTACCTTTTCGTGGCTTTATTAAATCATTTTTTTCGTATAAATAAACTGATGACGGTTCTGACATTTTTGAGGGTAGGAGGTATAAACCATGAAAAACCAGTTTGCTGTTAGTTGCCAATTTTCGAAAAACAAAATCTTTTTTACCTTGAACACGTTGAATTTTGTTTTGAATAAAAAGGACGAAATTAAGCCTCCTCTTATTTGAAGAACATAGCTGCTGAAATTGCAAATTGTCAGTTCAAGCTCATGGTCAACATGATCGAACCCAAAAAAACAACTTATAAACGATAATTTAAACGCACCGAAGGCGGTGATTTTGATATAAAAGATAAGAAAAATCCAGGACAGCTGGAGAAGCAATCTTGGATGAAGACTCAATGTAAACGTTCAAACAGCTGGTAAAAGCATTGAATGCTTCACAGTTTATCATTTCTGATCGGGTGATGTTACTGCTTGATGATGTTACTGCTTCCACTCCTCAGGCTATTTGTGATTTGTTTGCTGCCTTTTTTCCTCCTCCTTTAAAAAAAACCCACTGAATACCTCAACAACTCCCACTGTCTCCCGTACCTCTCCTGAATTATCTATGTTTAGTACCAATCCTTTGGAAGTTGAAATTCTTTTGCATACCTTAAATTCTAATGCCAGTTCCGGTCCTGATGGTACTCCTAATATCCTTGTCAAATCCCTCTCATCCAAGCTCTGTGTTCCTTTAGCTATCCTTTTCAGCATTAGCCTTACATCTGGTGTATTCCCTTCTTTATGGAAATCCGCGAATATTCTCCCAATCTTTAAATGTGGTGATCCTTCCGTTGTCTCCAATTACCATCCTTTATCCCTCCTCTGCTGTTTCAGTAAAATCCTTGAACGTCTTGTATACAATAGAATTTATCTGTCTCTACAGCCTTTACTTGCTCCTGAGCAGCACGGTTTCATCAAGGGTCGCTCTACATCGACCAACCTTATGGAGTTCACTAATTTTGTAGCCTTTGCCTTTGACTGTCAACGTCAAGTTGATGTAATTTACACAGACTTTTCGAAGGCTTTTGATTCGGTGAGCCATAGCCTGCTGCTCCTTAAGCTTAATGGTTTCGGTGTTTTTGGTCCCCTCCTCTCCTGGTTTTCCTCTTATCTTCATAGTCGTCCCTGCAATGGTTCCATTTCTTTTCCTATATTTCCCACATCCGGAGTTTATCAAGGTTCTATTCTTGGCCCCTACTTTTTATCTTGTTTGTCAATGACCTTCCTTCTGTTATCAATTCTCCTTGTCTTTTATATGCGAATGACTTAAATTTATACTTAGCAATCAAGTCTGCGAACGATTTTCACCAGTTGCAAGCTGACCTTTTGCTCTTAATCTCTGGTGTCAAGACAACTTCTTGCCACTGAACATTTTGAAGTGCCACCAGATGTCTTTCGCATATAAAAATACTCCACATGTGTTTTCTTATTCTTTGTCTTGTATTTCCCTGTCAGTTGTCTAGCATTTTAGAGACCTGGGTGTGATATTTGATTCAAAATTCAGATTTGATGTTCATGTTATGAATATGACGTCCAAAACCTCTAGGATTGCTGGATTTGGTTTGCGTTCTTCGTATATGTTTACCAACATTTCCTCCTGTATTCATTTATATGTCTCCTTAGTACGCAGTAATCTAGAATACGCGTGCCAAATCTGGTCTCCGCGCTTTCAGTATTTATCTGACGACATTGAATCTTTTCAGCGCAGGTTCACTCGCTCGCTTCTTTTTAAATTCAATATCCCCTATCGTCCCGACTCCTCTCGTTTTTCCCTCCTTCGTATGTCCTCGTTGCAATCACGGAGGTTGTTCCTCGATGAGTGTTTCCTCTTCAAACTTTGCCAAGGCTTGTCAGATCTCGGTTCACAGATAACCAGACGTGTATCTAGTCGTCCAAGTCGTTCTTCTGAGGTTTTCTCTGTTCCTTTTGCACGTACGGAAGTCTATTTCCATTCGTCTTTGCTGCGTCTACCCAGAACGCACAATGCCTTTTAGCTTGGTCCTCTCCCGCAATCTTTTTTACAATTCAAGCATGTATTGAAAATGTCACCTTGAATTGCTATTTACTTTAGTCCTAATTATAGTTTTCTAATTATTCAATTATTTTTGTTATTTATTTTCCTTTTTTATGTTTCATTGTCCTTCTTTTTGATTTTTTACGCTGTAATTGGATTTATATCTGTAGCGTAATGGATTACTAAATAAATAAATAAATATCTTATCAAAACAACAAGCTATCAATTAAAATGAGTTCAAGTATTCAAAAATTTTACCTATAGTCTTTTCCTCCATCCAATTAATCTGTCCTGCAGAAAAGTTATTTATAAACAACAATGCTCAAATACTTGAACCAACACAATCAAATCGAAATACAAAAGTTTCATTTCAACAGATTCGTAGCATTCTACGAAAGCAGACATACATATGTACATGTATGATCAGAACCCTCTACCTCGAGCGTAATCGATACTGATTTAATCCCTAAAGTCATTTTCAATCACATCAAACACGTGTTTCAATAAAATTTATTCAAATTTGTTTGCACACGCAAACTTTTGGGACGATCAACTCATCCATACAATTAACCGCTACTGCTACTGCTACCCAAATCTGAATGGTGCGTGTCGTAGTCAGTGAGGATTCTTGATTTGTTAGAGTTCACGAAAATCCCGAATCAATTTTATTGCAGATTTTTCGAGACTCATTAAAAAGTTTCGAAGGTTCTACGTATATCACAATCGTAAGCGGGTATTTTAGGATGAAATCGTTATTTTCAAAGTAGACCTCGCGGAAGTTATCTGATCTGTTTTGTTTTGCGGAGGCAATAAATCAGTTATTTTCTTCAAAAAAAAAAAAAACAATATGATGCTTTCTTTGACCTGACAAAGCCCTGAAACCTTTTTCGACGCTAACCATCTTTATCTATTTTTACTATTCGCAACAAGAATGCAAAAATACTTTATTTTCAAATACCAGCTTCAAAATCATTGAATAAGCAACGAACGACAATAAACCTACGAAGCCAATGGTTTTCACGAAAAAAGAACCTGCTTATGATTACCAGCCCACGATTTGTATCTTTCTGTTCATTATACCGGCAACCAACAACGATCTCAGCTTTTCTCTCTCGAATCATTTTTCGACACTTTTAGATTGCAGTATCAGCGATTATCAGAATTATACGATAAGGACTTCTTTTGAATTTCAATAGGATTCTTGGTTTTACGGTTTTTATCCTAGCACCCGAGCACTGTTTCTGTTCCTTTTTTAATGATTGCTCCCCAAATAGCTTGAGGTAAGCCGATTTCGATGTGATTTTGTTTATTTTGATTTAATGAGGTGAGAAGTTGAGATGTATGATGCCGATAGCGGTTGGGTTACGTTTTCAATGCGGAGAAATCAAGTTGCACGTTTTTGTCTTCCGAAATTTAATTGCTGATGCTGGAAGCCATTGCAAGATGAATGGTACTACGTTGTAGTTTTTCTAGTTAGTCTGAGTAGATTCGGTTGTAATAATATGTTTCTTTTGGGTTCATTTAGATGACCTTTTTCTTGATGAGTCTTATTGTATAAAAGCTTTAGTATGACCTTCGATTATTCTTCGCATTATTGAGAATAAACAATCTAGAAAGCAAGACGTAATAACATGCGAAGTACTGTCAAACAAAAATCCTTTACTCCTATCCATGCATGCAAAAATAATGTTGAAAAGAATTTTCCGCAATGTTGTTTTCCATATCGTTAAGCTACAAAGTGATTGATACGCCATCCATATATCACAGAGTCTATGATTTTTAAACATTATTTTCTCCGTCTTCCACATCGCATCTTCCATAAATACACATACTGAACCTTGAGCACTGACGGCAATTTTTCACTCTAGACGTCAGCCCCGTTTCCGAACCTCTTTCCATTAAATTATGTAAAAAAGTGAAATCAAAATTCAAATACACTTCCTTTCCGAACCGTATTAGTTGAGTTTGTTGTGTTTCGATGGCACACAACGACGCACCTCATCTACTGCTTCCGTTCAAAAGAAAAACTGTTTTAAGAAAATGTTGATTGAATTGATGTTCTTGTTCTAGAAAAATGCAGTTCATCGAACGAAACTGGGAAGAACTAGGGGGTAGCAGGCACCCGTCTGCGCGTTTGCAATCACTCAGCATAATAATTGATGCTATGATTTGTTATTTTGCTTAGGACAACGCACTGAACTTTTTTCTAATTAAGTCAGCACTCGAATATTTGTTTTTTTTAACCGCCTGATGTTTTCGAGAAATCAAAGCAAAAATCGTTCCATAACATGGAGAAGCTTTCGGTTTCATAGAAAAGAAATGATTTTCTTATTGAAAGTAGGATTCTAAAAAAAATTCAAAGCACCAAATGAAAGAGCTGAATTTGCTAAGCATCAACTGTATTTTTTCTGCCTTCACTTATCACCTGCCATTCGCCCTTCGTCTTATACGCAACAATCAAAACCTACACCGACAGCAACATCGCATTGCCGCCAACGCTAATTACCTTCGCGTGCATTTAACTGTTCTCCTATAAACCCTTGATATTTCGCTTAAAACAATCCTGGAATGAAACGGAAAAAAATTCGATGGAAATATGCTAAACATGTTTTTTTTTCGGTATCCTATTTTTTTGCTCTTCAAATATCTTTCGGGGTCTTATGCAAATTATCCGAAATTGGACTCGAACATTACCCGAAAATCACCAACGATATTCAACGTAATTTTGCAAGTGTCAAAAAAAATCGAAATTTTCTTTGAACGCAGTAAATGAGATTCTTAGGGTAAAAGGTGTGTAGGTGATTATTTGAGGAGAAGTTTAGAGATTCTATCTGTATGCAACAAAAAATATTCAGGACAATTAAAACTAAATATATTTGCGCATGTTAATTAGTTTGCACAGTAAAAATGCTTTGTTGTGCGCTTAGTCAATTTCTATCCATGTACCTGATTCGAAGTGATAAATTCTAGTCTAAGTTTTTTAATTATGGTGAGTGACCTGTAAACGAGTCATAGATCTAAATAGCAAGCTGTTCTTTTTTGCTTTTCATTTTATGTTTGTAGATAATGAAAAAAAACAAAAGGGTGGAGAGAAATGTAAGTCAAACCAAGCAACGGTACTATGAACTTTTTGGAAGCGGGATTGGAATGGTTAATTGACTCACAAGTAAAATTGTTGAAAAAGTCACGGCAAATCTTGCAAAACACAAGTCCATACATAAGTAACGATAATCAATACTTGATCGATATCTGAACTGGTCCAGTACATTAGAGGGTGAAACAGACTAATTGGAAGACAAAAAGCAACCAAATTTGGTGGGATAACGTGTAAATAATAGTAAATGACAATTTTATAATTTTAGAAAAATAAATTGTCAAGAGTAGTTAGATTAAACAAGCACAAAGTGTGATTACCGATAGATTTAACTCGCTCGTAAATTTTAAAATCATCAAAAGTTGACAGTGAAAAACAAGACGGAAATAATTGAAAATGAGCAGAAACAGTAGTGGTTTTGAACAAAGTTGCGTAGCAGAGGTATTCTGTCCAGTCGCAGTATATCTAATACACTCCGCATGAATGATGTCGAATCCAAAGTGCAATACATGTACTTCGTTGCATTTGGCCTACATTAAGAAGGAGCCTGGTCGAAAAAATACAAAAAGTCTAGCGCATCAAAACCAATAAAAAAAAACAGATTTTCGAAGAAATTGTCTTTGAGGGACTTAAAAATGTGACTATCCGAAAAAATTTCAAAAACTCGGAAAATTCATATCGGTAGCTTATTTTATTGCAGATGCTTTGCTTATGAATACAAAATGGAAGCGTCTGTTGGTGCAATATTTACGAAATTGTCTGGTGCTGGCAATCATGTGCTACTATCATATCCAAAAATTTACCAAATCTGCTTCACGTTGAGTGAAACCCACCCCGTAAATTTCGTTTCGATTGAATGACTACGCTAGAAGTTACAGGAGTGGATATAATTTTAGGGCTACCACCCTCAAAACTTTTCAAATTTGCTAAATTATTTGTTGTTAATTGTCATTGCAGTATCATTCTCATTTGGAAATTTAATGACAACATCGCTCGATAAAGAAATGTCAATAATTTTGTGTAAATCTGTTCAATAATTTTGTGAAAATCGGAAGCTATAGGCCAAAAACCAGTTTTTTTCTCGGTGATTTTACAAGATGGCACTACTGCCACAGTGTTGCTCGTATTTTAAAATCACTTCTATCAGATCTGGTCCTAGCTAATACCAACATGTCCTGTAAATTTCATATTGATCGCATATCTGGTCGTCAGTTCTCGTGAACAGAAGTTTTGAGTGGTTGACGTTCTCGTGCAACGCGGAATTTCGAAAATGTTAATTTGACGCGGTAGATAAAGGTCAAAATTTATCAATAATTTGAATTTCTATTCAAAAATCAAAAATTTTTGAGGAGGTTTGATAATTTGACGGTTTTTTTTTCAGGAGCCTGCTGTAGCTACAGGGTTGCCCATACAAACCTGAAAGTGCATACGTGCAAAGTTTCAGGTAACATTAATACGCTTTCCACATTTCACGATGATAGACTGTTTTTGTCAGAAGTTATGACAAATCGAAATTTGGAAAAAAAAAATCCGGAGCACCCACACACGGCTCAAAATTTTCAATTCTTGATTATAGGAATGCTGGAGCGGACGCTGCATTACAGCCATTCCGCAAAATTACATAAAAAATATAAAACACGAATTTAAGTTCAAAAGGTAGGTAAAGTTTAGTTAGCTCCTGCCTTGTACGGCGTACTCTCTGCCTTGCATATCTCCTTACTTCTTGCACTACGAGTATGTTTTGATACAATTTTTGAAAAAAAATTGTCCTTAAATGATAATGTATTTGATTTGAAATGGCTGCCCTTCTAAAAACGCATGAAAAATAAAACCAACTTTGATGAGAAGAGAGAATGAAGAACGGTAGAGTGAAAAAAAAACAGTGTTTAGCACTTGCTTGTATCCAGATGCAGCTGGTTTGCTTTAAACCAGCTTTCGGAAATCGTAAAATTGAATTGAAGAAGACTAAAGTCTTCAATAGACTTTATGCTTACAAAGAATCTAAAATCATCAAAATAATTCAGATATTCACAAGAAATGAGTAGAGGCAAGTCATCACGTAAAACAAGGCAAGGATAGGACCCAAGATAGAACCAAGTAATTAAGTCTAGTTTTGATGGGAATTAAGAGGGATCAGTATGTTGAAATGGCTTTGGATATGCTATTTCTTCCGAAGAATAGTGGCTGCTTACAGAATTGAATATCCTACAACATCAAATTATGAGCTCATTATGAGCTCATTATCTCATAAATAATGAGATGATTATATTTCTTGGACTCATTTTTGAAAAAATATGACTAACAATACTACCGGAGGATTATATGAAACAGTTGATTTAGTGTATTGAGTCGTGTGAGCCGCTCGTAAGTTAGAACTAGTTACTGTTCGCAAAAATATTATTCCGAAAGTGAACGAAATGCATGCGGAAAAGGAAAAATAAGAGTCGAGTTGAAGCAAACCGACAAGCTTCTGAAGCCAACTATGATCTCCTGGCTTCAATTCTTTCACCAACTGGATCTTCTCAAAATACACAAAATACACAGATGAAGCCCAAACTATTACCATTTGATTCTCAATTGACGACTACGAAGTTTCCGCTACACTTCTACTCATTTCTACTACGTAGACACATTTAGTTGACCCAATATTAGCTTTTTCTCACATTGGGGTATGTTCTTAGAAATTTATCCGCCGCATGCTGAGTGTTAAGTCAATAATTACGAAAGCTATAAAAATCGCAAAATAAGTTTGAATAATACGGAACCCAACTAACAATTTGTGCCCATTTGTTACTAAATGGACTTTTTTGACGCGAATACGTCGTGAATACTATGTCGAGTCGGAATTGTTTCGTCATTTTTCCTTCAAAGTAAAATTCCTTGATAGGCAAAATTTTAGTAATGAAGTGGTAAAGACTACTTTCGACGCGTCTTTACAGGCATTGTGTCCATTAGGGATTAGTTCCTTCATTGCGACTTAATCAAAATCCCAGTAAGGCACATTATACGTCAAAGTTACCACACATATTTCCTTTCATATTCCTATGCCTATCAAGGAAACTCGCATGTAACGGTTACGTATTGGCGCCTATGTCCATGATGGTTTCGTTCTGACAATTCTTTAAACGTCAATGTGGAATCTCACAAAACGAGTTTCATAAAAAAGTCTCCACCGTTCGGGACAGCTAATTCCTTCAAAAAAATATTAAATAAACTATTCCAATTAACTAGAAATTCAGTTTTCAAATAATACGTTTGATTTGCAAATTAGCAAAATGAATTGGCAAAAAGTTTTATAGATTTTTAATCACAAATTGACTATCTTCTGAGTATATCCTTACACATTAATGTCGATGGTTACCTCATCAATTATTACATTCGTAATTTATTGTAACGAAACGAAAGATTTGCTCAACCCTTTTGTTACGAGTTATCTTCAATATTAATACAGGCAGTGATTGGGAGTGAGTGGGGGTGACATTTCAGTGAAAATTAGGCGTTTTGTTTGCGATTCTACCATCAGCGCATATGTAAAAGGTATATTTACTTATACGTTTTTGTGAACATATATATCTTACTTGGTATTCTTATAAAGATTTTGTTTAGTTTAACTCATATTACGGATGCAAAAAATGCACAGTTATTGGTGGATACGAAAATTTAATCATGATTTTTGGAGGAATCAATTGTAAGAAGAGAGCAGATGCAGATTTTAGACGACGAGCTGAAGAAGATCATCACAAACAATCAACACGCTTTGAGAGGCTTTCGGCTGGCATGATCAAAGATTTCGTTGTAGCCGACTCCACATTTATGTATTTCGACATTCTATATTATTTACTGTATATATTACAACCTCTTATAATTTGGACCCCCGAAAAATATACATGTGATTCTAAATGGTAGGGGTCTTTTAGTTGAATGTAATTGTAGTATGCTTATTGAGATACACCGCACTGTAAGAACACTTAATTTTATAAAATTCTGGAAGCATGCCAACTTTCTAACATTTTGAAAGCATATCGGTTTTATTATTCTTAAAGAATGTTTACCGAAAAGAATTTACAAGAATTTTCTTATTCTATCTTGCGTGGTTAGGATTTGTCAGAGTATTGCGTACTTTTCTTTTCTTAGTATAGCTAAAATATTGATTGAAGACTTTTTTATTATACTGTATAAAGAAATTCATTTTTGGTCAGCATACAATAACAACTAATGTCTACAACCTTTGCCATCTAAGCGATCATGTCATTCGTTTTAGTCCTGTGCCAAATTTTTCTTCTTATAAAGCTGAGAACTATATTGGTTTTTCGAAAACGTTTTTAGGCACATTATGGGCACATGTCGATTCTATGTTACTTTGATGGCACTACCAAGTAACAATATTCCCAAACTAATACTTCAACAAAATCAACAGTGAGTGAACTATACTTTCGTACGTCTGAGGTACGTGCATTTAAAAGCCTGAGTTTCTGCATTCAGAATTCATACTGCAGTAGTGTGTTAAATGCCAAGTAAAAGTGCAAAAAAAAACGAATAGTAAAATAGAAAATCCAGCGATGCTTAAATATTTTTTTTTTAAGATTTGGCTTTTATCCTTTGTATCGCATATAGACATTTTTCGGTCTTTTGAAGATAATATCCATCTCCTGCCAACTACACTGAAAGAAAAACTCTTGGTTGGTTCAACTATTTTTAATAGTATTGCAACGATTCATTCAAAATCGTTAAACGAACTACGGAAAATAATTATTTTTACTATGTTAATATAGTTAATTTAACGATATAAAAGTAGTTGGCTCTGGTTATACAAAAAATATCGCAAGGTTCATGAAATCAACTGCTTTAATTGTTTCATAACCACGAAAAATAGTTCAAATTTCAACGTTTCGAATTATCAACAGTTTATATGGTACTTACACTACTTTGCAATAGTTGATTTCAACAAACGTAATTCAGTGAGCAACATCTTTGGAATTATTCTACGCAAAGTAGAATGGTTTCAACATTTGGACGCTTTTCATGCTCCGAATGAAATTTTTTTTGTTTATCAACCACGCGTCATGGTGCATAAAAGTAATCAACAATTTTCTTATAGTTGTTTTAACTATAGCCCTAGTTGATGCAAAAACAACTAAGGAAAACTGTTGACTTTTCATACTCCTCATACTCATGCTCCTATTCTATCATAGAAGTTTCATATGATACATGGCAAAATTGTGTTCGGTTTGCTGTTCGATATAATTCATATTCATGTTATGCTGTGAAGCCTTTATATTACGTTGTATGACGGTATTTTGTTCACAATACAGCTTTTTCCGCTGTGGCAGAGCAGTGGGCTGCGGCAAAGCGCAGTCAAAAAATTAGAATGCACTGTTTTGTATGGTAACGCGCACAATGGCTGCGGCCGAATTTACGGCAGCGGCAGAATTTGCCAAATTTCTAATTTTGCCGCACCGCTAGCTTTGATACCTACCATAGGTTGGCATCACCACTAGGTTGAATTAAATCTGTTTGAATTAGGTTGAATGGTCTGGTGGAATAGACAAGCGATGGCTGATGTGTATTGTGATAAGCCAACCTAATCCTCGTACAACAGGATTTAGCAATACAAAAGAAAAAAAATGAATTTGGTTGGTGCCTTGGTTGCATTGACAGCGACATTGTCGCTGTCGTGTTATGTTAGAGTTGTTTGGTCCATTTTCACTATAACAAAGTTGGATGGTTAGCGTACGCGCGCGCATCAAAGCCTCAGTTCTGTCCAGCTTTAAATAAAAGACGTGCCCTTTTTTGCGTTTTCACGCTAGTAGATCAATCAGGATTCCAGCTTGGATACATCCGTATATATTTTAATGTTGAAAATTAAGTCGTGTTTATTCTAGTTCTTCATGGTTGGAAACAAATTTGTCTACCCTGCATAAATATTAACATAACTTTCTGTTTCAATTAACAAAATTTCTATTCTAGCCCAGATAGTCAATATATTGGATTTTAAAATCTTAAAATATCAGCACCTTCGAAAAAGAATTGTTCGTTTGAGATTTTATACATATTGGAATTTAATTCGATTTAAACATTTTTATTTGATTTTGATTTTATGACGAGAAAATTATAGAATCATTTCTTTCGAAAATTTCTGTAATTAATCCTATCATTTCGACTAAGCGAATGAAAGTTGCTGGTGCACAAAAAATTTTAAAATTTCTGCACTTAGAAATACTAAATTTTTTCTTTTGAACGCACTGACGGAGCTCTATGTATAAAGGTCGTTTTGGGCAACTGATGTCGTTTGAAGAATGTATTTCATTACAGTTCACGCATTTCATTTTATCTGATCATTTTGTAGGTATCAAGAACTTTTATTCAGTAAATACATGCTTTTAACTATCATAATAGTTAAGTAAATGAACATTCGACACCTTGTGATGGGTAAGAGCAGGCTTGGTGTATTTATGTACTTGTCAGATAACACATCTGTCATGCTGTAGCCAATTTTTAATTTCTCATATTTCCATTTTGTTGAATTTATTTGGGAGGCTTTTTATGAAAAAAACTAAAACGAGAGCTTACTTATTCGTGAATATAGCTTAACTACTGTAAATTCAAGTATACGAAATATAGTACACGGATCATATTCTTTGAAAACACTCTTTGAAACAGAACTTTTAAGTACTTTTATCTACTTGCATTGGATGAATTATAGTAAATGTGACATAATTTTTGAAGGGCAGTAGGTTATTAAGATTCGACTTACACTTGAGAAAATCATGGTATGCCCATGCCCTAAATAGGATACTATTGCAAATTTCAGGGTAATTTTCACATAAAATCGTAGTGAATAGAAAACATAAAAAAAACACCGGTGTACGTCAAGATATTGAAATATCTGTAAATATTTTAATAGCTTCAACTAAAGTCCAAAACTATCAAATAAATGACATTTCAATGACCATTCAATTCACAATAAAATGGCATTTCTGGCAAGTGTATCATCAGTGAAAGGCGTCGAATTTCGGGACATATCTTCTAAATTAAGCGGGCTATAGCCCAGCAACCAACAGTTCTTTCTGTTCCCAACAATACCAAGCATAATCCAAGAATTGTGTCTTGTTTGCAAATAACTTGCTGTTCCTCTTGTAGAACCACATCTAAATGCTTTCAAATTAAACATGTAACGCTTCACATATTCAATTAAGCGCAATTTCTTAGCAAAGCTCCGGCACTTGATCTCAAGCCACCAGAACATTTCAATTGCTACGAGTACAAAGCTCAACAGTCAAAATAAATATTGTTAGGGATTGCCTCTGCGTACATATCACGTTATCTTCTAGGTTCCTAATTTTCAAGATAATCAAAAGTCAAACTTGAAGTGTCTTCATTACACCTAAAGTTCACACTTTCAACGGCCGACGGAACTCTAACTGAGTTGTTTTGTCAAACGTGAATGACTTTAGACATTTTTCTTCCACACTTGACAAAACACCTCCATAGGAATTTTCTTGAAAACGACAGCATTTTCACATCGCATGTTGCCGAAACACATTTATGAGCATAGGAATCTTCATTCGCGCAAAAAGTTGGATAATTTACGTCAACGTGTTCAAATAAAGCGAAAAATTGCTTCATTTTAACTGAAGCTCTTGCTCCCATAATTCGGTGATTTAAAGGCAACCGTTAGTCATTGCCAGAAACATAAATGACGCTAAATCTCACTGGGGAGCATCCGGAGCAATTTAAATTTCCTAAAAATATTCACATCCACCGTCAGGCTCAACTAGACAAATGCTACCACATTCCAACCCGCCCAAGCCCCACCACAACCAAGTGAAGCACTTTGTTGACGATTAACCAGTTTTTCGAGAGGTATCGTTCCCGAATGCGCTCGTTGTCCTGAAACGGTGGCAGAAAAATTAAAATTGGAATTTTGAATATGAAATCGTGGCATTCCGTTTGTTTTCCAATGACGGGATCCCGTTGTATTCTCGCTATCATCACTGTGTAATAGATTTGGGTAACAGAATTGTTTTTTCTTCGAATGCCTGGGAAACTCCTTTGAGTCGGGACAATTCGTGAGGATTTAATTTGGCGGTGACGGTGGAAGTGGGCGACGACATCGACGCTAAGAAATAGTATGCATACCTATTGCAGACGACGCTGTTTGTAGTTCGGGGGTAACGGCCGATCTCGCCAGCACAGCACATTGTTGCATATCAATGAGATTGTTTTCCATGTCAAAGAAGTTTCGTTCGGTTTGATTGCACGCGAATGGAACTGGTAACACATTTTCGCGGATTCGGGACACCGGCATCTGTAACGGTTGCGAGGGACTTATGTTCTATTTGCGGAAGGTAGACACCGAAAGGTATTTGAAATGGAATTTTCAATCTTTTTTTGCTCTGTGTCAAGCAGGCGAATCTCGCATCGAAATAAGATATTGCTTTCATTATAAAACGGTTTTAGGCGAATTTCCATGATAAGAGAGAAGCTGGTGGAAGCTTACGTCAATGCGATTGTAGCAATTCATTTTTTGATGAGAGCAGAGAAAAAATATTCCGAGAAACTAGTAAAGGGTTGTGAATTGGTTCATTTCGCTGAAATGGTGTTCGAAATGTAGCAAATAAAAATTCATATAGTCTCAAAATGGTTTTACACATAAATCTAAAGAAAATATTTGATTCTTTAGATTTATGTGTAAAACCGTTTTGAGACTGGATGAGTTTTTATTTGCAGCAATTACTTTGAATGTTATTACTATGAAACATGTGGTTGTAATGTAGATAACACTTGGCCTACAAAATCATCCATGCTGAATGAGTCGCACAGCACGTTCTCAACCGCATAAGTGGCAGCCTGCAATAAGCTCACGTCAACCAACTGTTATCCTCCGAACAAAAGAAATATGGTCCAATCATTCCGATGATTGTTCATAATTTTGCGATTAATTTTTCATTGAATTTACTCATACAGCGCCGCCGTAACACAAACATTGTGTAAACAAATATTAAATACATAATAAAACGCGGTAATCGAAAAGTCAACCTCCCTTCGCCAGCACAAGCTGTCATACATATCATCCGCGAATTCCCAAATTGAAATAATTGCCGAAAATGAGCTGAATACATATTTATTTAACATATGTAACGAGCCTGGTGTCTTTTGCCGAAAAATCGTGGAATCTCACTCAATTCGAAATTCAGCGATTCGGGGCAGGAGTGACAATAAAATTCGACGTAATTGTTTGAACACCTTGCACAACAGTGCACACGTCAATTAATTGATTGTGTTGATAAATAATTTTATCGTTTTTTTATCGATTTGTTTGCGCATCATTTGTGAGGAATGGATACAATGGGCGCAACGCAAAACTGTTAGTTGCTCTGCATAGTGCAATTTGAATTTAATAATGCATTCTCCAACGACAGCAACACGAACCACTAATGAGATTCCACAAAAAAATGATGCTCTGCTTCATCAGAGTTACTCGACAAAATCGAAATCAAATCGCTTCTCGCATTGCTTTTATGACATATTTAATCTAGCGAGTTATGGCAAGTATCTTTACGGTTATTATTATGATTATCGCCTACGCTTCACCGCAGCATCGAAAACATCACAAGCACATTGCACCAAACTACCCACGCACCCCGGGCATACATTGAGCACCTTATTAACGCGACGAATACGGATGTCATTCAAGTTATATGCGAAATTTATTCGAAAACGCGGCAAATACTATAATTTTATTGGAAGATCAACTGCCGAAATATGTACCTCATTCCACATGACATGCTGCTTTCATCGCCAGCACTGTAAATCCAACCGCCAAAATTGGCGGCAATTTCATATCCTTCGGCACTGTCGGTGTCATTCAGTCAACGCGAGTTCGCCTGAAATCGAAACAAAGAAGACGAACTTCGGTTAGACAACTGTAAGTCGCTGGAGGCGAACATGAGATTGCAGGAAAAGTTAATGACTCCTGCTCGCTATTGGATATCAACGGATTTGGTTTCGCTAATGGATTAGAGTTTATCTAGCGGAAATCGGGAGTCGTTTAGTGTTATGCGAATAGTGCTATCACCATAACAGCTCGAGTATCGATTCGATCCCTTCCATAGCCTTGAGCACTTCAATCCTTGCCGGGTGATTGGAGCGAGATTTTCAATAGTTCAGGATCAAGGCTGGATAAATTGGGAAAGATCATGGCACAATTAAATTGGGAATATAGTTTTCAGTTTGCTCTTTGAAGCGTTTAAATAGAGCAGTAGTGTCAGTGATGTTTAAATTTGTGATATCGATTTCAGATTTCATTCAAAATACACAGTAACGCAAATGTTTTGAACCCTGAAATTTTTGTCTGATGAAAGAGCAATTCAAAAAGTAAAAAAATTAGAAATTTAATTTTTCCACAAACTCCGACATCTGGCAGGCTAAGATGAATTCCGTTTTGCAAATATTTATTTAATGCTTTACGTAAACGTGCTTTGAATTCATGTGGTATTTAATGTAAATTGTATTAGTTTCGCTAATTTAAGAAATATGGAAACTTATATTGTATTTGTTCGGCCGATTTCTTTCACAACAGCTGCGATTTGTTTACTTGCTTAAAAATACGTACTGAGAAATAAAGTTCAACTCGTCAAATTTATAATTTATTATTTTATGTAAGATTTATTTTGAATTAGAAAACGTAGCATGTTCATTTTTCAATCAAATTCGTGTATCTGGACAACATACACTACATTTTTATATAATTGTTTCTTCATTTTTATTTGCAAGTTTTACGCAAATTTTTCATCAAGGACCGGCTGACTAACAATTTGAAGATCGAATTTTTTAGTGCACATATACTGGATAAGGTTAAACAAAAGTCAATCCCAGAAAACGGTAGAAATATACTATACAAGATGGAATTTCATGAATTATGTACACCGTACAAAGACAAAAACGATAATTTAGTAGAATATTTGTTCTATATATATACAGTAAGACGCCAAATTATTAGGAATAGTACTCGTATTTTGAAGAAATATGATTTTTTCGAAGAAATAAAAAGTGCTATTCTGGTCAGGTTATATAATAAATTGCGAATCATTGGTCGTAAGTGTTCTCTATCTAATATAATAAAAATGTAAGTTTTACTAAATTTGTTTTAATTTAGTATTCTGTACTAACCTTAAAAAAATTTCATATTTAATGTGGATTAAACCTTACTGGCTAACACCGCACATTCTCAGAGACGCATTGCAAAACTTTCAGATGCTTTTATGCCTTTTTTCAACAGAGTAAAAGTAAAAATGGAACGAAGCGAACCTCTTTAAGTGGTGTGCGTGGAAAACGCGGTAGGATAAATATTCCCACTCATCCTAAAATCTCTCTAAAAACCTCCGAAAATTAGGGACATCTGTATCGAAAACTGCAAAGAATTAAAGTTTGCAAACCGATAGTCCAAAGACGTTTAGCGGTAAAACTTTAAAAGGCATATAAAAAAAACTACCTTTGATCGAAGCCATGAAAGTAAAGGGACTACAATAGGCCAGGCAGCACCAAAATGGACTGAATTGGATCGAACTGGAGACCAGTGAGCAATACTTTAGCAAAAGGGTAGTTCGTGAATTCTTTGTATTTACTGTAATGTTTGACAATTATGCATTTTGGACGAATCAACGCCCCAAACGTTTGTTGACAAAATATATTTCCTTTGATGATTTCCTGCGGAGGAGTTCCACCCAGACTTCATTTTGGAGAGTGATGAAAATTCGGTCAGCGTCATAGTTCATTCAGCGTCACAAGCGATTACTAGAAACTCGTCTTTTAATGGTTCCTTGGCGACGGAGAATGTTTTTGGTAAACACGATTGTCCCAAATCCTAATCATCCTCCTTTTTATGGATTTAACTCTAAACCGTTCGAAACTATTCCGCTTTGTTCTGTTATGAATCTTCATGATAAGTCTGCGACCTCACCTCAAGATTCTTTTGAACTGTTTGCTCAATTTTTCTCTTCTTTCACCTCCCATCATAGTAACTCTTAGCCATCAACCATTTATCCCACGCCTGATTGTGCCCTTTCTGCATTTTTTTTACTGATGGACTTAGAACTAAGTTCATTAGTTAGTTAGTTAGTTCCTTACTTCATATTTTTTAATGTTTTTCGACCTAAAGTATTGTTTATTTTGCCATGTTCTTTGTTTGAAAAGGAATTTATATTTTGCATTAGACCTACTAAAAAAAACCTGTCGCTGCTACGGTTAAAAAAAAACTAGCTTTCTGGCTGATAAATGTCTAGCTGATGAGATCGTCAATAAGAGGATGGTAGAAAGAACTGAAGTGGTTTGGCTGACCTTGCTTAATACAATAAGTGTTTTTAGGCGGAATGGGGGAAATAGAGGTGTAGTGGTTAGGAGTAAACAATCGATTGTTTACGTTTCTAACTTAAAAAAAAATACAAACCCCAGCTCCCTGCCTCCACTTTTAGTCATCAGAATTGAGTCTTCCAACCACCATTAACCTCTTCCACTGCCGGCGTGTACACTCGATTTTTCTGCAGGAGTAGAGGAATGTTGGATGATTCCAATCACTTTTTAACCACTAAAATGTAGTTCATCAAAATGCACACATCCGTGCCCGCAACCTCCCTCCTTAATTGTTCAAATATCTTGATGAATAATAACAAATAAGAATAACAATTTCGTATTTATATAGCTAGTTTCAAACAATGAAATAAAAATTTAAGATAAGCATGAAGATGAAAAACTTTGATTGGAAATCTCAAATAAGTAGAGCTCAGTTGGATTTGATGAAGCGATGGATGATGAATCAACAGTCTTTTTTCACGTAACCATCTCCAGCAATCGAGTACATGGCTGTCATAATATTCAAAATGCTTCGATTACGTCGTTGTAATCAAAATGGCGCTTAAACAAAAAAGCGGCTCCAAAGCATCTCATTGTTTGACGCATAGGCGCCGGTCACCGGATTAATAAAATTCTCTGAATAATTGACAGTAAGTGTTTGATAGCCCAACTGTTCCAAACAGTCATTCTAAACATCAGTAACGTTTTCTCTGATAGCTGCCGATAAAAGTTTGCGGTCTCGTGTACCAACCACAAACAGCTCTCTTGTTTTAAAGTAAAAACGTCCAAACACCCACTGCGAAATCTATCGACCACGATTGTTCTTAGGTTCTTGCATTCGTCCATCTTGAGAATAATAACAGCACCGTCGATTGGATGGAGATGAGGGCAGGGATGGAGATGAAAAAGATAGAATGTTGGATGACTACATTCTGATACTTGAAAAACGGGGTGAGAAGACGGAGAAGCATTTTTAAATTTGAAAAACAAGAAATATTTTCGATGTTTTACCCCCGCTCCCTGCACCTCCACTTATCGGCCCCACCTAAAGATACTCTTATAGTGTTGGCCAATGTCAGACCCATCACTATAGACCCTTTTCACCACCCTCCAATCGATGGTCCCATCAACAGCATATTTACTGGTATCTTTGCTAAAAATTTTACCTATTGCTTCTCCTTAGTATGCACATCATATCGTCATTATGTCCCATCCCGGTTGTGTACACCATAATTTTGTGATAAATTTATTGTTTGAATTTTTCCCGCAACGGCCATCACATTTTTGTACCCAGTAGACAAAAGCTGACTACAACTTGATTCACGTTTTTTTCCACATCGGCTTTAAACGCCGAAACTTGGCCATATTCGACTAGAAGATTACCCGCATATCTGTCAGTTAGATATTTGCGATATGTTCTTTTAATCTCATACCCATACAAATCGATTATCAAATGAGGTCCAAGTTAATGGTGTAGTATCATAATACTTATCAGCAATTTCCCCATCAACGGTCTTGAGGCAACTCAAGAGGACTTAGCCGGATGCCGATGTGTTTTAACTATTGAATTAGACTAGATCGTTCAATCAAAGTCATTAAGCATGAAAATTTTAAATATACTTTACAAATTTAGTTGCAGTTAAAGATATTCAATACCATCAATAAATGCCTTGAACCATGAAGCAATGAACTTTAACTAGATGGTTAAATTTATGCAAATCACACATAATATTATGTATAAACATACTGTATTCCAATTGAAACGCTTTAATTTTTTTCTTGTTGCTGTATTATTCGTAAAGGAAAGGATATATTGTATACCCTTTCCTCTTAGCTCACAGTTTGAAAAATCCAATATCGCCAAATCTATTTTATTGCAACTCTTTCACGAGCATTGAAAATTCCTTATCGTCCTTGCTAAATCAGGTTATCCCAATACTCGCAACTTAGCTGTTTCCGGCATCCACTCCAAGCAATAGATCTGTATCGATATGTCGAACATAGGCACATTAGCTGTTCGGCTTATCTCATCGATGGAGCTATGTATTTTTTGTCGTCTGCCTGGTTCTTTTTATTACTTCCGACATAACATCGACACGAGGCGTTACTCTTTCAGAAAATCTAGGACTTCATCTCAAATCGCAAAATTTTAATATCGACATTTTCGGTCCTGATTAGAACGAAAAGTTGAAGAAGAACAAACATAATGCGAAGGAAATGTGGTATGTTTTTATTTGAGCAGGCGATGTTTAAACAACTTCAAATAGGACCTAATAAAATCAACTCGTTTGAAGGCATGGCATGACGTCGGTTCCAGATTTGAAAATAACTGCTTAAAAGTTCCGCTTGCTTTTGAACACAAATGTTTTATTTTAAGATGTGCCTATGACAAGAAATGATGCCCACACATAAGCATTTCAGAATATCTCCATCATCACAAGTATTTATGACTGTCTGCCAGTCGATAATAGATAAAAAGAAAAAACTTTTTTGTCGTATATTGAAGATACTTTGAACGAGTTCATTCGGAATATACAAAAATATCATCAAGAACGGTTTGATAATGTATTTAGGTTTTAATTTAATATTTGTAAACAATGAGTGAATCGAAAATTTCGCAAATTATTACAAAGACTAGAAATCGTCTGAAAAACTAACTGAATTCTCAAATCGTACAAGATACAATATAATTTTCGGTGAACAAAATGGATGAAATAGATAGCAGAGAGAAATCTAAGAAAATGAACACAACTTGGAAATTGGTACTTCCAGTTTTTCCTTCAGGCACGAACAAACCAACTTTGATGCTTGAAAATAAAACTAATCACTACAACATCAAAACTTACTCAGTGGTATCCTATAATAAACAAATTCATACTTTTACAATTTCATTTGATTGCTTTTCGATAGCGCAATTAAATTTTCGATCGTTAAATTCTATTGACACCATTTGATATTATAAATGATACAGATCTGTGCATGTATTTATTGCGTTGGGTTGATTATGCACCATGCACTCTGAAGTACTGATACGTTCCTATGGCATTCCAATGTTAGATTGTCAATAAAGTGGATGAAATTGACATAATTGAGACTATAGGCTTTCACAGTCACATATAATGAAGCTGCCAACGTTTCTAAGCAGTCAAGTAGATACATACACCGTTAAACCGAATTAATAGCATTTACACAACTGTTTATATACCCGTGTATGATGTTTCGAAATCAATTTATGAGCTTCGGTTTCATTTCGACAACATATCTTACCTCAGTATATGGTAATGCAAAAGTTCTCTTGAGATGATTTGAAGAAATCACTTAGCAGACAGTTATTCGATACGAATCATGACTTCAAAGAATCCCGCAATGCCCTACGGAAAAGTACTTAAATGCCCTTTTGAAAACTTTGACGTTCCATTCATAGAGAATAATAATGAAGATGGCAGTTTCATCTCATTTTAAATTCAAAAACTAACAGATTTTATCTTTGAGTCAAAGATCAAATGCATCGAGATGCGACTTTTTATTGTAATCTTATGATATTTTGTATAGACCAACAACACTCTAGTGATTTGGAAGTAGAATACTCACGTCTACTTAACGAAACTAGAAAACACTCATCAAATTATTGAAAAGTTCAAAGCAGTATGTCTCACACTGGGCGCGATATATAAGTCACGAAATATCCGCTAAGAATATACATATATCACTGAAGTAAAAATCCATTTATGCAGTCAAAATACATGCAAACCAACAAATTCAACATTTCCACCAGAATAATTCATTGACGGTTTTTGCAATCGATCGAATTTTAAATTGATTTAAAACCAACAAGTAGCAGAAAAATGCGAAATCTGTGGAAAGCCAAAAAAAAATTCCACATCGTCTTCGACGAATGCATTCATCCAGCACATCCTTTAAGTAAATAAATTTTCTATGAGTATATTGCTTTGATGCTACTCGTATGTACGATGACACTTCTGATCTCAAGTATCGGCGGGAAAGGGAGCATATAATGAGGTTTTAAATTCAGACTGGCCTGGTGGCGCTGCGCTGGCATCCCAACTCGAAATATATGTTCGTGTACAAAGCCAGAATGTATCTTGTTACGTTTTATATGTATATATTTATATCCAAGGATTATGTCTTCATACTGAATCTTGTTTAGGATATATCGTAGGAGTTGCGAAACTGTAACGTACCTGTGAATAATGTGTGTAACTATGCGAATATCCCATCGCTTGCTTCGGTGGTATCGCAAATTATGTACATAAATAGGCTCATGAGTCCAATGTCCTTAGTGATTCGAACGATGGAAAACATGAATGTCGGCAGGTTTGGAAAATTTGTGATGGTATTAAAGGCGTATAATACTTCACGTTGTATTATTGCTAAATTAATTTCCATATTTTTTTTGGGTTAAAGTTAGATATTGAATCAATTGTTTGTTATTTTTTTGTTTTTTGTTTTCGTTTTGGTTGAATTTAACATTTTACGAATTTTTCTGGTCAAGGTCTTATCTATCATTAGTTTTTCATAAATTTCGTACGTCATTTATGCTAATAATTTTTATTATTTCCAAGCCACCATTCAATTTATTTTTAGAAGGAAAAAACGACCTAATTAAAAGTCAAGAGCTAAAAATAGCTACAAATACAAAATCATTACTTCCAGTTTAGTAGATACTCCGATGCCTATGAAATGTAAATTAATGCATGAATTGACGACAAATAAAAAATATATCCCTTCGTCGTTTTCAGCTCCAATAACAATATAACACTTAAAGCTTAACGATTTTATTTCATATTGTGACACCATACTTTCGACTTGAAAACTAAGCTCTTTTTGCAACTTGTTTTGAGAGACGCTTCTCGTAAGCAATATAGAGTAAAAATGGCTGGAACAGTAAAAACATTTATAAAAATTCTAGAGAGTAAAAACACTGTAGGTGTCTCTTTACCGCTATAGCCTAGCATTCGCTTCAGAGAAGCTTTAGTATTATCATAGAAAAAACAACAAAAAAAACGTGCTCCTTATTAGGACCACCCTGAAATTTATGTCCCACTTTCATACAATGACTGCATCGAAAGCCATAGGGCACGAAGATTTCCAGGAATGCCGCTCACAAGAGTTTCGAGCTTTAAATAGTAAAACACTTATTACATATTTTCAATAGACGATGTGTATCATATGAAAACTTAATCACAACATCTCGTAGAACAAAAATGATGAAAACATTCAGTATTGACTCTGCCATCAAAAGTATCAGAAACGCTTTGACCATGATTGAATTGGAAGAATTGAAGATTTTTTGGGGTTTTTTTTTCAAATGGCAAATTTTAAAAACTTGAAAAATTTAAGCACTGGCTACGTGTTTTTATTGCAACTGTGTAGTATCTATTGAGGCAAAAGTAACAAAAATACCTACTGTAGCCAACTACTAAAGCCAAAAAAAATTACATCACGGTAAGATCAAGCCACCTTGCGAATTTTGTCTTGAAACCTGCCTTAATAACTTACGCAAAAAAGAGGCCCGTTTTGATGACACAGATAGTGTCTCTTCCATGGTCGTGAACACCGAACAGAAGACTTTTGGCTACCTTACATGAATATTCCCAAAAAAAATCTTGTTGGTCAAACCCTCTCGAACTTTTTGACATGGTCGCAAACTATTCCCAGGAAGTATTTTGTTCATATACAAGCTTGTTTCACGTTCTGTTTTATCAAACATTGTCGCCAAATATCGCTAATGAAATGTATTTAAGTGGAGAAGAAATCGCAAAATCCATTACAGGATCCTAACTTCAATATTGGCCCTTGTCCTCATCTGCTCCCTCCTAGTCTCATAATCGAGTGTATGGACTCGCTCTTGTTGCCTGTATGAGAAGAACATTTACACTCTCATCTCGTCAACGTTTGCCATGTTTTGGGGAGAGTGTAATTGAGGCTTTAAATTTAATAAATTTTTATCTTGGAAATAAAACTCAGTACACTGAGTTACAGGGAATCTTACCCAAAAAAACAACAATAAAGTTTCATCCAGTGTACCATAAAGTAGTCACATAGGACCGCTTTTGTTCAATAGTTTCTGTGCAGACGATCTAAAAATTTATCAGATTCATTTTTCCCTCAACCAGAACTGTTTTATATTGTGCAGTGTTGTGAACAAAATAAACTTGTAAAACTGGTAAATGTCAAGTCATAATCTTTTCCCCTAAAACCACTAATTTAAATTTGGATTGCCGCCACAACAATGGGAGCTACAGATGGAGGGATGACGGCACACTATAAGTGCTGTGTAGAACACAGTTTCCAGGGTGTAAAATCAGGAGCAGCAATGAGGCTGGGGATGAAGAGGAAATTCCTGATCTGGTACTTCACTCACCTCTAATTAAACAAATCATCGCGTATGAAAAGTTTGAATGTGCAATAAACTCCTTCAAACCCTTTAAATTACCAGGACCAGACGGAATCTACCCAGCTCTGCTACCAAGAGCGACGGGGAAACTAAAAACCATTCTGGTACACATAATTAGAGCGAGCTTGTAACTAGCTACATTCCAAAATTGTGGAGACTGGCGAGGATTGTGTTCATCCCTAAAAGTGGCAAACTCATACAGACCAATTAGCTTCACATCTGTGATATTAAAGACCACGGAGAAATTGATTGACCTATACAAAAGGAATGATCTTTTGACGAAGATGCCAAATTTCAATTCGCCTGTCAAAAGGGCACATCTAATATATCAGGGTGGAAGCGAAATTTTTTTCGAACCTGGATGATTTGCAGGAATTTTTTTTTTATATAGCTGTTATAGCTTCGAAGTTTCCCGAAGATTCATTAATGTAAGCATACCTCTCGTCAACATTGACATGGTCTGCACATTTCCCAGTGATCTGAGGTTTCGCTCAAAATCTATCACTTATTTAAGTTCGATCAAAAAAATATCAAAACATAGTGGTAAAAATTTGAAAAGCATAAAACATCAATTTTCATTTTGAACACTTTTTTTGTTTCAACACATTCGACGTTTCCCTAAATTCAGCAAAAAGATAGCATTATTTTGCAGCCCCGGAGATGTAGTACCCAAACCATAAACATAGAAGCTCTGGAGAGCATTGCACTTATTTCATCCTTTTTCATCCTTTTTTTCAACACACGAAAAGATTAAAATCTTATTTTAAGCACCTAAGGCTCTTAATTTCCGGGATATTTCAATTACATAAAAATATGATTTTGTTTTTGAAAAAAAAATGGATTTTAATTTTTCTTAATATTTCAAAATTTGTGTGCTTGTTATCTCCTGTGCTTGTTATCTCCTCTATAGCAGCGATATATTTTAGTCCCACCTAACATTTAAATCCATAAGAAAAGTTGTTCAGTCCACATTCTGCACATTAATTTACTCTTGAATTCATTGATTAAATTTATTAAACTCATTGATGAGCTAATTAAATAATGATTCCATCTTTAATAAAGAGGCAATCGCTGATGCGTTTTTGTTCTCAAGCCGGATTTTTAAAGGCTGTTGAATTCAAAGACCACTTAAGGGGTTAGTCCACTGTTAAACTGCTCAAAATGAACTTTTTTTTTAAACAGCTACCAACAAAAAACTATTCAAGATATCGATTTGAAATTTTACATACATCTTTATTAAAGCTAGGAGCTAACATTTTCATTAGAAAAAATTGTTAGAAATCAAAATGGCGGCCGCCCCAATGGATCGCCGCAGCACCGCCGAAAAAAAAAAGCAAATTGCGCCTCGTAAATTCCTGGACAAAATAAGCGTCTGTGAGCAAACTACTAAAAAGATTTCATTAGTTTTGAGTATAAAGGACTGCACGGGCCTAAATTTAGAACAAAAAAAATTTTTTTGACGATCTGGGAAACATTTTATTGATTAAAAAAATTTTTTTTATTAAGTTTTTTGATTCAAAAGTATACCACATTTTTTTTAATCGCTTTAGGGCTCTAATGTTAGGCCCGTGCAGTCCTTTATACTCAATACTAATGAAATATTTTTGATAATTTGTTCACAGATGCTTATTTTGTCCAGAAATTTACGAGGCGCAATTTGCTTTTTTTTTTCGGCGGTGCTGCGGCGATCCATTGGGGCGGCCGCCATTTTGTTTTCTAATATTTTTTTCTAATGAAAATGTTAACTCTCAACTTCAATAAAGATGCATGTAAAATTTCAAATCGATATCTTGAATAGTTTTTTGTTGGTAGCTGTTTAAAAAAAAAGTTCATTTGGAGCAGTTTAACAGTGGACTAACCCCTTAAGTCAAATGTGGTTAAGTCAGAATATGCGTTTGAACAAAGTCATGTCAATGTGTAGTAGGAAGGAAAATCAAGGAAAATTCATCTGGCTTTAGGTCATAAAAAAAATTCTGTAAATATGACAAGAGAGCGAGTTTTTTCTTGTTGGACAAATATCTGGAAATTTAATTAATGGACAAATCTTCGTCAGAAGTTTTTGATATTATCTTTTCTTTAAGTTTAATTTTCACGTGAAATTATAAAAGGCAAATAATAACAATTTTTCTGAATTGTTATAAAATATTACAGTTTTATGCAGAGAGTAAAATTCTTGGGTCGTCAAAATAGTATAAAATGTAACTTTTTACTCAGGCTTCATTCGCAGAGCAATCACGGGTTTAATCCTTTTTGTTATTTTTCTCTTTAAAACGGGATACACTCTCATGTTCCAAGAATAAATTTGCAAACTACAATTTCCCAAATAAAAAAAATATTGTTGTTCGACAAAGTTTTGTTTCAGATAATAGATTACGCGAAATGTTATAAGATTTGTAAACTATAAAATAGAGACACATAGAAACCTAAATTACTCATTTGTCCTACAACATAAATTATCATCATTTATTTTTGCAGACAGACGAGTAATTCAGGTTGCTGTCAATCTAGGATTTTACTATTTCATATATATATAGTTTATTTAACCAACTACTTTGGCTGTACTGCTACAGTTTCCAATATTTTTTCTATCCTATGTTCTTCCAACACTGAATAAAAGTGGACACTATGTATGTATTAATTTTTACCAGATTCACAACCTGTAAAATAAGCTCCTCCGACGTGGTGGAGCTTTATTTATGCGCTTTCACGCTAAAAATTGTGAAAAATTTCTGGTATTTTTGGAGAATAGAACCATTTTCACAAATTATTATCACTACTGATCTGTTGAATTTTATTCAAATAATTATTAATTATTTAAATTTTTATCTTCACAAACAGGCAAACTGGCAGCAAGCGAGTTTCATAGGTATTTCTTTGTTGGTTTGCTTATCACAATTATTCAATTCGGTTTTGCACTGTCAATCAAACCCTTAGAAGCACACTTTTCAGCCTAACGCTGTTTTACAAAGATTCTGCAGGCTTCAAGGCATATCGAAATTTAACACTGAGTCTTATCATTCTATCGCTATTTTCCACACTGATTTTTCGTTGGTTAGTTGTAAAATATTGTTTATAATTCAATAATTTTGTACGCAGTAAAAAAAATTACTCTTATTATATTTTATAGACCAATATTTCTTTTCGAAGCTCGATATGTTTAAATTTCTTAACACATAACTCATTAATGATAGCATGCCCTCTTCCCCAGTCTTTCAGTCAAATCACTTTCCCAGTCAAATCACTTTCAAAATATCGAAACCTGTCAAAAATCTAGGAAGGCGGGGAAAATTGAAAAAAATTGTCATAAAATAAAATATTTATAAAAAAAGAAAAAAATTGTCATAAAATATTTATTTTTCAGTACGTTATACTGCCTTTCTAACCATTGATCCTAAAAAGAACTTATTAAGCTCTTATTTTCCCTCAATTGACTCATTTGATTAGCCCGTTTAAATATAATTAGCATATTCTTAAACTTACGCATACAATTATAAATAATAAAAATTTACCAATAATTTTAGAATGAAAAGAAGAAAATAATCGGAATGACACTTCTCAGAATCAACTCCAAAATTGAATTCATGATTTACCTCTTAATAAATATCAATGTTTTAACCGCTGCTCAATCTTTTTTATTGCAATCTAAACTTGCACATTGTTTCGAGCATCATTTATAATTTCAGGTTTATTCCTCATACACTTTGACATTAAACATAATTCCATGTAAATGCTCTGGACTGGTTTCAAACTATTCCAGGGCTCACTAGTGTACTTAAATCTTCACCGTCTTGACAGCGAACACTTCATTTACTATTACTGATCCCGGACAGAAGACAGCTCCTATCAATATTCGCACTCACCGTCATTCAAAACTAACCACTTACATCAACGGTTTGCATTATTAACCTCACTGCACTTAACAATCCGTCAACATCTTCATCACTTCAGCATCATTACCATAACTCCAAATAACACTAGTACCACTGACTGGCCTATCGTCTCGTCTACCTTTCTTTTACTCCTCAACCATTTCGCAGAAAAATCTTCAAGACGTAACTTTACACTCGAACCGATTGGGCGCCAGAACTCGACGAAAAGCAAAATACCGTCCAGATTCTCTGACATGTAAGCAACGACTGATGCATGCTGAATTCTAGCACGCGACTATATCGTAGAAATGGAACTAGGAGCTGTCCGGTCAGGAAAATGCGAAATATTCACGGACGCGTTCCTCCCGTGCAGGAACCTACGATGCCGGCATTTACCATGTCACCACCAGCACGCAACTGCTTGTCCAGCACGCAACTTGCGAACCGGCGATGGTTACTTGCTCTTCAAGTGTACACCTCAATGGACGCACACGACCTCCAACAACGCTTCCAATTTTAGCATAGCAGCCAGCAGAAGCTATCCATCCAGCTTCATCGAACCAACTTCGCGATGGGGGCTGATAACGGCGGCACTGCACGCTAAGCTTTCCACATGCGCTGTGCGTATTAACAGGGGAAAGCTGTTGATATCATTTCTGTCCATACCGCCACCCACCCACTCAGCCAACCATCCATCCATCCGACCGGCTGCCCACTATCGAAGCAACAGCGATAACACGGTGCCTGCACTCTGCAAGAATGTCCTTGAAGCAAATGCAAGGATTTCCGAAGAAATTAGGAAAGACATTATTTACTATTAGCGCCCGCCTCTGCGACCAACCCCCGATCACTCCAGTGCCCATTCACCTCGGAAAGACACACACCAACCGCTGGCGACGAGGAGTACGAACTGCAAGTGAATATTTAAACAGCAAGTGTATCTAATTCTAATTTTAAAATTCGAGTGCAAGCACAGCGGAGAGTGTCACGTCGAGTTTCACTCGCAGCAATTCTTCGTACGTATGCTGATTTCAATGAATTAAGTTTTCAGGCTTTAAAGAAAATCACTGCCACGCTCCCACGTTGGGAGCATAGTTCGAGGAGTAATTGAAAAAGTTTGTTAGACATTTATTAGCTGTGTTTAAACGTGCAACGCTGGAAGTTTGCTCTTCTGACGGTGTATTGTAGTATTAGTGAACTTGCCATTTGGCATGCAGTTAAGGATCTGTAATCTCTGATAAGCAATATTATGCCACTTCACTCATTGTTGGAAAATTCCCGCTTCATACTTGGTAATAGTATCGTGAATTGAAAAGTGAGAATGCAAGTGGAAAGAGTTTAAACCTCCAGAAAATCCTTAATGTGATTATGACGTGAACGAGCTATGTAGCATGAATTGTATTAGTACTACAGTTGCATGAACTGACTTTGTATGCTTTGAGTAGGTTTGCACCCTGGAGCTATTGAAATACGATTCTCTTGGAATTCTGAAAATTGAATCGATATCTGAGATACGGCGAGTAATCCGACGGTAGCTTGATAGCATTCGACGATTATAGATACCTAACTGAAAACAAGGACATGGTCAAATTATAGAAACATACTACGCTTTTCCAGGATTGTTTGCTTTGAAATTATTTACTAGCGCTGGTAGTTTGGAGTAAATAAATATTTGTGCGTAAATGTTTGTATTTGATTAATCATATGTATGAATATAATGCCATTTGCGTGGGAATTTTTGAATAGTTTGTTATGTTGGAAATATTGATTTCGTCCTTGACTGTTGTCAAATAGTAAACAAATATAAATAGAACAGTCTGAGGCAAGGTCGTTACTAAATTACAATTTTATTAGGGGACGGATAATTTACAGAATATTAGTAAATCGGGCGATTGATTTTAAAAAGGATTTATCGAGGATTTAACAAGCTACAAGCTCTGGACTTCTGAAGCACTTTATGAAGCAGGCATATTTTCACCAGATTGATTATGCCTAAATTCAGCACACCGGAATAATTTACAAAAAAAAAACAAACAGAATACTCTCTAAGTTGAGTCTGCAGCTTTCAATACCTGTTGAATTAATTTGAATGCAGTAAGAACATTTTCGGAATTGCTCTTAAATGTCTCAATTGAAGAAAACTTCAACGTGAACAACACTTCTTTTCCGCCGGCTATCAGCACCTAAGAAAATGTTTGGCTGCCAACAGTGCCAAATCAATGCACATTGCATTTGAGCGACTCAAATATATAAGTACAGTGGACGCTCGCAAATTAGAACTTTCAGAAATTAGAATCTTCCAGAAATTAGAATTCAATGCATTGCACGTCCAGAAATTAGAACCGCTGGTTTTTATTCTTTCTTTTTTTCTCGCCACAAAACGGTGAATCCCCATATTCGTTTTCATTTTGCTTCGTATAATTAAACTTGGAAGGGAGGCTACGTGATTATGTGAGTAGTTGTTCAATTTGCGTATTTTGTTTGGCCAGTGTGCACGTGCAATTTAATTCGCGTAATTTTCCAATATTTGACTCGATTTACTTTTGAACGTTTTAGTGAATTACGAAGAATCTCATTTAAACGTAAAAAGAACACTTTATCTCTAGATACAAAAGTTACAATTTTAAAGAAGCTTGATGAAGGCATTCAAGCAAATCGCCTAGCGCATGACTTCAATGTGTCTAAATCGACTATAAGCTATATAATATCAGAAAAAGATGCGATTTTAACTGCAGTTTCTTCGACTTATCAGGAATCTCGCAATAATCTTTGCACAGTGCCGAATATACTGCCATAGAAAGCTGTGTTTACTAGTGGTTCTTAAATCAACGTCAAAAAAATTATTACACTGACCGGGCCAATCCTAAAAGAGAAAGTTAAACATCTTTTCGTGGAAATTTGTCCTGATAAAGGTGGAGATGGTATCAATACAAGTGATGGTGGGTTCACAAAACTTAAACATCGCCACGGCATTCGTTATTTGAAAATTGGTGGCGAAATTCTCTCTAATGATGTCCACGAAATCGTACCATTTTTAAGGAGGCTACGAGCAAAGGTAGCCGAAATGGGTTTATTGGATACACAAATATATAATGTGGACGATGGTGGATTATTCTTTCGTTGTCTATAGGACAGAACATATGTTGCTGCTTGTGAAAAAAAAGGCACCTGGCTTCAAAAAACAAAAGGAACGTATTTCTTTTTTGTTTTGAGCAAATACAGATGGATCGCACAAGCTTAAGCCATTGGTAATTGGCAAAGCCAAAAACCCAAGATGCTTCACTGGATTCGAAAATCCACTTCATTACGACTCTCCACTCGAATTATAACAACTCTAAAGTGGAGAAAACGTCGCCATTTGCCGTGAAATTATGGCAACATATGATTTTTCATTATAACTTAATCAAACGAATTAAATTATCAAGAAACTTAAAAAATAATGAGAGTAAATTAAATTTACACACACTATAAAAAAAATAAGGATCCCATAATGTAATTATGCAGAATTTATTACCAATTACATAATATGGCTCTTTATGGAGAAACTTCCCCACCCAATTCGGAGAATTTGAGCCCAATAAAAGGCTACAACCTTCCTAATGCGACCAGGACCAGCAGTGCAAAACATACGAAAGTGCATTGCTCCTTACATGGTAATTGTTGCCCTTTTTCCCTGTTTTCATTTGGAATTTATTTGTAAACGTTTGAACGCATGCCTATTCAGGCTATTTTCACACAATATTCAAATTCCAGCTCCAATAGCGAGTAATAAGAGTTGTTACGATTAAACACTGCAAATTCCTAAAACTTAAATTCAGTAAATTATACATTGGTACGTCATTTGTAAGGTGCATTGAAATTACCGTTTTCTATGGTGTGTACGTATTCTAAACAAGCCATCATCATATCGCCATCAAACGGTATTTTTGAGTTCGTACAGACTAAATGTTATGAAATTTTGAATAGTTAGAATTTGAAGAAATTGAACTAGTTACTGTTTGAGAAAGAAATTTATTCGTAAATAAAAATTGGATAAGGAACTAAATGATATTTTTTTATCCGCTACACATCTAAATTATTCCTTTTCAGAATATTTTTTTTGCGTGCTCTATAGATGAAGGTACTGGGAATTAATATTAAAGAAACACACACCTAAGACGGTATTTGTATCGTTTACATCGGAATTATGATGAGGAAATCTTTGATCTGATAGCCCAAATATTTTGGTAAACACGTCAAATTATCCATACAGGCTTCTAAAAATATAATATTTCATAACTATGAAAGAAACCACAACCTACTTGAACGACGGCACTCTTCAAAACAACTTTTCTCGTTTCACTCGTTCACTTTTTGCTTCTCATACATATAACACTTCAAAAACTTTGACGCCATTTCAAATTTCCTGTCACGCCGAAAAACTTGATCTTCGGTCTTCGCTCGTTGTTTTTTTCCTTGATTTTTACATCAAAAGCCTGCGTCGTCCTTATGCAAGCAAGAACACTATCATATACATTTTAAAGTGAATATTTTGACGAAAGTGTCGTGCAACTACGACAGGAAAATATTCATAGCTCAGCACTTTGTTGCGAGGACACGTCAACAACCTTTGTGAAACCAACAAAAAGACACATAACATGCTAAACAACGATGCCGATGATGAAAAGAGTTTTTCACAAGAAAATTACAACAAGTCTCGACACAGAGTGGAAAATGTTGGTTTCGTCACTGATGTTTTAAGCAAAAACACATCGGTTAGCAAAAAGAGACAAATTTCACAGCATAAGTAAGTTGGAAGGAATGGTTGATACGCTAAATCACTATGCTCAAGACATTGTTTACACACAATGCCGCCACAGAAGTTTGAGATATGAGAAAAGGAGATGAGGATGAGATGGATGGATTTTCTCAGGTTGTCTGGCTGGCATATTGTATCTTTTTGAAGTTTGCAATATGCATTCAAATTGCAGAAATACTTACTGCGAAAAGAAAATGAGTGGTCTTTTGAAGTATTGCGCCTTGTATGTAGTAAGATAATATTTGCATCATTTCTATGAATAAATCAAAATTTAATTACATTTTCAAAAAATTTATTTTTATCCGAAGATTTACTAAAGGCGACTGAAAAGTCATATTTTCCACTATTTCCGTCTCCATTTGAATAAAATATGTATTAGATTAAACATACATATGCTTTAATAAAAAGACCGATTTTTCCTTTCAAAGCTAGATATATTGAATTTTCTGACTGCCCTCTTCTTCAGTGTCTATCGGTCTAATCTTAATCTATCTTAAGTGTGTTATTAATATAGAGCTTACTTTTAAAGTATTGACTCACACTAATTACCAGCTGATTGTCTATTAATTACTTTACTTAAATACATTTAACGATCTATATTAATTAAATTTTCCTCCTTAATATCAAATGAATGTTCAAATTAACCTGAACAATGGTGATGCACAGTTTCCTTGGTCTGTGTTTAGTCTTCTATCTATCGGGGTTTTCCATATGTTCAGGCTTTCGTACGCATCCAGTTTTCGTACCTGCTGTACCTCCTTAATCACCTCCACGTTGTCCCATGTTATGTTGTGATCCTCCGCCAAGATCTGCTTTGCTACTGCTGATCGTACTTGTGTTGTATTCCTTTTCCTCGCTGAGGCTGCTTCCCGTTTATGTTCCGTTAGTCTAACACCAACTAACCGTTTCGTTTGACCGATGTATATTTTGTCGCATTCTGGGCAGGTAACTTTATAAACTCCACATTTTTCCTTTTTATCCTTTTTGTCTTTCACGTGATATAGTATAGTACCAATTTTTTTAGTTTTACTGGTTGGAACTGCTTTAATATCAAAGCGTTCAAGAAGTTCCCGAACTTTTTTGAATATTGACGAAAAAATAATTGGAACTCTTATGGTTGTTTTTTATTTTTCCTACGTAAAGAGAGTCGTTAAAAGATCACGCTGTATTCTATACTTTTTCTTTTTGAACAGGATTTCCAATTATCCTCTCGTCAAACCCATTTTTTCTCGCCGCATCTTTAATATATTTAACTTCTGAGCTAAAACTTTCCTGATCCATGGGCACTGTTAATAACCGATGTATCATCGAATTAAAGGGCGCCATTTTTTGGGAATGCCAATGATCAGACGTGGATGGTGTTGTCCTCTGAGTGTGTGTGGGCTTCCGGTAGATATTAAATCTAAGAAGACCTTCTTTCCTTATGACCATTAAATCCGAGACGAGTAGTTTCTCATTCTTTTCGATTTCCATTGAAAATTGGATGTCCTTATGTGCTTGGTTCAACTTCTCCAAAGTTTCTCCCAAAACATCTTTTTAACGATAGCTAGAATGTCGTCTACATATCTCAACCAAACCCGAGGAAGGGAACCTTCTTCATAAAGTTTCTTCTCCAGTCTGTCCATCAACATCTCACTCATAAGTGGGGATAAAGGATTTCTCATTGCAACACCTTTCATCGCTTTAAATTATTTCCCCCTGAAAGTAAAATAACTTTCATTCATGCAAACCGAAGCGAGTTTCAAAAAGTCCTCCCCTCCGGTGAGCTATTCGTCTCTAATAGCCAGTCCTCAAAGAACGTGAGTGCTTATTTTACCAGCACGCTTGGGAACAGAGCCATGACATCAAATGATACAACTAGTTCATCTTCCCCTATTGTTGCCACTCTTCCAAGCCGCCCTATTGCCTCGTCTCGATTTTTAACTGTTCTATCGCTAAGGCCCTACACTTGTCTACAATCCACTTTGCGATTCTACTTGTTGGAGCGTTTGTAGCGGTGAAAATTTCCCTAAGTTCATTTCCTTCCTTATGTATCTTTGGAAGGCACCTAATTCCTGGCAATGACGGGTTTGAGACCCGCAGCTTTTTCACCTCTCCAATCGTCCCTTTGCACTCTTTCAAGACTCTTTCAACTCGTTTGATAGAGTCTGGTAAGGGATCTTTCCTAAGCTCATGGTAATCTCCGTTGCTGAGTTTTTCCATAACTAATCGGTCATATTCGTCTTTGTCCATTACGACCACGGCATTTCCTTTCTCGGCTTTGGTATAAAAGACCGGTTTAGCAGCCAACTCTTTGAGCACTCTTTGTGCCTTCCCAGTTTTCAGCCTCTTACAATTTTCCTTCCTGATGAGTTTAGCCACATTGCCTCTAATCTGTGCTTTCTCCTCTTCGGGAAAGGTTTTAGCCGCTGCTTCGATGTCGACTACCAAGTCTTCTGTAGGGAATGTTGTTGACAGCAAAATTCAAGCCTTGGCTAAGCAGCTTCATTTGCTCTCCTGTGAATTGAACCGTGGACTCGTTCACCACATAGTTGGGGATAGTCTCTACGGCATTCTTTTTTCTTTTCCATGGTATCCTTTCCTCTCGTTCACTCCTTCAGTATCTTTGTGAGAATTTTCCTCTTTCTATCTTTCTCACATTCAAAGGCCCCGTTTGCTTTCCCTACAATATCTAAAATATCTCCTTTCCTTCCTAAAGTTTCACTTGCCATTTTTAGATGCAAGGAATAAACTTTGAGTGTGAGATCAACTAATCTCTTAAATAGCCTATTTACGGAATCTCTAATGAGATTCCTTTCGGACTGGGTAATTTGTTTCCCTACTCCTAACAGATGGGATCTAATTTTAATAATATGACTTCTTGGAGTCACATTCTTTTTTAAACATAATCTAAGAAATCTTATATCTTCAGAGATTCCACCGATTACTTTTTTATAATCTACGAATTTAATAAAATCGGCATTATTAATTGTTTTGAATGTGTATCAATTTTATCCTAGCTTGTAAAAAAAATATTTTAAAATATTTTTGTACAAACTAGGAAAAAATTGGTACACATTGAAAACAATACATATGCTGTTTGTTACTTAAAAATTCAAGTCATTGTAACCTACAAATATCTGAATTTTTTCATAATTTCTTTTTCTTGCACATAAACCGAAAGAGTATTTCCATTTTAGGAAGGGTTGTTTTCAAATGGCTCTTCTATGACATTGTTCTTGTTTATCAACCTGAACCCCAACGGTGTTTTCTTTAATACAACGGAAACCCAATTTAAAGATGATTCATAACTTATAGCAGTATGATTGTCAAGATTTAATGGATTTGGTTGATAACGAATCAATTCGACTCGTCAGGTCTAATAAACATCATGTCAAACAGCTTGCATTTCTCCGTGAACGTTCTACACATTCTGCAAATAAAAGCTTTGCAGACTAGACGCTGGGGAAATTGTTAGTGGGATTCTAATACTTCAATGAGTTTTATTTACAACGTATAATACGCCTCATTCATTTCTGTTCTCTTTAATCAATTTTTTTAGGTTATCAAATAGGTTTATTTTTGTGATATTGGAAGTTTGATTTAAATTAAAAGAGATTAATTATAAATCTGCCGTTGAAGCACCAAACTTGAAAGATCGAGTGGGAATTATTATGAGACAGAACATAAAGTTACCAAAGAGAGAACTGTGAGCAGCTAAGGGTGCAAACGAAAACAATTAGTAAAATTAAATTGTAACCATTTGAAGGGACGAGAAGAAGCAATATCCGAGAGTTTTGGAAGTTTAAAAAATACTGAAAGAACAATAGGAGTAACACTAATCCATCAAGCTCAAATAATGAAAATAACAGGCGCTTCAATTGGAACATAACAATTTTGTATATTAATATGAATGCACTTTCCACGAACGCACTCGTGCATTTCAGGACAGAGGTGTCATTGGACCTTATTTTTTCGTTGATTAAAATGATCGCCATGTCACAGTTAATTCATACTATGTCGGAAGACTATTTTTGACCAGAATTGGCCATCAATGATATGTGATTCCAACAAGATGAGGCTACATACCACACAGCTGGTCAAACAATTCATCTATTGAAGAGTCAGTTCAATGATCGTGAAATCTCGTGATATGTTCCGGTCGAATGGCCACTTCGCTCATGCGATTTAACACCGTTGGCTTTATTTTTATGCAACCACATTAAGTTTGTGGTCTATACCATCAAGCCAACAACATAAGGCGAGCTCAGGAACAATACCGAACGTGTTATTGCCAACGTTCCGGTCGATATGTGAGGGAGAAGTGGCAAATTACCTCCAAAGAATTTATCGCTGCAAACGCGCTCGTGGTGTTCATTTGCACAAAATTGAATTTCATACTTAAATATATATCAATTTCATACTTAAATAAATTTCAGCCCAATATCTCAATCTCTTTGTGTTTTATGTAAATACATAATTGATACGTCCTTATTGAAAAACCCTGTATATTATTGAAGGTTAAACACATCCTAATTTCGATCTTGATTGCCCACGAATGGCGCCCTGAGATGTCTAGACACTACCAAATCCGTTACTTCAAGTCTTTAGTCCGAAAACCAAAACACAAATTATCGCAGACTCGCATGCAGCCCATACAACGTTTCAAAGACATCCATCCACATACCTTATTGCCCACGCAGGGCGCCATTTATTCAAAAACAAAATTCACCAAATTAGCCTTCGACAGTACTCATCTACAATATTGTTTCATTAACATCAGCTCGTGCACATTCAAATTGTTACCATTAACTTGCCCAGACAAATTCTACTCGCAGCATCTCGCTGATACGTTCAATGTTATCATAACAATTTAAAGAAATTGCGTCTACGAATTTCGTGGAAAAACACATTATGTTATGGTAACATTCGGATATCACAAAGCTTTTGGATGAAGAAAATATTCATAGATTCTTTTCGTTCAGGTGAAAATACTATTGCAAGTGCAGAAAAAACAGATTTTGAAAAGTGAAACCAGATATTATTGCTATCGAGGGAAAATTGTGAAAATTACGCCAGCTAAATTTTGTGTCGAAGTGAAATCCATAAAAAGATTTTTACTATGTATTTACCGATTGTACACCAAGTAGAAATGGAATAAACTCTCAGGGCCAAACGTAACAATTTCTGGCTTGATTCGGCAGCAGAAAGCAAACAAGTTGAAAAATAAGCATAATAGAGCAAATCGGCTGTAATGATCGGAAAATGGTGACTCGACTTTTCATATTGCGAAAGAGTGTCGATATTTTCCAAATTGTTTTTCGATTTGTGAATGTAGTACAGTATATTTGAAGTTGGATCCTTAGTTTATTTATTCATTGAATCACTATTTTTTACTGGCCAGAGCCCCATTACAATAATAAAACAAAAAATATTATATAAAAATTCAGAAAAAAAAGTAAATCCAAAAGTCGCAAATGGATAAAAATAATAAATGAAATAGAAATAATAAAAGCAATAATAATAAAAATGAAAATCAGCTAAATATAATCTGTGCGAAGTATTAAATCAAGAATTGATTTAAGATTAAATCCTGCGAATTAGACATAAATCTTTGAGCTAAAGGTTAAATTCTACGAACGTCTGCGGTAGAGGACCAAGCTGGAGCTCGTCGTGTTTCCTAGGAATAGGCAATAACGGTGAATGAAGATATACATCAGTTTACGCTTAAGGATATACTTAATAAATTCAAATTAAGTCGAAAAAAGAGCAGAGCATCTCAAGACAAGTTAGAGTAAAGCAGCTATCAAAAAGCGTATAGCTAGTTAGAGTAATTAAGAGCACTAAATCTTATGGGGCTCTTTTCAGACAACAATTCTCAAAATCGATTGCTTTTCAGACCTGTCAGTAAAAAACACCACTTCAGTTATAACTTTTTGTTTGACAGTCGGTTCTGTGACAATTGATAAACAACTGGTTGCTTGCCCAAGGTTGCTCGACCTAAAAAGGTAGAGCTAAAAAATCATGCCCTAAATTGCTCTAATTCAATTTAGAACAGACTTATGAAACATAAATCAGAGGACCTTCAGGCAAATTAGAGCAACCGAATTACTCATGAGCCACACATTGCTGAAATAATTTATTAAACACAGCTATCGACGGGTCAAAAGAGGGGTCAACTTAGAGCCGAGGTCAAGGATCGTAGAACAACAAATAACTTTCAACAATAAACACTCATCAAGCAACACTCTTTGGGATTCCAAAGACAGGATTTGCAACAAGGATAAACGATCATTATACTCACAGTAGGCGTTGTGAAATTTGAACAATGTAGAGCGAATAAATTTACGTTGTTCTTTCCATTGCATTAATCAGATAATCGAGGGCACTACAAACTAAAACAACAGAAATGCACAAGAAGATAGTTAGCAAAAAGGGTGAAAACAATTCTGTCGAGTACTTTATAGGAAAGAAAAAACGGGTAGCTTGTTAGAAATGCAGCCTGAATCCATTACATTTATGGCTTCGTAAGATATGAAGAGGCTTCCATCGAGATAGGAAAGAGCCGGAGAAGAAACTTGGGCTGAAAATAATGGAAAAAGTCTAAAGCATCAGAACCGCTAGAAAATCGTCTTTCGAAAATGTGGAAAAACGTAATGCACTTCTTTGTAGTATTATATCAAACATTTCTTACTCGAAGTACGAGTAACACAAATCATTTCCTGATAGTATCTCCCATAACACAAATGATGAAAATGTTCAACACAAGCTCGTGCAAAAATCAACCTATCCTTTTAATTTCGTTCTCATCCGAGGATATCATCGAAAGTTTCAGCGATAAAACTATGTTTGGGGCTACCACCCGAAAAATTTCCAAAACGTGAAAAATTTACACATTGGTTGCTTGCTTATTTTATTATAAATGCTTTGCTTATGAATACAAAATGGAAGCATCTGTTGTTGCAATATTTACGAAAATGGCTGGTGCTAGCAATCCTCTGCTAGCACCAGAACTATTTTTTTTTGACTGGGTGTCTGCGCTGGAAGCTAAAGGAGTTAAAGGGGTGAAAAGAAATTTCAGGGCTACCACCATCAAAACTTTTCAAATTTTCGAAGCCTAAATATTTGCTGTTAATTGTTATAGCAGGATCATTCCCATTTGAAAATTTTATGACAACATCGCGTAGTAAAAAAATGCCAAAAGCTACAAAAATTTCTTAAACTGGCAGCCCTTTCATGATTTTTCTACGAAATTTTCATAATGGTCCATTTACTACATTTCGTTTTGATTTCATGACTGGATCGGAAACTCTTTTGCTGAGCAAACTTACAAGATTTAGGTGATAAAATTACCAAAGCTGGCAGCCCTACTCTAATTGTTCAACCAAATTTCTATCGAATGCGGCTTAAAGTAGGGTGCTGGTATTATGTGGGCGTTGATTATATTTCATTTTCATTTCAGTTAATTCACATGTTCTTTACAATAAACTCACAGTTTTTCGATGCAAACAATCATAATTTTCAATGATAAAGCTAATAATAAAGCTACCAAATCGTATAAAATGACGGTACTTAACAAAATTCAGAATTAAAACAGTCTTACTTTTACGTAATTTTAGTAAAACTTACAAGCTACTAGTCAGAATAAATGAAAAAAGAAGAAATATTATGAAAATTAACAAAAAATCAACCAAGAAGAGCAAGAGACAAAGATAAACGACATTCGAGCGCACGCATGTGACCTAGAATTTGGAAGTAAAGTCAGCACTTAAATATTCAATTAAGATTTTTGAGAAGTTTTTGCCATATAAAATGAATAAAAAAAGAATGAAAAAATTTTGCCGAAAATCAGTTTTTTTTCTCAGTGATTTTTCAAGATGGCACTACTGCCACAGGGCTGTCTGCATTGCAAAATCACATCCTTCAAATTTTGTCCTAGTTAATACCAATATGTCTGTTAAATTTAATAATGATGAGATTATCTGATCGTCAGTTCTCGTGAACAGATTTTTCGAGTGCTGAAAATAGAAGTAATTTGGTGATGGGTTGCTGCTCTTATGCAAAGGGGAATTTTGAAAATTTCAAATTGACATGGTGGGAAAAGGTAAAAATTTATCATTATTTTGAATATTTTAACAAAAAGGAAAATTTTTTTAGCAGGGTCGATGATTTGAAAATTTTTTTTTCAGGAGCATGCCGTAGCTATAGGCTTACCCGCACAAATTAAAAGCTCATGTTTCTATAGTTTTAGTTAACATCAATATGTTCTAAAAACTTCTCGATGATCCAATATTTCTGTCAGAAATTATGACAAAATAAAATTTGAAAAAAATCCTTGCCTACTTTTAGGCACTCAGCGCACCTACAGGGCTCAAAATTTCCAATTCTTTATCAGGGGCAAGCAGGAGACATAAAAAGCTTTTATTCCCAATTCTTATTTTTAATGAAAATCTACTCTGGATAGAAATATAAGAGTACCTAAAAATTCACTAAAATGCCCGCATCCGCCAAAGGGTTACAGATATCTTAATTTTAACAAGTCAAGGATCTATTCCTTTTGTACAGCTATGTCCTTCGAAAATTTCAGCTCAATTAGATCCACTTCGGAGATTATCTCCCTTAATCTTTTTGCTGATATATATATATATATATATATATATATATATATATATATTATTTTATTTACATTTATATTTACATATATATATATATATATATATATTATTTTATTTACATTTATATATATACATATATATATATATATATATATATATATATATATATATATATATATATATATATATATATATATATATATATATATATATATTTACATAAATATTAAATTTCCGCGAAACGAGTCCTATACTAACTTTACCGATGTTCTCTGCGTAGTGAATTTAGTACTGATAGGATGTCTTATGAATCGGTTACGATGGGTAAAATGCATAGACTTAATACGAGAAGGAAGTCATAAAATCTAAAAATACATTCATCAAGAATAAAGGCAGGTTAAAATAAGAATAAGGGCAGATATCGAGCAGTACCTTCAAGCTTTATTACAAAAAGCTTGTGGTCAACCAAATCAACGGTTTTCAAGAAATCGGTGAATGCCACATCAACCTATTGCTGTTATTTAAAAGCCGAAAGCAACTAAGTTAATGAAGGCCATGGGCTGTGTAAAAGCTACTCTTGACGAGCACAAGTTGATCTGCAGCAATAAATGGTGGGAGATAGGAAGCAGTCTGTTGTAAACAACTTTTTCGAATACTTTAACAAGGGAATATGACAAACTTGGAAATCTGATCCGAGGCAATGATTTGGTTAATGATGCAATTGGGGCATTCCACATGAAGCGGACAGGTAAAAAATTTTGAGGTTTCCGATTTTAGTAATATTTGATTATGTTCTACCTATATATGTTCTCGATCCAGATGCAAAATATTTTTACCGTAATAAGTCTGGTTAGTGAGCTAGAGGGCTTTAAACATTTGACTAATCGGCAGGTATACGCTATTTCGAATCAAATTATCCAGTTTAAAAAAGTAGCCATAAAATAAATAAAGCACTCGAGTTGATACGTTATATAATGGGCTTATTAAATGCAATTTTGGGTAATAAAAAAAAAATTTTTGGGGGGAAAAATATATGTTTAAATTTTTTAAACTTGAATTTCACAAAGTTCGACCATTTACTTTTTTTTAAATTTATTTTCTAAAAATAGCTAATAGTGTGTAGATAATCCTTGCCAAGTTTCATAATGGGCGTAGAAGTCGTTTAGGAGCTAGACCAATTACAGTTTCGAAGCGAAACGGCCGGCGCCCGGTTCGCGCCTACCGCCCCCTAACGCCAGATTATGGAAACTATCAATCATATAAAATGCCTTTAGTCCGAATATTAGATCACATTTTGTGAAGCTTTAATGATGTAAATTATATTTTGATCTAATATTCAATTCAATTGTGCATTCCAATTAAATAACAAATAACAATTAAATAACGTTACAACTGTTTTTTTTTATAGTTTTGTGAGATAATTTCTCAACAAAAAACTTAAAATATACAAACAAAACTGTAAATATATATATAAATTGTTTTGTAGCGAAATTATCTCACAAAACTATAAACAAACACTTGTATAATTAAGTAGTTGCTAAGCCACGGACTAAACTATCGCAAAAGTTTGAATACACAGCGTCATGGGTTTGTCTCATTTAGATAATTGACGTATTTTAATTAAAATTAAATATTTGATAAAATTGCACTACAAAGAAAATTTTCCGAACAGCGCCATTTTAAATAAATCTTCATAAATTTATATAAAATATAATGATTAAATGATTCATTTTTATTTAATTGGTGTGTACAATTGAATTGAGTATTATATCAAAATATAATTTACATCATTAAAGCTTTGCAAAATATGATCTAATATTCGGACTTAAGGCATTTTGTATGATTGAAAGTTTCTGTCATCTGGCGTTAGGGGGCGGCAGGTGCGAACTCGGCGCCGGCCGTTACGCTTCGAATCTGAAACTGGTCTAGCTCCTAAACGATTTCTACGCCCATTATGAAACTTGGCTATTTTTAGCTATGAAACTTGGCTATATTAGCTATTTTTAGAAAATAAATTTAAAAAAAAATATATGGTCGAACTTTGTGAAATTCAAGTTTAAAAAATTTAAATATATGTTTTCCCCCCAAAAAATTTTTTTTCTAAATACCCAAAATTGCATTTAATAAGCCCATTATATAACGCATTAACTCGAGTGCTTTATTTATTTTATTGCTACTTTTTTAAACCGGATAATTTGATTCGAAATAGCGTATACCTATACTAATCAAATGTTTAAAGCTCTCTAGCTCGCTAACCAGACTTATTACGGTAAAAATATTTTGCATCTGGATCGAAAACATATATAGGTATAACTAATCAAATATTACTAAAATCGGAAACATCAAAATTTTTTACCTGTCCACTTCACGTGGAATGCCCCAATTATATCATCAGGTTAGGAAGCAGTCCGAGTTAGAGCTATCATTCTACTGGATATAGGAACACTCGAGAACGATGAAAGTAACTTAACTTACAGGCTCAGGATGTCATCAGGACCGCAAAACTATTAATACAAAGGCATTCGAGAAAGGGCTCAATTTTCCGAAGGATGGTATGAATCAAGGGACGGGATAGCTGAACAATATGGAGGAATTTATAAGACATAATTGCAGTTTGATTGGGAAAATAGGAGAAAAAGTATAGAGCGTAAAATTTACAAGTCTCTTGTGGGTCAGAAATAGTGATTATATTAAGAAAAGTCGAAAAGGTTTTTGATCGTTTGAGCGAATAGGGCTTTTTTGAGAGCGCACGCTGCTACATCATACTGAAACTTAGTAGCGAATCCAAAACGGAGTGAATGATGTGGCTGGAAGCGGCGTTTAGGACATATAATTTAACAGTGAGCTAATCAGCAATAAGACCACCGCAAAAAAAACTCCACTCAGTTAAAATGATTTCATTCGCCATCTTAGTGAAGGCTACTTTATAGTAATGGAAACGTAAAGGCGGTTGAAAGAGGAGGATGATGCAAGTCTTGTTAATCATAGGACATGAAATCTGATTCGGCAAAACCATGTATATTATTCTTAATTTCATGAGTAGAGTTTCATTGAGAGTGTATTTGAGAATGAATAAAAAAGTAGTAAGTTAGTATTGTCGGCTAAAAGGAGGGGTGACCATTTATCGTTGTAACTAGATTAATAAAGTTCAAGACGCCAGATCTTAGGAGCGAAGCAAAAGGAAAACTACTAATGACGTAAATGAAGAGTTCAACAAAAAATCAGCCATAGGCCACAACAGAGGGGTCGTAAGGATTGTTAATCGAGGATATTCCGGAATTCCTTAGGCAGTGAAGTGAATTCAACTGAAGAGAAAGAGTCAGTCAAAGTGTGTTCTCTGAGACAACTTTTGGACAGTGATTAGAACAACCCCGCCATAACTTTTCCACAATGCAGCACGATCTCATTCACGACGTAAGATAGTGTGAAAGAAGAAAATCTCATTACTGTAAATATTCCTAGTCAAACATGTTTGGGCAAAGGAAATAATTTGATCAGAAGAGGGAGAAAAAGACGAAAAATTTTTCGAATGCTGAATTTTGTATTCGATTTTTTTTTTCAATACTTTTCACATTCCAATTTCGCTAATTGAAATAGATAGTCATAGATAAGACTCAAAACCGAATGTAGCCTAGCGTAAAGCTAAATGTGCAAACTAAATATTTTATTTTAATTCATACGATTAGACTAAAGCGAAAAATAGCCAAATTTCCCGACAATAGCCCTCTTTACAGCATAAAACAACATTTATATCTTTAAATATTACATGTTTCAAGCTCTTAGACAGATATTTTTTGTGAATTCTTTGTCAGAGCATAGAAAATTTGCGGTTACACGATGTCTCACTAACTTGACATTGACTTCAATATTGCAGAGAGTACCACGTCATCTTAAATGTTTCATCTGCAAGTACCTGTTAGGTGGCAAACATTTGACCTTAAGTAATTTGTGGTTTTCAATCGCTTGAGAAAAGTGTTGAATCAAAGGTTTTCAGATTGTGGTTTCGAATAGTGAACCCAGTAAAATTATTTAGTACTTGTTTCATAGAGCCGTAATTGTGCTTATTGGATTGCAATAGCAATTTCTTTCGAGCAAGAGCATAAAGTCTATTTCCTGAGGCTTAAACATTTCAATAATTTTAATACTGCTGTGGTGTTTCATTCAGTGTGGGACTGGTTGCGAAACGCTTGTAGAAATGGTTTCGAATTAATATTTGACTGTTTTTGCTTGTCGTCTACAAAATGCACATTTGACCATTTACACTTTGCTGATGGTAACTGTGCAGTTACGAAACTACGTTTTGAGAGCACCTCAATTTTAATTCAAAGCGTCTACACAAATTTACAAAAACTGGTTATCCATCGTATAAGACACGAATGGGAGTATGAATAACTCCACCTCGTACCTACTAAAGTTCTTAGAATACATCGCCTTAGTACTTATTCAATTAACCAGGCGTGGTAAAATTGTACGTGCAGTCCACGTAGTAAGGGCATAGATTGATTAAAATATATACATAAATGCTTTGACAGCAATTAGGGATGTCTATCCATTGATAAGCGTGCATCCATCATCAGGGAGTAAAATATCTTTATTAGCATGCATGCAGCAACAGTTGGTAATTATGATATGCCGATCGAACCGATTTAAACACAACTATGGACTGACGTAATTCCTTGATAATCTATAATTGCATCGTCTCAACTACACGTACTTCGTAGCTACGAACTTTTTATTAAACTGTAAATTGTGTTCACAAGATATCGGATTAGAAATGCTAATTTTAATGATAGGTATGTTGAAAATAATTGACTATAAAGATGATGTTATTTTCAATGAACATATCGTAAATGAGATGGGCTAGTATTCTACAGTTATGATGGGTCGTTTTAATGCGTGTTTTGGAGATGGGAAAATGCATTATAGCAAGTATTATCTATGTATGTCTAAGAACAGTAGTACTATTGGCAGACATGAACAATTCGTAAAAATTATAAAAATGCAAAGTAGAAAATTCAACATTCAAAAGATCACTATGCATGGAAAAACTGTGTCCGATGTCTTGAGATTTTTCTTAAGCGAAATTCTCCGATACCCGTATTTCCAGAGCACCCTGATCATAGTGAATAAATACTAAAAATGCGTTTCGTAAATTGTAATTATCTATAATCCTCCAAGTATACTTGTCCATTTGCAAGCACTTTAGAATCAATATATGTAGATGTCTATCGGAGCAACAAAAATGTTCAAGTAAAACCTCAGTCCCAACTTCAACTCCTTTCCAAAACACAACTCAACATAATTTATTTATACCCAAACAAATCTCTTCACCTGCCATTAACTTCATTATCAGAATGAATCCTGTTCACCATTCCCAACCGCCAAATCCATTAAATATCCCATAATTTCAATGCGACAACTGGCTTTCATCAACCCAACTGACCAGCCAGCCAGTCGTCTGAACAACGATAAACAATCAAAACCGAAATTCAAATTTAAATTTACAACGAGCGTGATAATTGAAAAATTAGCTGCTAAATTGCCAATAAAATTGTCCGTGGCATGAATACATGGCGCTACGAGCTACACGCCGATACAGGGTCTGTTTATTAATCACTTAATCCAACCTAAATTAAATGAAATGTCGTCCTGTTCGCCGGAGGAGTGGCAACAAGTTACCGTTACTTACTGCGTGCCATTTCAGTGTCGCGCTATCACTGATGGGCTTTTATGGCTGTGGGCTGACGTTGAAAATAATTTATGTGTTAGCAGAAAGCATCCTCGGAAATCACGATTTAGTTCTTGTATTCCGGCCAGGCCGTTACATTCGGAAAATGCTGAACTGATGGTTTTCTTGGAAGCATGAAAGTCAATGGAAAATTTCTTGTAAATCGACGAAAACGCATTAGGACGCAGGAAGTGAAATAAGCTATCATTTACACAAGTGAAAAAAAATTATCTGAGACGATCAGACGATGAATAGATTTATGTTCTTACCAATAAATTCCCAAAATGATTGTGCTACATCGATGGCATCATAAACATGTAGCGACATGCTCTGATGTTTTTAGATGTAGAAGCAGGACGAAATTAAAATGACCTTTTATGTAAGGATCTAGATATATTAAGTGCTAAACTTGCGAACATCCCCACAGAAAATTCTACTTCGAGTATAATGTGATGCAGTTCGATTTCTGCATCTTGAGCAACACCAAATGGTCTAACCCGCAACGATTCTTCTGGTGGTGTTGGAAGAGAGGCTGCTTCATTTCAGACGCTGGCTCCTTTGTACTATCAGTTGTACTTTGTACTACCACTATACTCTCTGATCCTGGCTATGATATGAGTGCTGAGCAGATTATTTTGGCATTCTGGACCTAGGTGTCTTTTGATGAAGTAAAAGACTAATATACACGTGACCAGCTTTCTATTAACATTAGTGTCTCCGATCTAATGAAGCCGTCGCGGGCCTCAAGAAACGCTCTTAGTTAGCCGTGTTAGTTTAGTTGAGTTGAACTTCTGATTGGAACAGATTTGGCCCTTAGCACTTGCCTACATAAGGACTTGTTCCAACAATGGTATGGTCTGCTTGTTTTCGATAGGTAACAATGAGATCATTCTGGTGACTACACATTCGGGGTTAGATATCGAATCTGAATTTGGATTCAACTGCATCAGTAATAAAAAAAAAATCATAACCTTTTCTCGCAAATGCACGGTCTCACATAACACGTTCTTCCTCGGCAATAATTTGTTAGCTCGTGATAAAAACGTTATTGACCTTGGTGTTATCTTGGATGAGAAAGTCCGCGTCTATTTGCATTGTGATAAAATACATTCCCGAGCAAACAAACAGCTAGGATTCATCAAAAGACGTGCCAAGGAATTTCGTAACCTGTGAGTCACAAGATCCTTACACATCTCATTTGTACGCCCCATTCTCCAATATTCTTCCATTTGCTGTAATCCGGCTTTTGAAATCCACAGTAACAGTATCCATACAAAAGGAATTCATACTTTTCGCCTTGAGAGAACTTACAACACTTACGATTTTAATACCCTTCCTCCTTATGAGTTTCAACTAAATCTAAACTAAACTTATTGACACTTGCATCCAGAAGAAAGGTGATTTCTGCCAGCTTCACATTTGACGTCATTAGAAGCGTTATCAGAGTTGAATTCCTATTTATTAATTGTAATTGATTTATTTGTTAATTATTTAATTTATTTAATGTTTCCTTTTATTTGTATATACACATATTAGTTTTGAATTTTGTTTTGTACTGCTTATGTAACTTATGCCTTGCTTGGTACAAAATAAATAAAAATAAATAGAATAAAGCAATAAACCAAAACCATCCAAAGCAAAACATCCCACCAAAAGCAATGGACTAATTCTTTGGCGAAGCGTCCCAATGATGGAGAGGAAGTGGCTGGAATGAAGCTGAGAACTGGCAAGAGGCTGAAGTCTCTAGAAGAAGATTGTACTCAGCAGGGATCAAGAAATGGTAAAAACTAATACTGCCTCTATCCCCCGAGACATTGTTCAACAACAAATAAAAAGATCCTCAAGTGGGCAAAGTCAAACAAAGAGCCTCATACTGCAGCTCAACACTGGCCACTCAGAAAGCGAGTGTGTGGGCCAGTGTGAACTTAACATTTAAGCCAGTCTTACCAACACGAGGAAAAACCCAAAGAACACCTCGATGGGAATATCTTGGATATTTAATGAACTGGCCAAGAATGCATTCAATGTCTGGTAAGGGCAGTTTTTGCCACTAGCAAGAGTGACGGCATCATCTTAGAGGACAACTACATAGTGCTCAGTGACAAGCTTAAAACCAATTTTGGGCTATGGCTGCGATATTTGGATGCCTGATGCCATCAAGGTAAAATAAAGCTGCTAGCATGTGTGCAGACTAGCAGTAAGCAAGTTGGGGAAAGTAAAGCTAAGCGCGGAATTAAAACTGGCACTCAAGATCCAAATCAAGATCCAGAGTCTGCATCTATCCGAAACCTCTTCACCTGAACAATTGACTTAAAAATTTTCACGCCACAAGATTCAGTTTCTACGGAAGGTACAGATAAGGAAGAGAAGGTTTTGATAAAACAACCGTCTGTCACATCTGAGTATCTGGCCAAGATCTAGAGGATATTATAATCAAATAAATTGAATGTTTTCCAAATTAACCTTCACCCCTCAAATGTAGTATCGGTTTCCCATATCCTCTATCTTCGTAGGAACATAGAAAAAATAGTGCTTACCTAAGATTCATGGGTAGTTAAAAACCAGATTTTTGCATTGCACATTAGTGAATATGCGCTCATCTTGCCTTGCAATCTTACCACAGAAGTGAGGCTTTAGACATTTTCCTGCCAGTTGAGCAATCTGCGCACTTTCTCTCAAGATGAAGGGTTTTACACGAGTTTTCACAGTCACAACACATTTATGTAGCTTTAACATTTCAAATATTGCTTCACACAGAAGCAAGTCCATATCTAAGAAGAAATATAATTAATTGGGCGAAATTCTGATATCATCTCTACACTGAACTGGACCACATTCCGGTGTTCATTAATGAAGAATATCTCAATAAGACAGCGAACTATGTAACTGCTGTGTTTAACGATGCAACTACAAAGCCCGGCAACTCTTTTAGATCGGCAGGCAAATTGAAGTCCCGCTGGTTGAATAGTGAGATGGCAGCATTTAGTAGTGAATACAGGAATGAATTTAATCATGCCAAAAATATCCTCAATCGGTCAGCAAGTTTTGATCAAGGTTATTGAACAATGCCGTGATTAAGGCGGCAACATTTTCATGAAACTCTTTTTGTGCAAATATTGAAGGTACTATGTTAATGATATCAACCGCCACCGGAAACTTCTATGTATAAACGTCATTGCTCTGAGTTGCATACAAAATGTCGCCAAAAGTCAAGTCAGACTCAAAACAGCTATGAAACGCGTAAGATTGTCGTCTACTGAGGAGGCATCTTCATCTTCTATGTAGAACCAAACAGAAAAACTAGGTCGATTCCTATCATTTCGAACGGAATCAAAAAATGGGATTTTCATTCTTTTAGCCCTTTTAAGTCACTAGGCCCGAATGGTTTCATCTCAGTTGCTTTTCAGTGAGTATTAAAGAGCACTATGCCTTGGATGATGGCTATATATAATGTGTTAAATATATTCTTATCAGCTGGCTTGAAACCGGTATTTTCTTTATCCTGTCTTTCAATGACAGGAAAAGTATCATTTGCTTAGCCAAATGTCTAATTTCGCATTTTCTTAAACACCTTTCTATAAAAGATTTAAAAAGTATTGAGGAGAATTAGACAACCAGCTCCTTAGACTCTACTCTAATCTCGGAATCATAACATTCCGAAATTTGAGGCAATTTTTTCAAAGTAGCTCTACATATCCTAAAAGAGTATGCTGAAAAATCACCTGTTTGTAAGGAATATAGATTAGTTGTATTTCTGAACCTCCGAACTCCAGGCTATTGTGAACGCTATCTAAAACCTCGATATCAATTCTTATAAATCAGCATCTCGAAAATCAGGTATTATACTCGTATACTCAACCATCAAATACGGGCACTCTCCAGAAAAGTGCTCTGTTTCCCTCGCTATGGAAATTGCAATGAAAAGCTGGGCCTTAAGTGATAGCGTATGTATATGACATTGCTTTTGCCATCTGGTTGAAATTTGTCTCAGCTCTATCGTACAGGATCACCCGCCCAATGGTGCTGCATACTTTAAATGCTAACTCTTACATAATAAAGCCATTGCTTTACAGAAGGAAGTATAAGGTTGTAACTTTTACTTACCGAAGCTTAATTGAACTCCTATAAGCCACAAAAACAAAGTAAATATATGCAGGACTTATCCTGGAGATTTTGTGGTTAAATATTACAGAAAGAGCAATCAAGGCATTGTATGCCCTTTTAAGAAATAGGGCCATAAGAATAACTTGAGGGCTGCAACTTCACATCTTCTAGATTTACACTTGCATAGGGGGCCAAATTTACTATTTCTAAGGCTGTAAATTAGCAAATAATTGAGAAAGTATATAGATTAGCAGCCTTGCTGGTAAAAAAGCGCTATTTACTACTCCAGAAAAAGCACCTCTGGTGCTGCTTCACTAGCTTTCTATCAATCTGCCTGGTTTTTGACAGGTTATGCGCACAAATATAGCATAAGATTGCGGTAACGCTTGGGACAGGACAGATCTTGCTCATGTTAAAATTCACAGAGACGTTTCATAATCAACGCATTTACGAAACGCACACTATTGAGCATAAATCAGAAAACTAAGAACAGCAGCAGCTATCCTTTGGTAATTTTAAATTTTATTGATTCATCTATTACTAAATCGAAGTATACAAGTATTGACTAGATTGAAATGTGAAATGATTCTTGCGATTACAATAAATTAACTCTACGTAGTCTCGTTTTTACTTTGTCTTTGGTTAATATAAATCTCTTTCTCATCACTCATATTGAATATTAATTTAATGTAAATCGTCTTACTTTCAACTAACTTTGGTGGCATCGAAATTTTCGCGTCAATTATACTAAAATTTTCGAATTTCTTAAAATCTAGTAATCTTATTCGGCGATGGTGGCAATGATGATTGTGAGCTCGAATAGCTTCTTCGGATGTTTGTCGTATTATTGTTCGCACGTAAATTGCCAAACAATTGGCGTCGACCGGCACTTGTGACTCCAGCACCTCTGAGAGGCAACGTCGGCATTTCACTAGGCGATTGTATATGTCCGCCAACTTCACACATTCCGTCTTCACGCGAGGAACAATGCCGCATCGCAGGATTAACACATTCATATACGCTCTGTAAATCAACATCAATGAGAAGAATTTAAATTTTAAGTAAAAATCGCACAATCACCTGCTCCGATGCGTATTGATTTTGAGCAAAAGCCAATGACGTCAACGACGGAAGTGCTTGTGCGATATCCGAACGCTCTATGCCACGCACAACCAGAAACGACCTTGGTATTAAAATCCCCGATAGTATCGCCCATCCTGTAGCTTGCGCCCCCAACGGAACAACAGCATCTCGCCACTCGTCACTCAGAACACTCAGCGGAATCCAAATCAGCCAAATTATAAAAATCAAAATGCTCCCCACAACCAACAGAATTCCCTCCTTGTAATTCCGCTGCGACCGCACTATCAACGGCGACAAAATCACCGTGAACAGCAACAACAGAAAATCATACGCCAGCAACCCCCAAAGCCAATGACCATAGTACAGGTTCTCACAGGACACGTTCTCGTTCGCTATGTGCATGACCACCAACAATTGTGTCGACAGCCCTATTTGTACCAAAGTGCTAAACAGGCATATGATACTCTGAATGTACCCGTTCACGTGTGACAGAAACCCACCCTCGCTTCCGATCGACGCCAGCATCAACGCTCTGCTCAGCAGCAACGAAAACGCCAAACAGTAGCTCAGTGTTAGCAAAAACACTCGAACGGCGCACAAACTATTCAGCGATTCCGCATCGTCAAACGTTAGTTGTGCATTCCGATGATCCGCAACGTACTCCATCGAAAACGGCACAAATGACCCGAACTGAATGACAAGCGCCAACAGCAGCATTATCGTACTCATTGGATTCCCTTCGAAAACGTCCCCGATAGTGATTCGAATAACAATAAAAATCAAAATGGCAATCGAGACGATGACTCCCAGGACACAGGCGGTAAGTCCAGCTGCAACCCAGGCTTCCGGTTTGATGCGCCAATACATGACCGACTCTCCGTCGAACAGGAACGGATATTTCTTATTAGTCCCGTCCGCATACAGGCACGTAAACGCTTGGCCGAATTTATGCTTCACCTCCTGCCCGGACCCGTCGCCATCCCATATGTTATACACCGCGTTCTGGACGTTCGACAGGAAATTCAGCGTCGCTATCGGATGCAACTGCACGAAGTCCTCGGACCCATTGCTCTTCAGCACTACTTTCTGGAACATTTGAAACGTCATGAAGTGCTCCAGGCTTCGCAGTTTCAACATATCCGTTATGTTCTTGGGACGATAGAAGTGATGGTCTGCCTCCCAGTCTTCGACAAAACTCATGAAATGACCGCACAGTTCCAAGTCAAAAACTCCGTGCGTTTTATTGCAGTTTGCGTGCAGCGAGTCGTTCAACCATTTCACCAAGTGCAGTAGTGTGCCTCCGATCGCTAACAGTTCTGATGAAAGGATGTTTTTGCCTACAAGCTGCGGGTCGAGTGGTGTCCCGGTGCTATTATCGGTCAGTGGCTGCAATTCCACTTCCGATTCCATCAGGACATACGAGTTGCCTGGCAAGTCTGAAAAACAAATCGTAAACGTTTCCTGGTCGAACGACTCGAAATAAGTTTGCAATTGCACACTCACCGTCGATGAACGATTTATCCGTGCGTCCTGTCGGTAATGCGAAAATCGTTCCATTCTCCCTGAAGTTTGTCACCAGCTTGTTTCCGAGAATAATGTAAATGTTTTCACGTGTCCGGAAGTACATCAGGCACAAGTGCTGACTCCTGGCCGCCTCCATGAATTCGTTGTAGTCATCCGTGTTCTCGGCCAGTATTTCGACCGATGCAGTTCGATTTGTCCATGGCAGGGAATACAGCAGGCTCGTAGCTTTTTGAAAGAGCAACGCGCGCGACGACGGCAAAGGCCATATATTGTAGCCCAAATCGTCGATTATGTGCTGCACTCTATGAAATAGTTCCTTGTCAATGAATATGCCCAGTGGATATGTGACACAATCGTTTAGGTATTGTACTTCTTGTACGAGGATTTCTTCAAGGTCGTCAAGGTCATGAACTTCGATCGCTCGAACGCCTGAAATGAGGGGGGATGATATTTTAAAAAAATAACATTAAAAAAAAATCATGCATTTATATGATGAAATACAAAAATATATCTTAAAACTCAGTTTTCTCGCACAGAAATGAAAACGCAATCTAGACTTTGCCTCGTTAAAGCTAAAATTGATTGAAGTCCTAAAAATTGGGTGTATCAAAGGATTTTTACTTTCAATAAAATAATGATCCTAAGTACATGACTCATAATACTAGAATGTTCTTGGCGTAAAAACTCCACATTTGCTTAGAACACCACCGCAAAGTCCTGACTTCAATTCCATTGAGCACATGTGGGACATGCTGGAAAAAAGGATCAGGACTCATCATATTAGCTCGAAACCTAAGTTAACAACGCAAGGCGTTTCGGGAACATGGATGACTGGGATCGTGACAAGCAAGAGCTGTCGCTTTTCAAGAAGAAGATAAGACAAACCAAGCGCGACTCATGGAGAGAATTCTGTGAGAGCATTGAAGGATGTACAGATGCTGCCAGAATCAGGAAGGTCCTAAGCGTAACCCCCGGCGTACCTACGCTTTTGCGAAAGGAAAACGGGGATTGGGTGGAGGACTCGAAAGAGTGCCTGGACATGCTACTGGAAACTCACTTTCCAGAATCAGCTTGCGCGGCACCGCGTAGTGACGTACTTCGAGGAACCCACCGGGCGTCTGAGCAGCTGATCAAAGAAGTAGTAGACGAGGTCAAGATTGAATGGGCTATTGGCACAATCTGACCTTACAAAGCTACAGGGATTGATGAGATATCCCCATCATGCTCCAAAACCAGATAAAACCATCATCCACATTCTGCAGCGTATTTTTGCCGCAAAATCCGAACTTGTACTCTTCACAAGGAGACACAAGGTACCGGCTATTGCCACGCCTAACCTCAACGGAATAACATTGGAACTTGCTGATAGTGTTAAATATTTGGGCCTTATACTAGACAGGAAACTGAACTGGGGGGCTAACGTGAAGCACATAATTGGTAAAGCTCGCGCCGCACTTTTTGCGTGCCGGTCCGCCTACTCTAATACCTGGGTTCTTAAACCTAGGGCGGTCTTTTACATATTTACATATGTAGTGAGGCCGATTTTGGTGTATGGAGCGATCGTGGCAAATCGCTGTATTGTGATTAACCTATATGTATTACGGGCGCTTTAAGAACCACCCCAACGGTTGATTTTGGGACTCATGCCCCTAGATCGATTCATCTTTAGAAGCGCAAGCTTAGCGGCGATACGTGCTAAAAGTTGCAGCATGTGGAACGATTCAGATCAGTGGGGCTACAGCGGTATTCTTACAGAATGCCGCAAAAGATTTGGGCTCGTTGCAGAAGACACGGACCACATGAGCAAAATAATACATCTTGGCAGAAATTTCCAGGTCAAGATACCCACAAGAACAGACTGGAAGGAAAAGGAAGCTACCACCGATGGGGACGTCTGGATTTACACAGACGGGTCAAAGACGGACACAGGAGTCGGCTCGGGCATGTTTTCTACGGATTTGAACCTTAACCTGTGGTGTAGACTGTCGGACCATGCTACCGTCTTTCAGTCTGAATTACATGCTCTCAATGAAAAGGCAAGGCATATTCCTATCCGGATTATGAGGGTGCCAGAGCATAGTGGGGTCATAGGCAACGAAAAAGCTGACGAATTGGCGAGGAAAGGTTCAGGAGCTAGCAATAGCCCATGCATCACTGTCAATCGCACGGTCAATCGCTGACGCCACTAGCAAACTTGATGCCGCCATATGGGCCAAACTAAAGTCCGAATGGGAAAACAGGATGGATTGCAGGGTGGCCAGGACATTATGGCCATCACCTGATCTAAGCAAAAGCAGAAAACTGCTCAAGCTCAGCAGAAACTGCTTGAGAGCCAAGTTGGGCTTACTCACAGGGCACTGCCTTACCGCATCTCATGCCAACAGAATGGGACTGACATCCAGCAATTTATGCAAGAGGTGCTAGATAGAAGAGGACACCATCAAGCATATTCTCTGTGGTGTCCGGCCCTAAATAATAAACGCCTCAAGATTTTTGGTTCTTACTACTTTCAAGGGTTAGCAGAGGTTGCCAGTACCGTCACGCTGAGTCAGCTGATCCAGTTTGGCAAAGCGGTCACTTTGCAGCTCTAAAAAGCCAGCGGAGGGTGGCAAATGGGCCCAAACTGGAGGCTTAATGCAAGCCGCGTTCCCGGCAGCCCTCTTTACTAACCTAACCTGCTAACCTAAGTTGAAACAGGCTCTTCAGCAGGAATGGGCGAAAAAAGAGCCAAGCTATGCAAAAAACGTAGTAAAACCATTACATGTTTTTCAGTCTGACCGTCTGACACCTTAAACCCGTGATTAAAAACAAAAACAAAGGCTACCCATCTAAATATTAACAAAAATTGTATCTACGGTTTTTAAGATTTTTCATAAACTGTTTCGTAAGTGTATCAAGACTTTATAGGAGGGAAATTGTCGACTTTGTTTTAGTTTTTGTTTCTAAATTAAATAAAAATGTTTAAGGAGTAAATCTGCATTAAAACTTTTTCAAATTTCTTGCAACAATTTATTGTTTTTTATCACATGAGTATCAAATAGCAGCTGTACGAAGACATTATTGGTACACTTTTTATGTATGAAATCTGCCTCATTTCTATTCATAACAGTGGCGAACTTTTTATTGGGTCAAATTATACGATATTATTTCAATCAAAAACTTTTCGCATCAATAAATCATACTCTTGTCTTCGCTACACAAACTATGCAAAACAAACCAACACAAAACAAACAAAAATAAATCAAAGAAATAATTCATTCATTCATTCACCAGTAGTAAACACCACGCATCACGTTCCATACATCGTTAGCATCGCACCACAAATTTACTTACCAATATCGAAACTATTACTGATCAAATTCACTTGATTAATTCGATTCACCACAAACATCGCAGTGATTGGATCACGTGTTATCACCGAAATAAATACATCGCCATCGATCCACTGGACGAAGGCTTCGTCCATAACATCGGGAATGGATTCACTGCTCCAGTTGCCACCTTCATGGTTCCATTTGCGATGTAAGCGTATCCCTTCGGTACAGATTACAGGATATGATGCTGCTGTCGACGAGGCCATGGCCGGGTGCTCGGTTGTTGTCGTCGTTGTGGCTGCTGCTTTTGTACCTTTTTTCGGAAATTTCGTAGCAGCTTCGGCGAAATTTATTGCCTGGGTCACAATAAAAACCAACCATATTGCTGAAAATTAAAATTATTAAGAAAATTAATCGTCAAAGTTTTTTTCGCACGAACTGTTGTGAGGGTGGCAAATTTATGGCGGATAATTTATGAGTTTGTTATGGTTTTCGGTATCGATTGAATAAGATACATACATATAGATACTTTCACTTCGCGAGAAATGAGGCTTATATATTACAACTGAAAAGATATGTATGTACATTGCTTTGATTGTATTTCGTAAAATTTATCAAACTAAAAGCCACCGTTAAATTAATTATTCTACTTTTGAATGGAGTATCATCTGGATAACCGCTTCCTTCGACAAAAAATCAAGACATCCTTGCTCAGAACACTTCCTGTCTATTTTGTAGGTCATACGGTTTGTTTTTCATTTATTTTCGTGAAATACATATGTTCATATGACAAGAAACAGTCTTGTCTTGTGCGCCACGTCCACAACTAATCCTTCTAATGAGATTTTCTCATAACTTTGTTGTTTTATAACGCGGGGGAATTATAGTTTTTTTTCCCACTATGTAGGTAGCATGTGCATGCACGTATTGGAATTAGCATAGTTTTCAAGTGGGACGCATAGAATGTAGAGAATGGAGTCGAAGCTACAAAAGACATTTATATTTCGTTCAATATTATTGTAAATAAAAATTTTCCACCGCTATAAAAATGTTTTTATGGTAAAATTCTGCTTTTCAGATAGGAATATATGTATGTACACAAATTTAAATTATTGGACAGCGACGGAATAAAATAGTAAACTTCTTTTGATAGAATGAGTCTCCTTAAAATGATGGAATTATTACCAAGCAACCGTAACTAAACAACTTCCAATCAAAGAAGTTGAAAAATATGAAATTTATTTATATGCTCCGGAAAATTTTACCTCTCCTAAAACGATGTTAAAACTGAAAGACCTTTATAATGACATTCCCACTATCTTAACATTCATAAATAATCTTGGCAATAGTTTTCAGTCCAGCCCGGATGGAGTACCCACGGTATTGCTGAAGCGTTGCGTCGTCTTACTCTGACGAATTTTAGCCCATCTATTTCATCAATCATTTTCCCGAACTCGTGAAAATATTCCCTAATATTCCCTGTGCATAAGAAAGGCAAAAGAGAACTCATGCACAACTACAGACTTATTACCAAATTACCATGCGTCGCCCAGTGAGGTAGTAGAAATGGAGTGGACATGCCCATAAGATTTACATTGATGGGGATGGTAGTAGTTTGTTTTCCCTTCATTGTAAAATCTGGTCAAATCCAAGTAGCTAAGTAGCTCCCCTCCAATTTGACAATGAACGGAAAATCTGCTTTAACATGCTTTGTGGGCGAGAGAATGGGAGGGGCTAATGGTGGAAAGTAATACCGTCGATGTCATCTTCACTTCTACAACCTCAGTGGCGTCACCAAACTCTTTGAAGTGACAGCTGCTGAGGCGCCATCTTTCCACTGCAATACATTAATGTCGCCTTGCTGTTAGAAGTGCTTAATCTAGTCACCCCCTTGAAGAAGGTAAGCAGTTTGACGGCGTCTACACTGATTTAAGAAAGACTTTCGGAAAGCTGGATCATTATATTCTTCTATATAAATGACATCTACTTGAATTTTTTACGAAGTTTATGGACTGAAATAATCACAATCAAAATATTCTTTTTACGCGGTGCTCTGAAAAAATCACCAAGTCAGCTGATTCTCTTGCTATGCCTGGTGCCGCCATAAGTTCTATCATAAAATTAAACAAGTTCGCGATATTGTTGATCATCTGCGTCGTTTGTGCAGTTGCTATTTTTAAATACGTTATTTTGTTGTTGTTCGAAATAAAGCGAAAATTTCAACGAGATCCAAAGAAAAAGGTTCAACGAGATCCAAATCAAAAGGTTCAACGAGATCCAGAGAATAAGAGATAGGCCCTTTTATGAACGTCCCCGTGAAGTACACAGTCCTGCAGTCATCAACGCCATCGAAAATCAAATTCGTCGAAATCCAATTCGTAAGGAACGAATAATGGCTCGGTAAATTAACACCTCAACCAGAAGTATGTCTCGTATGATGGAATTGAACCTTGGGATTGACAGCCCTCGGAGATCAAAAGGACATTTGCAGACGAGCAGTTGAAAAAACTTAGGACCACAAGATCCAAAGAGCTCATTCAGCGGAACGGCATCAACAAAAAACAAACATTGACCAATCTTGTTGATGAAAATATTTTCACCATAGAAGAAAAAATCAACCATCAAAATGTAAAAATATATGCGCACAACTCTAGAGATCCTCAAGAGGTAATGAGAAAGGTTCAGCGGGGTCATCATTTAGCGTCAATATGGTTGAGTGTCAGGTACGAAAATGTCACAGAAATTTATTTTTACGTCAAAACTGCAACAACAAAAACTATCAAACGGACATTCGTGAGAAGTGTGTCAATCTAAGATGTTCAAGGACTATCATTAGGTTTTCCAGCAGGATTATGCTCTGGCGCAGAAATTCCACACCACACAAGCATGGTTGAAAGACAATGTTGCAGAATTTATTAGGGCATCGGAATAGCCTTCTTGAAGTCCATGTTCGCAGCGCCTGGACTACAAATTGTGGGTAGAGGTAGAGAACATGGTCTGCAGATGATGGCATCCAAACATGCAGAACATGAAGCGGGCTTTAAAACAAAGCAGTAACTAATTTTCCTTTGGAAACAGTGCGTACTGTCATAGATGACTGTCTAAACAGATTAAGAAGTTATGTAAGAGTTAAAGGCGACCACTTTAAAGAATTTTTTTTTTTACTGAATGTTGATAAATTTTCAGTTATTAACTTTTCACACAAATCTATTCTCATCCTTCTTCTAGTCACTGAACACTACTCATAAGGCCTGATCTCATAAAATTTGGGACTTGGGAAAGTTCAACTTTTACATGTAACGACCAGATTGATTCTTTAATTATAAAAGCCAGCTCCTCTCCAAGCTTTTCAAAAAAATATGTTCCAAATTTCTATTCCGCTCATTGATTTGCCCAATTTTAGAATATGAGTGCGGAGTGTGGTCTTTTTATTTTTTAATTGTATTTAGTTTGTTCAATAGAGATCCTGAGTTTTCGCCCTTTGGTCGTTTCCCTGGTCTAAGTCGTTTTACTTATCTCCCTACGAACATCGCTTGCAATTATTGACCATGGACACACTTGAAATTCGGCGCCAAAGCTCCAAGGCTTTATTTGCTGCTATGCAACTCTTTGGAGAGATCAACTCTGAATTTTTGCTAGCCACATTGAACTACTAGGTACATAGATACGACACTATAGCCATTTCCTTTAATTTTGCGCGGGTTGGTTTGATGAACCAACCGGCGAAATAGGAGTATCGCATGTCCGATTTCCATTTTCCCTTCGACGCATTTAAGCGTTGCCTTTTTGATTCAAATAATAATTTGTAAGCTTTGATTTGTATATTAGCAATAATAGCTGTTTAGTTATAAGTATGTTGGTGAATATGTTTGATGAAATAAAACAAATACAAGCAAATAAAAACTAATGTCAGTGTTTGGAAATGGTACGCTCAACACATTAGAAGCATAATTTCCAGGAGCTACTTCACGAACGGTCACATTCAACAATTTTATAAAGCGCCTTAAGAAACGTTGCCAGGATTCAAGGGAAAGAAGATGTAGACACAGAAAATAATCATTATAAGAGTGGTACCACCACCGCTTAAAATGCCCGGTTGATGGGGACTAAGTTTTTTTCCTGCAAGAGCAGATAGTCACATACGCACTGAAAAAATCCACATAGTGCTACTCCTATGTAACAAAGTCGTGCATTTATTGTGGCATATGATATGAACATAGTATCCTGACCAACGAAATATAACTCTCAGCTATAAAATAACTGCAAGGGCCAGCTTCCATACATTATGGGTTTTATGGAACGTGGGATCAATCTCATGAAACATAGTCTCAACTCCTACGAGGGTTGATCTAGACTTAAGAAAAATATTTATTTTTCAACATGGTTTATTAACAAGCTTATACATTAAGTCTATCTTTTTCCAAACCCAGGATACCCTTATAAAAAATTGTTTGTCTTTACTCTCCCAAAACGCCCCAACAACGCTATCATCTTCAAATTTCTTGCCCGAGAGGTGTTCTTTGAGCCGAGGAAAGAGGTAGAAGTCGTTGGCAGCTAGATCTAGCAAATAGGGCGGATGTTCAAGCAGCTCAAGTCCTGTTTTTCGAATTGCAGCCATCGCAACTGCAGCCTTGTGAACCGGTGCGTTGTCGTGATGAAACAACACTCCAGTTTGCAGTTTGCCACGTCTTTTTCCTCAAAAGCCTCACGCATTCTTCTTATTTAGTGTGCGTAGTAAAAGCCTGATATAGTAGCTTCCTTTTCCAAATATTCTATCATAATAATTCCTTCAGCGTCCCAAAAAACTGATGCATAAACTTCCCTGCCGAACTCAACACCTTGAATTTGTTCAGCATCAGTGAAGAGGGTCGCTTCCAGGTCATCGATTGCTGTTAGGTATCTGGATGAAAATGGTGATCCAGGTCTTGTCCATAGTTACGAAACGTAACAAAAACTTCTTCAGATCTGCCAGGAATTTTTCGAGATTCACCCTCGAAATGTCGACTTGTTTCTCCTTTTGCTCGTCGGTTAACATTCTTGGCATCAAACGCGCAGAGACCTTCTTCAAATGGAATTCGTTAGCAACGATATATTGAAACCTGCCATTCGAGATCCTTTTGATGTCAGCTATGTGCCTGATGGTCATTCTTTGATCTGTCAACTCGACATTTTCGACTTTTTTCACGTTGTCTTCAGTGAGGGACGTGGATGGACGTCCTTCGCGGTGTTCATCTTCAGTGGATATTCTTCCCAGCTTAAACTCTTTGGCCTAGCTTGCAACGGTGGATTATATAGAGGAGCAGATTCCTTTAAGGTTTCCAACAAGCCACGGTCTATGTCTTTAGTAGATATTATCTTCAAACACAAGTACTTAATGAGCACTCTAATATCGTTTTTCTCCATTTTGATGTTCTCTCTTCGACTATTCGTATTCAAATGAATGTACCTCCCGAGAATCGTGGCCTATTCAAATTTTTTTTGTGATATTGACTGAGTGGGCACAAGAGGTAGTAAATAATTTTTTTTTTGAAATCTATGCGAACTGGAAATAGCCGACTACCACTACTTTTGGATCAACCCTCGTATGTAGCATAGTCCCAATTGCTACGAACATATTCTCGGCACATACAAGTAAAATAGGCTAAATAGCAATAGCTTTCTGCAGTCCAATGGGTGGAGTGTTGGCTATAGCAGGGCTTATTTGTGACTATATGAAAACTAAAACATTAAAATTCAGTAATACAACAGGAACTTCCAATAACAATAATTGCCAAAAACCCGGAATTGTCTAAAACGAGAACAGTTTCGCTTTTCATCAGAGCTATCATGCTCGGCATTGAGGGCTACAATGCATGGTTATGCAAGTTATAATGCATAGCAACTACTCCTTCAAAATTTTTGCTGCGCATTATGGAGTCAGGCGTTATATTTTAAATCCCGAAAAAAAACTATATACGAAGCGCCAGAAGTATATTAATTATGATTTTCACTCTTGCACAGGCAATGGAAAAATGTCTGCAGTTCAATAATGCATTATACCATCTGTTTCTAGACTTCAAAGCCTTCTGTGATGGCATAGCTTATTACGGACGTAAAAAAATTCGACATCCAAAATAAACTGACACGATTGTGTAGGTTGAACATGGCCAGCGTAACAAGCTAAGTAAAAATAGACTTTATTGAAAAATCTGAACTAACTGCACGAGAATCCTGCATCCAGATCGTGCGGGCGACAAAACAACTGACGCTGCACATCAGTGAAGGAGAGAAAAATAACATGGTCTTAGTATCTGCAGGAAGAAAACCTCTTGTTGGTCAAACCACCAGAGTAGCAGAGTATGAATTTAAAATAGAGCAATCTTTCAAATACTTTAGCAAAAAAGTAGCAGCCGCTAGCAATATAGAAAAATAAATACGCGGCTGGCTGCTCAAATCTAACAAATCCTACTACAGGCTGCCAAGGCTCTTCAAATCCCAAAATCTCACCCGAACCTCAAAGCTACTGTTATTCAAAAATATGGCCTGCTCACGTATTGATTCGAATCTTGAGTGCTCAGCAAAAGGCGCTTTGACCTCTGAGAAGAGTTCGAAAGGAGTTTTGCCGAGAATCGTTGTTCCTATAAGTGAAGAAGAGTGATTTCGAAGACGCTACAACCATGACTTGTACGCTACTTGCCTAGAAGCTCAAAAATAATATTTGGTTCATCCGCTTGGGCTGGGAACCTACCTCGTATGAGTGAAAAAAAAACCAACTTGGAAAACACTCTGCGGTAAATTTAATGGTAGACGACAGTCAAAGAGACCTGAGGGGATAGCGTCGGCCAGGACGCACAGAACTTAGGGTTAATTGAAGACCTTGACTGTGAATTAAGTCTCTACTAACTCCTCTCCCCGAAACGGAAAAGGTTTTTTTTTGGGTGATACCTTGCATCTCGCTATCCACCAATTATTAAAATAAAAACAAAAGTACGCCACACTGCATTAAATTCAGAAATAAACATTCAATTAATGCATAGAAAACAAAAATAAGCAACCACTCACCTTTGTAACAAATCGGACTAATCAAATTCTTCCGACCCATATTGTCAATCAACTTAAATATCTCTTACAAATATTCGATGTTTTCAAGTAAATATTCTGATTCGATGCAAGTTTTAGCTGAAATTCAGTCGCATCTTTGGAGTAGTACTTTATTTCGAAATTCAGGTCAAATATTTACATCACTATTATCACTGTTTCTAAGTCATTTCATTTACATATGTATTTGAGTAATTAGTATCACATAAGCATTTCAAATATTCGTATGCATATGTACTAGGAATGTGAATGCATTGCTTACAGAACACGTGCTTCTATTCAACTTTCAAATGTGACAAAACTAAAATCAATAACCGAATGAATGAATCACTTCCTATCGACAAAATTTAATATTGTTTCTCGACATGCTGTAACAAATGACTGATAGGAGGTAAAGATGTGAATTAGACATTACTTTACTGGTTCATTTCTTTCTCGACGGATTTTAGTAGTTTATATACTCAACATATGTTTCCCTAGAATCAATCTCTGGTACGCAAGGATTTATAGATCAGCACTTAGACAATTTAGAGTAGGTAGTCAAATTTTTTCAGGTTTTTTAAAGATTTATATTCCAGCTTAGTTAAAATTACTTGCACAAACTTTCCCAATAGATTAAGATTAAAATGCAAGGAAATCAAAGTTTGAAATGATCTTTAAATTTCTCAGAAAAATCCGAAAAATTCAGAAATCAGCCGATTGGTGCATTAAAAGTCCTCATGTAAGTTAGATACTGAAATATCTTGCATCGTTTACGAATAAATTTTAACATCCCTTCATTTAGCGAGAACCATCATCAAACTTAATTTCTTCTAATGCGTATCCTCAGACAAATTTGAGTTTCTTATTATTTTTGCATTATAAAATTCAACACATGATTGACTTTCGCAAAGCTTGCTTGCCCTTCGAAAAATTGATTTCTTTATCCTGCACAGCCACATCCATTCACATTTAGCTACGTATGCACGTATATACTGTTATTAAGTATAATTTTGCACAATCCACAGAAAATCTCTAGACAATTCTTATTCACTTTTTCACACACTTCTTGGATCATATTTTATTCATCCGACCGTTTGTTTAATGGTTTGATCGATGCATCTTCGACGTTCAAAATCGATGAATATGCAATTTTTTTAACTCTGGGATAACGCTTTATTTCGATCGGGCCTAAGACAGACAGATATTTAGATACATTTCCAAATAACGAACTTAATCTTCCGACAAATCAGCGTTTTCCCGTCTTGAAATCAACGCTTATCCACCTCGACGTATCTACAATTAGAAATGAATCGAAACTGCTGCTGCTGCTGAAGCCTGAAACTTTTCGCACAACTTTTAAAATTAAATTAGAAGCCAGTCGGAAAATCGCGAATATCGAGCCCGAGCCTATCTTCACCGAAGGCACACCGCTTTGTTATGTCGCTACAAATCGACTGGTTGTTATGGCGATTTACATAGCCAGTCCATAGTGCGACAAGCACTTCAAACCTACAAACATATACCCACGTAATTATTTTTAAGTTGGCAAAAGGCAAGTAAACATTCTTTTCAACATTTTCCCCGGCTCTGTTGTGTCTTGAACTCGAACGTATCTAATGCCTACAACACCTGTCCCATTCGATAACAACAACACCTCCGTCACATTCGCTACACTTTGTTCTAGTTTCACAACCCTTCGAATTAGGGGTGGACGAGGGTTGATCGAATCAGCAGACCATACTCGAGAGGTAATTGGAAAACGCTCTATCAAATTTCCAAGTTTTCTTTTCGAGTAACCATCGCACTACCGGTCAACGGTAGCAGGGCGAAACGGGCCAGGCACACTTTAAAATTTCGAAATTCATTGATTTGGAAAATAAAACTACAATATCGCCGGGTGTAAAGTTCGATTTTGTAAATTATCCGACGACTTTCACAGATAATGGTCATCTAACCGTAAATAACTGTCTTGTTAACATTCAACCGACTCGAGTGCGAACTCTGATGAACCCCACTATCGAAAGTGTGTCAATGCGATTAGCACTGGTTTCGATTGCAACCGCACACGTATTGTAATTAGTGGGAAAACATGGGCTACGTGGACGAAGACGTGGAGAGTTGAAGAAAATGTCTTCAACTTATGAAGCGCATTGTTTAACTTTGTTTGTGAAGCTAGTCCGAAAACATATTGCCGACTTTCTAATGAGAGCGTAGGTGGATTATCTCCCACAATGCATTTGAAAAATCTGAAAGAATCGTTGTGGTTGGTAAATAAACGAAAAATTACTATTTTCTTTGACGATATTTACTATTCTCTATCATCTAACTATTTTCATAGGAAGGATTTTGTGATACGGTAATTTTACGGTAATTTTTTCAAATCTCTATTATTGTAATTTGTGTATATAGAAATCTAATGCTGAATCCATTCAACTGCCCGGTTTAATTTTTAAAAAGCCAACTTTCAAAGCTTTGACCAACAAAATAAATCGTACAAATTTTATTCTTTCTTGATCAATTATTACTATATCAGATCCTTCCTTTTGTGGCTTAAGAAGTTCTGACCTTCCTTAGTTCACCGTCGATTTCGCGATTGTATCAAAATAGCTACGTACTGCTACCAAAAAGGCACTCTGCCAAAAGTACTTTGACAGATCGAAGATTTGACTGCATGAACCTAAGCACTTCTGGTCCTAAATCAATCCTAATAAAACTTTTTCTGGTATTCCTTCTATGATGTGCTTCTATGATATGTCTGCCTCCTCTCCGCAAGATACTATTATTAATGAGCCAAACTCTCCATACTTGTCTTCTTTCACTTCCACGTTATTCGTCAACAAATTTTTTCCGCGCCTAATTGTACCTTGTCTTTCGTTTGTGTTAATCGCTTGGAAATCAAATCTTTGATGAGGCTTCTTGACACAAGCACTGACTTTGTCATCTCAATTCTTTTGGCTAAATCACTTTCCTCTTCAAGGTGCTCCTATGCTACTTATTTTTAATCAAAGTATATCTACCAGTCATTTTTGCTATAAAAAAAATAGTTTTTCAGACAAAAATCCAAGTGAAGGTGTTTTATCGGATTCGTATTTTTCCGTTATGAGATCGTGTAAGGCAAAAAAATATTTAAAAGTTCAAAAGTCACGCAATTAAATTTTTCTTAAACAACGCGTTAAAACCTTTTGCTCCCAAAACCACACGAAAGCCTATTTATTGCTCACTCTCCAGTGTATGTGTTACTTGCGCCAAGTTTCACGCTATCAATTCCTGTGAAAAGGATCAAGATTATGCATTTCAAATCATACTGCTAACTACAGAGGCTGCACAGTATATCAATCTTTAAAAGTAAACATGATCCCACCTCAAAACTGTGCTCCACAGGCTCTGAATATTGCTACCAATAGACCAGTCTCCATGCCAGAAACTTTTGTAGCCTATCTGTCTCTCTCTCTCTCTCTCTCTCTCTCTCAAATATTCCGACGCATTCAAACTAAACGCACGTGACTCTGTTAAAACCACTGCTCAAAGCAATTCTAACTATGAATTTTCTTTCATTTTTCAACGTGGTCAGACAATATGAATCAATTCAGGATAACGATGAATAATATGATGCGAGATTTACTTAAAAACTAACACAAGTTACTCAAATTTCTTAATAACAGCAAATGAATTCTTTCAAGGTGAGTTCAAATGAATTCTGTCCAGCGTCAAGCAGAAATAGCCTGGTTCACATTAACTCACAATTTTGATATATTCCTTGTACCGGAAACCCATCCCTCAAAAAACTAATCATTTGACATACCAGACTTCATCTTTCACTAGATGGCAAGGCTAAAGTAGGTCCAAAATATTCATTAAAAAAACATCTGCTCCATCATCCTTCGGAAGAACTTAGCGAAGATTACATCCAAGCAAGAGCCATTTGCCTACATGAAGTATAGTAAAGTAATCCCACGACCACCCCCGTATGGGTCTATGGATAGAAGCTGGTAGAGAGCTTCATCACAAATTTACAATCAATATTTACAATCAAACGAGTGTGGAGTAATTAGTTCCACGGCCCACTTTAACCTTGACTAATTCAGGTACCTATTCAGAGCTAAGTGAACTCACGCGGAACGTCCTCCAAACACAGCGCCTAGAGACTGAGTACTTTTTAAACATTACAAACCTACAGCTTGAGGCATTTATCAACCAGCCAGCTAACGCATTGATCGTCAGACATCAAAAAATTGCGGAACTCATAGGCTTCGCAATCTCGAAGAGAGCACCTCCAAATTGGACATTATCAGAAACAGTTTTTGATACGTTCTCAAATCACTATTCTGTCATCATTACTCTGGACATGACAGCCCACTTCACTAGGTGGCGATACCTCACTAAACGAGAACTCACCAACTGAATATTTCTGAGAGTACTACTTAAGTCACAAGAAGATGTCAATTCGGCAGATTTCAATGAGCAGGTCTTAGAGGCATTCAACACCGCAACACCTAAAATTAAATTGCATTCCTCATCTTGACAAACTTCTTTCTCTGCATCAATTAAAATCCTAGTGCTAGGGAAAAGACTACACAGCTACGCAGGTCACATCATACTAAAGCATGACTTAACAGAGCTTCTAGTGAGCTCCGGCTAGCACTTACGAAAAACAATGAATTAAAGTTTCATTCATTCTTGGAGAATCTCACTACCACTAACAATTTCTCAATCTCAATCTATTCGCTGCGGAAAATGGTCGAAAAAATAAGAAACCTACCATCAGGGAAGTCCAACTAAAAAAAGCCAACGGACAATGGGCTGGAAATGTCGCAGCGAAAACCACCATCTTCACAATTCACCTAGAACAAGTTTTCACAACTTTCACCACAAAAACATGATCTATCTAACATTAATTTCAGGACTCACAACTAACAAATTTCGGCTAAGGTGGTGCAGCTTATTACTATCCCAAAAACCTACTCTAAAAGCTATGCTGATACAAACTTTATCACCAATGCTATGCTAAAATAGCAGCCACCGATTGTATTTTCTTGGAATTCTTATCTCTTTGACGATATCTCTTGAATCGAATATTTCATTGCAGCTTGGAAAACAGACGTGATCTTAATGATCCTCAAGCTTAATAAAGAATTTTCCCAAGTGAAGTCATACAGACCTGTTTGTCTTTTGCTTTGCGTCTCCAAAGCTTTCGAGTAAGTTCTAATGTAAAAACTGCTTTCAATACTTGAATTGGCAAAGGAAATCCCAGAGTATCATTTAGGGGTTCCAGGACACCACAGCATCATCCGATAGGTCCATCGAATCCCGTCATATATTGAAATACCCTTTGAATATAAGAAGCTACAAAAAGCTTCAATGAAATGCTCTCCTCTTACCTAACCGACCGTTCCAGGTTAGGTACAAAAGCTATTCTGCCACTAAATATCGCATGCTGATGCACCTCAAAGAAGTGTTTTGGTACCTGTACTTTTCAGAATATTCACATCTGATCTCCAAATAAGCGACAAAGCAACTACAGCCACCACTGTGAACTTTCTACTGATTCAGATCCCAAACACTGCGAGCTCACATCTCGCTTCTAGCAGAATAACTAGCAAAATGGAAAATCAGAATCAAAGAAATTAAATGCATCCACGTTACTTTCACATTGCTAAAACTAATTTGTCCTGAAATATATCTTAACAATGTACCAATACCTCAAAGTAACAAAGTAAAGAATCGCGGAGTGCACTTTGATACCAGGCTCACCCAGAAATGGCACATTGAAGACATTAACAACTGAAGCTTAAATTCATCAACTTCAAACTAATGCTCAATAGCATGTCAGACTCTTTTGCGACATATAGGCAACTTAAAAAAGCAAAATTTGCTTATTTCATCCATTGCTTCTCCTTTCAAAACCCGGTTCGTGAATTTCACAGCACTGGGGTCTAATTTCCAGTGAAAATATAGATCCTATTTACTTCAAAAACCTGCTGACCGAATTCAAAAAAATTGTAATGGTTTATTTATTTAAAATTGTAATGACGCTGATTCTAGACCTGCATGAGCTTCCTTCCTTCCTTCCTTAATCTTTTAAGATCGCAGCTTTCCAGCTTTTTTCGTTGAATGCCTGAGGGGTGGATTCAGTATTCATCATCAATTGCTGTGCATTCGGCTTGTTTTCATGACGAAGAAACGAATCAGCCTTAACACAGAAAGAAGCTAAAGTAAGTGAAGTGAAATAAAATTGTTCCTTGACTTCACAAGTTCTACTGTTGCATATATTTCGATCTTATCCCGATCTACATTTTCTATTGATGATATAATTTAGACAATATACGGCCACATTTGTAATATTTCCCATTGGAGCTTGATCGTAGTAAGTCATATTTAGTGTCAAAATCGTATTAGGTTTGTACAATACGCCTATTGGCAAATACCGCGATAGTGTAAGATTGCTAACGAAAAATCGTGCTGATTGCAAAGGACAAGTCAATGTAAAATTGGAGAATGTATTTGCAGAGCGAAGGATCGCTCTGAGAAATAAATTGCGCACTGCTGCCCGCTCTATATCACAAAAACGTAACGATGAATCGAAAAGTACTTCTTGTATTCCACTAAATCCCCACCGAAGAAATTCTATTCGAACTGTTGGATTTTTGAGTTGTTGCAAAACATCGATGACAACTTGCACTGTGTCCGTTGTAAACATAGTTGTGTTGACGTGGACTAGTTCACTGTTTTGACTTTGGCGTAGGCCTCCAATAACTGCACGGAAGCATGCCTGAAAATTAAACGATTTGTTGCGATAAATACGCTAAGCAATGCTAAAGTGTATGGACAGACACAAAATAGATTCATTACACATTCAATTGTTTTCGACAAGAATATGTGTTGCTTCGACTTTAAATTGTTTGATCTTTACGATACTTATACGATACTTAACTGCATCAACTGTTAAAGTTATAAGGAGTCCAAGTAATGAAATAGTTAGTATGCAAGGCACTAAAATATCGGCCATATTCTCCTCAGATTAACGGATGAATGTTGGTTTTCGAAGCAGAATTAGTGATTGTCTGATTAAGTTCCATTAAGCATTTATGTTCGAACAATTATATTTGGCTTATTTTCTAAATCTATCAGCACTGAACTGTGACTCCCACTTACTTCTGTCATTAGATTGATGATGATAAAAGCGTGACAATGAACAAAGTAATCCAAATATTTTACGTTTTATGTTTCTATTTCTAAACTATATCCAAGTTTCAAATATTACTAGATAAAAATAAAAATTTTAAATGCTTAGTAATAATAATAATAATAATTTTATTCATTAAATAGTACATAGATTTAACATGAAAGTTCTTATATTTAGCGGCTATTCTATTTCGGCCTGCTGGCTCTTTTTGGATTTTGATTATATACATATATATTTCATTCATTCATTATTCGTTTTACACTTATAAAATATTTCCCAGGTAGTATAATACCTGTGGCTGGCTTTGCTATATAATATTTAAATACTAACTTAATTTACTAAACTAAATCTAGCTTAAGTCTAAATACAATTAGCTTAGCCTACTTAGACCTAAACTTAACCTATGTCTTAACTATCCTCTCCGATTCGTCGGAAGGCCAACATAATTGAACAGCATGTCCATGAGCCGCCGCTGTCCTGCTATTGCCGCCGGACGCATAAATGGCTCATTAGAGCCACCCATACGTCCGATACCCCGGATCAGTCTGTTTTCATGTTCGTTTGCCTGTGCGTAAAACCTCGTCATCAGTTCTACAACCCGGTCCCTAAGCGGCTCAAGTTCTGTCTCCTGATATAGAATAGAGTTCATCGGCCACTTTTTAGTTACCGGGTTGTAAAACCTGCCAGTGCAGAAACGCAGAATTCTCCGTTCAAACATATCCGCTTTTGCCATGCCAGATTTGGAACAGGTAATCCAGGATGGGGATGCGTATGTCAGGATTGGCCGAATGAGTGTTTTATAGCAAATAGATTTAGCCTTTGTCGTCATGCCCATCTTTTTGGCGAAAAGATGTCTGATGCGCTGAAATGTGGACCTGGCTGCTTTAATTCTATGTCGAATATAGGGGTTAAATTTCAAGAATTCATGCATATCTACTCCAAGGTAGCGCAATGTTGGGCTAGGAGTAGTTTTAGAGGCTCCGAACAGGACAGCGACTTTTTTGCCTTATTGCGGATGGTTTGGGATCTCCGATACTTGGAAGGGTTCCTGAATACAGTCAGCTATGTTTTGCAACTATTTAGCTTGATATAGCTGTGTTTTGCAACTATTTACCAAGTAATCTTCAAGGCTCTTCGCAGTTTTGAGCGGGTCTTGGCTCGACGCGAGTAAGAGCGTGTCATCTCCTTATTATAGGACTTTAACTTGAGGATAGCCCGCTGGAAGAGGGAGGTTAGCAGTGAAAACGGTGTATAAAACAGGTCCAGTGACAGAAACTTATGGCACTCCTGATGTCACAGGTCCCCGAAGTGGATTTGCCCCATTAACGCTAACATAAAATTATCTGTTGCTAAAGAAGCTTCCGGCGAGTCGTATTACTATTTCTGGAAACTCCAACTTGATCAACTTGCATAAAAGACCTTCGTGCCATACACTATCGAAGGCCTTCTCGATATCACAAGCACAAACAACCGTTGGAGTGTGTCGCTCATTTAGGTGTGACACAATCTGATCGTGCAAGTTCGAGATAGCGTAATGGGTCCCATGCTTACGCTTAAAGCCAAATTGATATTCTAGTATAATATTAGCGAGCTCGCAGTAGGTGGAAATCATTTCCAACAAAATCTTCTCAAAGAGCATTCCCAAATTAGGAAGCAGAGAGATCGGGCGGAAATTGCTGGCCAATTTTACATGCTCTCTCATAGCATCGCACTGCACTAGGCTGCTTTGTTGCCTCAGTACCTTTTTTCTGATCTCTTAACAAACAACCCAATAAAGATAATTTAAAAAATATTTCCTGAGATATCTAAACAAATATTTAATATAAAATTACATATTTGCTTAAGCATACGCCTATTTCTCCACAGCGGATTGTTGTCTAGAAAAAGTTCATTTTCTTTGGCACAAAATCGCAGCTGGACGGAGATTGCAGCAACTCAGTTTGATTGCGTTGCGTAATAATCATCCGAGACTATTTCGCCAAACACAACATCTATTGATTTACCAAAATCATCTATTCATTTACCAAACTCACCAAAAATAGTTTTGTCCACATTTTTGTAAAAGTTAGCACCGGTTTGCTCTTTTAAGTTTAGGAAATGGGATGCTGGTAAGTTTTTTACCTTTTAAGGTGATATCACAAAGAGGAAATGAAAAAAAATACATATTAAAATTTTTATTTGCTTTCAACATTATCCATATTCCAGCTATCCAGAGAAATAAATAATATTGGGACTTTCAAAATAGTTGTTGTAGGTATAAGTTCGAGGTTCAACCAGATTTAGTTTGTAAGTAGCCACATGCGTTTTTATGCGTTCAAACCTTTTCTGTAACGGAACTTTGTTGTGTTGCTTTCATTGTAACTTGCACATGGCATTCACTTCAAAATCAATCTCTCTTCTTCTACTGTCTCAATCTCAGAACATAGAGATAACAACAATAACAACAAGAACAAGCTTATACATATACGAAATTTAGTGAAGCAATTTTACTACAAAGGTAAAATCTATAAATAGAACAAATCGAGAGAATTGCTACCTCAGATATTTCCCTTGGTTTCCCCGATACCAGAGCTTTTGTTGTTGCTGAGTTACTAATTGTCAAATTCGCGTGCACATGGCCAACTATTTTTCTCTATCTATCTCACTCTATCTTTCTGTTCGCGGAGTAAGTGAATGTCAAATTCCCTTACTACTACTAACGCTCAGCCTAGGCAAATTGCTTCACTTCTCACTGCCATTTTCATTTCCTTATATCTCTCTCTTCTGAGGTTTCAATAAAATAAAATAAAAAACAAATTGATTCTATGTGGGGTAGTTTTTTTGAATGGGTGTCGAAAAACATTTGCTAGGTTTCCTGCAAACGATGTAGGCTGGTTTTTACTCACTTAAAAGCATTACCCACTGACCACGAGAGTCCGAGCAGAGACTGCATTCGCATTACAAACTCGGCCGTGTCACTAGCACCTATCAGGTGCTCTCGGGAGTGCTTTCGTTCTGTCAGGATGAATCTGTAAAGCAACTCTCTCCTCTTTTCAGCCACAATACCATCTCTACATATTCTGAAACACGTACCCAAGCGTCTTCTGAATGAAGAATCACCTCCACTTGCAGGGCCGATTGTAGACATGAGGGCTTCTCGTCCTCTTTTGGAGCGGAGGCACTTGAAAATAGTATTCAATGCGTCATCAATTTCTTTACTGCAGTATAAGCATATTTCGTAAAGCAGCCATGACCTGACGAAAATCGGCCCAGGTAGAAATTTATTTCACCATGGTCACGACTAAGCTAAGGTTTTATGATCAACAAACACCAAAATTAGCTGCTTTTTTTTCATCCAGAGTGTATTAGGTATCCTGCATGCATATATACTATATGTTAGTATGCTTGATTACTTTTATTATTATTGTAGGTACTCTCTTCTATATTTCTTTATGTACCTAGTCCTTTAATTTGTTGAGGTTTTTTTTTAAAATTGTATTCATTACTTTTTCCTTAGTCTCTTACCTGTTGTTTTTAAGTATTTCTCATTTTATAATTGGGCATCAGCCTGTTAAAATGAATTTAAATAAACAAATAAATAAAGGTGTGAACCTTTGAATCTTCAGACTTTTCACTCTAGTATTAACAGGAACTTTCCGAATAATTCTAAAAATTACTTTAGAATATTGGTTTGAGCTCATTCACAATAAAACGATTGGAGCTTAGCTTTGTCTGGAAAACAGGAGACATAGCGTGAAAAACAGAAAAAGCTATGACACGTACTAAAATATACTTCTACATATACTGCATAAGACATTATAGGAAACAGCAGCATGTGCTTTAGAAAACAAAGTCGTCACAGTTATTCGCTTAAAAAAGGTTTATTGAATCCAAGTTGGGAGCATTCGAACTGTTTCTAGCTGTATTTTATTTCGCCAGAAACAAAGTTGGTTTACTACTGAAAAGAATTACTCAGTGTCAAAGAAAGAAGATTGATCTAATATCGTCAATTTAGAGCTATTGAAATTAAACATTATAAAATTCATATCATTACCGAATTCATATCATTCTAATCCAAAGACCACGCAAAAACCAGAATCAGAGCTAAAACCAGACACAATACACTCACTAGCCAACACACATTTCATGAAAAACGTTTGGCAATTCCGGGATATGACATTTTTGAATCTAAATTTCTTTTGCTTGGAAGCTTACTTTTATTTGCGGGAAAGAAACGCCTGTAATGCGGCCGTTTATTAAATCAATAGAAGCTTCTACACGTTTTATTCGATACATTTACATTGAAATAGACGGCTCAAAAAACACTAACATATGTATTTAGGACGATTTTGATTACTACAGCACCATAAAAAATAAATATGTATTGATTTTTCGTTTGATTTTTTTTTCATTTTTTTTATGTTTTTAGACCATGCTACTTTGAACCAGCCAAACAAAGGAATTAAAACAATTCAAACTACGATTTCTATACAAACTTAGGTTTCAACAGATTATCTAAATCTTGCTTAAATTTCCCCATCCATATTTCAAGGAACCAATCAGCAAAAATTTCCCTGCCACCGTATTTCGAAACCGCTTTCAAAGAGTATCGTTCAGGTCTTGGATAGTGTAGAGCTTCCTCGTCAGGACAGCCAACTTACCAGAATCATTATTAACACTTGCAAAAGCTCTTATTGCATTTCCTCGCAAATTTTACGTCACACGATTTCCACATTTTTTCCTCAACTCAAGACGACCCATTTTTCCAAACCACCCACCCACCCTACACCTACGCACGTGCTACTCCCATGAAACCACGTCAGAGCCATAAAGTCAATAATTGACGTCTGATTGCGAGACCTCCTTACGTTCCAAGCATATTCGTAGAACTAAATCAAGATTTCTGGCTTTTCATTTTGCTCTCAAATTCGTCCTTACGATCTCGTGTCCTTATTACCATTTTCCTACTTTTCCACGTTTCATTTTTTCTGAATCCACGCTCGATGCTTTTAAAAACTTGACCGCATAAATTTTAGTCTACTATTATAATGACCTTACAATTGCACACGATATAGCTTTGAGCCACTTCAATGGAAAATAAGTAATATTTATAGATAGGATACAAATTGGTCGAAGGCTTCAGTTGCTTTGAGTTAGGGTATTTTTCTGCTTTTTGATTGACGATTCGGTAGTAGCCAATATGCAAGAGAAATATGGCACTGAGCTAATTTCTATGCTTGCAAATCCACAGAGGTCGACTGATGCCAATTATTAAGTAATTCAATCCGTTCAGCGTCCGAGACACCGTAAAAAGTTCAACCAAAACGAATTCCCAGAGTGTAGGTGTTGATTTATTTGTGTACGGTTAAATGGGAGTTAACTGCCGACGACGCGACGCAATTTCCGACTATTAATAGTAGCAGTGTAGTTCGACGTTGTGGCTGGCAAACAGATATGTTTACGATTGAAATACGCCGTCGTTCGTCCACAAACAGTGTGACAGTTTTCATTTCATTTAAATTAATTAATGACGTCCTCGATTTCCTGTGGCTGTGTTTGAGCGTAGTTATGTCTTTGTGTCAGAAGATATTTATCAATATCCTTTGCTCCCACTTCTAGACCTGTTGAATATCTTTGAAGACTCAGTTTTAGGGCGGTTATCTCTGGATTTTTCTAATATCATATTAAAAAGATCACGTATTTCAACTATATGCTTATCAACAAAACTACCAATTACATAAATCATACATCCTCTCAAATATCAATGCGAAAGTATATATTTTAACAGTATCTAGTATTTTCATAGCTCAGCCAGGAGCAATGACGCAAACTGCAACGTTTCAACTTCAAACGTGTCAAATGACTCTGTCTCGCTAAAAATTTACACGTCATCCAATCACTGACGTATAATCCAAAACGGCGCCATTCAATATTGGGAGAACAATCCTACCCATTCTTGGCCCGAAAAAAAACTGACGTCGTTTACTCCCATCATGAAACATCAACCTATGCCGCAGCCTAGACATTGCGGCATTTTCAACATTCTTTGGCCAAGTACCGTTTTCCGATCTAGACACCAGGACAATCGAATTGTTTATTTATTCTTATCTGCTTTTACTGCAGCTCCTGTGTCACACACTACGTAATTGACCAGTGTAAACACAGCCAGGGAGTGAAATTGATGAGATGACGTAGGCATTTGGACGACGACACATCGGGTACTTGCAAGAAAATTCGTATTGTCTCTTCGTAGTTGCCATTGTTATTGCAGCCATATAGCCGGCAACCGCTTTGTTTGCAGCAACCACCACAATACTACTACCAACACTCTTCCTCCCTTTACAGTCCCATACGCCCTCTCGTATTTGTCGTTCCATTGAAGCCAGCTCTACCCTTAACGTTCATCTTTGTGTCCTTTCTTTCATTATTTTCTGCTCTCCATTTGTTCTTCCTCTAGAGTAGTAACTCATTGCTTCAAATTTAGGTAGCTTTTCTTCGCGCGCATGAGTTATTTCTGTTTGTATTCGACAACTGCTACAGAATCTTGTATACTGATAAGTAAGCAGATTAAATTTATCGTAGAGCTTTCCATTCATTGACAAAATTTTATTGGTGCAAGAGCACCCCTTTCAATGGGAAAAATATCTTACCAAGTCCTCAATGAGTCGTCGAGTCACCAGCTCACTCTCACCTCGCATCGAATCAGATATGTATACTTTATTCTGGTTTCGTGGTGGACATGCTTATTTCGAATTGGGGGAAGAAGCTTTTTTGTTAAAAAATAATATGAACGCAAGTTTCGCTTTGGGCAAAACAAAGGTCCAATTCATGGTTATTTCAATAAAACAAAGTTGACACGTAGCGAAATTTGAACATCATGGTAAATCAAGAAAACAAGTATCTCTGACTTTAAAAAAATGAAAATGGCACATAAATTCAGTAAAATACCATTAACATCGATCATTTATTATTGTAATAATTTTAATATTTTTAAACTTATGTCAATCTCAAAAAGTTTGATACACGTTTGCTCATTTTCAAACGGTAATGATTCAATAATTTCGATTTGATTTTCTTTAAACAAAAGATATGCCTTTATAAATTTCTTGTAGAATTTTACCAAGCCTGGAAATTTCGGTAAATCTTACATTTTCATTAAGATTAAATTTAAAATAATCGTGAATTTTCTTTTCTAATATTTATATACATATATATTTGAAGAACTCATTTCATATCCTGTATGCAACATTAACTCTTCACAAAAGAGCTGATTGAATACACTCTGGTATCTGGTGCAAGAGTTTACTGTAATTTTGGCAATTTCACCGTTTTTAACGCTACTGATGTATTGCTTGTAAGTTCTGATAAATTTTAGATCGATAATGATCAAAACGATCGGGCACAAATATCGCGTCTTCACGAGACCCAATTCTTTCAACTTCACCCAGGACGCTATACTATAGGTTGCTTGCACCTTTCACGCGATAAATATGTAAGAACGCGAGCACTTTCAAAAAATTATTAATATTTATTTGTATTTCAGAGTCGAGGTGGAGTAAATATACTTCACAGCCACCTGTTTTATTTCGGAAATGAAAAATGTAGCAAATACACTGACTCAAGCGTCTCAGGTTCCGTTAAATATGTTATGATTGAGTGGCGCCCAACGTGGGTAAGCGAATTTTATAAATCCAAAATAAGATGGATGAAACATTTTCACATATTGACAACTCAAAGATTTTTTTTGCAAAAAAATATTTCACAAGTATCAGTAAACGATTTGATTTAAACTTTGTCATACACAGCTGAGCTAGTGATATTTCATAACAAAGCTGGACGGATTTGAACATTGTAAAAATCTGGGAAATGTGCCAAACAACTCGTACAACTCGAAAAAATCGGAACGGGTTTCGATAGCAACCAGTTAATACGTTAGTTAAATAAACTCAAGAAATGCATTGATACGACAATTAAGCCGTTATGCAGCATTGCAAAAATTCGATTCTCAATATCAATTTTTCAGCCCCGGCCACGAAAATTCAAACAAAAGTATTATTTTCTTTTTGTATGAAATTCAATTACTATCAAGATTTTGAAGAGGCTATAACAGTCACACCTAGAAATTGTTTCCAAAAACCATTTCTATTGTTTTAAAGATAAGCGAAGTATTATGATTATTACGTACTAAACTGGAGGAAAAATTAAAAAAATCTAGCACACCAGAACCGCTAGAAGCAATAATGTTCGTTGAGCAGTAGGGGAATCGTACCGATTTTGAGTGTATGTTCTGTCAGCCTTATTACAGCCAGCCTGTTTCGAGGGCTATGTACCGCTTCGATCGCAAAAATACATTGAAAAGCTCCACGCTCCACGTTAAAGTCAACCTAGGCTGCAAAACACGTTTAAATTCGATGGCTGCATTGAAAGTTACGGGTGTACAAAGAAATTCAGGGCTACCACTCTCAAGAATTTAAAAACAATTTTAAATTTTCGAAATCCTTATATTTGTTGGTTATTGCCACTGCAAGATCATTACCATGTGAACATTTTATGATAAAATTACCTACTAAAGATATAGCAAAAAATAGAAAAACAACGATAGCTGGCAACCCTGTCATGATTTTTCAACCAGATTCCTACTGAATATTGCATACAATAAGGTCCATTTACCATATGCATTTTATTTTTGATTTCATGACTTTAGTGGAGGCTATAGGGCAAAAAGCTTCATTTTGCTGAATAAATTTTCAAAATTCAAGACACCGAAATTACCGTAGCTGGCAGCTACAATCTAATCCTTTAACCGAATTTCCAATAAATTTGTTTTAGAGTCAGTTTCAGCTACTGTGTGAATTTCGTTAAAATTTGATGAGTGATTTTCCAGAATGGCACCACTAGAAAAGGGTTGCTCACATTTCAAAATCGCTTCGATCAGACCTGATTCCACTCAAAACCAATGCAATCTGTGAATTTCAATTGTATCTGACGATCGGGTCGTGAGTTCTCGTGAGCAGAAGGTTCTGATGCTAAAAATATAGGTAAATTGGGGAAGGGTTACCGTTCTTGTCCGATATGAAATTTCAAACGTCTTACTTTGACTGTATAGACAAAGCATCAAGTTTATATATGAAGTAATTTTTTTTTTTCTAAAAAACGAAAATTTTACTGGAGGCTTGATGATTTGAAGGTTTACACTTTCAGTGCCTGCCCTAGCTACAGATTTACCAGCACATTTATAAAAACTAGATAAGTGTACAACTTAGTATCATTAAGGGGACATAGCACCTTCAAATTTTTCATAAATCAGCTTTTGTTTTTTGATTGGATATGTTAGAATGAAGCTTTAAAAACATGATTTTAATAATATAAAATTTAAATTGTGAAAAAAAACGTTTATAACCATATATAGCGAAGCGCACCACGGTCATTTTTTCTATGATTTTCGTTCACTTTACTATACCGCTACATCGACTTAGGCTAAAGGGTAAAGAAAGATAAGTGAGCCAATTCCTTCAAAAGAAGCAAAAACAAGTTAGCCTCGGCAAAAAAAAAAAAACAAAAACAAAATAGCTGAAAACGATGCTTCTAAAAAAATGTTGAAGCTCCAAAAAAAGAGTCCGAAAAAGTTCAACTGACACTTAAGGCCAGGTTCCTCCAGAAAACGTGTTTTTTTCAAACAAATTTTATTTATATTACAAAAAATATTTATACATTAAAGTTTTTATAGATTAGAAGACATATAAAAATACTAACTGAAAAAAGAATTTTTTGTTTATTTTTTTGAATGGCGGCTCCTAAAATGGCTGCTGAAAAACGTCCCTTTTGTTGATGGGTGACACGATAACTCAACAACGAATTATCTGAAAGCAAAAATCAAAACGATTTCTTATTTTGTATCATTATGTATATTGGCTATGGTCGGTACTACAATGAAACATTTTCACAAACAAACAAAAAAATGGCGGACTTTTTAATTTTTTTTACGCTTTTTTTTACTTTTAATTGTTTATAACTTTTTCAAATAACAATGAATATTTTTGGTTGTAGTACCGACTATAGAGAGACATTTTAAGAGTAAAATGCCGTTTGGTTCATGTCAATAAGTGCAATAGTTTCTAAATAAGAGTGTCACCCAGTTGAAAAAACGTGTTTTCGCGAAAAAGCCAATTAAAGTTTTTGATCGTAAAAAATCTTAAAAAAAAGTGATTTTTACTCACATATCCAATCCATACACAACTCCTTCCTGGTCTTCATAGGCGTCGTTTTGAAGAATTTTTGCATTTCTTGCTGCAGTCCTGTGCTCTTTAGATGCTTCAGTGGCTTCAAGCTCGGCTCGATCAACACGCTTGTCGTTGGCTTTATCAGCAAACTGCCTTGCTTGCGGGCCGATTTTGACACCCATGACTTCCATAACTTTCAATATCGGTAAAAGCCCTTCATTAAAAATGCAAGCAGCACTAAGAGCAGCAATTTCAAGTGTTTGTTTTCCAACAAACTTGTGTTTAGGAGCTATGTTCCAGACACACGAATTATAACTTTCATTATTGTTTTGAGTATTAGCCCCTAAACATCTCTCGAGCAACTTTTCGTCAGTTAATTCTTCATAAATTGGTTGTAGAAGATCTTTCACTTCTTGATCGAAAGCCGGAGGATGTTTGAAGGTATGTAATTGATGTGTTTGAAGGTATGTAATTGATAACCGCACCATGAATCTGCTCCGGCTGGGCAGTACTCGTGTTGCGGCTTAGCGTCGGTGGAACACTTGTGATAAAGTGAGGCCAGAATTGCTTTCTTCATGTCTGCTACAGAATCGGGGTGAGCAAGCACAGCTTTTTTAAAATAGCCAGATAATTTTGACAGTTGCGCTTCAGTGAATTGTAAAGGTTTTACTGCAGGTTGGTCACTTTTTTTACCCTCTTCTTTTTGGGTACTTTTTCACCTCTTTCTAATTGCTCTTTTATTTCTTGTGCTTTCAGAGCTCCCTTTATTTTCGCAAGGTTTTTTTTTGCTTCTTTACCACGTCTATATATACTCTTGCCTACGTGTAAAACACATGCTTTTTTCTTCACTTTGAGAGCCTCACCATACGGTTCAGTTTCTTCGAGCCGCTTGAAAGTTTTACTGTCACCGTCGCCGATATAATATTCATACATAACATCGTACTGCTCCACAGACCTCAGAAACATCTCTTCCACTCCTTCAACTTCTATAAGACCGGCACTACCATTATGATCTCTTGTACAATTTCCTGCTTCACAGTGCTCCGTAAACCAAGCATCAAACTCTGGCGTATTTTCGGGAAACTTTTGGGAATAATTACTGCATGCTTGACAAATTTTCGATTTTACTGCTACATCTATGACTTTGTTCGTATACTTGCCAATCAAACTAACAATACCAAGTAAAGCTGTGAATCCTCTTTTTGGCCAGGAACCATCGCCCGAAACAGTAAGCCTATCTTCCGATAATCCTTGTTCTTTATTGTTTTCTTGCTCTTCTCTGACAGCTTTTTTAAAAACTGTTTCAGTAACAGCCTTGACTGCAATATAAATATGCTGTAAGCATTTATAATAGCCAGTTAAACTTAATGTACTCGCTGAGATATCCATCAGTCCACAAAAATTTAATAAGCCATAAAAACCAACTCCTATCAAGCGCATTGCATAAACTATCCTTCTGTTTATTTCATAACCATTTTTTATTTTTGGGGATGAAGGGATTAGTTCACTCTCCTCACAATCACAGATGATTTCTAATTGAAAACCCAATCCTTTTAAGTCACTTTTTCCGAACTCCACTTTTTTACCACAGTTTACACAAGCAACTCTTTGCTGCAATAATACAAACACAGACCACTGAACGATCACGTAAGCCAGAGACGGATGGATAGTTACTTCAAATTGGGGATCGTCGTTTTTCAGTTTTCTAGTAGCAGAACTGGTTTTTTCAGTCTTATCGTCTGAAGTAAATCGATTACCTCGAAAACTCCTCTTTCTCAATCTATGCGGTACTCCTTGTAATTTTTTTCTGTCCATGATGATTCCTAGCACACACGAATGAAAAATTTACCAACACGTGCGAGGACTGAAGCGAACTGTCACCAACGAAAACTCCACGTGTACTGCCGTATACTACGCTACACACCTTCCTGAAACTGTAGAGAAGGAAATATTTTTTAAAAATGAAGGAAAAGAGAATACTAAGTCGATCCGTCGGCACGCAACACCTGCCACCACCCGGGGTATTCGAGCGGCCGGATTTACCGCTTGGCGCGCTCCGCTTTCTCCTTTTGTATACCTACTTCTCTGTCGTGCGGACCTTCGGGACTAATTCTAAATTATTTCTAAGAATATTTTCTAGCAATTTACCGGAAAAAATTTTTTTCGATTTGTTGAAAATTGTTTGGAGGAACCTGGCCTTAAATTAATGAAAAATTCATCAACATATTATGGCCTACCTATAGACGAAATTATAAATCGGTTGAAAACATGCGCAAGGAAATTTGGCCAACATATTCGCAAAAAATTCTACTGATGAGAACCCTCAACACTCTTATTGTCCTGTTGGAGAAAAGACTTGGTGTAATTGACGCAAGGCGGAGGCAGCTGGTAGTAATACTATAAAAAATTTCATGATGAGGTACAAGAAGTCTTAAAGCCTATTTATGAAGACTTATCATCAAAAGATTTATTAAAGCGCTGCTTGGGCAATTTTACGCAGAATAATAACGAAAGCTATAATTCTTGTATGTGGAATTTGACCCCTAAACATACTTTTTGTGGAAAAAATATCATAAATATGGCTGCAAATATTTCTGCATGTACATTCAACGAAGGATTTATGGCTATCTTGAAAATAATGCAATTCATGGGAATTACAATTGGCCAATGTGCGCTGGAACATGCAGAAAATAAAGATGCTGCAAGAATCAACCAGGCGGAAAAATATTCGATTGAGGCATCTAAAGAGGCCAGAACTGCTCCAAGAAAGCGAAAATCTTTGGAAGAGGAGGAGTATGAACAAAAGGAAGGTATATTGTATGGTCCAGGCAGCGCAGATTAAATTTCGGTAAGATTTATTACAAAAAATATTGAAATTTAACTTCGTAATTCAAGAATTCGCATTTATTATAGGCACCTAGCGCAAACATAGGGTTAAAAACTTTCAAAATATTATAATTTCGCATTTCAAACACGAGCCAAATTCATTTGGCAAATCTCATTTTATTGAAAAGTATTTACCGATAGAATTATAGGGATATTTAAAATATTACTAAAATGGCCACCGGTGCCAAAGGTTTAATAATAGTTAACAGTTGGTGAGACTTAGACCTATTCTGCATTTACACAAATGTGTCCTGAAAGCTTCAGTTCAATCGGATGACGCGTTTTAGAGAAACAGGCAGTGAGTTTTATATATATATATATATATATATATATATATATATATATATATATATATATATATATATATATATATATATATATATATATATATATATATATATATATATATATATATATATATATATATATATATATATATATATATATATATATATATATAGTATGAATTTTAGCTCAAGTGAACATTAGTAAAAATTGACTAAATTTTCTCACAGTTAAAGTTAAGTCAATATTTCGTTCAAAAACTAACATTTCTTCAAGTGAGGCCATGATCCGCGAATCGTTGGAATATTTTTTCAAGGTAGACAAATTCCTCATCTTCGGATGTTGAGGCTACGAAAATGTCATCGAGGTAGACAAAGCAGAGTTTCAGTCCGTGTAGGAAATATGAATAAATGAATCGCTGGAACGATTGTTGCGTTTTGCAAAGTCCGAAATTCATTTGGGTGTACTCAATGAGTCCGAAGAGTGTTCAGATGGCGACCTTATTTGATGCAAGACCTTATTCAGGTCTATGGTGAAGAAAATTGTTTGGCAATGTTATTTATGAAAGAGTTGTTAAAAAATAGGAATTGTATATTTTTCGGGACAATTATGGTGCTCAGTCATATGGACTCTCCATTGGACTCTCCATTGGCCTTACGAACCACATGAAGTGGAAACGACCAGCTGCTACTTGAGGAATTGAGAATCGCGATCATTAGGCGGTAGCCGGCGTGATCTTGATACTACTGGAGGGCCTGTGGTCAAGCTTTGACGCATTTCCTTGTGTTTTCAGGGCTTTGAGAACCTTGAACTAACCATGATGGGATGGTATTTTAGGATGAAGATCAGTGGGTGATTGAACGAATGAAGGATTGAAGGGACGGATAGATAATTGTACGAGGGAAAGAGAAGGTACAGGATCGAACAGGTAACATTTGCTAGGTTGAAGTCTTGTTTGTAATAGCAGAAGAAGTTTGCACCTAAAATGGATCTAGAGAAATCGGCAATAATCAAGTCCCATGATATCATGCATCGTTAACTAACTTAAAACAATAACAACATACGTTTTCAGCACATTATCTACGCCACTGCATTGTAAAAGCTGTCACTACTAACCTCCCCTCAAAGCTTATCATTACAAATTGCATGAATTTCACCACAATTGACAAAGCCGAGCCTACTTTCTCCGACCAAACCAAAATCAGTCCATCTCGGAGCACCCTTTCAAACGCACCATAAACGCAACGATGGAAAACGTTCACACTCAATTGATTTTCCACATACCTACCAAAACCGGATAGTAAAAAAGGTGAATTTACAATTTTGTGAACGCGGGTGATTCTATATCGTGTGAAATAGAAAACGGAAGTTATTTCTTCGTGAAATCTATACAGCTTGATTTCCCCAAAGAGTAGTGAAAAAACTTTTCAACTAAAGCAAAAAGGAAATCAAAGAGCCTGCAATGGCAACATGAACAAGGAAAACCACTTGGCGATTCAGCTCTGCTCACGGCATTCTTATAGAACATCAAACAACGAAATCGTGAGTTCGAAACCCTGGGTACAGAAAACATAACTTGTTCGCGTTTGTCGGAAAAGTAGTGAAAATCATTTGGGGAAAACTCGGTCGACTCGTTTTTCGAATCGAAGCATAGTGCGGGACTTCGGGAATCAATTGAAATTCTTCTGACCGTGCCTTCTTCTCTGTAGCGCCATCTTCAATAGTGTATAAACTTTTTGGCGAATGTGAAATGTTCATGTATCAAGGCTGAGATAGCATCGAATCTTAAGAATAAAATAAATCCAGCATCGAATGCCTAGAATAGATTCCAGGCTCGCTACCCACATGCTGCGCCACCATGCAACGAACAGAACGCTAGTATGCCTATGTTTGTGATCACAAAGGACATATTTTATATCTCTGACGCCTAGCTATAAAACTCTAGCTAATATCTCGCTATTTACACTCAGATATTAACTGATGCCTACAAAGTCAAACGTACTTACGGTGAAGGGGTGAACTATTGACCTTGTTTTCATTGCGCTACTTGTACTCTAGCAGCAAAACCATTAAGCAGCCTTGACAAATAATTTGCATTTATTCAATGGCTTTAACAAAGCCATGCGAAAGGCTTTAAAACACCGAAATTGTTCAAAAAGGGCTAGAAACAATTGACGCCGTTAAAATTTTTTGCCAGCTGACTCCCAGTCAATCGAATTCAGACCAACAAAATCAACTCGGTTCTGACTCCCACAGCTGGTGAGGAATCAAAACTTTCGCTCAAAGCAGGCCTATAGGGAAACAAACAATAAGCAGTAAAATAGTACCGTGGAACAGCACAATTAATACATATGCACAAAATTCCTATGAAAACCCAAGAACTAAAACGATAGAGTGTCAGTTCAAAGTCAGCCGCAATCAGCTGTCTGTCATCGCCTTCGCACAGTGACCAATCAGGAGCCAATGCTATAAAAACGAATGGAAGTAGCACCTATTGACAGTTTATAAGCATTTAACTGAATTCTCAAGCTGCCGCTTTACGAAAACATTGCTTGAGTGCTGGCGAATGTGAGAGGCTGGAAAGACGGTTGGGCTTTGAATGTTATCAGAACATTTGGCGCCGTCATCTTCGGCGGTTTCCCTTTCTTGTCAAACTAGCTATCAGGAACATCATCTTCCCAGCCAGAAGCCGAGTTTATTTGAAGGTAATGATTTTTTGTTATTGTTCTTTGATTATCTTAAGAATAATTGGTTTAAGAAAAATTAAAGTTATGGACCAAAACACGCACATTAAGCTTTTGAAGAGGAAAATGAACTGTAATCAATAAAAACTTCATGTAGTTCTAATGTTTCGTAAAAATAATGAAATGTCAGATTCTGTTATCAGCCCTCTTCAATGCTTGCTAGCTCCAACATCTCTTGATTTCCACACTAATTTTAAATTGTTTTCAAAGACTTGCCTTAGTTTTACGAAAACCTGCATCATGACAAAACTGGCGGTATTCATCTAATTGGGTTCCTTTTTTACCTACTTTTCGTTCGAAATCTAACATTTGTCTTCGATCGATAATTAATTCAAAAAGGTTGTAATGAAGCTCTCTACCAGCTTCAACCCCTAGACCCGTACGAGGGTTGGCGTGGGATTGCTTTACTTTGCTTCAAAAAAGCAGCAAAAGTTAATTTGATCAACAACCCTCTAGATTAATAACAGCTTCCTGCATGGATTATCTTAAGTATATTCTATTTTTCAACTTTAACAAATGTATCCTCCTACTCAATTACAATAGGTTTTTTCACGCTTGGTGATTGAATAAGTTTTTTCACCAAATCTAAGGATATATTATTGGTAGCCCACGCTGGGCGCAACTGTTCAGCTTTGTTTGCTTTTTAATTTTTATGCGTTGTAGCATCACAATTTGTTGTTCAATTCAGTTTTCAACCTTTCAATACTCTTGGGTTTTCCGCCAACCATCCAATATTGAAAATATTCAATTAAATTGAAATTTATCATAGAAATTCTGGAACGAAAGTAATTATCTATGATGCAAATTGAAAAAATATTGTATAATGATGGAATCCGCATTGTGGTGAATGCTTCTTTGATTTTATTATTAGATTTGTTATTATAACTACCCATTTGTCAACTAGTACTTTCAAATTTATGAATCAAATTGTTTATGCCTACAGTTTTCGATTTTGCCCAATTTATTTTTGGCTCATTGGCTTTTTGAATATTTTTTTGACAATTGTTGTACCTGATGATTTTATACTCTTATTCACCTTTGTGTTTCTAATAAAGAAACTGATATTTTTTTGATTGTTAGCTCCGTTACTGACTAAATAAATTTCCACTCATCAGCAATTAAACAAATGACGTTAGGCACATCAAATTGTGATTAATTATTTATTAAAGGAATGTTAACACATAATTATTTACACATAATTATTTTTTTCATTTATATATTATCTCTCCTTTTCACGATGGTTAAAAAGAATAATGTTTTCTCTCTCAAAAAAAAGGTGGGTTATATGCTGATGCTAGTCCCTTATAGGGAAAATTGATCCAAGACCAATAGCTTCCCCCTCAAAAGTTTTTTGATGCGCTTTTCACGAGTGCGATAATATGTCTGAAAATGGGTCTCACACCAAAATGACATAAAGGTACACGAAAATGGCTGAACAATTTAAGAATATTCTCATGGAACGTTAGATTACTCTTTAGTCAGCTTGAGCTGCAAATCAACTGGCGTATAGTATAAATTTAAGGCTGATATAACAGCAATGCAAGGAATCAGATGGAGAGTCAATAATGATTTGCAAATGAAAGAATATGAGATATACTACACCTTTCACCCAAAACGTTCAAAAAGTTTGTGTGCAAGGTGAATTTGAGAACGTCGGTCTGATAGACAGACGTTCACGAACCTAAGGAAGAGGCTGCTAACGGCAAAAAAGAATATGTTACGAACAAGTCAAGGTTTGACATAAAAATCAATTTGAAGACAACGCCAAAATAATATATAATATAAGAAAATTGCTTGAGAACAGTAATAACAATGGCCTAAGAGTCCTAGAACAAGAACATGATAATTTCAAGTACCAGGTTCCCACGTGAATATATCCATGACGCCTCCTGGTTATCACTTGATGGAGCTATTCGCAACCAAAAAGAATATGTGTTGATTGACCAATGTCACTACTCGAGCCTAATGACAGTATGAACGTGCCGAGGCGCCAACATAGACTCGGATAACTATCTTGTTGGCCTAGTTTTCCAAGTATGCCTATTGCCTCTAAAGATCAGGTTCAGATCACCACTACTGACCTGCTTAGCGAGAATACCAGAAAAATCCCAGGAACACGCCATCCGATTGTATATGCGAAATAGTGTCAGGTCTCACAAAAAGTTAATAATCATTAACTCTTTGGCGCCACCGGCCATTTTAATGATAGTTTAAATATACCCGTTTTTCTGTCAACAAATAACTTTCGCAAAAATAAAGTTTATGTGTTCTAAATGTGAATATTGAATATGATAACTTTTTTGAAATTTTTAACTCTATGTGTGCACTAGGCGCCTAAAATGAGATTGGGAAAATTTGAAAATTTTTGTATTGCGATAACTTTTGACCAAATTATCAGATCATTATGAAACGTAAAGAGCGTATTGGTGTTATTAAATTGTAGACTCGTGTAGTTTTTTTATGAACGTGCTGGCAACCATGCAGCTACGGCAGGCATTGAAAGTGAAAAACTTCAATTCATCGACTCTCCTGAAAAATTTTCGTCTTTTACAGTGAAAACCAACTCATATAGAAATCTTATGCTTTGCTTATGCAACCAAAAAAAACTTTTAAAATTTCACATCGGACAAGAACGGTAACCCTCCTCCAATTTACCTATACTTAAAGCATTAAAAACTTCTGTTCCCGAGAACTCACGACCCAATAACCAGATACAGTTGAAATTCACAGAATGTATTGGTGTTGAGTAGGACCAGGAATGATAGAAGTGATTTGGGAATGCGGGCAACTCTGTGCCAGTGGAGCCATCTTGAAAAATTATAAAGAAAAAAAAATGCTTTTTGTCCTATGAATTCTGATTCAGTTACCAGATTTTCATGAAATTCACACAGTACCTGAATTTTACTCTAAGCCGTGTTTGGTAGAAATTTTGGTGTCTTGGGTTTTGAAAATTCGCTCGGGAAAATAAAGCTTTTTGCTCCATAACTTCCAGTGCATTCATGGAATCTAAACGAAATTCCTATGATAAATTATAGGCCATATTCAGAAGGAATCTGGTAAAAAACCATGATAGGGTTGCCAGCAATTGTTGGTTTTGTATTTATTTGCAATATCTTTATTAAGCGGTTTTATCGTAAAATTTTCAAACGGTAATGATCTTGTAGTGACAAGAAACAACAAATATTAAGCTTTCGAAAATTTTAAAACTTTTGCGACTGGTAGCCCTACATTTCTTTGTACCCCTATAACTTCCACTGCAGTCATCGAATCAAAACGAAATTCGCAGGGTAGGTTGATTTCAATGTGAAGCAGCTGTTATATATATTTGACTTTGATGCTAGCGAAGAGTTGCCAGCGCGAGGCGTTTTTTGTTGCTTTCGTATCAATAAATGCTTACATTAAGTATTCATATCGCAAATATTACATTAAGTATTCATATTGCAGTGCTGGTAAAGCACTAATCATTTTCTTTGTTTATGTTATGAAACACTCGAAATAGATTGGAGCACGCGTGGTAGAATATGCACTCAAAATCTGGATGATTCTTCTACTGTTCATCGAATATTAGTATTTCTAGCGGATCAGGTGCGCTAGAGTTTTTTTTTTAATTCATAGTCATATTTCTTTGCTTTTTATTCTCGTTTAGTCGAATTATTAATTTTTAAAGATTTACTTGCATTTTGAAGATTATGCTATTTATATTTTCTCGTTTTTCGTACTTTTTATATTTTATACAATAATTGGAAGTATTTGTGTCGTATTTCATTAGCTAAATAAACAAATAAATGACAGTGACTGCTGTATACTGACAATGTAGTCTTCTTTGGAGAGGAGGATATTCCATAGTAGTTACCATTTTACTTTGACTATAACTTATTCAAACAACAAGATTGTTTAATTCATAGCATCTCCATATTCATTAAGACTTTTATTATACTAATACGAAATCATTATTTATAGTTCTTTCCTCTGCGAATTATTTCGCATTTCACATTTATTTCCAATGTATTATAGAACGTTCCCTCGACTGCGTTTTATCTCCAGCATTATCTTTTTCTCACCTCTTTCCTACCGAACGATACAATTTTCCTCCAAAGTTTTTCATATCAATCGATCAGTATCGAGAGTGAGAGTGAATGGGTAACAAGTGAGAGCTTGTCGTTTAGTTGCACATCGTTCAATTGCCATTGTTGAATCGTTTATATTCTGATGTGATAACGACCTCCAAGACCTTCCTTGCTGAATCATTTGAGCTCTATAAATAAAATAAAACTTTTTCACGAGGTTCTTCTGTTTTCTTTGTTTAGCTGAATTGTGTATGCATATGTGAACTCTGTTTAATTGTTTGTATCTTTATATTGAAGTCGCTACGAACGGCATGCAGTAGTTACGAGGGTTGATCCAAAAGAAGTGATAACCGGCTACTTCCAGTTCGCATAAAATTCACGAAAAAAATTTTTCTACTACCAGACAATACAAAAAAAAACTTATAAATAAGCCACGATTCTAGGGAGGTACATTCATTTGAGTACGAATAATCGAAGGGAGAACATTAAAATAGAGAAAAACGAAATTAGAGCTCACATTAAGCTCCTGTGTTTGAAGAAAATATCTACTAAAGACATAGACCGCGACTTGGTGGAAACCTTCAAGGACTCTGCTCCTCCATAATTCACCGTTGCGCGCTAGGCCAAAGAGTTTAAGCTGGGAAGAATATCCACTGAAGATGAACATCGCGAAGGACGTCCATCCACGTCTCTCACTGTAGACAACGTGAAAAAAGTCGAAGATGTCGAGTTGACAGATCAAAGAATGACCATCAGGCATATAGCTGAAGTTAAAAGGATCTCGAATGGCAGGTTTCAATGAATCGTTGCCAATTAATTCCATTTGAAGAAGGTCTCTGCGTGGAGGATGCCAAGAATGTTAACCGACGAGCAAAAGGAGAAACGAGTCGTCATCTCGAAAAGTTCCAGGCAGATCTGAAGAAATTTTTGTCAAGTTTCGTAACCAAGGGCAAGACTTGGATCCACGATTTTCATCCAGAAACCTAACAGCAATCGATGACTTGGAAGCAACACTCTTCACCGATGCCGAAGGAATTCAAGGTGTCGAGTTCGGCAGGGAAGTTTATGCATCAGTTTTTTGGGACGCTGAAGGAATTATTATGGTAGAATATTTGGAAAAGGAAGCCACTATATCAGGCTTTTACTACGCAGACCAAATAAGAAGATTGCGGGAGGCTATCGAGGAATAAAGGCGTGGCAAACTGCGAGCTGGAGTGCCGTTTCAAGGCTTCAGTTGCGATGACTGCAATTCAAGAAAGAGGATTCGAGCTGCTTGAACGTCCACCCTATCCGCCAGATTTAGCTCCCAGTGATATGGGCACTCGGTTCAAGGACAAGGCATCTGGAACGACAAAGTCAGTAGAAGACAAAAAAAATATCTAAGGGTATCCTAGGTATGGAAAAAAGATGGACTAAATGTATTAACTATGTTGAAAAATTAATATTTTTTTTTAAGTTCAATAACATTGGTTTATATTTATATTTTTGGATCAGCCCTCATAAATGGCCCCGTGTGATGTTAAGGTGTAACCTCAAAACAGAGAGATTTAAGGAAATGAAACAAGCGTATAGGTACATGTACGAAATTTAGTGAAGCAATTTTACTACGAAGATAAAACCTAGAAATGTTCTAATACTACCACAAATACTCCCTTTGGTTTCACCGCTACCAAAGTTCTACGAGCTTTTGATTGTAATTTGTCAAAGTCGTGTATACATGGCCTACTATTTCTATTTTCCTGTTCGCGGAGTACAAGTTTGTCAAATTTGCCCATTATCCCTTAGTTTTCCTTCACTACTACTAACGCTCAGATTCAGGCAAATTGCTTCGATTCTCACTGCTGTTTTCATTTTCTTATATCTCTCTCTTCTTAGGGTGTAGCCAAAAAACGCATCTTGCGTTCGAAATTCAGAGAAAAAGTTTGCAATACGATTATTATTGGAACTAGATGAAAAACCATAAAGTAATTTTTTGGGTTAATTGTTTTTCCTGTTTTTCAAATGATTGCTTCGTTTTGTTTTTAAAGGAATATTTTTCCAGGTATTTCAAGAACATACATACATCGTAGCTGTTGGCATTAAAACACCAATGCAATAGTTTATCATTTCCTAATGTCATGGTGAATCCTCCTTAAAGCTAGTATCTGAGACCTCTTTTCCGTTCACCCATACGAACCGAATTAGACGATCAATAAATTCCCTTGCCGTTCCTTTACTTCAAACCTCTTTTTACCATCTGTAAAAATAGGCCAAACACTTTTTCTATCTTCTTCCTTTTGATGCTGTTCCTATTGTGATTGCCATCGTCTTGCCCGTCGTAGGTCGATGTTACTGCATGTCGTTCCCAATATTTTCTGGAGTCCATCCTCGGCCATTGCTCCAATAAAATGCACCGACGACAGCAACCACCATCGATCTATATATCTACAGGATATCCACAGTGGTTGCAAACAACAACCAAACACTATTTGTAAGGCACAGGGCACAGAAATCTATAGCTATTAACTAGGATATATCACGACAGATGTAGTGAAGTATATAATGATGGATGGGGCAGAATATGTGTGCGAGAATTGCGCAGAGAAGAGACTAACGAGAGATACGCAGAAGGACGATTTGAGTGCTAGTAGAGTACCCGGTAAAAATACACATTCAGAAGTTCACTGGAAAAGCTCTATTGACATTTTTCGGCCTACTAACGGTAGTCCGTGCTAGAAATTTTATGGAATGGATGCATGTGGTAGAAATGATGCTGTTTCGCTTTGTTCTTAAATAGCAGAGAAAGGCGTAATATCTTTGCCTGCAGCACACGTACATTCATCTACACGCATAAAGCCGCAACATTAATGGTGTTATGCTCATGTATCTTTGGATGAAATTTTTATAAAATTCTTTACATTCTTTTTCGCTGCATTAAAAGTTTCTCCTTGGAAACGATTCAGATTTCGGGAAGAATGAACATGTTTTTTTATGGATGCGAATGGTTAAATCACATATTCTAAATTGGGAGAGATCTCTTTATATATTTTAAGTATTCCCACTTGTAAGGTTTTTTGACTTCATAAAAATTGAATCTACTTATTTCGGACGTTTAACAATTTCAGTCCAGCTGGGGCATACAGATCCCAAACAAACTTAACATAGCTTTAAACTAAATTTTAAACTTTGTAAGGATCGAATGCATCCCATTACGTATTATATATAAATAAAAGTATTATAATAAATAAAAGGTAATACCATTAGATATTGTGAAATTTTCTTTCTGTGGTGATGATGCAATTGAATTGCAACTCATATTGAGCCATAGCCTTCCGTCTCAGTCTAAGTCAAAAACCTTTCGTTGCGGTTGACCTTGCTAAAAATCTTTCTGCAAACTGCGTTGACTTACACTGAAAAAAATCCACATAGCGCCCAGAGCCATGTAACATAGCGCATTATTTATGGTTCCATACGCCATGTAAATAGTACTCTGAGCCATGCAATATGGCCCCCAGCGCCATAATCTCAGAATCTACATAGTGCGTGGTCCCATGTTACATGGCGCAGCATTTATGGTGCCACACGCTATGTACATAGTACCCTGAGCCATGCAGTATAGCTCCCAGCGCCATAATTACATGGCGCAGAAATTATGGCCCCAGACGCCATATTACATAGTGCCATGAGCCATGTAATATGGCTCATGGCACTACAATTATAACTCGCAGCCATACTGTGTGAGGGGATCTATAAATGTCAGCAAGTGATACTGGAGTATCGTCGATAGATTGAGAACATTCTCAATCGGCTAAGGGCGCATATTATGGAATGGCTCCTTCGGTGACTCTAAAAGCAGCCAGCGTCTGTTTGTTGCAAGCAAGTGACTTCTCCGTGTGCTCATTTGTGGTAAGTAGCACTGTTTTGACTGATTTGCTTCTTCAATGTACTATAGTCCTCCACGCCATGTACTATAGTCCTCCACGCCATGTACTATAGTCCTCCACGCCATGTACTATAGTCCTCCACGCCATGTACTATAGTCCTCCACGCCATGTACTATAGTCCTCCACGCCATGTACTATAGTCCTCCACGCCATGTACTATAGTCCTCCACGCCATGTACTATAGTCCTCCACGCCATGTACTATAGTCCTCCACGCCATGTACTATAGTCCTCCACGCCATGTACTATAGTCCTCCACGCCATGTACTATAGTCCTCCACGCCATGTACTATAGTCCTCCACGCCATGTACTATAGTCCTCCACGCCATGTACTATAGTCCTCCACGCCATGTACTATAGTCCTCCACGCCATGTACTATAGTCCTCCACGCCATGTACTATAGTCCTCCACGCCATGTACTATAGTCCTCCACGCCATGTACTATAGTCCTCCACGCCATGTACTATAGTCCTCCACGCCATGTACTATAGTCCTCCACGCCATGTACTATAGTCCTCCACGCCATGTACTATAGTCCTCCACGCCATGTACTATAGTCCTCCACGCCATGTACTATAGTCCTCCACGCCATGTACTATAGTCCTCCACGTCATGTACTATAGTCCTCCACGCTATGTACTATAGTCCTCCACGCCATGTACTATAGTCCTCCACGCCATGTACTATAGTACTCCACGCCATGTACTATAGTCCTCCACGCCATGTACTATAGTCCTCCACGCCATGTACTATAGTCCTCCACGCCATGTACTATAGTCCTCCACGCCATGTACTACAGTCCTCCACGCCATGTACTATAGTCCTCCACGTCATGTACTATAGTCCTCCACGCCATGTACTATAGTCCTCCACGCCATGTGTTATAGCTCTCCACGCCATGCACTATAGTTCTCCACGCCATGTGCTATAGTCCTCCACGCCATGTAATATAGTCCGCCACGCCATGTACATGGCGTGGAGGACTGTAGTACATGGCGTGGAAGACTATAGTACACGGCGTGTAGGCCTATGTACTTTTCACCATGTATTATGGCGTGTGGCGCTATATTTTATCACAATCCCTAAATCGACTATGTACATGGCGCCAGAAGTCTATAAATTATGGCGTCTGGCGCCATGTGTTTTCTGAGTGTAGCCCTCTCATCATTTTCGAGGTTTCTCTTTTGGCCAGAATCATTGTGCTCCACCTAAATCACTTGTTTTGGTATTCAGCAAAGAATTGAAATGGGTCCATGGGTTCGATGTGGGCTGTTATTAATACTTTTGGGTTTTCAATAGTTCAAATAAACTTTTCTTCCCAATGTTTCTTCCTCAAGATTGCGTAAGTGTTCTCATTTCGTATCCGTACACACAAATCAATATGTTTTAGACGCGTGGTTTATTAATGCTGTGGTATTTTTCGACCTTAATAAGGTTTGAGTTATATGCTTAGTATTGGTCTCATTGACTCTGAACCCGTTCCAATGCGTTACTGCGTTACTGATTCTAGCCTCTCTATCTACCTTCTGCATGCAGAGTATTAATCGAGCTGATAATATTAATATTCATCAAATATCAATGATCTGGTTGATTTAACGAGTTTGAAGATCATTACCAACCGCTCCAAAATTTTATTTACGACAGAGGTGACACCAAATTTCCTGCTATTTTGTTTTTTGCCGGTCCTAAGACAGCCATTTTGATTTAATTTTCTTTGCTTTCTAATGAAGTTGACACAGGATACTCGCTTGGTAATGTTGGCGAACGCACTGAATAAAGTCTAGCGCGTATTTCTATGCATCATATCACATACATTCGGTTGTTCACTTGATTTATGTACCTGGACATAGGGGTTTTTAGGGCAACTGTGAGGCCGATGAGCTAGCAAGGCTTGGAACCTTGCTATCGGAGGTCTTTTGCTCGTCCTCAATAGGTACACCGATAACATCGGTCAAATTGGCCATCAGGCAAAAATATCTTGAGTACGCTAGGAAGTCCTGGGCAGATGAACCATCCTGTGCGATAACAAGGCAGTCCTGGGTATCCATGGATGCGCATCGCCCCCAGGCAGTTTTTAGTCTTAGCTCGAAGCGCTCTGGGTTTGTGGGCGTTCTTACGGGCCATTTGCCTCACGAGGTGGCATGCGCAACGATTGAGAGTAGAGTTTAATTATTTCTGTTGGAGTTGTGGCTCTGAGGACGAGGAGGAATCCGTCCTCCATCTCATGCGCCAGTGCCTGGCTTTGGCAAGGAGAAGGTTGCCAGCTTTTGGTGCACCTTTTCTCTCAAACCTGACCGAACTGTCTCTGGTCAATTTAAAAGAGATAGTGCAGTTCGTCAAAGGAAGCAGATGGTTTCCTGAGTTCAGTAAGTAGGAGAGAGTCACAAATTATTGTGGCATCACAACGGGCCTCTCTTGTGCCTATGTGTGTCGGTCGTCAGGCCTCTGTAGATCGGCAGCTACTTCAATCTACCGACAATCTATCACATATACTTTATACGTAATAAGCTAAGCTATAAAATATAGCTCCCTAAGCTATGAAATAAAGCTTCATAAAATCAACAAAGCGAATACTTCTGTGTAACATAGCATGGTAATTATAATCACATATGCTATGCACTTAGTAGCCGGTGCTATGGAGTACAGCTTCATAACGAAAAACCCCATTCAATTTATTTTCTTAAAATCTCATTTATTATAGTCTCTACTCCGAAATTCTATATCAATACACAACTGCAATGTTTATCATAGCAGACAATATTATGTTGAATTTGAAAAAGGCTCCTTAGTCAAATGGGTTTAGCAATGGCTGTTCGAATTTAAAATGTTGAGCTTTATCCGGGCCTATAATTTATGCCGCTGAGGACCGTAATGCATGACTTTGCATACTTTGCACATACTTTGATAAATGTAATGCTTGCTTCTATAATTTTTGCAATGCATTATGTTGTCACCACTCTTACGAGATCAACTATGTTTATGTACATAGTTGAAAAGTAAAATAAAGTAATCAATACCACGAAAACCCTCGTACGGGTCTAAGGGTTAAAGCTGGTAGAGAACTCCGTTACAATTTTTCAATTTATTTATTTATTTATTTTAGGTGAACTCAAAGCTTGGTGCGCGGACCCTTGACCGAACCTGGATTCGGACCAGGGACCCCACACGCAATGTACATAGTTGAAAAAATATAAAAAAAATAAGGTCCTTGGCGCGATATTTATGCGATTAAAAAGGGTTTTCTAAGTTGTTGCTGTCTGATTTGTCCAATCTAGAAAGCGAGTCAGTCTATTTCATAGAATGCGATTACGTACTATGGCCATTACTACCATTTTAGCCACTACTGAGGAACTTTTGCTTGCATTTTTTGCAATGTTCTTTATTTAGTCAATTGAGACAGATCTACGATCATCTCTACTACTATATAGACTGAGAATAAGCAAAGCACCAAACCATAATTAATATACTTTTGGTACTAAAAACACATAGTTGATTTCGAGATTGCGATAAAATAAAGCGCCTGTCGCCATAATGCAAACCAAAAAATTCATAGAAGCAAGTACTATAAAGCCATAATAAGCCATGTAGTATAGCTCTCAAAGCCATGTATTATAACCCTCAACATCATGTATTACAGCCTACAAGATTATGCAAAACAACCTTAATAAAAAGCATATCAAAAGACAAATTCTCGCTGTTTTAGAGAATTTTGCCAATTTTACAATCGTAGGAGATGGAAGTTCCCGTTTTCAGTGTTGAAATTTTTTTCTATAATTCTTACAAATAATTCCTGCTCGGACCCGGGATCGAACCCGTGACTTTATGCATTAAAAACAGATGCACTATGCACTAGGCTATATTTTGTAGCTCAGAGAATTAAGTACATGACCTATGCGACCATAAATGCTGCGCTATGTTACATAGGACTATGCGCTGTATAAATTTTTTTCAGTGTACATACATATCCCTCTCATTATTTATTTTATTTATTTATTTAGAATCCAATTCACAGATATACATCCAATTATAAAATGAAAAAAAAGATATATACATTAAAACCAAAATAAAAAAAGGCATGTGCATGAAAATTCAATAGTCCAAATACGATAAGCAACGAAAATATTGCAATAAAGTAGATCAAGAAATAAAAAAAGAATAACAATATTTATAATAGAATAATAAAAGTGAAAATGCATATATAGTAAGTAATCCTAAAATAGTGAAGATGGAAAATAATAATAACAAATAAGAAAAGAAAATTGAAACATAAGCAAAATTATACAGGCTATAACATTGTTTAAAAAATATGCCTCTTAAAACTACAGACAGGTACGGAAAAAGAACCAAAATGATGTTCATTATGATTTCGTAATATTATCAGTATTGGTGAATGAAAAAATACTCCAGTATGCGTAAAAGAGATGGTGAAATAAGACTGGGATTTGATAGGTCGGTCAGAGACTCGCACAAATTCGGAAGCAGGAATATTGATAGAATATAGGCCATCAAAAATTTTGTACAAGAAACATTCATCAAGGAACAATCTGCGAACGTGCAACAGGGAAAAGTTTAAAAATTTTAGGCGTTCATTGTAAGGACAGTATGGGAAATTAAACTTATACAGAAGACAACGGGTAAACTTACGTTGGATAGACTCGACTGCATCTAACAAGTACATAAAACAAGGAGACCACACATGTGGGCAGAAAACAAAGAAAACAGCAACATTGTTGCAGTTGGAAGCTTATCTAACTGGAATATTTAAACATCTCAACAGCTAAACTAGCATAAATTAGATTAATTTAACGAAAGAGAGGAAAACATCAGCCTTACTAAGTTCAGGTTCAATTTGCGGAGTTTTCGTAATCAGCTACTGCAATAAGTGAAAACATTGACTAAAACATGGAAACTGCAAAAGTTGATTTGAACGCTTTTGATTTACTAAACAAGCAAAAAAAAAATTCAAGATGACGACAAAGCTGTTTTGGAAAATGAGTCATTAATTTATCCCCACCATGAATTTGCTCTAAATTTCAAGCAATCGTTGTAGTCGCGACTGTTTGCACCGCTATCGAGAGCGGATTAAGATAGTAAAACTGAAAACAACAATAAACTCTAACCAGCTCTCGAAAAAGACGCAAAAACATTATTTGTATTAGCATAATCCATTTTTTGAAGATAAAAATTTTAATTTAACATTAATAAAAACAAATAAATAAATATTCCAATAACACCACATGCAATAATATTGTGAATAGTACTTATTTCTCCTATTTTTGATGTGCACCGAAATCGCCAAGTCAGAATTTATTTGCTAGTCATATTCCTTCCTTCTACCGTGTTATCTTATCCTGCACCTGCTGAACTGCTGCATTCGTTCATTGATTCCTAGTGTTTAAGCTCCTTGTCTGTTTGGCTGACCTAAATATGGGGAATGGTCGCAATAGTTCCTCCTCGTTGAATTGGGTTAAACAAATCGATAACATTGCACGAAAGACAAATGGCAGGATGCAGAGGCTACGAATCGTATGATGCTTGGCGGGGTAGGGATTGCCTTTGGGTTATGGCTGCAAACAAAATGAAATGCATTAATCGTTTTTCTGCATCTGGATTACCGTACTCGAAACATAAAGTGCCTATATGAAGTAACCCATTGTATACGATGCTGAATTGCTCAGTCAGATGGATAAAGAATCGAGTATACATGTATATACTCGTATGTACGGAGGTATAAAACTATTGTAGCGAACGGAACACAATGTCCTTAAGTAACTTCTTTAAAATGCTTAGAGGTAATTATAAAGCTATCAAACAATAAAAAGCACTTGTTGTGTGCTGAGTGTAGTGTCGAGCTTTGTTCATAAATGTATCATAAATTCCTCCTGCCCCTCCTTCATCTTGTCATTCTTCAAAGTTGTTTCCATAACAGAATTAGCTGTAACATTTACAGCGGTCGATTATTTAAACGGTGTCAAGCGACGTAGATTATCCACTGAACTCTGACTTTGCTAATTTCATATGAGCTTGTGTCAATTCGATTGCTGTTACTCGATGGGCATGTATGTATGAAGTTCCAACTTGGCGAATTTTACAACCAATACATGAATAAAGAACATATCCATGCAAAATAGATTCAGTGCACTCTCTAGCATTTACGAACTAGTATAGTGCCTTTAGTTTTTTGACCCGAATAAATTCTTGCTATTGAACGATCCAATAAAACGTTGTACTGCAAGCAAAAGATTTGTGTTTGAGAGAAAATCGAATTTACGACACCGGAAATTATGTCGTTGATTTTACAGTTCTGCAAATTTATTCATCTGATGTTGCATTCATTTTGATTTTGCTTCATCTTTTAAAAAACAGCGTATACCTGGTTATGATTTTTTGAGGACCTTTGTGTTGTCTTTAACTCATACCTTAACATTGGATATTTTCCGACCGCTTGGAAGCGTGCACAAATTTTCAAATTCTCAAATCTTCAGGATCATCTGATGTCTACATTGCTCGCATATATCTTTACCCTCAAATTTGGGAAAATCACTCGAAAGGTTAATTCAAAAATAGAAAACTCATACCATTGATAAGAACCAAATCATACGCGTAAAACAGTGCGATTTTAAAGCAAAAAATTCTACAGTGGATGTCCTAATGATTCTGCAAATAGCAGTCGAAGATAGCATCCAGAACAAAACAGTTTTGCCGACTCCATAGGCCATCGCCTCCTGTATAAAATGATAAATTTCAGCTTTCCAGCATGGATTATCAACATTGTTGACAGTTTTTTCAGTGGCAGGAGTTTGATTAGACTCTGATGTATGGCGAGATGGCGTAGATTCAAAATTTCAGTTTGCCTTCGTTCCTAGTTACGCAGCAGTATCACAGACGGTTAAGCTGTAAACATATAACAGCGGCATTGCGGCAGCGGCGCCACAGGGGGAGGCGTGAATGCCGCAGTTGAATTTAGTGAATCACAATGCGGCGACAATGTCGCCGTCAATGCAACCAAGGCACCAACCAAATTCATTATTTTTTTCTTTTGTATTGCTAAATCCTGTTGTACGAGGATTAGATTGGCTTATCGCAATACACATCGGTACTTTTCTGTTTTTCCCCCCCCCATTTTTTTCCACTTTTTGTTGTTGCAATGCTTCTAAAATTGATTAGAAAGTAGTAATTAACCAAAATTATGGTGGAGAAACACGTTTAAAAAAGAAAATTTTTTAATTTTTTTTTAAATTAATTTTTTAATTTAAAAATTAATTAAATTAATTTAAATTTGAAATTAATGTCACATAACAGTGAGAATAAATTTTGGTACTTTTCTGTTTTCCATTTCTTTAATTTTTTTAATGAAAACTGCTCGAAATGGGTTAAAAAGTGTTACTCCACAAAAATTGAGATGTGAAAATGCATTTAAAAAATAAATATTTTTTTTCCGATTTTAAATTTTTTTTTTTCATTTTTATGTGGCAGAATGAGTTTTCCAAAAGTTAATGTGTTGTTGGGGGGGGGGGGGGGGGCTACTGCCCCTCCGCCCCGTAATCATATAAACAAATTGTATACAAAATTATTATTGTAATAGCTTAATTGTAAATTGCGTTGAAGCTTCGGAAAGGTAAGACGTCAAAAATGGAGCAAAATTTATTCTCACTGTTATGTGACATTAATTTAAAATTTAAATTAATTTAATTAATTTTTAAATAAAAAAATTAATTTAAAAGAAATTAAAAAAAATTTTTTTTTTCTTTTTAACGTGTTTCTCCACCATAATTTTGGCTAATTACTACTATTAAAAATTAATTAAATTAATTTAAATTTGAAATTAATGTCACATAACAGTGAGAATAAATTTTGGTACTTTTCTGTTTTCCATTTCTTTAATTTTTTTAATGAAAACTGCTCGAAATGGGTTAAAAAGTGTTACTCCACAAAAATTGAGATGTGAAAATGCATTTAAAAAATAAATATTTTTTTTCCGATTTTAAATTTTTTTTTTTCATTTTTATGTGGCAGAATGAGTTTTCCAAAAGTTAATGTGTTGTTGGGGGGGGGGGGGGCTACTGCCCCTCCGCCCCGTAATCATATAAACAAATTGTATACAAAATTATTATTGTAATAGCTTAATTGTAAATTGCGTTGAAGCTTCGGAAAGGTAAGACGTCAAAAATGGAGCAAAATTTATTCTCACTGTTATGTGACATTAATTTAAAATTTAAATTAATTTAATTAATTTTTAAATAAAAAAATTAATTTAAAAAAAATTAAAAAAAATTTTTTTTTTCTTTTTAACGTGTTTCTCCACCATAATTTTGGCTAATTACTACTTTCTAATCAATTTTAGAAGCATTGCAACAACAAAAAGTGAAAAAAAATGGGGGGGGAAACAGAAAAGTACCTACACATCAGCCATCGCTTGTCTATTCCACCAGACCATTCAACCTAATCCAAACAGAGTTAATTCATCCTAGTGGGTGAATCCTTAATTCATCCTAGTGCATCCTATCCACCGCTAGTGGTGCGGGAAAATTAGAAATTTGGCAAATTCGGCCGCAACCATTGTGCGCGTTACCATACAAAACAGTGCATTTTAATTTTTTGACAGCACTTTGCCGCAGCCCACATCGTTTGCCGCAGTGGAAAACGCTGTATTGTGATTAACCTATTACTGCATGCTGACTAACACTTTGCGTTGTTCTCTTGGACCCAATGGCAAGGAAAACTATTTTATTACTAGCTTTACTCAAATCCATCTTTTGATGAGTACTCATTCGGGATAAACGAGCTATGAACAACTTACATTCGACAAACAATTTAAAACTTGAAGTTCAACTTGACTACTTAAAACCCGATTGACTAACTCTAAACCATTAACAACCATTAACCCATATCCCCCACAATTTATTAACAATGGCCATTAAGCGTGCTATTTAAATATTTATTTTGTAACAGTAATTATTTTTATAGTCTAGTGTGTATTCATTTTGGAATACATAACAATTTGTTATTCTATTATACGAGTATAACCAATGAAACCATCCATTGAAAACTTTTTTATTTTTTCAAATTTACAGAAGACCAAGAAACCAAACAGGACATACATCAGATTACTTCATCAGAACCTGGCACACTCAACTTTTACCCAACTTCAACAGCATCACCTGGTTTGTCGTCTAGTTCAAATAACACTCATCTCGCATCTAGATTTCAAACAACCTCATCCATCACGGGATACTATCAATCACCAGCACATCCATTTCCAGCTTCGGCTGAACAGCTCTTCGACGTACATAGCACAACGGCCTCAAAACCATCAACTGGAGCAACGCCTAAAACTGGATTGGCACTCCTGTCGGCATCGACTACAGCTGTGGCAGTCACTGCTGCAGCAACACAAAATATCACCCCATCGGTGACATTGGGGAACTCGGCCGCAGAGGCAAGTGGCCGTTCAGCTGCTCTAGAGCGTGCTTACGTGCACGATGTCTACGAAAACTGTGAGGAACCGGTCGGTCCAATACGACCGCGTGTCGCCCAATTCCTAACAGGACTAGATCCTGGTTCAATTGTCTGTGATGTTGGATGCGGAAACGGTCGTTATTTGACTGCTTGCAATCCTCTCATTTGTACGATCGGTGTTGATCGGTGCTATCGCTTGACCAAAATCGCTCGAGAAAAACATACAGAGGTAGGTACACGTATTCAAATCAATTCTGTTTTTACTGATTTCGCAACAACGATCAACAGCTTCAGCTCCTCTAAACTCTCAGTACAATCCGGAAACATTTTAAAGCTTCTATTGAACCACTAAAAAAATGCACACCACATGGCAACGGTATGTTGAATATAACTCCAACGTGAAAATATACCGAAAGAAAACTTTTCTTACTAATAAGTCACGTACGGAATTAAATTAAAAGCTTGCTCCTTACACTTCTAGGCTGTTTTTCAAAAGAAATAGTGGCACTAGCTTCACTTGAAACCTCTCATTGTCTGAGGTGCAGTAGATTTGTTAGAAGCAAACACTTCACTTTGAATACGAAAGCACGTTCATACATCGTAAAGACTATTTTCTTTCTTATTTAATCCATATGCTTTGTACTATACGCAACCATTTTCAAAAATATGTAGCGACAATTCGTTTCATACTATTCAATGTGAAAGATGAAACATTTCGCAACTTTTTGCACCTTGCGTTCAACAACCTTCTCTTGAAATATACAAAGCTTAACACACGAAACCATGTGTTTATGGTTGTGGCAACGTACTCAGGACACCATTAAAAGAAACTTTCGCGTGTGTCTTAAAGTGTGTCCTTGACAGAATGCATAATGTTCACTTGTTCTTTTTTTTTATATTTAGAGAATCCTTTTGTTTTCATTCCTCGGCGGTAATTGAAAATATCCCAAGATACGAATTTATGTAAAACTATATTCATTGTTTTAACCTTCGGCATACCACGTGAAGTTATTTTAACTCCATGACTTTCAAAACGCATTAAATATTACAAAAGTACTGCCGAAGTTATGTTTTTCTGTGTTCTTTAATTTAAAAAAATACACATTATTTCCACGTTGTATGCCGAACGTAAGCAAGATTTTGTTCAATTCTAGTTATCAAATTTTTTCACAGTAAAAATAGGTATAAAGTAAATATAGGTATAATAGTAAAAATAAGCAATGTTAAATACATTTATGGGTCAGTAATCAACAGAGTCTCCACTTTTCTCCACACTGAAGTCAGTGTCAGCCTTAAGAAGAGTTGTATGCCTAGTACGCCTTTTTTTATCCTTAAATGTTTTAAATGTTTGCTTTAATGATGTTTAATTAAAGTCATGGGCTAATCAAAATTTATCTTAGATTTAGATGTTGAAGTCTGTATTCATAAGCGTGGGGACTATGGGGCTCGCTCGGATTATAGAAGTCTCTTAAGGTGAAGAGTAAAAATTGTTTCTGCCGCTGTGTAAACGGGGCTCCAGATTACGCAAACATATTCTAGTGGAGGCTACGCCAGGGATGTACATATATAGAAAGTTGGTAACAGAAATGTTTTTGAATAGTTTGAATTTAACGCATTTTGCTGTCCAGAACTACACCGAGGTCTATGATATATTCCACCTTATTTTGCTCAATGTTGTTCAGGTAAAAACGTATCTATATCATATAACTTCGAATTCGAATTCGTCGTCGACAATCAAACATATATATGTAATCAAATGAAATGCCAGTTAAATCGGAGATGAATGCATAAAAGAGCAGTTGGCCCAAATTACTGCCTTGTAGCACTACAGGAAGCACAAATGTGTTAGCGACAATGTTGCTTAGAATTGACTTCTATCACAATGATAAGATTTGAGCCAATACTAAAATTACTTAATTTATGTGCAAGAATTTCATGATCGACCCTGTCAAAGGCCTTGCTGAAATCTGTACAGACCACATCAACTAGGTTTGGCTTTTCCATCTCAACGAGTTTGTCAGAAACTAGGATCATGATATTGCTGGTATTTAGCCTGCTTTTTCGAAATCCATGTTGATATTCGTTATGAAAACGGCCGATGACTTAACTTAGTTTATCGCAAACGAGGTTCTCAAAAATTTGGGGATTACTGATAGAATAGCGAAACCTCAATAATTGTCAACTGACCGTTTGCTACCATTTTTGAAAATAGGTCTAAGATGAGAATATTTCCAAAAGAATGGAAAGTTGCCTAAAAACTGCGATGATAAAAATTATGAACAGATGATTTGTTAATTGGTCAATAAACTGGATCACAAAATGCTGATGTTTAGCTCACGGATATCATTGGTGATTGTCTTTCTTGTAAGCACAATTCCCTCGGTGAGGGATGGACAGACGGGATTGTTGATCTTCTTGTTGGGGTTAAATGAGGGCGGAAAGTTTTTATAATATATACAGTTATTGTCCGTTCAATAAAACTCTGTCAAATTTATGTGCAAATAGCTTAGAATGAGCGATTAAGACAGATTCACTAGAAACAGAGCTATGAATAGCGATTAGCACACCACCACCTCTTGAAGCACCATTCTGATCTTAATCGTGGTCAGGTCTATATATGATCCAATTAGAGTCAAGGATTTGATCGTTTTGGAACGAATTATCCAACCACATCTTAGTGATGGCTAGAATATTAAATTGGCAAGATTTAGCGTCAATATTTTGTTAAATTTATCTCTCACCCCGCTGCAGTTGTAGTAGAGAAATCTTGAGAGTTTGAAAGAAACTTTATTGTTAAAAATATAATTTCTTTTGGTTTTCGCATGACTTTTGCAAAACTGAAATATATTTGGTTATGCTAGTTAGCTGAATATTTGGATTCCGCACGAATTTAAAGAAATTCATCTCACTCAGCGTATACAGGTGTACAATTTGCTCGTGAAACGACTAGAAAACGACCGATTCCTGAAACGAATTGTTATTGGCGACGAAAAATGGATCGATTACGATATAGTTCAGTGAAAAAGATCATGGACCAGGTCAGTTTAAGAAGGTTATGTTATCAATTTGATGGGATATGCTATATTACAAACTATTCCCAAAGTACCAGACATTGAATACGAACGTGTACTGTTGCCAATTGAATAAATTGAATGCCGCGTTCAAAGTGAAACATCCAGAATTTGTCCATAGTAAAGGAGCTGTGCTTCAACATGACAACGCTAGAACACACATTTCTTTCGTCTTCCATCAAACATTTTTGCAGCTTGGTTAGGATATGCTACCACATCAACCGTACACACCTATCCTTGTAAATCGCCTTGAATGAAGGACACTTCAATTCAAAATTCAGATGACGCTATTAGACAGCACTCCTAAAAATCAGAAGTTTTTCAAACGCAGAGTTTCGTTGCTACTCACACAAAAGATTGCAAAAGGTAATGCAACAAAACGGCCAATACATAATTAAATAAAGTTTCTATTTAATATATCGTCTTTCACTTTTGATGATAAATCAGCAATAATTTATCGAACACTTCAACAGTATACAAAAACCGATAAAAATAATACGAATAATCACATTTTAAGATTATTTCCATCAATATCACGACTGACAAAACGTAGATTCAAACCCAGCTCAGGTCCAGGTCGTTGACGTAAAGATGAAAGTGCTCTTGTCCGATTTTGCGTACACAAATAAAGGGTGAAAGAGGTTTGATAACCTGCTTCTATTAGTTTCCCACTCTCATATCTGAATCCATTAAAAAAAGCGAACTATTGAACGAATCGGATAATATATAAGTATTGTACGAAGCAGGCAATATGAATTACAAACAATTTGAATGAATTTTAGTCTCTTAAACTTTTATGATAGACGCTTCTACTAATGCGTTCTCTCAATAATAACATGAAAAGTTTCCTAAATTTCGCAACTCAATTTAGTCTAAGCGCACATACTGTACTATTTCATATTTTCGCAGCTAATTCAATCAGGAACTTTTCATTGCTCCCAACAACGAATTTAGCGCTAAGGTGTCTAAAAATACTTCGAACTCAAACTGCATACAACCAACTCCTTAATTACACTTAATTATGCCTTAAAGCAACTACACAACTTTCTAGCAAATTGCGCCCAATTTGATCCGCATTCAATGCTGATAGGAAGCATTTATTTTTCGCCTTGTCCTCGTCCTTACAACATATTGTACTTTCGTAGTGAACATTTGATCGCGTGCTCAACCCAATTTAGGCAACGAGGGATATGTGACATGAAAAAACCGCAATAACTACAAACCAATTCTAGTTTAACCAATTTACTTACACTAGATAGCCGTTACTGTTGCAGGCACTAAAATAACTTTCGAATTGATTATGTTTCGTAGTTATTGATTTGTTCGAGATTTAGCAGGGAAAGATTTAGAAGGTCGACGTCTTAGACCTCAGAGCTCATATTTCCATTTTCATAATGTAGGAGTGATTGAAGAATTATTACAATGCTGCTGAGCTTAGTGAATTCTTCTGACTCGCATTCATATTTCTTTCTCTGACATGGCTTTGCTACAAAGTATCTGAAAATTATTTTCATGAAAATGTAACTTTTTATGAAAATTTTCATCATTACTTAATGTCTTCTAATTATTTTCAGGTAGCATTATGTGATAATTTAGAGCTACCATTTCGTGATGAATCCTTCGATGCAGTCCTATCGCTTGCTGTTGTTCATCATTTTGCGACAACCGAACGACGTATCGGAGCCATTCGTGAATTGGCACGAATACTTCGTATCGGGGGACGTGTTATAATTAGTGTTTGGGCACTCGAACAAAAACATCGCCGTTTCGAATCCCAAGATGTCCTAATACCCTGGCAGCCACCGAAAATTCGCAACTATAATAACTCTGATGACGATGAAGATGATGACTACTTACCACCGTATCATGCGTATACCGAGGATTCGACTAACTCAAGTCGATCGGCAGGTGACGGAGACAGCTCGAGTCTATCATCATCGTCTCCCGGTGAATCATGCTATAGCTTCGTGCGCAGAGCGATACAAGTAAGTTTCTCGATTTATATCGATATCAGGTTTAATGCATCAGTTTCTTTCAGAAACTTGCCGGTGGCCGTAAGCACCCATGGTTTCTTGACTCATGGAACTCGAAGGATACGAAAAACGACAGCAGCTTGGATTACGAAGATGCCAAAGATTTGCCAATCGAGCTGAGACGTTTGGAGGATTTCGAGGATTTTCCCGAGCCACCACTTTCTGCCGGGCTGAAATCGAGAAGTCTTGGCAGTATTCTTAATCCTCCGCCACGTCAAATCGTTCGGTCACGTTCAAGTGTACCAAGTCTAGGTGCTCAAATACCTGAACCGAAACCACCACCAGCTTCATCACAGCAGCTAATGCCAGCAGCATCACCACCCATCTATCATTCAGCATCACATCATCAGCCTCAAGGCCACCAAACAAATTCACACTCAGCAACCACTAGCTCATCTGTGCATAATTCAACCACATCCTTGGCCGCTTTATTCCAACACCAGGACTCTACTCACTCTGAAAGGTCCCTGTCAGTAGCATCGGCTGCTTCCACTTCATCCATCACGGGCCGTCGTCCAAAACTGGTGAAGCAGAAACAGTCTCTATGTGATGACGATACACAACAACAACTGGACAGTTCACCACATGGGAGCACGAGCAGTAGTCCTTACCATAGTGGGGAAAATCAAAAGACTTATGGTAGTAGTAGATTCAACAAATTTGACTCAAAGATTTTTTTGCGCAAGCAAAGCTCACTGAATGAGGAGCTTATGGCGCAAGACCGACTAAGGGACAAAGAGCGCGTACGAAAACGAATACAAAAGCAAATGTCACTGAACGAGGCGTTCCTTTGTAGATCGATGTTCTCAAAACGTTTGCAGGTGATTCGCGAAGGCTTTGCTACCAAGCTCAAAACGTCGACCGGTAACTTGGAGCGTGTCACGAAAAGTGGCTTTGTAAAAATCATGCAAAATATCAAGAACAGTCAATTCTCGCCAAGAGAAAACCCAACGCATGATACAGCTCAGCATGAACAATGCCACCACCACCATTCCCATCTACATCAGCAGCGATCTTTCAACGGTGGACACAACAGTCGATCGAATTCGATGACATCAGCATCATGCAGCAACAGTAGCTGTTGCTGCTCCAGCACGACACCTACTGCGAATTGCCCAAACAATCCTAACTGTAATAGTAATGGTAACGAGGACCAAAAGCCACGACGCCAATCTCGTGAAAGTGGCTCAGATTCATCAAAAGACAGTAGTCTGCAAAGTGATACCAGTATTGAATCGGAAGATAGTTTTGCATCTGTTATCTTTGTGCCGAAGCCAGAGTCTACTAACAGCCAATCTCAGCAGCATCAGCCACAGCATTCCCGGAGTGCAAGTAATAGTTGTAGTAACGACACTAATAGTATTAAAAATAATTTTAAGTCTACTAATAATTCACAAAAAATACCATCAGTGCCAACATCTCCAATGATCATGCCATGTCCACCAACGCCAGCTCATTCACCAGCGGCGACGTCATCGTCATCGACACTACCCACATCAACGACAATAACAACGCATTCTTTCGAAGCATCGACAGAAACCCAAAGCGTAACAAACAAACTGATTGTCTCATCTGTCAGTAATTTCAAGCAAAATCAAAAGCTCTCATCGGAGACAAATAAAACCGCACAAGGAGCCTGCAGGAAAACATCATCTGCAGCTGCTACAGCAGCAGGGAATCGCTTCAACTTCGACCAGGACCACATTCAACAGCATCAGCAAGAACTGCATCAACAGTCTGCGTCAGCATCATCCGAGGCATGTATTGCCGAAGACAACCGCCAAAAAGCACACCACACGGCTCAGAAACTCTCAAAGATCACACGCCAAATCATCAAAGACCTCCCACAAATACCGAAATTCCGAAAGGCTCAGTCTCTGCAGCAGTCTAGTAAAGTAGCTTTTCCTATAGTTCGGCGCCTGTCAGCTGCACCAACAGTGCCAAAACTAATGTCCTTGGAGATTTTCAATCCTGAAACCGATGATCTGGATAGCGATTCAAGTGAACCCTCGTCCCCTGACTCGATAGACAGTGTGATAAGTGCATTTAAGCCAACTGCCCAAGACACAAGTGCAGCCGAGCCAATATCCCAACCACAGCTGCACCAGCAAGAATTGCAGAAAATACAACAAGAGCAGTTAAGCCAGCAGCGCACGCTTCAAGAGACTGTAAGTCAGTCTAACGAGCCACCGCAGCATCCAGATGAAGCCTGTCGACAGCATTTAGCAGACTTTGCTGAAAAGCTAAGCGCACAACTCCTGAAGGAACTAGATGAAAACAGTCGAGCTACCGAAAGTCAACCAGATGCTGACGTTCACGAATCACCAGAAAAGCTCAATGAGGGTGACGAGCTCTATCTGCTGTCTGAAAAAGTGAAAAAATCGTGTGAAAAATCGAATCCGTTTAGTACCAATCCGTTTCTCAAGAATTCTTTCGATGCTATAGACTTCAATCTGAAACGTGAAGAGCTCCGCGATAGGCGCCTAATGCTAGCGAATTTAACTAGATCCTCTTCGCCAAACAGCCACTCATCCTCATCCTCAGCGTCATCGCTCTCGATGAAATCGCAGTCTGGCAAAACCAAGAGTCACTATCCGGAAATGTACGAAGACGCCAATCAAAATAGACGATTCAAGTTTTTCCGCGGTTTCACCAACGAACGCCAACACCAGCATTACTCCAACAGCATGGCTGACACAACATATCTGTTGCCTCGAGACGACGATGAGGAGGACGAAAATAGCTATAGATCGAATGACTTCGAAGGCGATGGTGAGATTGAGCATGATGTCATTATGGAAGAAGACGAGGACCAAGAAGAGGACGAGGCTGTTCGTGTTGAGAATATCGCTGAGGTGAAAAGTTGTCGTGAGCTGAACCTTGATAAACCAGATGAATTCGATGAAAACGATACTTCGCCACATTCACCGTGTGAGCTTCCGCTGGACGAACAGCCTGCCAACGGATCCTGGGGCCATTCGAACAGTACGAATTCCCTAGATAGTCCTTCGCAAAGTGGTGGTTCAACTACACATCATCGGTATTATCATGTCTTTCGTGAGGGCGAACTGGATGCACTGATTAACCATCACGTAGCTAGTTTACACATTGTTTCGTCATACTACGAACGAGCTTCTTGGTGCGTTGTTGCCGAAAAGGTTCAAGTGTGGACGATTTGAGGGTTTGGGAACTGGTTTAAGGTGTGGATAGTTTAGATACAGAAATGATCGTTAATGTAAGGTGAAAGAATGTGCTTGAAACAATCTAGTAGATAGTTTAGATACATACAAGTATGTATGTCAGACAGGACAATCATTTTGAGAAATCCTACTTGTAAGATTATACCATTAATTTACTCAGGATGTTCCGTTGAAACTTGGTTTTTTTTTCTTTCCGGTTAAATATTATAGATACTGATAGGAAAAATGTTAGATATACTGATGATTTTTTTCTCAAAGCGAGATGACATTCAACACGAATTTCGTTTTGGTTTCACTTTCTATACTATACCAATCAAATTGTCATTCAGCTATTCAGCCAAATTAGCCTCGCACACTATGACACTGTTTTTAGCCATTGACTAATAGCCATTGTATAATAGCTGCCCTGACGATGAAAAATCACTGCAAAAACGATGCTTGAGGGGCTGTTTTGAAATTATTTGTTTGGAAAAATAATAATTTATAAAGGCTGCTACATCCAATCTCCGTACGCTTATTTTAAAAAGGTGTCTTACGATGAGCACAATATTGTCGGTGAGCACGATATTTAAAATGAAAGAAGTAAAAATTATTTAGTCAAAATTAAATATACGTTTCTGAGAAATTTTGCTCGCCGCCTCAAAAAAGTTTCGAGAAAAGCGCGTTTAAAGTTTCAAAACCACTTTACACGTAGCAAAGAAATTTTTATCAACTTACAGCAGCTTCTAATTGTCTGATTCGGTGACGTCTGGGGACCACTTTGCTTTTTCATGTGCTCTCATCCTCTCTTCGATCGGAGATCATGGCGAACTTTGTATGCTCTCTATCACTCCGAGATATCTTTACAAATTTTTATGTAACTTCAAGAATATTTGTCGGATTGACATAAGAATTTTTGTGCAAAAGCTTAAATATATGTCTGTTACGCAAATGATTTATAATTTTTTTACTATCCTAGCTGGATATAACTCCTTAAGAACGAAAAACGGCCAAACTATTCAGTATGAAAAGGTCTCGTCGCTATATTTCAATTGTTAAAATGGCGTCAAAGTTAGATCATACAAGCTGTTACATGTGAAGAATTATTATTAAATCATTTATTCGATGTTGCACTCTTCACTTTGATCATCTTTGGTATAAAATCAGCTTTTAAATTTACTGGTTGACACTAAGTTTTTCGGATCCCTTACGACATTGCACTCCATGTTATCTCTCAATTAGTGTTATGTGACAGATAATTTTACCGTTCCGTCATCTCCTTCGTCAATAAGTCGATTATAGTAATAATGATAGTCGGATAGTTTCAGTAGCCGTGGTGACAGTTTTTAGCCATTGCTAATAAAAAATCAAAACTTCGTCTTCAATATTTCGACAATTTCGACCGTTTTTCCTAACAGTTTCGAATGGTTTTCAAATGGTTAGCCTCAGGAAGAAATTTAAATAAAGCAAAGAATAAAATCAGTTTCTAGTCTGACTTATCTATTGATATCGTTTGTGAATATTTCCAAAACATATAAAACTCAGTAGCATATTATCCAGAGTAGCTCTCTACGTTAGTCTTCTTATCTTAAAGATTTCGACAGTAAAATAGTTTATTACCAAAAATGTTTCAATATGCATACAAAATAATTGAAAATAAACATTTGCTAGTGATTATTTCAGCACATTTCTTTCTATTCTTCACATCGAATCAAGTTTCCTCAACTCTTCAACTCAAAACCCCATTGGCTTTAGTAAGCATTCAACAAAATCTATTTAGTAATCAAACTCGTAAATAATAATGTAAATATAATCATATTTGTAAATTTATCTTGCTGTACAAAATACGTAGCTAAAATTGCCTTTCAATTGGATTTTGATCTTTGTGGAAAAAAAGAAAATCAACAAAAACAAAGATAACGGAGATATCATCTGAATCGTGTAAAGAATTTAGACTACTTTTTATAAGAATTATAGTAAAATACTTATGTTTACGTTTGAAAAACAAAACAATTGCCAAAGAAAGGTTAACGACAACGATCCGTTTGAATTTTTCACCGCAGTAGACATATCTTGGAAACTATTCTCATTCCTGTGTCAATATTATTAGGTGTCTGATTCGGAGACGTTGTGCTAATTGAGATCATGAGGAATGTAATGATTCTAATATGTTTAATTCCTATTGAGTTGGTGTATTGCAGCCGAAGCGGAACAATCGTACTCTTGGTTTCATAAAGCATGTAAAATACTATTAAGCACAGCACAAAACATCAACCACAATAGTCCAAGCCGATTCACAAGAGATTTTAACTTCACGAGCTACCTCTCTGAGACTGCAACGACGATTATCGAGCACTATTTTCTTCATTTTATCGATGTTTTCCTCATTATTTAAGGTTGAAGGATGTCCAGAAACAGACGAATTACCTTCTTTGAACACTTTATACCATGTAAATGGTCTTGTTTTGAATTAAAAAACTCACCACAGGTATTCTCTAAAATTTTCACCCCTTCAGAATAAGGAATTTTGTTCACAACACAAAATTTTCAACATACTTGTTGATCAATATATTTTTTCCCAGTAAAAATTCCCAGATACTATTGAACCAACTTGTGTTTTTGACTCTTGTAAACAAACTGAATGACAGATCAGGATCAAGCTCAGTGTCGTAATGTGTTACAATGCCACCAGGCTACGAAAAATAAAATCATTAAAAAACAATTAACGCGAGTGATTTGAGAGACTCATTCTCGAAACTTATTTGTAAAGGTGTATGTGCTCGAGGCTATAAACCATATTCACTGCAGTTTCATAAATAGATGGATAAAAATACTTTTCCAAATATATTTTCTGTGCCTTTCACGGATAATATTAAGTCAGTGTTGTCTGAAAAATAACTTTACTTAGCTGTGACGTTTCTTGCACGAGATCGATCCTTGCTATCACTGGATGATGAACTCCAATATGGTTTTGTATTAGCGTCAGTCAGAAATACCTATCTAAATCTGAGATCCTTTTACACTATCTGATGATCGTTTCACACCCACCTCACATACTAACTAGTCGAAAAATATCCAACCGTTCCTTTAGGACTAAAATGGACATGCACGAGCAAAAAGATTCACTGCTAATAAAAGTTGATTAAGCTATGTCCGAAACCGCTGCAGAATACATGCTCACTTAGTAGCTATACATATAAAAATACATACTCGTTCTCCTCAAGGCCCGTGTTCAAAATACATAGGTTTGTTCTATTCCATCTTATTTTGGACCGATGATGTTCAATCATGGATTATTCACTTACAACTGGTATAAGCGCCAAACCATGTGTATGTGTTGTAAATTGTATAATTGCTGTAAATGTAAAGACAATGTAATGATTTTAAATAATTTATCTATTTAGGTCATTAAAGTTTTAATTGAGTCATAATTGCTCTGACTCATTACCAACCTATTAACATAAATCCTTTCGATTTAAACCCTCCAACAACAAAATATCAAACAATATCAATCTTAAAGTAAACTATACAAAACCATTAACAGGACTGTTTGAGTGCAAATGCAAATAACTTAACAACTTTTGGCGAATATTTGTAAATAACGGATTTCCCGATTGCGCATACTTTCAAAATTCTAGTTCGAATTAGAAAACAAAACTAATATATTAAGCCGTTACGAAAATATACCTTTCTAGTCTTTTTTCTCAGCTTATTGAAAAATATCGGAAATATCAAGTACTTCACCCCCTACTATCAAATATCATTGCGTCTTATTCGAAATAGTCGAAACCTACAAATATTCATTATTCTGAAAATATAGTCATAGAGAAAACATCATTTTTTTTCTAAATAATATTCATTCGAATACATATGTGAATGTTAAACGTAAACTATTATAAATAAATTAACATGCCTATCGCGTTTCCAAACTAAAGTATTCTAAACGAAGTACGTAGATTACAAATTTATACGACTTACTAAAAGCAGAACACATAGACCCTCTCACCTTGTTAATATCTAAAGTGAAATTGAGGCATCAAATGCATAATGCTATATTTTTTACTAATATGAACATTTTTCCTATGTTTTCGCAAATCATTTACAGATGTCATAAGCTGATCATACAAATATAGATATTAAATACTAATTTTTTTACGAACACTCATTATTAAAAGAGCATAAAGGATCTTACTTCGTTGTGAAAGCTCAAAGATACATATAGATGTCATTATTTACTGATGAAATGTCATTATTTACTGATGAAATCGCATGCAACATCGCCGAGTTTTATGTAATTCACAACCATAAATTACAATAAAGTCAAACTAACTAATTAATATAAGCCTAAACGAATGAGAAAGTATGTGAAAAGAAAGCTAAAATAAAAACAAGAACGAAAATCTATCCAAATAAGCTGGTTTTATTTTCTTAGGGAAGATTTTTGGATGGTTAACATTTTCATCCACGAAATGATTACTACAGAGCAATCATAATTGAAGTTATTAAGAATAATTAATCTGTCGAATAAGTCGACACTTGAACATATCAACAGTATGATAAAAATCGAACTTGTAATACGCTGAGTCTAAGTTTCGTGCATTTGAGCAGATCGGTTCATTATTATCAGTCTTATGGAACGGCATGGATATGAATGTCATCGAATTCTTTAGATAGTCATTTTAAGGAGCCAAGTGCTCAATGAGGTCATTAGAAGTAAAAGCACAGTTTAATAGCACTCCGAAGTTACGAAGTTTATTAGAACGAGTTAATGGAGTACCGTTTAAAGAGTAATCAAAATTTGTGGAGTAGTGGTATGTGGGAGAAAGTAGTAACTGACCATTTGTCAAAAAGTCTAGCGCATCAGAACCGCTAGAAAACTGATTTTCGAAGAAATTGTCTTTGAGAGGCAAAACAATATGGAAAGACGTTATATACTTTTTTGTATTATCATATCAACCACTCCTTGCCCAAAGCAACAAAACCCAACTATGCCATAGATGATGAAAATGTTCAGTGATCGTAATACTTTTCCAACGAAGCAGCAATAAGTTTACCATAACAAGATCATGCTTAAATCAACCTGTCCTTTGAACTTCGTTCTCATCCCAGGATTTCATCGAAAGTTTCAGTGGTTAAACGTTGTTTGGGGCTGCCATCCGAAAACTTTTCAAAACTCGGATAATTTAAAAATTGGTTCTTTATTTTTATTGCAAATGCTTTGCATATGAGTATGTAATTGAAGCATCTGTTGGTACAATATTTACTATAAAATGTAGTACAGAATCTGCCTCCACTACAAACACCACTGTGACTGTACCATTATCCAGCACAAGTACCACACGGGTCAAGTCCACAGTGAAGTGGGCTACGCCATTGTGCGTGTGGATCGATGTAGATCGTGATGATCAGTCTATATACAGACACAAAGCCGAATAGACCATTGTGTCAAAAGTGATAGTTGACAAAGGAAAATAAATAGTTTAATTAAAACCTTGTTTTTTGTATCTTCATTATAACTCAGGTGTGGGGTTATACCTACAATGACCACAAGAAGATCAGGCAAGAAAATTGTGACATTAGCCACTAACGACGAGGGAATGGACGAGACCGCTTCTGTGCACGAGGTTCGCGAGTGCGAGACGCCGCTATCGGGGAAAGAAGGCTCATCGCCATACTCCGAGTTAGATGATCGGAAATGGATCGATGAAAGCCCGATGCATGAATTGAAGCGGTTAGACGAAGAGGAAGCTATAATTGAACGCCGTACGCGTTTGCTAAATAAAAGGCATGAATTTGCCTTGCTACAGCGCAAAATTATAGAGATGGAGGAGGAAAATGCCGCTTGGCAGAAGGCCAAGATGGCTGCCAGGGACGCCGCTGATTTAGAGGCAAATTTCGAGGAAGCCGATGTCGTCAAAAATTTGAGTAAAACTACCGCCGCTGTCACCATGAACGCCCCGTTTGTAAACAATATTGGAGATATTGCCGGCACCGACAGAATTGCTGATACCGCCGCCAACACTGCTGCCATTGCTGACACCGCCGCCAACACTGCTGCCATTGCTGACACCGCCGCCAACACTGCCGCCATTGCTGATACCGCCGCCAATACTGCTGCCACTGCTGACACCGCCACCATTACTGCCGTTTTTCCTGATGCAGCCGCCATCACTGCTGCCATTGTTCCTGCTGCCCCATTTGCTACTGCTGCTATTCCGACTGCTGCCGCTGCTGCCGCTCCATTTACTGCTGTCAACGTTATGAAGGAGGAGACTGTATTACAAAAGAAAACAGGAGCTGTTCGCAAGGACAGGAACGAAGTGTATCCAATTACTGGTCTGGCTATGACTGAAGAAGCAAGGAGGTTCGCTGTGGCACCAAGAATTGATTATGTAGATGTGCAACCAGCATTACCTGTGTTTTCAGGAGAAAGCGCACAGCAGCCAGTCCGATTTTTCTTTGCTGACTTTGAGGAAACACTGGAGTTAATCGAAATAGACGATTATAAAAAGCTAATTTATTTGAAGAAGTCGTTAACAGGTTCCGCCCGGGAATATGCGAAGTTAACTCATGCTAGAACTTACAACGAACTAAAGAATGAATTGATTCAGGAATTTGAGATGGTCACTTCGATTGAAGAGATCTACCGACAGTTAAGGAGCATGAAGTGGAATCAAGCTGAGGAACCATTGCATCGGTTTATTTTGAGAATGCAAAATGCTGCGAAAGCTTGTAAAGTCAGTGACGAGGAAGTTATTGATATCATAACTGAAACACTGCGGACTAGTGGTTTCGAGTCGACGCCTTTATTGGGTAGTAATACGCTAGAAGAACTAAAGCGACGAGCCCATAGATATGGGAACTTAATAAAGCAGCGAGTTCCAGTTGTCCGACCTACTTCAAACGCTGCTCGGTTGGCATGGAACTTTACTCGCCGATCGGTTACTAGGGATGGACTTTTATTGAACATTAATCGTAGGAATATGCCCGCTGCTCGCTCAACTTCATCTAATCAACAATCCGGATCCGCTTTTACGTCAAGACATTCAGCTACCGATGAAACAGATGTCCGATGTTTCAACTGTTCGATGATGGGGCATTATCAGTCGAAGTGTCCGTATGGAAAACGTCCGGCGGGAAGCTGTTTCCGGTGTTGGGAGGTTGGACATGACCGGCATCACTGCCCGAACCCTAAGAAAGTGCTACAACTGAACCCTGCGGCCCCGAAGTCACGACAGTCGTCCACACCCAATGAGTCTATGTGTGTGATGCCTGAGACGGAATACGAGGCCTATAATAGTCGACTAGACGTCTCAAATCTGGTAAGTGTCATATTTAATAATAATACGTCTGAGCACGGGGAAACCCGACTTATCACATGTCTTTCGTTATTCGACACCGGCAGCCCTGTTAGTTTTGTCAATCGAACGCTAGTACCGGAAAGCATACCGTTAGCAGAAGAAAAGCCGTCATACAAAGGATTAGGGGGAAGCTCGATTAAAGTATGTGGAACAGTCATATCAACCATCGTTTATCAGAAAAAAGCCACAATCGTAAAATTGCACGTAATAGATAGCTGCAGCACCGTATACAAATTAATTCTAGGCCGGGATTTTTTAGACTTAAATAAAATACACCTTATGCAAAAAAGAATCACTTATGCTAAGTCTCAGTTGGAAAAAATAAAATCTTATGTCGAATTAAAGTCTGGTGTTTCTTTTTGTGCTCAGACGGGTGCTCTAAATACATTGGAAAAATTTGATTTAGTACGTAAGGGAAAAATTTGATTTAGTACGTAAGGGAAAAATTGATAAAGCGTTGCCACCTCAGCCTGCCTCAACCGTTTCAGATGCAAATATACCAGACATTTTTAGTATCGAGATTGAGAAGCCTATAAGTCTTCCCGAAATTAATAAAGACCTTTCTCAAAGCCAAATTAATAAATTATTGTCCATCATTGAGCAAAAATACGTCTGCCGCCAAGAAGTAGAAATAAAACCACTAGAGTATGAAATGCATATTCATTTGAATTCAGAGGTCCCTTTCCACTGTCCGCCGAGAAGATTATCGGTGCGGGAAAAAGATGAAGTTAAGAGAATTACAGATGAACTATTGCTTGAAGGCATTATTCGACCAAGCAGTTCTCCTTATGCCTCTGCTGTCGTACTGGTGAAGAAGAAAAATGGGCAGACGCGTATGTGTATTGATTACAGAGGCTTAAATAAACTTACTAAAAGGGACAATTACCCGTTGCCGCTGATAGAAGATTGCTTGGAGTATTTAGAGGGAAAACAATTTTTCTCAGTTCTAGATCTAAAAAGCGGGTTCCACCAGGTACATGTTGCTGAGACTTCCCGAAAGTATACCTCATTCGTAACGCCCATCGGTCAATACGAGTATGTAAGAATGCCTTTTGGGTTGAAGAACGCCCCTGCTGTCTTTCAGCGGTTCATTAATGAAGTCTTCTTAGACTTAATAGGAAACAAAAAAATTGTCATCTACATGGACGACATTATGCTGGCCACTAAGACGTTGGAAGAACACTCATTATTACTGGCCAAAGTCCTAGAGAGGATTCGATATCGTAAACTGGAATTGAATATTGCCAAATGTCAAATCGGTCATACAGAAGTAGATTTCTTGGGGTATCAAATAACTGCCAGGGGAATTGCGCCTAGTAGTGCTCATGTAAACGCTATTAAAAGGTTGAGTATGCCCACGAACACGAAGGAAGTTCAATCCGCCTTAGGGCTGTTCTCTTATTTCCGACGCTTTGTACCAAACTTTTCACGAATAGCGAAGCCCCTTCAGAATTTGTTACGTAAGGACGCCCGATTCGAATTTTCAGAAATCTGCTGTGCTGCCTTTCGGGAGTTGCAAGAACTTCTGATTGAATCCCCAATACTAGCTATATATAATCCGCTATATGAGACTGAGTTGCATACTGATGCTAGTTCTGTTGGATTTGGGGCCATATTGATGCAAAAACAGATAGACAAACGTTTCCATCCAGTCGCTTATTACTCGAGAACAGCGACAGGACCAGAATCTCGTTATCACAGTTTTGAACTTGAAACCCTTGCTATTATATATGCCTTGCGTCGCTTCCGAGTATATCTAGAGGGAATTAAATTCCGAATAATCACTGATTGCAATTCTCTCACTCAGACACTGATGAAAAAGCAAGTGAATCCGAGAATCGCACGTTGGGCATTAGAGTTAGAAAATTACGACTACACAATCCAACACCGTAAAGGTACTTGTATGCCACACGTAGATGCACTCAGTCGGGCTCCTATTATCGCTATTGTCACAGATGAAGATGTAGACTATAGGTTGCAAATAGCCCAAGCTCAAGACGTTGCTGTCAAAACTCTTAAGACTAAACTTCAGACCACTGCTGTAGATAACTATGAATTAATAGATGGAATGGTTTTTCGAAAAGAAACAGGAAAGAAACCTTTGTTATACGTCCCATCGGCAATGGAGCCCCATGTTATCAGGCAATCCCACGAGTTAATCGGTCATCAAGGAGTTGAAAAGACGTGGCAAAAGATCAAACACCATTATTGGTTTCCCGGAGGTCGACAGAAAACTGAAGAATTTATTCGTAATTGCATTCCATGCATTATGTATTCTCCTGCTGCCAGTACGTCTGAACGAAATCTGCATAATATCCCAAAGAAACCGCTGCCCTTTGATACTGTACACATTGACCACTTCGGCCCATTGCCGTCACTGCAATCCAAGCGAAAGCATATATTGGTGGTTGTGGATGCTTTTACGAAGTACGTCAAACTGTATCCTACCAATAGTACTAGTTCCCGAGAAGTCACTGCGGCCTTAGAAAAATATTTCACCTACTATAGCAGACCTAGACGAATTATCTCAGATCGCGGTACCTGCTTTACTTCTTTGGAATTTACTGCCTTTATGCAGTGTCATAATATCGAACACATTAAGGTTGCTACTGCCTCACCACAAGCTAACGGACAAGTTGAGCGAGTTAATAGAACCCTGAAAAGTATGTTGGGAAAGTTAACCGAAGGCATCAACCATGCAGATTGGGTTTCTAAACTAGTTGAAGTCGAATTCGCTATAAATAATTCCGTAAGTACTGCTACTGGATTTACTCCTAGTCAACTGCTGTTCGGAGTGCCCCAGAGAGGTAGTATAATTAGTGAGTTAGACGAGTACCTAGAGGACAAAGTAGGCACTGAAAATAGACCCTTGCAGCATACTCGAAGCGTCGCCGCAGAAAATCAAGCTAAGTCTCAACAATATAACCTGGAGTACTTCTTGAAGCACAGTAGGCCTGCTAAAACATACAAACTTGGTGATTTCGTAGTCCTTAGAAACGTTGACACGACGGTAGGAACTAATAAAAAACTAATCCCGAAGTTCCGTGGCCCGTTTATGATACACAAGGTCCTTGAGAATGATAGGTATGTGATAAGAGACATTGAAGATTGTCAGCAATCACAGTTACCGTATGATGGTATAGTTGAAGCGGGCAGGTTGAGGAGATGGCAAACTAATTCCCTAGTAAATCATAATTCCCCAATAGCACCAGACACTGATGAACACCAGTATGAGGAAGAATACCAGGATGAAGAATGGCTCGAAGATGAGGACTGGGACCCGGAGTATCTCGAAGCAGAAAGCGAGGAGAGTGCGCTAAATCCTTCAGCTGCGGTCTTTAATCCTAAGGCCTCCCCGATCGAGGACGATCGATCGTCAGGTTGGACGAGTTGTAGTACAGAATCTGCCTCCACTACAAACACCACTGTGACTGTACCATTATCCAGCACAAGTACCACACGGGTCAAGTCCACAGTGAAGTGGGCTACGCCATTGTGCGTGTGGATCGATGTAGATCGTGATGATCAGTCTATATACAGACACAAAGCCGAATAGACCATTGTGTCAAAAGTGATAGTTGACAAAGGAAAATAAATAGTTTAATTAAAACCTTGTTTTTTGTATCTTCATTATAAAAAATGAAATTTTAGGATTACCACCCTCAAAACTTTTTAAATTTTCGTAACGTTATTATTTGTTGTTAGGTGTCATTGCAGGATCATTCCCATTTGCAAATCTAATGACATAATCGCTTAGTAAAGAAATGTCAAAAAATTACAAAACAACGGTCTTTTCATGATTTGTTTACGAAATTCAAACGACATATGGTTCACAATAAGGCCCATTTACTGCATGAACTGCGTTTTGATTTCATGACTGGATCGTAAGTTATAGAAAAATAGCTTTATTTTGCTGAGATTCAAGTTTTAGAAGACAAAAATCACCATCGCTGACAACTCTATTCTAATTTTTCAACTAAATTTCTACCAACTGCGGTCTAAAATAAAGTCCAAATGTTGTGTGAATTTTGTTAAAACGTGATGGCTGAATCGGAAATTATAGACCAAAAACCAGTGTTTTTCTCAGTGATTTTTCAAGATGGCACCACTGCCACAAGTTTACCCGCATTTCAAAATCACTTCTAATAGACCTGGTCCTAATTACTACCAACATGTCCTGTAAATTTCATAATGATCGGATTATTGGATCGTCAGTTCTAGCGGCCAGAAATTTCGAGTGCTGAAAATAGAGGTAATTTAGTGATGGGTTGCCGTTCTTGTGCAACTCGAAATTTTGAAAATTACAAATTAACATGGTAGACAAAGGTTGAAATTTATCAATGATTTGACTTTTTTGTCAAAAAGCAAAAAAAAAAAATTCAGGAGGGTCAATGATATGAAGGATTTATCAGGAGCCTGCGGTAGCTACAGGATTACTCGCAGTCTTGGTCAACATAAATATGCTCTGCAAATTTCACGATGATCCAATGTTTCTGTCGGAAGTTATGACAAATCAAAATTTGCAGAAACAAATCCTTGCCTACTTTTAAGCACTCAACACCCACACATGGCTCAAAATATCCAATTCTTTATCATAGGCAAGCATAAAACATAATAAGCTTTCATTCCCATTTTTTTTAACAATAAAGTAATAATAAAAAAAAAAACATTGTACCGCACGCACCGCATTAACTTTTAGTTTAGCCGTTCACTAGCACTGTTTCGCATATATCACTTTATTTTCACATCCCTCACTTTAACACAACCTGTACAATTAACATTTTCTTGCGGACGTCCCATAAGACTGCGTGTGTTTTTTACGACATTTTGGTCTATTGCTGTGACGTCATCATTCTGCATGTCGGCCCGTACTTCTAGGAGGCATTGTCGCAACACACAGTGGTGAGGAAGATAATAATGGGGCTTGCTTTCATCAACATCCGTCACTGGTTCTAAGTGACCTAATTTTAAATATTCTTCAAGAAATGCAGCGTATTCCTTTTGCAGTATTGAATTTCGGGTAAATCTTCTTTGAAGAGCACTTAATCGTTGTAGAGCTATCTGTTTTGATGCCCCAAGACTAGTTGGAGATTCTTGAAAAGGAAGCCGTACAACATACCTTCCAGTTTGAGTCCTGTTTACCGTAGAAAGAAAGAAATTTTCACATTCTTTTTCTTCCGCTGACATTGTCGAATTTGATGGTGCACCAATTTCTTCTATATCCCAAAACCGCTCCAGTTGCTCATCTAGACTTTTTGCTACGCCGCAAAATTTTGCTTCAGTTGCTGATATTAATATATATATATATGTATATATATATATATATATATATATATATATATATATATATATATATATATATATATATATATATATATATATATATATATATATATATATATATATATATATATATATATATATACGAGGGTAAATCAAATATAAACGAGACTTTATTTTTAGAAAATTTATTTTTATTTTAAATGCAAAAAAGTACATATCTTATTTTTCTACGTAATCTCCTGCTTTAGAAACACATTTTTCCCAGCGGATAGGCAGCTTCCCAATTCCTTGCACATAGAAAGATGCAGGTCGTGTCTGCAGCCAATTGCGCACGTAGGTTTCCACCTCAGCATCACTGTCGAATCTTTGGCCTCCCAATGCTTCCTTGAGAGGACCAAACACATGAAAGTCACAGGGTGACAGGTCTGGACTGTAAGGAGGGTGGTCCAGTGTCTCCCACCCCAGTTGCTCCAATTTTTCTCTGGTCAAGGCTGCTGTGTGGGGGCGAGCATTGTCATGGAGAAGAACCACTTTCCTCATCGGTAGGTCTCGTCTTTTGCGGCGATATGCAAGTCGGACCTCAGTCAAAATGTCGCAGTAGTAGGCCGCATTGATTGTCCTGCGCTCATGCAAAAAATCGAGGTGCAGCAAACCACGCTGGTCAAAAAAAACCGTAGCCAAAACCTTGCCAGCTGACAGTCGAGACTTGGCTTTCACTGGTCCTCGTTCTCCTTTTTGTCTCCACTCCATACTCGCTTGTTTGGACTCAGGGGTGTAGTGGTGCACCCAAGTTTCATCACAGGTGATGATGTGAGTCAAAAATGGGTCCCCTTCTTCCCGAAATCGTGCCAGAAGACGCTCACACACCTGAAGTCGATTCAATTTCTGTTCTGCTGTGAGAAGGCGAGGAACCCACCTGGCGCACACCTTACGGTACCCAAGCTCCTCTGTGAGTATGGAGTAAGTGCTCCCATAACTTATCCCGACCTCACTTGCAATTTCAGAAGTGGTAAGACGCCTGTCATCTTCAATAAGCCGTCCAACACAGCTGATGTTGTTCGCTGTAATGCTGGTGCGGGGTCTGCGATTATGGCTCTCATTTTCAACATGATCACGACCACCCACAAACTGTTTATGCCATGCAAACACTCTGGCTCGCGACAGTGTCTCTTCCCCGAACTGGGCAGTCAATCTCCTCAAGATTTCGGCCGGTTTTACGCCTTCTGCAGCGAGAAACTTGATTACAACACGTTGCGCAATCGACGAATGTACCTCTTGCTCCGACATCGTCACGGTTGGCACTAAGAGAGTTGAGGGGCCGGGCTAACGTGCTTCCTCCACTCCTGACAAACCTACCTATCGCCAAACGAAGCGGGAACGTTCTCCCACCACTATTGTGCCCGAACGGCCGAAAGTCTCGTTTATATTTGATTTACCCTCGTATATATATATATATATAATATATACATATATATATATATATATATATATATATATATATATATATATATATATATATATATATATATATATATATATATATATATATATATATATATATATATATATATATATTTATACATAAATATGAATTTACGAACGAGTTTAATAATAAATTTTCTTCGAAAATCAGTAAACATTTGACACATTGCGTTGCAGGATCCTACAATCATCAAATGATATTAGGCGTGTTGTTTTGCTCCCCGTATCTATAACAGAACAATGCAGACGCATTGGGAACAACAACAACTCCCCCTTTCCATAACAGGAGCTGTTGCTGTTTCCAATGCGTCAGCATTGTTCTTTAATGGACAAGGGGAGCAAAAAAACGCGCCTATTGTATTAAAAATCATTGCGTCGTCAGCGTATAGTAAAATAAAGGATCCTCGAGCAAAGTCGTTGGCTGGTGTAACAGCCGATGCGGCGATTGTGTCAGTGGATAGAAGCCACGGAATTCAAAGTTTTGGTAATGATTTGTGAGATAAAATTTAATCCAGTCAATAAACTTATTAGAGAATTCAAGAAGATGTAGTTAACATCTAAGAATGTCATGATCCAGCTTATCGAAAACCTTTATGAGGTCGGTGTCAATTATTGCAGTATTTAGACCGTAGAAAAATACAAAAGGGTGAATTACCAATTAGTTCTATTTATAAAGCTTTCCCATATACTAAAACTCCAATAGATATATTCATTCTCAGTAGAGACCGTTAATGCGTTTTCGAAAGGAAAGAGTTGAATCTTTATACAAGGCCAATGTGATACAATTATGGAATAATTAAACCAAAGAGGAGGACTTGCTTGAAGAATTTATATTTAAAGAATCAGCAGTCTTTATGTCAATTTTAGCTACTTTGCTACATAGTAGTGGAGCGGTCGCAAGGGTTTTTACTATTATGAGTGAGATTAATAAATTTTCAAACAATAGAGAGCATTATATATGCAAAACAATTTATGAATAATAATAAATCAGATGTTTTCGAACCTCATATTGAACTTATTCGACATTTCCATTACTTCAAAATAGCTTACGGTCAATATGTTAAGAAAGTATGAAACAGAAATGATATTTCGATTATTCAAAAATATTTTTTTCTAATATATTTACTAAAAATAAAATGCACGAAGTGTCTTAAGTTGAAAGTAAGAAATTTCAATATTACATTTAGCACTCAACGATAAAAAAAAAAAGCTCAAAATATCAATATAATTCATTTCGAAATTGTAGTTTTCCATGAAGTATGTTCATGAAGTAGGAGGTTCGAGAATATTATGAAACGTGGAAAATGCATGTACGCAAAAGAAAATAGTAACATTTTAATAGTACTAAATGCCACAAGTCTGGTGAACAATGTAACCAGCACAATTGCATTAAGTTCAGCTAGAAGCACGAATTAAATGGTTGTTTAAAATTTTCTTTGTAAACAAAACTAAGCAATATATTAATTCTTTAATAGCAAAGCTTTAACTTCTAATTTAAGTATGTAAAGGCTCTAGTAGACTGAGTTCCATTCTTGTAAAACAAAAGAAAAATGTTAAATAAAGATCTATGATCGGCATTGCGGCTCAATGATTGCATAAAAGCCAATTGAGCCGCAAAATATGAGTGAAGATGGGTCTTACAGAAAAAATTACGTCGCAATAATTTTTTTTAAAGAGAAATTCAGTTTTAGCCTCGGAGTGATATATTCTTAGAGATGGACGTCCTAAATTAAGATAATAAGCAATTTAAAGAAAGTTTTCCGAATGACCATGTGATCTCTTGCTCAGGCAGTGCAAGTTCTTGGATGCCCCGAACGGTAAGCACACCGTATTGCTAAGCCGTACCTTTATCGAAGAAAGTAGCTTTTGTCCTCTATACCCAAGACTTATCTATACAACACATGACAGTTTCCATTATATTCGGTGTTGGTCGTTGAAGAGTTGCAGAGATAGTTGTGGCGTTGTGTAGCGTAATAAATACTACCTGGAAAATATGTTTGAATTCCTACTCTATGGGTCACGCTAAGTTGGAACAAATAGTCAAAGATTTCGATGATTTAGGATATTCATAAGGGATTGGTGATATCGGTAAGCAATATTATTTCAATGAAGTTTGTGAATAAAAATGATATTTTCCGGACGGCTTTCATATAGAAGTTAGCCTCTGATTTCTATAATTATAAAGGTTAGCATTCCATAATACTGTTAGTGGCTATGGACCATAAGTAAATCCAATGATAACACCCTTCCAGAACACAAACAGCATTCTTCAATATTAATATAGCGACAGATTCATCTACGTTAGTGTCGGGTGAATCATTCACCTAAGATATTCCAATATTTAGGTTGCTTTTAGACATGTGAACCATGACCCGCGGCATACTCACTTGAGATGGATTTTGTACATCTCCAACTCATCTTGTACCAAAGACCAGCAATCTGATTGGCTAACCAAATATCACACTAGTATAAAACAGCCCACGGCTCGCAAATGTAAATGCAGGCTCAAGAAAGAAAGAAACCAAATTCCGAAAGGAACGAAATATTTGTGCGAAATCGGTCGGTAGTGTAATAGTTCCAGAGCACTTCATTAATGATTCCACATTTGATATTGCTACAAATTTAATGAACTCATACCAATTTAGGGTTAGTCAATCGTGGCAAGAAAAATCGTACAATTATAAACTATTGAAGTGTCGAAGCGTTGTAGAAAATGCATTCAAGCCTCTTAGCAAACAATTTCTGTCAGTAGGACAAGTTTGCTGTAATATACTCAATTTCGTGCGTGTTGAGGGAAACCCTATTCCTGATCACTGAAGGGAAGTACAATGCTCTTTATGCTTACATTCATATTTCAGTGCAAACATAGCATCTGAAAATAATTCAATTTATTCTACCTATCGCTAGTATGATTTTTTGATTTTAACAATTGTAGAAGCTCCATATTGAACTTATCTTGGCTTTCCAGAATTTTCGACAAATTATCAGCTAACTCTCCAACAAGTTCTATTATTTTTTCGGAATCCTTCCGCGCATCTTCCAATTCTGCTACTACTATGTCTAAGAATTTGTACGATTTTTTTTTCTTTTTGCTTCGAGCAGGAAGTCTGGAACTACCAGAGGGCCTTGATGGTAGCGGGAACTTGGATGCACATGTATTCGATTGCGTTGAAGTAGTACTTTTATTACTGTCTACCGGAGACATTTGAGAAACTTCACCTGAAACAATCAAATATTTTTAGACCATGAATATAATTGAACAAGTCTACATATTACCTGGACGACCCAGGGAATTGTGTGGTGACTTGCAGTAATTTATTAGCGGATCCTCATCTGAAATATTAATACGAGAAGAATAAGAATGAAATTTTTTGTATATTTGTATAAATGATAAAATTTTGTTTTAAGTTAAAGTTTTCATTATCGTGTGTATTACAAAAACTGTGTTTGGCACACTAACCACTAACCTGAAATTTCGAAGAGTTCCTCCTTCACTGAAACGATATTAGTCGAAAATGAGCCCAGCATCTCGTTCATTTCCGAGTAATGGACCCAATCTGATGGTTGCCCGCCAGAAGTACCGATTTTCGCCTTTTCCTTCCTGTGAATGATGCATTTGAAAACTAAATCAATATGGAAATGCAAGTTAGTATACCTGTATCGCTTTGTCATATTTTGTATTTTGACGTGCACCTCTTTACTGGTGACGCACGTAAATCCCAGCCGCGCAGTAATGTCGACATAGACACGCGAGGTCCTTTTTCCCGTTCGGAGGTCAACCAAATAGTCTTTCCACACCGCCATCAGCTTTTTCTCCATATCGAAAGTCCACTTACACGGGAACTTTCTCTTCATCTGAAATTAAAAATATTCTAGTACATTTTACCCCGAATGAAATAATTCTGCTTACCTTGCATGTTTTATTTCATAAGGTCTGTTTCCGTACTTTCAGCAAACTGCAGCAGTAACAGAACTTGGCAGCTGGCTTCTTTTTGCTGCAAAATTTGGCTTGCATTTGGCTTGCAGCAAAAGTACGGAAACGACTTGCTGCGAATCTATTTTAATATATTATAATAGATTCAAGTACGGAAACAGACCTATACTTACAACGCTTACAGCTATTTTATCAATTGACAGTACGAAAATTGCCCATGGGATATTTTTGGCGTTATCGAATCTCTTTCTGGAACGGGTTTCGCGAATCCGATCTTGAAACTCGTTCTGAATAAGATTCAGGCGCAGGAATCTCAATCAAATCTGAATTTCTCTTCGAATCTCCTGGTCTTTCTTCAATGTCACTTAGCTTGTCACGTATTAATCTGCGTTTAGATTGACCGAAACTTCTTCGTGCAGTTAAACTTGTTTCGCGAAACTGATTCGCTGCGAGCCGCCTCGTTAGCGGTTTTTGTTCGCGCATCGGAAAGTCGCTGCAAGTGTTTCGCGTATTGGAGGGTACATTTTTATCGAGCCAAAAAAATGATGAAAATTGCATGTAATGATTGAGATGGAAAACATATCGTTTTTTAACTTCTTTTGTTTTTTAATTTTAATATATAATTGCCATTATGACGAATGCAGGATAAATACTCGAAGTACGATAAAAAAAATTAATGGCATATTTGTCTCATCCAAACTCATGGATCGCCCTTTTCGCGTGTACATTGCGTGCAATATAAGCAGCAAGAGAGAGGCATTCGATTCGTCAAACATCCTTCTTGAGATTTTTCAGAAAGTAATTTTGCGCAATTTAAACGCAATTAATTTAAAATTTAAATAAAAAAAACAAATTCTTTCTATTTTCGACATTTTTTTCTGGCGCTTCTGACAGTTTAAGTGCTACTGAATATTTCCAATCAGCATATGATATTTCCTTCATTGCGATTGTAGTGCCACATACGATGGCTGAAATTTTCGAGGCACTCTATCATTAATTCTGCACTTGTCAAATCGGAAAGTGACATTGCGACAGTAAACAAATTTCCACCTATGATATTCAGGCGATTTTATCGATAATTGTCCGTGAAATTCCCGCAAATCGGACTAAAATGAACTTTAAAGAAATCTGTCGAACATGTCTGCTGACAAACGATACAATGTTCCCCCTATTTAGTGCAAATGTGAGGCTTGTAGATGCTGGAACCGAGACTGCTACCATTGTCGATTTACTGAAATTGTTCACTAAATTACTGGTAAGTGGTTTTTTTTTCATTTCAACCGCTCGAGATCGCATCGGATGCGTAAGCTTATACAAAATGTTGCGATCTACTAACGCGATCGTTCCAAGTGAGCAAATCGCAGAGGACTGTGATATTAAGAACGTCAGCTTCTTACGTTGGTGCAATGGTGGCAATCGTCGCCTTAACAGCAAACATGTTTTTTGTTGATATGGCTGCCGTGTCATCAACTTTTGTTTGCAAACGCTATAGCCTCTATGAAAATATTGAAGCAGTATTCGCGCGGGAAAAGTTTTTCGTTTGCCCGGAGATAAACTGAAAGTTGGATGCCAATCAGGGCATTAGTGCCAACATGTCAATTGCACGCAACATAACTTTCCAATTTTCAGAGCACTGTGGAATGCATAAAACTGAAAAGATGAATTTTCACCGAAACATTGCATTATTTAGGTTCAAAACATCATAGGTGCTTCTGAAATTGTCAAATTTATGATTTTTCTTGAAATAGTAGGGGAATAAATTGAAAAAAATTTACCGAAGGGTCTGGGACTTTATTCGTGATTCAAGGGCCTAATGGCATTACGATTACCACGATAAAGCTAAACGTCAAATGAAAAACTAGCGTGTTTGTATGTAAGCCAGTTCCCATTCATAGTTTTGTACTCATAGCAATTTGGGCGATATTCCATTTTTCCTTACATCTAAACTTAGTCAACAGGCATTTTCATTTGAAACCAGTCCATTCTCATTCTATCCCTATTGCTGTTCTTTCCTTGGCTTTCTAAATCGCGTTTCAAACCAATTAACATGCTCACCCATATTCCCAGCTATCACGAAATGAAGGCTTCCCCGAGAAAATATGCAGTAGTTGCTTGGATGACATCATGCGTACCTACAACTTTCGGATAAAATGTGAACGATCCGAGGCAGCATGGCGCCAATCGAAAAACAAGGAGAACGACAAAGTCTGCCGGACGTGTTTGGAGGCAAGCGATTCCATGTTTACACTCTACAACCAGATATTATTCACTATTGGAAATGAAAGCGCTTCCGTAATAGATCTTATCAAAAATTTCACAAATATCTTGGTAAGTAGATAAACAGGAGGTTTTATACTGTTCACAAACGAATGCCGAACCTTTGTGTTTTAGATATCCCTTGACGATGATTTCCCTAAATGGATCTGTAAGAACTGTATTGACGAAATGAAAATCTCATACGCATTGAAAGTGAAATGTGAAAACTCGGAACGTACATTAGATACGTATTTGAAGGAAACTCAAATAAAGGCGCAAGTTCAAAACGGCAATCAGATTGTCGCATTGAACGACATGGATATATCGCAGTTGGAATTCATCTGTATGAAAGAAGAAGCCGGTGGGATGGAAGCGAACGAGAACTTCATCAAGAACGTAGACTGTGGCCATGGCAACGATGTTCTTTCGAACGATGCGAACTCGAAAAGCAATGCCAACGGTCCTCATCATCAGCAGCATCATCAGCTTCAACACCAACCTCACCAGCAGCAACAACAACTCATTGCCGTAGCGAATTCTAATCTAACTGGTCACTCAGGCAATACCAGCCATCAGCAAAACCAGGCTCAACAGCAAACTCAGCACCATCCGCAGGCACAAAAAGTAGTCAAATTGGACCTCCTCAAACTGTATCCGAACAGTTTGCTCGATCAGAACTTTGCCATCGAAGAGGTCATAGAAGACAACATTAATAACATGAATGCCACAGGTGCATACGAATCGGGTATAATCCGGGGCGCCATATTAAACCCGAACAACATGCGCTTGGAAGCAAACCAGGAAGAAATCATCGAAGAAAATATAAATGATCCCAATATGCTGATAGATGACTGCGAAATAGAGGAGGTTGTGGAAAACGACGAAATGGACCAACAGCACCATGACCACAACTCGGGTCACCAGTTTGTCGAAGTACGCAACAACCAGCAATTCAACGACTCCGATTTGGATGGTTCTAAGCTGATGGTAGCGTCTAGCCTAGACGGCTCAGGACTTGACTTGGACGAAAATCGGAGTGAACTGGATAACGATGGGATCGAGGAAGCATTCAAATGCCCCGGATGCTCGACGGTATTCTTGTACAATGAAACGCTAAGGAAACACATTTTCGAGAATCACACAAACAAAGATTTGTGCATGATTTGCAATAAGGGTTTGTATAAGAACTGCTCAAATAATTTAGTCCTGTTCATTTGAAAACATTTAGACACCCAATGTTAGAAAATATTCTTAAGCAATTATTACAGATTTTCACTGCCTTTCATTTCATGCGAGCTCTCTCTCGGCTTTCCAATTTTCAGTTGTCTACAACAACATGTGGATGCATGTGATCAACCATATTCCGAAAAACCATCATTGTCCTGAATGCGGCAAAGGATTCATCGCCAAATCGTACGTAAGATCGCATATAAACAATGTACATCCGCACCTGAAACTCGCCACTCCCACTAAACGTTCCCAATGCCCGGAATGCACCAAGTCCTTCGATAAGAAAACGGATCTGCATAAACATATGCTGGAGCATACTAATACCTACGCTCGATGCGATTGTAGTAATTCGGCCGAGCAGAAATGTGACGAAGAGACGTTGGCGGCACCTGAAGAAAAGAAGCCATTCACGCCACAGCTAAAAACATCGCACCAGTGCAGTGCATGCAGCAGGGAATTCCCAACGCAATTGGCATTAGACACGCATTTCGCCACGAAACACAGCGAAGAGAAGAATTTCAAATGTACATTGTGTTCGTCGACGTTCCGACTAAAGGGATATCTATCAAAGCATGTTAAGAATGTACATAAAAAGAAGAATGTGAATGATTTTATGGAGATTTTGGGTAAATCTTGAAAAACACTTAGCGTAATTTTTTTGTATATTGTTTCTAAGCTTATTCTTTTAATATGATTTTTTCTCTGTTTATCGCGTAAGAATTATATGATCATGAATGTAATAATAGTTTTGTTGTTTTTTTTTTAAATTGTCGGCTTCAGACCAGGTAAATGGATACGGTGTCATGAAACTGTTTTTAAAAACTTCGAAACATTGGGTAAAATATTGAAAGAAAAACTCAGCAGTTCTTTATTTCTGATACGCATATAGTATTGGGATTGCTTAGCTCCACGAATTTCTTAGGATAAGGCTGAAGATAAAGTCAGTGCAGTATCGTGCAAGTGCAATGCAGTGAGTGTGATCGGAGCGTGGACAAAGATAACATACTAGTGAATGCGATATCCACCACATTTATCGGACTGACCTAGCCGAAAAGGTTGCTTTTACTTGCAGCTGTGGCGTTGCTCTCACAGGGTAACACTCAGAATTCAGGGGCAATCGATTATACGGTAGGAAGACCCATTCTTTTAGTGGCTCTAACTAAAATTCTTTTTTACATTTTATTCAACTTAATGATTTGTTTAACTGTTCTGCGCAAAAGATGAGTTTGAAATAATTACTCTAATTAGCAAGGCAGTGAATATGTTTGTAACAAATTTAATATGGAATTTACAGTGAACCCTCTATAGCACGGTTTCATATAAGACGCATTCGTGTGACACGACGGAGGAATTGTGATTATGTATGTGTTACACGGTAAAAGAATGAGACAGATGCTGCGATTTTACTTCGTTTTAGCTACAATAATTAATATAATTTTCGGCTGCTGGCACTAAACGCCATTGCGTTTCTCAAATTTCGGGGAAAATGCATTTTTAGAGGAAATCGTCTCGATTTGTTTCTAGGTTTTACGCTCATTGAACATGTCTAAAAAAAACTTTTATACAAAGAGTATGTTTTATTTTAATCAATTGAAATATGAAGAAAAACTTTTTTAGGAAAATGATTCTTTCCGAAATTAAACCCGATTTCATCTAGAGAAATTATTTGTTATCTCTGGTGTATACATACTATCAATTAAACTGTGTTTACAGTTAAGTATGCTAAATCAATTTAAATAGATATTATAATTCGCACATAAATTAGGTAAATCTAATAATTTTTACGTGATCTAAAATTTTAGCTTTAGTCATAATGACCCCTGTCCTGGAGAAGAATTCTTAGAGAAACAGAAAATGTATATACCTTGAGGAAAAAATTAAAATTTAGAATAGGTTAGAATCTAGTGAGAAACTTACCATCATTGCTAAAGATTTACAGTCAAACGAGGCGACGGATCGAATAAGCCCGGTGATTCCGAAAGAATTTTCCCAAAATTGTAGAAGACGCAAATTACATTTCAGACTCGGAACGCTGTCGAAAATGCGTTATATTGGAAGAAAATGTCCTAGCGTATTTACATCTCGAAAAATGAACGGTCTGCTTCGGGATTTAAGGTTTCCAAGGATATGATCACTTTACTTTTGTGTTCAAACGAACCTGAAGGTAACGTTACGATGCCCATGTTTAACTAAACCTTCGAACAATAAAAGGGATGACAAGTCAGCGCTGCCTATTATCTGGCAAGCAAACAAAAAGGCAAGGATAACAGGAGTTTGGTACTACGATTGGTTCCACAATTGCTTTATGCTGGAAGTGGAAGACTGATCAAAAGGGAAAAAAATATCAACACATCAGGACATCCAGAAGATTTAAATCGTCCGACTATTAAATTAATATTTATTTTACTACTCAATTCGATATCAATTCTACAACCACAAGGCCAGAGAATAATTAAATCATTTGACTCATTGTAAGAAAACATGAAAGATTGTTTTTGAAGTAAAAGAAGATAATGTGACAATATAATAAATTGTTGAAAGCAAAAGAAAGCAGCTCATTATTTTCGATTACGTCCATAAAAGAAAAGGTTGAGAATAGATATTGATAAATTGTTGTAATGTAGTGTCTTAAGTCTGATTATTAAAGAAAAATAGCTTAAATATGACGAATAAGTTATTCACTTTGGACTGTGAATGGCTCATGTATTTATACACAGAACGTATCTACAGTGTTATAGGAGGGTCTAATGTAAATTATTTTTGCTTGCAAATGTAAAATATTACCCCGGTTAGATAAATAAATAAATTAAAAGCAAATTTAATGTAACAACCTAAATTTAACTTATATCTAAGTAAAAATTGCTAGAAATTAGACATAAACTGAACCTAGGTGCAACTTTATCCCCCCTCATTCGTCGGAAGACCAACATAACTAAACAGCATGACCACGTGCCACCATTGTCCTACTATATCCCTCGGAAGCAAAGATGGTACTAAAATACTGTCGTCAGTTCCACAAGCCGGTTCCTGAGTGATCTTAGTCTTTTCTCATGATATAGAAGAGGGTTTCCCCGTCACTTTTTAGCTACCGCGCTCACATCTCCGGTTTTCCCAAAAATCTGAAAACCGCCATAGCTCTTAAGTGCTCTATTTACCTCCAATTACCGTTTATAAGTAATATTGTAGCTAAGGAGAAATATTTTTGCTATTAAAATTCAGTTTACTTACGGTGAAGTGTTTGTCTAAAACCACCAGTGATTCTGAGTGTGCATCTTTATTAAGAGAGCTGTTTAAATTTTCTATTACCGTGCCTAAAAGAACGTTGCTTTGGCATACTCCAAGCTGAATTTAATTAAGTTGATATCCTAATTGTTGCAGGGACTATGTCATAAAATGTATGTTCTTATGCGCGGCCTGAAGGACTCTGAGTAAGTTTGGAACTTCCTCTTAATAAGAGATTTGGGTTCGATCGTCTCTTACCACAATCATCTTCCAGATCATTCGAGCATTTGGGACTATGACTCCAAATTTTACCAAACACTTAAAACTTTAAATTATCTCACATACTGTATTTATTATTTATGACCAAGAAAATAAATTAGTTGAATAAGTTAATTTGCTTACAAAAACGTATCGCAATAGCTGACTACTACTTGCTATCATACACAACATTCTATTCTTAACTCAATATAAACGCACGCTAACAATACTAGGATACGCAAATAATACTTTACGACAATTCAGTCTCATTAGATTTTCGATCGTGAACGTAAAACAAATGGGACGATAGGTGCCCTTTGAGTTTAAACGTGGCTTGACAATAAGTGCATATAAACGGCCGATCTGGACTGTGAACGACAACATGCTTGCGTAGCATCGAACCTGTACGGAATCGAGCAGGACACATGTCACAAGCATACGCACGAACTTCCGAATGGGTCTTCTTATGTGCCTTCAAGCACTCGGACGTAACGTACGATTTATTGCAGACATTGCATTGAAACGGTCTGATACCAGGATGAAATGTACGCGGTGGCCCAAATTTGCCATGGAATCGTTTTGTATGGTTCACTAGAGCATCACGACGCTTGAAAGACATCGGGCAGGACTTGCATTTGTACGGTCGAAGATCCGTGTGAATTTGAATGAAATGCAGGCGCAGTGAACTTTTACGGGGAAACTCTCTTTGGCATAATTCACATTTATACAGTTTCAGGCCGGTATGGATCATCATATGGGAGAGGGTGTAATTTCGACGCTTGAACACCTTCAGACAAATCGGGCAGCGACGTCCGCCAGTGCTGTCTGTTTTCGGAAGATTAATCGGCAACAGTCCTTTATCATGAAGAACTTCGTGTGTGTCACGATGGATCCTTTTCGAAAACATTTCGCCACATCCTTTGCACTTGAATCGTGGTTCCCGTTGATGGTCGTTCTTCAAATGTCGCGCAAGTTCCAGTTGTGCGTTGAAGCACATATCACATTCGGAGCATGAGTATAACAATGGTTTATGGAAAGAAACGTGCTGTCTCTCGGAACCTTCGAATACTTCAAAAGAGAAACAAATTTATTCTATGATTCGACATAACATAAGTCTCACATAAGTACCTTGGTTGCACAATTTGCAAAAGTTTTCCTCAATATGATTTGCCAGGAAGTGATAAAAGAAGTGTTGTGGATGAAATACCTGATAGCAGGCTGGACATTGATAGCTGTTATCATGAATAATACGGTTATTGAATCGTTGGAAGTCCCCTGACTGTTCGCCGAGATAGCATTCCGGGCCCTCTTGCATATAGTTTGATTCGGATTCAGCTTCACTGTCGGTAATTTCAATCACATCACCATCATCCGCCCCGTCGTTGATTTGAGTCTCCAGCATATTGTTTATTTCGAATATTTCTCCAAGCGCATCCGAGTTTATTTCAGCTTCTACGATGTCCTCAACATCAATAAAGCCTTGATTTTTGCCCTCAGGTTTATTATTTGGTCTAAGTTCCCTAAATATTGGTTCTTCTTCTTCATCCTGACAATTTTCTTTATAATCGTTGTCATGTTCGTCGACTTCATCATCGTCGTCAATCTCGATGACCTCGTTCATGTTTGCACTGTTGACCTCATCATTTTCACATTGCATTTTAATTTCAGCCTCGCTCAGCTCTTTATCGAATTCATCTGCTTCTTCGTAATTTGAGTCACTGCATACTTTACGGACATCGCCTAATTCCTCTAAAAGCTCCACTTGACTGTTTTCACATTTGTATTTAAATTCACAAGCGATCTTCAGAGCGTCCAAGCAATTGCTGCAGATTTTACGAGAGAGACCATCCGCTTCAGATATCTAAAATATGTTACATATGATAATGGTTTTCATCTGTGTGGAGAGTGGCTGCATGAACTTACTTGTTTTCGCGTAAAAGCCTTCAAAAGTTGTAGGCTGCCATCTTTCAAAGGATGCAATTTACTACCGCTTTGAGCACAGGTTCGGCAAAAGTCGCCTGGGTTTTGTGATTTGAAAAAACTAGTTTGCAGCTGTCTGATGGTATCATTCGAACTTTCGCAATTTAGTTTGAATGTGTAGATGCGAAGTATGGAGTCGAGACAACTGGTGCAAATTTTCTCGGGAAAGCCATCGTCACGGGTAATCTGACCAAAAACAAATCAATCAAATGAATTTTTATTGCGATCGGTGATGTATAAAAATTTATGCTATGTGGAAGAGCGTGTCATTTTTTCACAAATGCTAAAAATATGAATGTACAGTTGCTTGAAGCAAAATAAATATGAGACGTCACCGGGCAAAGAACGGTTTGTAAACAAACCATTAAATACACTTCTGAAGCTACACACATTGTGATTTTCGGTTACTCCAGCCACTCAAATTTGCTTTGAATACTTATAAAATGTTACTGTAGAGTCTGAACAAGGCTATGTCTGCAATCAGCCAAAAATTTCAAAAAACATATGTACTTTAGATTCCGATCAGAATTTATTAGGACGGATCTTTGGGCTTTACTGCAGTTATTTATCTTTATCCGTTAGCCATATACTAAAAAGATAAGTCTTTTTGGAGACTACGAGCATGTAATTTACGGCACTTTGTGCAAAATCAATGCATCCATTTTGTCCACCCTTATGAGATTATTGTACTACCTCATCTTTAGTACATCATTTCTATACGATTCAACCGTTTGCTTTCTCTGATCTAAAATCATTTATCACAGGAAATCTTCTGAATTTACAAACAATAAAACCATCACTCATCTTACCGCAATTTGAGTAAACATTTTCAACAAATCCACTATAGTCATCTGACCAGCAGCTATCACTTCAGTATTTTCATAGTAAAAGGATAACATCGGCCCTTTGCGGCTAAGGCAACATCGACACTTTTCTTGAAACGGCATTTTGCTATAAGTTTAGGTAGTTTACTCTTAGATTAAAATGATTATTTCTGATGATCGAGATAATTATTCACATGTTGTCCTTCCGTATTTGTCAAATTTTGCACTGTCCTGTTTAAGTTGACAAGGAAACATTCCTTGCATGGATGTCCGTTGGCAGCGCTAATGTCGCTTAGAGTGCAAAAGCTTTCGTCACACGACAGAACATCAGGGGAAATGCCGGTAAATGTTGAGAAGTAAACATCTTTTTTTTCGAAGTATATTTTACGATTTCCAACGCGATTTTCAATGCTTTTGTGCTGGCGTTTGGTGTTGGGGGTGTCTTTTTATAAATTAAATAATTTAAAATTAAAAAAAAAAATTTTCCTTGATTCCTCCATTCTCGCCATTTTCGGACATTATTGGTTTTAACTGCACTCAAGTTTCAATTATTGGACATATTAAATGCAGCGATTTTATAAATTTCATGCGTTTGTTTTTTGAATCGTGCCTGCTATTTTACAATAAATATATTTCGTCATCAAAACTAAGCCACTAACATGAATTATGTTACATTGGTTTTTACAAAACAACAATATGTAAAACAATTAAACTATACTTACTCTGCGTTGTTCTCCAAGATGATGAATATGAAATAGATCCTAGATCCCTAAAAGAGCACAAAACACCCGAGGAAACACATCAATTTGACTCTATATACATTTATTGCATACAGCATATTTTTGGAAGCATTATTTGAGTTACTCCACTAACACTAGTCAACCATGGTTTTTGCTCTGGAATGAAACTTATATATTTTGGATTCTATTAGTTAGTATATGCTTCGAGAAGTATTTAAAAAATGTTATCAGGTGCTACGGTCATAAAAGCATAATTTGAAAAAAAAAAAACATCCCAAAAGATGTTAATAATGAATTTATTTAAACTTAGAGATCGTACGTCGTATCTAATCGTCATCTATTCGTGCCCAGGGTAAATTATGTTAAAATACCTAGGTTTTGATTAAGAGCTATAACATCTGCTGTTCTGGTTTAGTATATAAAGTACCGCTGATTTTTCAATATTTTTATCACTTATTTTTAGCTGGCGGCCTTAAATCCTAAAGAAAGTTCCAATATAATGTTTGTTTTTTAATTCATTACTTTAGATTACCACTAATTATTTGTCTCCTAGTTTAACTTTTTATTAACTTTCTTTTTGACCCATTTGCTGGGAATCATTTGTCCACTCTATTGTTATATATGTTTACGTCATAATTCAAACTACCATTATAACACACAAATTAAACGCTTTTTAAGCTCTAGTTGGAAGTTTATTGTATATTATCTACTTGAGTAATTTTTTAATATATCTTCCAATAAGAATTTGAATTTCATCTTAGTACTAGATTATAACCTATTTTGCGATTTTCGACCACACAACTTGTCGAGGAATGTAAAAACCAAATTATAATTTTATTTTAAAAAAAAAAAAACAACCTATAAACTTAGACACGCTAAGCAAACATTGTTCGAAAAATATAATCAGTTGCATCATAACTACCATCCGAATTCGTAGAAGGCATCGTCTCCGGGTTGTGTGCTATATTCTTGTGTTCCAATAAGTTCGGACGCGAGTAAAATAAACTCTCACAAACATCGCATTTGTATTCAATTTGTCCTACCCGCTTTGAATGGATTTCATCGATATGAGTCTCCAGGTTACTTTCAATTTTAAACGAGTACGAACAGAAAATGCACAAATATGGCCGAATATTCAGGTGCACGTTGTTAATATGAGTACCTAGAGCTTTCAGTGATCGAAAGGATTTAGAACAAACTTCACATTTGTTCGGCACTTCGCCGACATGAGATGCATTCGGATGATGAGTACTGATATGAACGGCCATCACAGATGCATATTTAAATGAGTAGGGACAGTGAGTACATTTGAATTGTCGGAAGTTAGTGTGCGATGTGATTACGTGCGTTTCCAGACTATGTTTTTCAGGGAAATCCTTCAAGCAAATAGCACACGAGAAGGACTTCTCGGACTCGTCCAGCACTTTCTGCTTACTCATGCCTTTATGTAATCGTCGCACGTGCTTGAGCATTGTCGAATAAGCGTTGAAACTCTGTCCACAGAATTTGCAACGGGGAGGACCGTCTGTATGATAGCTCAACATATGTAGGCGTAACAGCTTGACGTGAGCAAATCGAGAATGACATATTTCACAAGCAAATCGTTTTTCAACGGCATGTGCTACCTGCCGATGGTAGCTTATACCCGAGCGAGTTTTAAACGACTTCGAGCACAATTTGCATTCGAAAATTTCCCTGGTTAGTCCGGAATGAGTGAGTTTGATGTGGGCTTTTAGATATGTGCGTTTGATGAAACGTTTTCCGCATCCAGGACACAAATATTTCTTTGGCAGGTGGTCGATGCAGTGCTTCCAAATGTCTGTGACCTGGAGACCTGAAACTAAAGTCGATGTTTTAGACAGATTCCGAGCGTCATTTACTTTTTACCTTTATCACAAATAAAGCACATTTCTCCCTTCGTATGTGCTTCCATCAAGTGCTTTCTTAACGGATCTATTTTAGTAAATGTTTCTGGACATCCCGCGCAAATCATGTATTTTTCATTACGACCTATTTCATATTGCTTAAGCGTACGATTGTCAAACTTCAAAAAGGTAGTTTTTGGCTGTTTCTTCCTGGTGATTGAAAAACCTGCGTTCGGGCCTTCATCACGCGCTTTAGAAATCGATCTATCTGAGATTGTTTCGTCAATGCTTTGATCTGCATATTCCTCACTTTCATCGTTTGTCATATTTTGGATCATTTCCTCATCCAAATCAACTCCACTTTCGCCTAACTCTGTTACAGTAAATTCTTCATCGTTGTTATCATCTTCTTCCTCGCCGTCGTCGTCATCGTCATCTAGTTCTATAACTTCCCCAGCAACGAAACATTGGCTAGTATTATTTTCTGTGGTTTCGGTGGCTATTGTGATGTTCGTAGAACGAACAAGCAGTTTTGCTTCTTTTAGTTTTAACAGTGTAACTTCTGATTTTTTGCATTTCATCTTAAAGGAATGTGATCGTTGCAACTCATCAATACAGTTAGTGCAAATTTGCAGTGGCAGATCATCATTGGCTGATATCTGAAAGCATAGTTGTAATTAAGTGAATGGTAGTTCGTTTATAGACATGGATAATATATCCAGGCATGTGAGAGATTTATTCCTGAATTCCTCAAAGATTTTTCCATAAAGTAATTATTATGATAGCTCTATGATATTTTTCGCAAAACCGTATTTCTCATAAATTAATTTACATATTATCAGATGTTCAGAGATTTTCTTCTGAAAAGTCAATGCACAAGTTATATTTCTGATGTTGATACGATTATCTATTTGATTTTGTGGTTGAAATCGTTAACACATCGAACTTGATTGCATGATACAGATTTACCATGCAATCGACATTATTTACGAGCATAATGTATGCTTATATGAAAATGCAGCGAGGCGTGTTCCTTCAAACCGGTTTTCCTAATGGCGACACAAAATACTCAAAATAGACCAAAAATAAAGCTACTATCACTAGCCATCTATCATTTTTACCGAAGTTTAAAGTTTTCCAGCTCCATACATATCTTATTCATTTATATATTATTTCAAAATTTCGATTGTTTATCGAAAAACCATACCTCACTTCCATTGATGTTTCTCAACATATCCACAATACTAGTACTTCCTGATTCAATCGAATGCGGTTTGTCATTTTTAAATAGTGGAACTAGATCGTATTTTGTATTAAGACAAGTTCTGCATAACTCTGCCGGGTCCATCAGATCAATTACTGCACCTCCGAGTCAATAAATTCAGGCACACTTCGTGTTTACTAACAAAGTGAATAGCCAATGGAGCCAATGCAATGTGCACTTTAATATCAAATTGAGTGACAGGTTGTTGTTTGGTAGTTCTGAAAACATCTAATCGGTAAAATACATGCGCTCTAGTCGGATGGGAGAGTGGTTTGAATACAAGATTCGAGCTCGTGGCTAAGCTACTGGAATGTATCTGAAAATAGCATTAGGTCTGTTTCCGTACTTGAATCTATTATAATATATTAAAATAGATTCGCAGCAAGTCGTTTCCGTACTTTTGCTGCAAGCCAAATACAAGCCAAATTTTGCAGCAAAAAGAAGCCGGCTGCCAAATTCTGTTACTGCTGCATTTTGCTGAAAGTACGGAAACAGACCTATTGAAATGGCAATTTTATCAGATTGTTATGTCAAAAAAAAATGTAACATACAATCTACGAAAGCATTTTCCGAATTAATTTGACGTACGGACGTATTTGATTGTTTTTGAATGAATTTCTATCGATCCAACCAGAATACAACAAAATGCCTAGCCCTGCAAGACATCTGATAGATAATATCAAATGATACAGACCATCACCCGGTGTTTGACGGTCCCGCAGAGGACATTTGGACTTTTGAAAATTTCTTCTAAGCCCGCATTTGATCTCTTTCAAAATATGACAAAATCAGCTTTAATAATTCTGGCTGCAGGTGCCGAAGAAATGGAGTTTGTTATTTCGGCTGATGTGCTCCGACGTGCCGGCGTAAGTTCACATGACTTAACCAACTTAATGCATCGAACTGCCGGTAGCTCGGAGGCTAATCAAAACATATTCTTTGCAGATTACCGTTACCGTTGGTGGTCTCAGTGGAGCTGGCGAAGTGAAATGCTCTCGAGATGTGGTGATTAAACCGGATGTCAGTCTACAGGATGTGGCAAACGTAATATAACTGTAAACCGATAAATATGTGGCATTTTATAATTGTTATTATTGCATCTTTTAGAAAGAGTTCGACATTGTCATCCTTCCTGGTGGCTTAGGCGGCGCACAAGCTATGTCAGAATCTAAGCTAGTCGGTGATATTCTAAAGAAACAAGCAGATTCGGGGAGGTATATTGGTGCGATTTGTGCTGCTCCAGTGGCCTTAGCCGCACACGATATATTCCCTGGAAAGACATTAACTTCCTATCCATCAATGAAAGAGAAGTTGACGGGAAAATATAAGTATGTCAATATAGTCAGATTTTGATTTATTTTTGAATGCTAGATCAACTAATTTAGAAAAAGAAGAAAAAAAATGCTTTATTAACAGTTTGTCTTCTTAGGTACATCGATGAACATAAAGTTGTGCATGATGATAAACTTATCACCAGTCGTGGACCAGGAACAGCTTTCGATTTCGCCTTAAAAATAGCACAGGAACTAGCAGGAAATGAAAAAGCTACTGAAGTTGCAAAAGGAATGTTGATTTCGTGTTAATCAGAAGCTATAAAATGAGATTTGCTATGCGCTGAAAATACGGAAACTTAGCTGACGAGCGAATAAAGTGGTAAAGCAAAATGCATTTTTGTATTTGAGTCGGTTTTCTATCGTAGAACGAAGTAGTCATTTGTATAAGTAAATAAGATTTTGAATTTCTAGTTGAATTGATGCATAATCCAAATTTTTTCTGGCTTTCAAAAGATAGTGTTGTCAAGTAATTTCGAGATCCCTTTAAAAGCTCAAACAGTATTTGCCTTTTGTCGTCTATGGGTTTACTGATAATTTTCCATAAAACCGAATCTTTCTTCCACGATTTTTTTATATTGTTTGTTATATTGTTCGTTTTAATACGACAGCCTAGCAGCAACAGCTGCCCTACTCAGACCCGCTAGTCTTAGATTGGGGAGGATATTATTCTGATCCAAGAGCCATGGGTTGTTAACAACCGGGCATGCGGAGTGCGCACCAAGGGATACCCGATAGTATATTGTATTCTTACTAAAAATAACTTTAATCTCCTTGTTCTCTACAATTTTTATTACAAAGATAATATGGCTATTGCCGCGGAAATCGATCAGAGGTCATCCTGTTTTGTTTCATGGTATGAATCTGCCTTGCGGCATCTTCAAGAATGTAGCGGCTGCAGCTGCAAGGATTTGCGTGCTTGTTATTTTAAGAGCTGACTCTAATGCTCACCATGAAGTGTGGGGAAGCTCGGAACACTTTTTGTTTTGATCTTGGCCCAATTTGCCCATTGCCAATGCCGGCAACAAACCAACCTTCTTCACCTCTAAGCGGAGGGAGTCTCTTGCCGTTACCTTGGTCAGTGGGCGTTAACGCATCTTCTGGATGGATGAAAGGTGATCCAGGTTTGTTCGGTCGCTGCTCACTGATAATGTGGGCAACCATATCTCCACAGAGCAGGTAGCCTTTATTAACAGAAAAAGTACGGACTGGACGAAGTTCCAATCCCTGGTCCGATCTTCACTGGAACCTTCTCCAGGGAGCATCGACTGTCAACGGTAAGAGCTGTTTTCACTTCTGCTGCTATGTAGATCGGCTTGATACCCACACAAATCCAAAGCCCCCATGGTGGAATGCGAATACCGCTACCCTGCGGAGAGAGTTTAAGATAGATTATAGCAATCAATATTAGCGTATGTCGTACGTAAGGTGAAGAGCTCCTCATGGTGATCCTTCTGTGGTAACATAGACTGTTTCAGTAAATCTAATCGTTTTCGTACGGCTTAAAGCTCAGCACTGTCGGCTATAGGATGCATCCAGAGCCCTGAGGGCATCTGTGCTAATTCTGGCACCAACACTTTAACTGTCCCTATGGACTAACACATCCCGGGGAATTATAGTCCCGCACCAGGAGCCAACAGGCCAGCGGTGCTGGCCACCAGCTTTCCGCCGACTCTTGGAATCATGAGCTCCCTTTTTGAGGTGGGTCATAAGCTCCCTCGAGCCATTCAAATCCCCAAGTCCTGAGGGACATCTTCCGCCTGACATTAAGATGTCCATAGAAGTTACGCTACTTGAAGAGATCTTCAAATCACGCGTCAAACGTAAGGACTATCAACCCATATGTCTCAGCTCTACCACGCTAAAGATACGAGAAATCAACCGATCCTACGTTAATCTCACAGTTATCCTATGCATACACTAAAGGCAAGTCTGTTGAAATTGCTCTTCACGTCCTCATTGAGCAAATTGCTCTCTTAACGAATATACACTTGCTACCTTCCTTGACTTTGGGGGGCCTTTCAATAATATCGAGGCTGATGCGATTATAGAATCTGGTGCTGGATGTTGATGCGCGACTGATAGCTTTTATCGAACAGCTCAACAACAGGGTAGTATCCTATCCGTTGGGGAATGCTCATTTGCGTCGAGGAGTCATGAGGGACAAACCTCAAGCTGATGTCCTCTCCCCCGTGCTGTGGAACATTACGGTAAATATTCTTTTAAGGAAGCTGGACCAAGCTAGCTGCAAAGTGATTGCTTATGCGGCGAATAGTCTTGGCGGTATCAGAAAAGTATCTATCTAATATTTTAGAAAGGATTAATCACTCTCTGGCTATTCTTTCACGTTGGAGTCGGCAATGCGGCTTGAATGCGAATGCCAGTAAAACGGAGCTTGTACTATTCAACAGAAAGTACAAAATTCATCGATTTGACTTATCCAAATTGAATGAATTTTGATGAATTGATGACCTGAGCTAGAGTGTCAAATATTTAAGTTTGATGCTTGACTCAAAGTTACTATAGAACGAAAATGTTGCAGAGAGAGCGTGAAAGGCTTTCGGCGTACCTTACTGCTACAAAAGAGACATAGGAGTGACTTGGGGCTTACAATTTCGTAATTTTTGCTTGGCTCTATATCGCTGTGGTTTAACCTATACTACCATATGGGGTAGCGTTTTGGTGGCAGGCTGCTCTCAAGGCTATTTACCAACTAGTGCTTGAAGAGGCTTTAAGAAACTTCGTTTTGCATCATTGGTTACCTATCAATGTATTAATCGTCCACCAAGCCAGTCTTGCTCACAGATTGCTTGCTCTTCAGAGATAGTCAAGCGGCTATAAATGCACTTGCTGGCCCTTGTACATTGTCCATTATTGAAGCTGAATAACATGCATCTCCTCGGGAGATGTCGTGACATTCAGTTGTGCTATTAATTTGAGTGCCTGGACATAAGAATATTCGTGACAATTGTGTGGCTCCTTGTCTGGGTCTGGCTCCTTGCTACCGGAGGTATCATATTCTTTCTCTATAGGAACACCGATGTCTTCGGTCAAACTATCCATCAATTCCTGGCTTCAACCCAGGACTTCTTAGCGTCCTTGGACTTCTTAGCGTCCTTGGACTTCTTAGCGTCCTTGGACTTCTTAGCGTCCTTGGACTTCTTAGCGTCCTTGGACTTCTTAACGTCTATCCTATACGATCGCAAGACACTCCTGGGCCTCCATGGATCCACGTGGCACCAGGCAGCTGTTAAATGTATCCCGCGGTGCTCTTCGACGTGTTGTAGCCATCTTAACGAGCCATTTTATCGTGCAATGGTTGTTCGTTAGGTACAATGATTCTTGCAGGAGCTGTGGCTCGGAGGATGAAGAGAAACCGTCCTCTGTCTCATGTGCTAGTGCCCGGCTTAGGCAAACCAATATAGTTTCCTGAGTATTATCGCTGAGGATGTGTTATGTGTGTGTTATAACAATAGATACCTTTTGTGTATACGTGTGTCGTGGTTCGTACTCTTCGTTTGGCAGCCATTTGACCAACCTAATATTAAAAACTACAAAATGTGCAAAACGTTGGAGCAAAACTTCCCATTATCCTCTTAGACAAAACTAACTATTTCTTATTTCCTAGCAATAATTCACATACAAATTCTCGAGCCACATTGCTAACTGGATCCAATAACAAATCATTAACCAAAACATGTATCACTTTTCAAAGATCTTTATTATTCATGTTATAAGACATATATTTACAATAAAGATATCAAACTTAATTATGTGTTTTTTATTTATTTATTTTATTTTCCGTTTTTACATTTCGTAAGTTTTATAGGCCTTTCAAGTATAGTTTTTTCTCACTTTTACAATTATGTATTACTCTTTTCACAATTTTACTTTACTTTATACTTTCTCGTTCTTTACGATTATCATATTTTTTTTTTTTATTTTTTTTTACGCTTTAAATCATTTAGTAAATTACAAACTATCGTTCTTAGTTTCCCTTCTTGCTCTATGCTCTACTATGCTCGTTTTTATCGTCACTTTGTAAATTAGAAAATAATCTCAAAAGCCAATTTTATTTCATTATCAAATATTTTTTTTTTGTGTTTTTCTCTCGTTATTTTTATTTGTTTCTTTCTTTTCACTTAATTATGTTTATATTGTTGAGTTAAATTGTTATTGTGCTGTTGTTGTAAAGAAAACATACACACAAGCAGTCACGAATATTTCCTTCGTTATTTTCATTATTATAATTATTATGTATATTTTTATATGGATTCAACGAGATTAACCGCCGAGTTTCTCCTAATCTATGGATATTCATCGTTTTTCTTTGCATATTTATTGTATGACAATAATGCTTACTGCGGAGGGGGATAAGAAAATTAGTTTGTTTATTTTCAGAAAAAATATTGCCTGTTGCTGTGTTGACTTGTTCTGCTTTTGCTATTTTATTGTGTTTTATCTAGTGTTGTCTTTATGGTTGTCGTTGTGGGTTTTGCTTTGAATCGGCGAAGCTCATGCATTAGAGGACCAATTTGAGTTGTACGGACAGCTTGTCGGATCGGGTCGGGCCGGGTCGGTTTCAGCATCTTCTAATGACGGCGAGATGATGTGATGTCTCTGAATATCACTTGGTGTTTATCTTGTTGTGTGTGTTGACAGTTGCACCAACCAGTTGTTGCTTGGATTCTGTAACGCATTGGAGTGAATAGTGAGTAGTGTATCGAATGAAATTGCATCTTCGAATATCGTTCTCGACTCGATTCTCTTATGTTTCTGAACCAATAAAGTTCAGAACGTACCGTTATGTTATTTCTATTGCATTGAAGCTAATCCGGCTGAACCCATATGCGATGATGTACCCAACGTCGAGGCGTAGTCCTGATAGCTGAACTGCAATTGCGAGAATAAATGGATTTAATAAGCAACGAACTATGCCAAATGTTTCGTTAACATTACCTGCGGGAAATGTGGTTCCTCTTGTATCGCACCTAGAGGACCAGTCGGATCGGGTGGCGTCAGTTCGACACTTTCTCCGGTAAACTCTGAATCGAAATATCTCGTGTCGGTGTCATTTGTGACTTGGGGCTTAAAAGGCGGTGGTATCTGTCGAAAGGAAATTGAAACGATATGTCGATCAACTTTATTATGTTCACAGTACCTTCTTCGCTAGCAAATCCTGCCAGTTTATACTCGAGAAAAATGGATGGCGTTGAATTTCTTTAACATCTTCAATACCCCCACCAAGTCTTTTTGTCGGGTCTTTGTGCAGCAGGCCGCTTAGTAGACTTCGGGCTTCGGATGAAATGTTTCGTGGGAATTTCACATCTTCCATTAGGATTAAAGTGAAGAGCACATCGTGATCTCGGTTGTAGAACGGAAGTCGTCCGCATATCTGTAAAAGTCCGAACGACACACAAACGAAAATAATTTGCAGTTCGATTCTCAGTCCTACTAGCATTTCACTTACCATTTCGTACATTACCACACCCGTACCCCACCAATCGACAGCCTGACCGTAGTCGTTGTCTTCGAGCACTTCGGGAGCTAGATATTCCGGTGTACCACAAAACGTTTTTGTCGTTGTACCGAACGTTATATCTTCTTTACACAGACCGAAATCTGCAATTTTTATGTGGCCATCTTTGTCCAGCAGAAGATTTTCCAATTTCAAATCGCGGTAGATAATTCCTTGTGAATGCAAATAGCCGAGCGCTGATATTATTTCGGCTCCGTAGAAACGTGTTCGATCCTCGGAGAATAGACGCTCTTTGCTCAAATGAAAGAATAGTTCACCGCCATTGACGTATTGCATGACAAAGCAAAGGCGATCGGCGGTTTGAAATGAATATTTCAACGACTGTAAACAAGACAATATGTTATCAGAATAATCGTACTGACCGTTTCTATCTCAGCATAACATGTTAAGACCGTTAGTCTTACAAGTGCAACACACTGTTCGTCATACTCACTATTAAAAACGGATGGTTTGTGTTACGTAGGACCCTATTTTCTGTTAGTGTATGAGCGACTTCATCCTTCTGGATGATAACTTCCTTCTTTAGTATCTTAATGGCAAATAGCTTAGCTGTAGCTTTTTCTCTGCATAAAATCACTTTTCCAAATGTGCCTTTTCCCAAAACTTTTAAGAATTCGAAGTTTTCTAGAGTCTACAAGAAAATAATGTTTATGAATAACGATTGTTTTCAATCTAGGAACATATATTTCGATTTTAGATTTTGGAAAATTCCATTTGTACTTACGACTTTCTTTCTCCTATCGCGTTTCGTTGATGTGCCTTGCAGTGAGAATTTCTCGGATAGTTCGTCTTCAGCAATCGATGCCATATCCACATCAGTCATATCTGTTGAGGTCGATGGTGACATGGCCGTTTCACCCATTTCGCTTAGTCGGTTCGAAACATTTCTACAGAATGAAAATCAAATATCATTTCCACACTAAGTCCCTTTGACTTAAATCCATCATACCGGATAGCTTCCATCCATTCTTGTCTCAAGCGATCCGATTCAACGTGAAATGTACGCTCGATAACTGTAGTCCATTGTAGACCTCGAATTATGAATGTATAGGGTTTTGGTCGATCTACTGACATGATCTGGCATCCTTTTACTGTGAAGTTATTGAGGCGTTCGTTTGGCGTGTTTGGCTCTGGTTTATTTTTGTAGCCCATTAGAGTGCCATCATCGCGCAAAATGAAGTATCTCGATCGCCAAGTTTTGATGTGTTCGCCGCGTTTGTACAGATAGCCTTGTTTAATAACGGCAGCGTTCGAACCAAAATTGTCTGCTGGCGACGACATATTCGGAGTATGTGCTGCTTGATGAGCGATAATGAAATTGAATTATATGCTATGCTGGAAAGAGAATCATGTAGGATATTATAGACAGGTGTGTGTAATGAATGGTTTGATCACATATTTAATTAATTCAAAACTCTAGATGTAAATAATTCTACAATCAGAAGAGCACTCATTCATGCTAAATTAATTAGTAGAAGTCGATGAAAAACATCATTGGCTAACAAAAGGATGTGGTTAATAGAGGCTTAAATTTGCATGACGGGCTGGCTTGCTTCTAAATGCAGGAGTATCCTTTGGAGCGAAGATCAAAAGTGGAATTTTGTGGAAGTGGAAGTCCCGTGATACACCACAAAGATTCTTCGCGTAGAAGCCAAAATCAATGTTTGACGTTCATTTTTCTCACACGGTCTATGGTTTATATTTTATATTAAACAGAAGATGCATTTTAAAATTGTATTGCCACATATATGAACATGTAATTAATAATAATGGTACTTTTTTGATAATTTAATCACATTTTCAAGCGAAGCTATTATATGACACACAGGGTATCTATACAGCTTGGGAACAGTTAGAGCATTTTTGGCATCAGGTAAGAATTTGGTGCGAATTTAGACATGCGAGCCGAACCGCCGTCGCTAGGGAGCCTCCAATAGGAGTTTCATTCTACCGATCCCTTTTCTCTGTAATCCGGTGGATAACTTATTTCTATAGAATATATGTCATAAACCATGAACCAAAAAGGGAAGATCATGACATGGCGAGTTTCAAATTCGTCAAGTTCTGCGCATATCCTGTCTTGCGCCACTGACGTCACGTACCGAATCGTGATGAGCCGAGTAAAAATTTGGCGAAATGTATGATTTGAATGTGGCCAAATGTATACTGCCATTTGGTTTGATGCCCCATTCGTCAAAGTAAAGACTGAGTTCTGCTTAGTAGTATTCTAGGCTTTTTACTGCTTTGGGCGGACCTTGGCTCGACACAAATAAGAGCGTATCATCGGCATGTTGGAGAAGTAGGACTTGAGATTGGCCCACTGACATGGGGAGATCAGCGGTAAATAAAGAATCGGTCCAGTTACAGAACCTTGTGGAACTCTTGATGTCGAAGATCCTTTGGGAGAATCTGCTCCATTAACGCTGACAGAGTATTATCTGCTGGCAAGAAATCTTGCTGCGAGTCTTACCACCTCTTTCGGAAACCCAAATCTGATCAACTTAATCAGAAGACCCTCATTCCATACGAAATCAAAAGCCTTCTCGATCTCTAAAGCATACACTACTGTTAGAATGTTTTGCTCATTCAATTGAGACACATTTTGATCATGCAAATATGAGATGGCGTGCTGCGTCTCTTGTTTGCGACTAAAGCCAAACAGGCATCCAGAAACTAACTGCCCGTGCTCACAATTATGTTTTATCTTTTCCACATTAGAAAGCAGAGAGATTGCAAGGAAATTGCTGGCCTCTTTACTTTTGCCCTTCTTATGAATGGAAACTGTCTTGGCTACTTTCTATGAGCCCGGAAAGTAAGCATTATTCAGGTTCTTATCAAATACAATGGAGGGAGCTCTGAGCATAGAGAGTGGTAGATGTTTAATGATGAAATTCGGCAAGACATCATGCCCAGAAGACTTCTTACTTTTTATACCGCGTAGCAGTTACACCAAGTATCCATTATTAACGAAATGCAACTGGTAATTTGCATCATCCGGATGAAAATGTGGCCAATGGCTCGTGGTGTATATAGAGGAAGCGATCGCCTTCCTCTCTTACCATTTGGCGGTTAGAAGCAAAATCGTCGGGCGGAACAGCATTCAACTGAAATTCGAATGTCGATACAAACAGCTCAGTCTGATGACTAGGCTTGTGCAAAGCAACATTGTCAATCGTCATCACCATCTATACTGGCTTTTATACTTATGCATATTTGTTTGAATGATTTGTCTTGAATGTCGCAATTATTCCTTGGTTTAAAGGTTGCAATAATAATTGCTACTTGGGTAACTTGTACGTTTTCATGCTGAATAGTATTTTGGGTATGACCTGGAGCATTCTCAATTAGGAGAAGGATATTAAAGAGAGTGTCGCAGTAGCCCACGCTTTTTTTTTACCGGCCATACAATAAATAGGAAGATGTTTTGTGTTGATTCCTTTAAATGTATGTGGCGTCCTTGATTTATTGATGACAAATGGCTTCATTAGATGATCTATTGAAGCGTTGCTGCAGAATAGCACCGTTATTTTTACTGCCTTGTGACCACTTGCTGTTTGGTGGAATTTGGCTAAATAAGTCCTTTGTGGCATTTTGTTCCCAAAATAATCCGAACTCGTCTGCGTTAAAAACTTAATCCGGGATGTATGAGTTGGCAACAATCATTTCAGTATATTTTGCGGGATATTATTGTACTGAGAGATATCACCTTATAACTGTGATTTTTGTTTGCACGTTGGTTGTCGGTCTAACAGATTGACCTTATTTTTGTTTGAATATATTAAACATTAACGATGCAGTACTTGCTACATTTTAGCGCTTGAAATTGGTACTTTTATTCATTCAAGACACATTCCGTATCCGTAATAAAACATTTCAAGTCCTAAAATCTGGCGAGTGCTGCATAATTAATGCTTAATGAATACAAACAAAAATGCTCATAATCTAATTAATAACGACATGTGTACCCAATCAAAAAGAGCACTCGTCATTCATTTACAAAACAGGTCATTTTGGAATGATTTGTGAGTGTTTCGCGCCTGTGACGTGAAAAAAGGATGTGGCCATGCGCATGGAATGATCTGATCTTTTGAGATCATGGTCATAAACAAAAAAACTAATGGAGCCGAAGGCGGCTGTGGAAATTTTCGTGAGATCAGAAAAATTACACGGCGTGAAATGCGCACGTTTCTCTTCCAACTGTTTTCAAAACGGTCTACTCCATATCTCAGTACTCTTCTACTATACACCATATACTAATAATACACCGTATCTATTAGTACTTTTCTGTTGACGGAAGATATTATCGTTTTAATTTTTTGAGCCGGAAAACGAAAAAAATAAATTAGGATTATTTTTTAAGTTACCAAAGATGAAAAAACAAATGCTCCGTCAACAGAAAAGCTTATACAATTTACTTAATGAACATACTTTTTTTCGTTTCAAAATACCGATGCACGCACGAGAATCATCGACAGGCGCGAAGAGGCATATTTGGATCAAATTAAATCCTTAATGCGCGCATGAGTTGATATCAAAAAATTATCAATAGTTTTCCAAAATTAATTCCTGAAAATTAGCCCGTTTCGACGCTCGGCACTGTGTACTAGCTCCTTAGGTCATTTGGAAGAATGAAAAATCGTCCATTTTATAGGAACAAGAAGAAATACAGTCAGAAGAAAGCCCTATGATGCAAACAAAATGGAAATGTGGTGTACGCAAATTTATGGTGAATGTTCGTGAGACAGGCTTGCTGATGGACAGCATGCATTGTCTCCATGCTCATTGAGTGCACACACCCGAGTCTATTCCCATTGCGGAACTTCATTCACAGAACATCAACTCGACACAAATCGCAGCAAAACGACATTAGCCTTAGGAGAATTATATGCAAAGATTTGGGAGTCCTCGCGTACAAGATCCATTTGATACAGGAATTGAAAGCTACCGAAAATGCGCTTCGATATTGTCTCTCCACGTGAGTCTAAGAACTGATCGATGATAATGTTGAATTTGCTCGAAATATTATGCTTTCTGATGAGGCACACTTCCATCTTGGCAGGTACGTAGCCAAATAAGATTTTCGCATTTAGCGCTCAGAAAAATGACACTCAATCGCAGAGATGCCAACGTATTCTCAACGTATGACAATTTGGTGTGGTTTTTAGAGTGGTCATTAATAATTTTTTTTCCCGAAAATGAATGTGGCAACTCCGTTATGGGCAATAGAGAGCGCTACAGAAGAATGATAAACGACTTTTTTTCGCAACTAACTATCGACCTATTGCAATCGTGTCGGTTCTGTCTAAGGTATTTGAATCACTAGTGAACTCAAAATTAATGAAATATATTGAGTTGAACCATCTTATCAACGACCGCCAGTATGGTTTCCGTTCTGGGCGCTCCACTGGGGACTTACTTACATTTCTCACTGAGAGATGGAACCGTTGTCTCCATAATTTTGGTGAAGAAATGGTTGTTTCTCTTGATATTTCGAAGGCCTTTCACAGAGTCTGGCACCCTGCCCTATTAGCCAAGCTTCGTGCATTTGGTCTTCACCCCGTCCTTGTCAAGTGGATTGAAAGTTTTCTCGTAGATCGTTCCTTTCAAGTTGTTCTGTATAGACACAAATCCTGTGTCCACAACACCAATGCCGGAATTCCGCAAGGTAATGTTCTTTCACCAACTCTCTTTTATTTATAAATGACCTCCTTTCCTCCACTTTCAATCCGATTCATAGATTTGCCGATGACAGCACCCTTGACTTCGTGGAAATGCTACTTCTGTTAGTAGAGATCGCATGTTTGTATCGCTAAACAGGGACCTATTAAACATTATCGCTTGGGGCACAGCAAACCGTGTTGCGTTTAATGCGTCCAAAACTCAATGCTGTCGTGTTTCGCTTAAGCCTTACCCTCCTTTTACTAGCCACACTATTCCCGTTGATGATGTGAGTATTTTCGAATCACCTTCGCTGAACTTATTAGGATTTAACATCTCCAGCAAACTAAGCTGGACCAGCCATATTTTTCAAATAGCGAAAAATGCCATGAAATGCTTAGGATTCCTTCAGAGAGGCAAGAAATACTTTACACCATCAGACATAGCGCACATCTACAAGACTCTCGTAAAACCAAGACTTGAGTGTAACTCCCATATATGGGCTGGAGTAGGCCGCACTGTTTTTGCGGAACCAGACAAAGTCCAACGCAAAGCTTTCAAGCTTATTGGCGATGAAACTATTACCTCACGTATTGAATCCCTTGAGCACCGACGTAATGTAGGTTGCCTTTCTCATCTTTATCGCTATTATTATGGTCTTTGCTCTAATGAAATATCAAGTCTGCTCCCTTGTAGAGCACCTTCTACGCGCAACACCCGAGCCTACCCTTTCGATCAGTGCCAGTCGTACCGTCAAATTTCACGATTCTTTCTTATCTAGGTCAATATGATTATGGAACAGGCTACCATCTACTGTTTTCCCGCCAAACAATGAGCCACAATTGTTCAAGCGAATCGTGCATCGCTATCTCCTGCAAACTCAACCCTTCCTTTCTCTCTTTCCTTAAATTTCCTTCCGCCAAGGCTGTGCTATAGCATAACAGCATCCCCTGAGCCTTGGCATCATCGTAGAGAAAAAAAAATAAATTGAAGGTATGGACTTGGACGACCTTTAGTTTCAGCAGAATAACGCCTCCTGCACACACAACCCGCCAAACAAACGTTTTCTGCGTTCTAAGTTCGCAAACTCTGTAATCAACTGTTTTGGCAATGAAGCTGCAATTTGACGCCATTGAACTTTTTCTATAAAGGATTGATATTACGCCGAAAACCCGACAACGTTTGATGAACTTCAGCACAATATTTGTCAAGCCATTCGGGAGTTAAGCATAGTACTGAGTTCGATTTCACGCGAAATTTTCATACAAAATTTCGCGCGAAATCTGTTTCGGCGAAAATTTCGCTTGAAAATAAGCAAGTTTGGTACTGTGTTCTTCGCATGAAAAGTTGCTTTGAAGTTGCTTTCGCTTCGAAAACATAGATGGCACTGAAACATGTTGTCAATCATTTCACGCCAATTTAGTTTGTGCAGTTCATTCTTTCGAGCGAAAAAGTGACATTTAGTGTTTCAATTTGAAAATTTAGCAGTGCAAATGACTTTCCAATAAGAAAATTGATCGAAAAGTGAAATTCTTGACATTTTATCCGTCAAGAATGAGCAGTGTCTCTGCTTTTCTCCGTTGTCAAAATTTTCGCTCGAAAGAATGACCAGATAATGGAAACATGTCAAAATTTCACGTGAACTCGAACTCAGTACCAGCCTTTACGGTCCGAAACGATCGAAAATGAACTGAAAATTTAGTTGAGAGGATTGCAGCCATTAGAATGAAATTGAGCCCCACCACAACTTATCGGAAGCATTGCCGTCTACAAGTACGGACCGTCATTCAGAATGGTGACGTCACAGTAAGTGGTCAAAGTGTCGCGGAAAATTCATGCAGTCTTATAGGACGTCCGCGCGAAACGTAAATTGTACGGGTTTCGTCAAAGCGAGTGAAGTGAAAATAAAGTGAGATCTGCGGAACAGCGCTAGTGAACAGTGAAAACAAAAATTAATACGGCACGTACGGTAGAGTGAAAAACTCGCTACGAAATGTGCATCAGTTGCTATTAGGATATGTTATGTTTTGTGTCGGTTTACTGTCGATTGATTAATAACTAGCCGCATATGCTTAACAGGTTCTTTGATATGAATGCAGCTGTTTCCTGGTCATCGCCAACTATAGTAAATCGAGCAAATTTGTGGAAGTTTGTGTACGTATTGTGAATGTGAAGTTTGTTTACATATTGTGCAACACCACGGTATGAAGGAAAGAAAACCTTAGTCTAAATGCTAGTTATGACTAATTATTTTTCTTACAATGCATTAACGCACAAAAACAAGCTAAAAATCCGCACATTAAATCTCCGTGTATATCGGCACTGCCTGGTGGAAATGTCAAAATGACCAGACACCATGACGTCAAAGCTACAACGATTACGTAGCATGCCTGTACATATGGTAGGCATTGTCGGAAGCCTCAATTAGCATTTTGCAACATTTATAGGTTTTTATTTTATAATGATTTTAAAAACAAACCGCTAGATGGCCCTTTGATCCCCCTCTGAGTAACACGTTTCGTACAAATCGCACCCAGTCTCATATTCCTCTTTGATTCGGCGTCGATCGTACCGTTGAATTCCATGAGTTTTTCCTACTCTGAGCAATACGGATGTGAATAAAAAAATGTGAATGAAGCAAATTCAATAATAAAAATCAACTTAACATTTTCATAAGTGGCACGAGGCTAGGCTTAATGACAATTGTTAAGTGTACGCCAAAAGCCATTTAGCATTAGAAATATGTTTTCAAATTGCTTTTTCAAATGTTTCAAATTTTTCGGTGAATAATTTATTGCCAGTTAACCTCAATAATTGCTCCGAATAAGATCAAAACGTTTTTTAAATACCGTCAAATCACTTGTATTGACATGTTATTCAAAACTGATTCCGTTTAGCCTATTTTTGACAAAGAATCGAGAAATGACTGGTCGTAATTACTATTAAGTATGATGACAAGTAATTAGGCCTACCAGTATAGAGCTGGCTTTTTTTGCTGAATGAGATTTATTTCTGCAGATCCGCTGAATATGAACATTCGTATTAAAATGTTTGTTCTTATAATAGTGTTAAGGATATTCCCCGGATTGGCTGTGGTAATTGAGTTTATAATTGTATAAAATTTTTAATTCTTACCCTGTCCATAATTCAAATTTAGGGCCGGTATCGTACAATGACTACAGTTGTGCGCGAAAGCTACGACAGAAATATCGTCTGGATCAAAACAACAGTTTTCAGGCCAGAATACTTGAATATTGCAATCGATGTTGTAAGGCAGCTACAAAATCCATCCTATAAAGTCGCATTCGTACGATGGAGCTTTGGTGGATTGAATGAGGTTATGTTTAAGTCATCGAATCGATTCTGCGAAATGGAACGTGCTGCTGGGTACAATGTTTTCGTGAAGGCAATTGTCGGTATAGTGCATGGATTCTCTAATTTCACATTGAGTTGCCCACTTCGTGCCAACCGATACTATGTCCACAATTTCGATATTTCTCGGTATCTTCCAGTGGGTATGCTGTACAAAGCAAATACAACTCTGAGTATGTTTTTAACATACTACGACCAGGTTCCACTAGGAAATTTGACTTTTATTGCTGACTACTATATCAACTATATTATAATTGACAAGAGAAGAGGTTAAATGACATAATACACTTGTATCTGTACGATTGATTGGCTTTATGCTGCATGGAATCAATGTTTGTTTTTTTTTTGTAATTTTGTTTAGAGACTAGCAAAAGTGCGGAAAATTTCAAATGCTTGGTGGGAAAAGAATTGCAGCCTATTTTTTATTTTGCCTAGTTCTAAAATTTTGATACATCCTGCACTTTCTTAATGGTTCTTCTTTAACAGAAATCACTCAAACGATTAAGTGTTGTAAAAAAGTACAACTTTTACAAGACCCTGCATGTTCTTAGTTTAGACAATATTTTTATTTTGCTTTATGATTTACTTCCTCCAATAAATTTTCGATCACAAAGGCTTTTGATTTAAGGTTAGAGAGTTTAGTACATGCAATTATCAGAAAAGTTACTTTAATTTCAGTTTCAAGCATTGGCCTGAGTCTAAAAAGCGTGTTTCGCATAGATATAAAAAGATAATAATAATAATAATGAAAGCTTTATTAATGTGTTTCACACTGGTTACAATAGGCTTATTCTAATGTTTAGACAGAGTCTTTACAGCTAAATTATGGATTATATATAGAAATGAAGTATGAAAGTTTGCAATAGTGTATCAGGAAGTTTAAGGAAAAATTAACTTAAAACCGAATTATGTGCTTAGTCTAACCTAAATAAACTTAAGACTATTGCTTGAAACTAGCCTTGAGATTAACTAACCAAATGATTGGAGCTTAAGGAGGACACCAGGGGATTGGAAGAAGTGTTACACCTTTTTAAAAATTTTAAAGGCACAAGTCTGACTCATTTGACGAATAGTTCTGTTTAGTCATCTTGCGGAGCATATATGTGGAATAGTAAAACGGTTTAATTTGAAGCTTAAGCTTGTGAGTGTTAGCGCATTTGTACCAGATTGGGCAGCCATAAATAATTATTGGTTGGAAGACTTGCTTGTAAATGAGTAGTTTATTGTCAGTTGAAAGTTTCGATTTTCTATTTATCAGTGGGTAGTTTCCACTCCAGCAACACACAAGGAGGAGGAAAGTGATTGGGAATGCAGTCGTAGCCACTTGCTGTTCTTTTCTCAAGGCAATTCATCAATGATTCGACTTCTAGAGGATCGGTACGAAATGAAGATGAGATACAAGGAAAGGAAACATTATGCGAGATAGGTGTGGAGAACTGCGTACAGAAGGAGAAAATATATTTCGCAAAGAGCTCACAAACGCCGAGGGCATAAGAAGTGGAAACATCTGAGATGCATATTTACTGGCATGCTAAATGAATTTTTAAGGGAATTCACGTAATGCCAGAAGGGTTTTTGGTTATTGAAAGGGTGGACGACTTAACCATATCGAAGTAACTGCGCATAACCATATTGGCAATCCTTTTTAGCTTCGGACCGTAATCTCTTAAATTCAATTAGATTGACTTCAGCACCCATATGCTTGTACATAATGCGAGCTGAATCCTTTGCCTTAAAAGAGGCGGTAGTTTCCGAGTTGAATTTCCGATTTATTAGTACGATAACTCGGTGTAAAGCTAGGAATTATATCAGTGAGAAAAGAATAAAATGTTTCGATAGAATTGTCGGTATCGAGACTGCAAAACAGAAACAAAAAAAAACGGGCAGGAAAGAAATTGTTTCTAGAATAACATAAGCCGCAATATAATATAGCCCAACCCTTTCGAGAAACTTACCGAAACAAGATAGAAGAGATAGAATTATGGAATAATATAAGCGGATCTCCAGGACGAAGGAAAGGAAATGGATGAAACACTGAGGTTGAAGACGACATATAAAGCAACACAAGGATGAGTACGGAGACTTTGCAAGGATATTCGGAAAGCCATCGGGACCACACAGTTAATGCTAGGTTAGTAAATCAACAATCGAGCTCTAAGAGGTTCTTCGGACACAAAAGGCGTGTTTTTTGCACAGCTTATCCATAACAGAGCAAAGCTAACCAGTGCAGACGCATTGGAAACAACAACAACTCACGTTATGGATAGGGGGAATCGTTGTTGTTTCCAATGCGTCTGCACTGGTTAGCATTGTTCTGTTATAGATAGGGGGAGCAAAAAAAACACACAAAAAAAAACACGCCAAAGAACTATTAAGATCAGAAGAGGAATTATTGTAAGAGAAAGATGAACTACCCTGAGAAGTAGCCGAAGAAAGGAAATGCGAGCGCAGCACACATATTTCTTACGACCTAGAAGCAGATAAATCATGTAGATACATCACAAAGGGGATGCAGGGAGATTTCTTTAAGGGAACGGATGTAGAACCAGAAAGCTTTTTGATGACACATTGATATAGAGGCTTGAATTTGACTATGGTTAGCACTCATCGCGTCTTTTATCACCTATTTAGCAAACGAGCGTAGATTTTTGTAACTTAGAAGAACAAGTTTTAAGCCGGAGCTTCGAAATCTACGACGAAAAGAGGGAGTGTACCTAATTATAGAAAAAGGCAGAGAATATCTGAAGTCCATCATAAACACTGACATCTCTGAAAAAAACAAACCAGTTTACAGTATTGCTTTCATTGGTCATGGAAGTGAAGTCTGCTTTAGCGAAGTTATAACGCATCACAAATATATTTTTATTCTTGAGATTTGAACTAAAGGATAGATCAACAGGGTGATAAGGATCAGGGCTAACATAAGATGAGTGTGCAGCACATAAGCAAACAGACGATACAGGTAAGAATAAAATCACGTATTCTGTTATAAACATTAGGAACATTATTCAATTGAATACATTTTTTTTTTATAAATATGTTAGTTCTCATACGTTATTCTCACTTTAAACTCTAATTCTATTAAATTAATGCTGAAAATGTGATTGTATTAACAGCAAGATCCCTTAATATTACACTGAATTTTTTTTTATCTTACTTTGATTCAAATGATTTGATGAATCACAAGATACTCTAGTATGGTCAGAAAATGATGCATAATATTTTAGTAACGGCCCAACTAGATTTTCAAGTATATTTTTGTTTTCCTTCTTTAAGTATATTTTTACCACTGATTGATGGTTTAACAAGATTCTTAAGTATATTTTAACACTGCAGAAGCGGCAGACACGTCATGCTAAATAATAACCCACAACACATTCTGAACATACCCGACTCATAAATGAATGAGAACCGTACGATTCAGTCTCGCAAATAGGTAATCAAAAGTGTTATTCGCACTTTCAGTAGTTCCAGCTGTTCATACATACGACACTTTACACGCGACGCGACTGTTTTACCGAACAAAATGCAGAAACGTTGAGTAGCTACATGGGGCGCGTATCTAAGTATCTCTTCGAATAAAAAAAAAATATTTCAAAGCCTCACAAGCGCCGATATAACGATTCAGTTTGATAGTGCGATAAGAGCCACTATTTAATTTAAAATGAAAGCAACACTTGCCTGCATTTCACCTTCCCCGACACGCACTGCACTCCCGCACCCAACACATCACTCCTACACCCACTCGGCCAAACACTCAGTCCTTTGACATTTTCATTTCCCAATAAACAAATTATGAGTCATCGTCCATCATCGCATCGCATCAATCGAATCGAAGAACATTGCTGTGCGGCCATCAACTTTCGGTGGGTGGCTGACTCTGTCACTGGTTGCTTGGCGGTAAAAGAAAACAATCGAAAATTTCAAGTTTCATCAAAGTGGGCGACGCATCTATCTGCATTGTGCGTGAATCGGATCGAAGTGCAATCGCGAAAACAACTGGTGACATCCTATCTCATCAGCCTGCTTACTCTACGAACTACCCGGAAATGCCAATGATTCATGCAGAAATAATTGTGTCAAATTGTTCGGATTGCAAGAAGTCGCAGTCGGAGCTAAATGAAAAACAACAGCAAACAGCATGTTGTTCACTGTTCCGCAGTCGTCTCGTCGCACGCATATGAGCATCTCACGCATTCGAATGAAACACTTCTTTGAGAATACAGTGACAAATTGCGTCCGATTGGGATTCACCAGACGAAACAAATGCAGGCGCAGTGCGATGAAAAGCTGCAGCTTTCTGTCATCTGGATTGAATTTTGCTAGATGAATCTGTGGGCTGCTGAGGTCGAAATGTTTTCATTTTCAATCAAAACGCCTTTAAATACGAACAAGTTTAGAGTCGGGCACATTCACATGCATTTCTTCGACTGTACGACTTGTTTGTTAACTGCCAGGCACACAATGCACTCGATAGTACTCGTCAGAGTGCACGTAGTGACGTCGAATATGAGATTTCGTGCACATACAGAAAACTAGGTCTATGGGCTTTCATGCGAAACCACGGCAGGCGCCTAGTGCGGCCGCGACAGAGGTAGAGCCAGACGCTGGCACCGGTATGCCAGCCACTAGCAACATTCTTATCGACGTCGCGACGCTCGCAAATACGTCCCAAGATATCAACACGCATATATCACGGCAATACCAGCTATTGCACCGTAAATGCGGTAACGACATTTTCTGGCGAGCGGACGCAATGTTGCGCTCGATTTCTGAACCTATGGCGCTCGCTAATGGGAACGTATGAGACAAACTGTTTGCTCTAGCCATTACCGAGAATTGTGAAATTGTTAGCGAAGGAATGATTCGCGATTCAACCTCGGCCCTAAAATCTATTTTTGTTTCGCATGGCGCCTACTGCAAGTGGGGCGTCGCGTCGCGGAACGGAGAAAACAAGGCCGAGAATGGCTTCAAGTGAGGTGCGGTGCGACCTATTATTTGTCACAACAATCAGACCCAGGTTATGTAACCGCTTGCTAATCGGACCGAAAGGTGTTTGGCGACAAGCTGATCGGCCCAAATGACTGATTAGAAATAATAATCCAGATTTACTGAAACAACAACTATTAGCACTAGACTAAACGCTGCAAGTTCCGTTAGCTGTGACGTAATATTTGTGCTGGCTATGCAACCGGAAATAGCGGGCAGATTCGCTTGCATTTTCCAAGCGGCTTCTACGCTCCTTTCCAGCCTCCTCTTTCGCCACTGCGCTTCTGTGCACGTTCTCACTTCATGATGGCCTCGTTGCACATTGTTTACAAACAATGTGTCTGTCGCAGCAGAAGTGAAACATGGAGCGCAATTCATCTCTGTCGTTGATGCTGTTCGACTATATCTCGACAATGACGCTGGGTGGGCAAAATGAGGGCACATGAAAGGGCAAGCCACAAGATTACAATTTCTGTCAACACGAACGACAATGGAGTTGCTTTGGCGATTATTGCAATAACACGCGCCGCCATAACGCACCTGTCCCCATCAGTCAGTGCAGTTGGCTGCTTGCAGTTCGTTTCAGTAATTTGCACAGAATCAGCCGCACACGGCACACTTGCAACTGCATCGAAACCCCGACGTCCCGTTCAACGGAATCCGCTTACGCATAGTATTATTGAATAGTAAACAACTTCAGTGCCCACGGTGGTCTTTTTGCACTTGTCTTGACGGATTACGACATAGAAATAATCAGACCGCAACGCAAAAAATGCATTTCTCCAGACAGAGCATCTACATCAGAAATACAAATTCTCTGTAAACAATTGCGATAAATATACCAGACCAGTGCTACCCAAAACTTATGACGCACATGAAATTCAAGAAGTTTGCCAGCTTCGATTCTATGGCACATTAACCATATGGTAAAGCACGGTTGGCGTCAGGGCTACATCCTTTCGACTCGCAACTTCACCAGAAACCCCTACAAATCCCATTTCACACAATCATTGTTTATAAACATTTCACAACAATCCTTGCATCATCTTTACCTTTGCCGTGACAGGTCGTCGTCGATGTACGTTTTTCTTGGAAATCTATCTGCTGCTTTTTGCACGCACGCTTCATTCACTACTCAGATGCGATTACAGGACTCGATGCTCTGGTGCGAGCTTCTCGCGCAATTCGAACCGCGTTCCACACCTATAATACCGATTTTTAAATGCCTTGCTGGTCGATGAACAAATTATTTCGGATGGATTGCGTTTAAAATTCTCACAAGCAGGCGGGTTTCTGTTATTTGGGGGCGACGACACACACGCACACGGAGACGTCAGCCAGACTTTGGTTTTCAACTATTTACCACTTCGATTTCCGATCGATCCGTCGTTTATTTCCACAAAAATACATTTGTCTATTACACAATACGGTTCATAAATGCACATAACATGAAAGCACACAGTTTATAACAAACACTCGATTGTTTATTGTGGTTTTCGAGGAGTGTAAAGTGACAATCGTACACGGGTACGACACGCCATATTTGATTATTTGGTTGGCCAGCAGCGATGAATGGGACTTTGGTTTGATTATGTTTGCGGAACTGTCTTATTGGGCGGTTTGAAGCAAAGGCGAAAGAGGAAATTGTGACACAGATTGGTGGGAAATTTAAATTTTTTTTTTTCGGGACTGGATATGTGCTTATTGGATCAGATATCCTTGCATTTACAATCAGTTTTATTTTTATATGCGTGTTTGTCGACTGATTCTAATTCAGAAATAAATAAAGAGGGCCATCTTGCAGGAAATCCACTGGAAATCGCAATTTACCAGAGAACGAAAGAGGAAATATTCTTCGATTCTCGCCATTCTCGCTATTTTCGGACATTATTGCCCAATCACATAATCTCCGTTTTCGTAGTTTCGCGTCGTTTACTCCACCATTTTTAGACATTTGAGGACTGGAATTTGGGACAGCCGCTGTAAAAGCAAACCAGCTAGCTGTGTTGTTTTGAATTTCTGTTGGGAAGGAAACGAAAAAACTTCGGGAGAACTGTTGTCTTGTGTTTGTTTGGATTGCATTGAAAATGGTAAGTTAATTGAGATCTTTAAATATGCTTAAAATTAAGGTGAAGGTGCATTACAAACGTTACCCGGGCCAATTTATATTAGTCCGCCGGCTTGGGTCGTTTCATGAAGACATGAAACGTTTGACCCACTGTTGGTCACGCCGAACACTTTTGTTACAGAGCTGCCAGATTGAATTTTCCGGTATAAGAGTAGATATTAGACTCACCGGAAACGGAATAAAAGCTGAATGAATTTTCGGCAAGGCGTAGTTATCCTGCACCTTGTGGGATCTTGGTGACAGGGGAAATTTTTACATTGGTCAATTCTGGGTGAAAAATTCTTCGTGACTGTTTTTCAAAGTTGACCGTGGAATTTGCAATGGTCAAATCGTTGGAGCAATCTGTGGCGACAGTTGTCGTCAGTTTTGAGAGCATTTCGGAAATTTTTTGGAGCTTTAGACTTTCAAGTTGATTTCAAGTCAGTATTATATCTAAGGGATTTCCTTTTTTTTTATTTTTGCATTACTTTAGTATGAGACGACATAGTTGCGGATCATACATGCAAACAAGTCTGGTGTTGTAAAGTAGCACAAAAAAGAGAGATTTCCTAGCATCCTTTTAAAATTGCAAAATTTATCTTCATCTGGTGGAAATTTAACAACAACAATAATGGGGTCTGTTTCACTGCAGAGACTCTTTTTCCTAGGAGCTGTAAGGCGCTTAGTCAAGAAATAAGCAATTAATTTGTCCTCATCCCCCGAAGGGAAATAGGTTAGAAAGGGAATCCCAAACACCACTCTCAACACACTTCATAAAAAAAATGGTAATGCTAAAAAGAGAACATAAATAGGATTAATGGGAAATAACGGTAATAAGAGAGGTAGTTGATGGGAAATTATAAGAAAAAAATTAAAAAAGCATGGAAAGAAGAAGAAACTCTTTCAAAATTTAAATATTAATTGAAGTATGTATTTTTGAAAAAATAAAATAAAACAAGAGAAACTGCTTCTCAGACATGAACAGAGTGCTGGAAACAGGGATGCGTAAATTTCAATGACTTTAAATTGGAAAACTAGTAGTAAATAGCAGGTAATTTAATTTACATGGTTCTAATGTAATTCTTCAGCAGCCTTTTAAAAAACGGTATCCTTCAAAGAGTTTAGTAAATTATTGAAGATTTCCATAGCTAATCTAATAGGATCTTTATGTTTTCTAGTGGTTCTAGCGACATCAAGTTTGAGATTATGTTTAAATCTTGTGTTATAGTCGTGATAATCACAGTGCTTTATGGGAGATATCGAAGATTTTATTTAATTATTGAGTATATTATATATTATCTTAGCCTTTACATTGAACTTTTCTTTGTGTATAGTATGTCACTAGAGTCCGGTGGGCAAAGAACCTATCTTATATGAACTCGGAAATTCCTTTGCGGTCGATTTTACGGCAGAAGATAGTGGAGGAGACCTTATTTACGCTAGAGTAATAGCGTTGAACTGGGCGGTCGAAGTTTAGGGATGCCAACTCAGCTCGCGATCGGGATCGGTGGAAAAATTTGTTGAAGGAAGCTAGGATCGGACCCCGGTTTTAGCGCCAATGATGATCATGAGAACTATTATTGAGTTTAGCTAAGTTGAGGGAGTAAAACATTCATGGAGCACAAATATCTGATAAAACATAGAATAGAGCACCAAAAATATCTAGTAAAACTTCATGTTCTCCTATTTTATCCCCAGGACTACCAATATGCGTATCGCCTCTCATTTTATGGTGAATGGTTTCAAGAAGAAGCTTCGATATCACGAGATTTCCTTATTTTCTACTATCCATCGGACTCAGGAGTTGAAATTGTAAGCCTATTTCATTTATACATCATTCTGAAAAACATATCTAAAGCATAATATTCACTTTGTCAGTTTGACTTGAAGACGAAAAAGACTTTTTTGAAAAGAACGCGTGTAGAAAATATTTCAGAAGCGGACTTTTTCATTGGAGCAAGAGTGAATATTTTCGGTCGTCAAATAACTATTTTGAATTATGGAGATGCTGCTACTAAGAAGAAACTATCGCATTTGATGGAGAGGTAACATATAAATCTATGAAATCCCGGCACGGAGTTTCAAATCGTGCATTAGTTTGTAATAAAAAGTGCCTGAATTTGCCAACATGAATTTTATAGATCATTTATACTAATCAAGCCCGAAGCAGTCGAGCACTTGGGTAGCATTTTGAAAATTCTAAATCAAAACAGTTTTCGTTTGAACAACGCTCTTATGGTGCAATTCCAGGGAGATGATCCAACAAGAGTCATCTGCAATGATTCTACCTATGGGTGAGTTTAACTTCTTGTGCTTTTGTATTACAAGGTCTATTTCACGATGTTCTTCCAGAATGTCAATGAAATCGATGCTGTCTGGTCCGGTGATCGGAATTGAAGTGGTGGCGGACAATGCGGTGGAGAAGTTAAGGACACTGGCAGGTAATTTGCCTCGCAATTTTTCTAAATTACTTTAGATAGAATCAGTCGAATTCATAATTTAGGTCCTGATGATCCAGATGTTGCTAAAGTAGAAGATCCTTCAAGTTTGCGTGCACTTTTTGGACAAAATAAAATAAAGAACGGAGTTCATGTGTCGCGGAACCCAGAAGATGCACATTCAGTAAGCTGTGGCTACTATTCGAGCCTGAAATATAGTTTTTTTTTTTAGATATATTTAAATCTACAATCTGTGGTATTTCATAGAATAAGCCTTCATTTGACTTTTTCTGAATTCCAGGAAAGTTGCAGATTTTTTCATTCACGAGAACCTTTCAAGACAACCGAGGTACTAGAACGATCAACTTTAGCCATAATTAAACCTCATATTATTAAAAGCGGCGGAGCAGGAGAAATCATCGATGAGATAACGAAAAATGGCTTCAAAATAACAGCCCTTAAAATGATTCTGTTGGAAAGGCCAAATTGTGAAGAATTCTATGAAGTATACCGCGGAGTTTTGGCAGACTATGTGGTATGTTGTGTATACCAATTTCAAAATAGTTAATTGAAATCACTCAATGAATTCCATTTAAATGCTCACTGCAAGCATTGTTTTATGGTACAAAGCACAATCTTATAAAAACTTTATTCAGCAAATGGTATCACAGCTTTCTTCTGGCCCGTGCATGGCATTGGAACTGGTAGCAGTTGATGCGAGTAAAGATACTCATTCGGAATTTCGTAAATTTTGCGGACCTATGGACCCGGTATTTATTGCAATTTTTCACAATTCCCTTCATAACTTATTCAAATCTTTATCAGTCGGTGGCGAAACCTCTACGACCAAACAGCCTACGCGCGAAATTCGGTAAAAGCAAAATTTTCAATGCCGTTCACTGTACAGATCTAGCTGAAGATGTAGTATTGGAAATCGAGTACCTTTTTAAAATATTGAATTAAAAGATTCCTGAGATAGCAATAGATCGTATTATTTTATAATATGCATGTACGTATTTAGCATTACAAATCGATCATTAATATATTTTGTACGCTCGAAAACTCATATTGAGGTTGTTGGACTTATTTAGCTATTTTGTGTAGATAAAGACATAATTGAAAGCACTACAAACAACAATCATTTATTTCGTAAACAAATAATGCATAATACAATCGTCATTCAATTTAATTTCGTGAATGGCACAATGTTGTCAAGTTGGAGGATTTTACCCCTAAAACAAGGGATTTTCGAGAATCGTTGATGCTTATTAGGGGGTCTGTTAGACGAATCAATTCAATTCGGGAAAAATCTTCTCGATTTTCTTTTAAAGTTGACCTTGCCGGTTACTTGGATCAACTCAATACTTTGGTTCGTGTGTTTCGTCGCTCGCATTCGTCATCAGTTTTGTAAGAACTTTGAGAATTAAATGAAAGTTTTGAATTTTGACAGTATCTGGCAGCACAAATGCAATGAAATATTCATAAATATTCCAAATGAGCGTGAGCGAAAGAAAATCGTCAAAAAGTTGATGACTTACGAACCAACGTACCCGGCTCTTTCCGCTTCTCCCCCGCTTTATAGGGGATCATAGGCCTATAGAATAGCAGAACTTCTAGTTTAGGAGATAAAAATAATTTAAAATTCAATTTTGTCTAAAGTGTGATAATCTTTTTATCGAAATTTCTCAGTAAACATTTTATTGCGAGCCATTGCAACAGAATCGCCAATTTCAACCCAGAACAAAACAAGCCTCTATTGGAGAGCTAAAAGAGCTTCTGCTGATATAGAAGCAGAAGTTAGCCTGGGCAATTGACACTTTCATGCCCTTCAAACATCAGGTCCGGATGGAATTCTGCCGCCACGCTCCAAAAGACAGGAATGCTCATCGTTTCCTTGCACAAATTCACAAAGGTTGCCGAGTGCTAAGTAATGTACCTGCAACCTGGAGGACCAATCATGTTGTATTTATACTCTAAACAGGTGAAAATAATAATGCGTATCCGAAGGATTACAGACCAATTATTCTGACTTCTTTCCTCCTAAAAGTTTTCGGCAAATTAATAGAAAATCATATAGAGACTTGGATATCAAGCCCTATCGAGAGCAAAAAACGCGGACCTGAAAGAGAAAGTGGAATTGCAAGGGAGCGTATATCGTAAAAAAAACTCGCATAAAAAAAAATCACAAAGAAATATAAAATTTCTGTAACAGGACCAATCAGGTTGGGCGGAGCTAGATCAAGTCTCATTAGATGGGTCTTTTTCTGGACAGCAAGGTAACATGGTAGGTGAATTTAGAGGAAAGAGCTAAGTGGGCAAGGAACGCTATCTACTCCAGCAAGAGGATGCTGGGTAAAACGTGGGGCCTAAGCACTGCTCTAACGCTTTGGATTTACAAGACGATAGCTGGGCCGATCCTTGTTTACGGCTATTTGGTCTGGTGGTTGATAATGAATAAAATTGCCTCTGCTGACATGGCGAACAGAGTTAATCAATTGGCGGCTCTCTGCACTACCGGTGCCTGAACCATGGCTCCTAAATGGCATCCTTCAATTCTCAAAGAGGTCTGGGGCCTTCTATGGCCACTTGGATTGAACCATTTTATCTCTGAGCCTTTTTATCTGGTACAACTAAAGACCAAGAGGTCTATGCGTAACCTTGTGTAAGCCATTAATACCTAACATAACCTAGTTATTACCATGCACGTGATTATCTCGAACGTTCGGGCTATCGACATCTGAGCAGCGCCTACACTTAACACATCGAGAGGTTCTGGAGGAATTTGCGAGGTGGCGAGTCCAGATTTGTCCGCAAACAATTTATTGGTCTAGTTGACCCATTTCGGTTACAACGACGGAATTGGAGCGTTTTTCTACGTTATGGCAGCCATGTACTAGGTCGCTGATGATGGTTACGTAAAAGAACCGCTACTTCATCATCCATCACTTCACAAAATATAACTAAGCTCTATTTAAATGAGATTATCATGTATATTTTTCATCTTTATGTATATCTTAAATTGTTATCTCATTATTCGAAACTAGTTGTAGTGAAGAATTGTGAACCTTATTTGGTACTATGATTGACAATAAATTATTATTATAATTTAGCTTCTTTTACGTTTTTGATATATTTTTAACACCTCGATCTATCCACTTCACCTTTATTCCCCCCGCTCCAATTTTCATTTCACTCAAACAGCAGGCAATTAATCTACATAGAACATCTTTAAATTTAAATTTTTATTTAAAAAAATATGCTCTATGAAATAATTCAATACATTCGATGCATTGTAATCACATTTGTTTAAATAGATTTTTAAATTATACAAAATTATACAAAATCGTGCATAAAAAAATCGTGAAGGAGAGACTAGTAATTATTTCGAAGTGGTATTTGAGTTGCTTCTAATGTAATCACAAGCCAATATCGTGAACACAATCATGCTTCCAAACATTAAAATCGCATAGATAAAGTACTCTGAACTCTAGAAAATGAAAATAATTTTGTTAGAGACTAGAATATGATGATTCAAACGTTTACCTGAAGATCAACGAGCTTGAACTGTGTCAGAGCAACAACGATCAGATTACCTACCGCATTGTTAATAAACCAACTAGCCGTTAATACCGACTTCATTGACAGTGGTGCCTGAATCAAAAGTCCTTTTTAGTATTACAGGACCTTAACTAGCAATACATACCTGGGTAAAGGCGAACTGTAGTCCTGGTATCGAAAGAAATAGTTCCCCTAACATGAGCAAAAAGAATTGCGGAATTTGCCATAGGATGCTCAGTCGGTCTACTGAGGCTTTCTATAAAAGAACAAAATATATCACAGCTCAGTTCTGGCATGCACTTGCTAACGCGATTACCTCTATTTCGATTTGTAATAACCCAGCGCACACAAAAGCTAATCCAGAGCAAAGCCCGCCAATGGCAACGCTATTCAGCGGGTGAATAAAAATTCCACAGCGATTCAACAACGGATAAATTACATATTGCCATAATGGAATCAGTGAAAATAAAAATATGGGTCCCATAGCTTTCGCCTTTGATTATTAAAATGCAATTCATTAGTCATTGAAAGAAATGCAAACTACTGCAACTTACCTGGTCCGGTTCTATGTGATAGCCTAGAACAGTTGTGTTCATCTGGGTTGCTTGAAACGTCCACGTGGAATCCTGTTGGGCTAGCATCGCCCAGTAAATGGGTAAAGGTAAAAACAATTTGGAAATCTATTGAGTATTATAAATTAAAGTCGTGAATGAGGTCAGAAAAAATTGTAAAATATATGTATTACCTTGAGAAATACTTTTGTGTCGTTCACAAAGTCTTCGCCATATTTATCGATAGAATAATCTAGCCAGTGAAGTTTGTATTGAATAGGACCGTTTAATCGTGTACAGATCGCATTCTTGATACAGCCGCACACCCGAACCAGGATGTTTTCTTGGGCAGGATATTCACGTCTGTAATAGATTGTTCCCAGCAGAAACACCGCTTTGGAAATCATCAAAATTGTACTTGTTGCAATGTTATGACAGTTTTCGAAGCTTATATTACTTAGTATTATATATAAAAGCATATAAAACTAATTTCAATAAATTTTCAAAACAGTTTTCCCCCGTTTTTACAATATTAAAACAATTTAGTTAAATCCTGGCCGTCATATAGAAGGCCGGCCGGTCCCAAAAGCAATTAACGTAACAGGATGGCGGGCTTAATCCTGGCCGTCATGCTTAATGTATCTTTTTTCGACCAGTCGACGTACATATCTCGACCAATTCGACCAATAAAAATATATTAGTACCTGTCAGATTGCAAGTCGCGGCCGGCCTTTTATATGACGGCCAGGGTTAAATACTTACTCCACGATGTGAAAAATATCGCTCCAAGAGATCCAAAAACTGCTGGATAGCAATCCGGTTTTCCAAAGCACATGGTATGTGATCGTATCGATGGTGGTAGAACTTTACTAAGAAATATCCCGGCATAGTAGGCAAAGTAATAGTGTGAAAAGTACTTCTCAAGATCATCATTTTGTTCGGGTAGTTGAAATTGAATTGCGCCGAGAGATGTTATACATGCTCGAATGTTTCCATTTCCCATGGCGATAAATAGAAGAGAAACCGTTACTGGTAAGCTGTTAAATTAAACTTATACAGTAAAAATCGGAAAACTGATAGAGTTAATATTAAAAGAAAATAGACATATTAAAAGAAACTGAAGGGAACAAGATGCGTCATTTCTGTTTAAGAGATAGCATTTGTGAACCTTAACCTTAAATGGAATATGTTGTGGCGTGACTGAATGTAGCCTGTGAGAATAGAAATGTTTATTTTATCCTTACAAGTACAGTTAAATTAAAGAAAATAAGCCATCATTAATGTTTTTAGATAGCATTTATAAATAATTTTTACTAATGGAAGAGGAGTATCTTCGTTGTTTCCAATATTACCGAATTTAATTCGGCTTGATGATTCTTAGAAAACAACTAGCTCTAAATGTTCCTATAAATATTCTGAACGGATTGACTTAATGGAAAAGTAGCTGGTTATGGGTGCCTTATTGGATTTTTGACCTGAAGAATTCTTGCTTAATTTGTTTTTGGAAAATACGCTTCGAAATAATATAATTGTGTACTTTTGTTTTACAAAGGTCACGTTTTAAAAGTCGAAAATATTTAATTCAGAATGCCAGTTCAAATTTAAAGAAGAAAAAACTGTTGTGCTCCTCCTCCACTTACTGAAGTTCTTGCGTAGTCCAGCATACATCGTTCCCTAAAGGACACAAGCGTTATTGAATTTATCAGTTTGTTAAATTTGTTTTTAGAGACAAACAATATTCGTGATCTAAATACTGAAATTTTAAAAAATAACTTAAGTCAGACTGGTCACAACTATCTGTTGTTGCTCCAAAAATACGGTTTTATCAATTATCTACAGGAATATATGCGAGAAGGTGCAACGAGGCAATCTTGTGTAGATGATATCTTTGCAAAATATGGTAAAGAATATGTTTTTGAGTTAGCCATTTGTGAATCTTTAGCTAAAATTACATTCTCCATTACGATTTCCTACAATAAACTGTTGCCTCTTTTGCAGAAGAGCACAAATTAGCTCGTTAGGAATAGAAATAAGTTTACAGTTTACACCAGGGTAAGAATACCACCAACTATTCTACTAAACGTAGAAAAAGCTTCATAAGTTACTAAAAACCAAATGAAGAACACTTTCCCCATTGCAGTACGATGATGGATCAATTGCCTAGTCCGAGAAAGAAAAAGCTGACCTTATAGCCATTAAATTTCCCGACGCACATGCACTCACGCTACACTCTCAAATCTATGGCTTTTCCGATGAAGTCAGTAGTGAAATCTCCAATCTGGATGTCCGAACATAGGATTTCCACCCAAATTCTTTCTGTAAGCCATCCGAAATTCGTTCCATTTTGAAAACTTTAAAATTAACATCCATCGGCCGGTATCGGCGGATTAACCAATATTATACTCAAGAATCTTCCTAGAAAGCTAACTGTCATGCTTCCTTATATATTCAACATTTGCCTAAAATATGGACTCCATCGGCTTGAAAAAATGCGAGCGCTGTTTCAAAAATCCCAAGCTCCCCAGGAGCTATCGCCCATAAACTTGTAACCGTCATCAAACAAACTATTTGAAAAAATATACTCTCCACAATTTGATTATCAATTGAGTCGTCTGCAGCAATTCCTGATTTTCAATTCGGCTTTCGTCCCAAGTTTTCGACAACGCCTTAACTCTATAGAGCTGAAAGATATATGCAAAATAGCTTCAATGATAAAAAAAATCCACAGGCTTAGTTGCATTAGACATCCAGAAAGCATTCGATATTGTTTGGCATGATGGACTCATATATAAGATTATAAACTCTTCTGTCCTGTGTACTTGTGCAAGATTATCCAATCCTTTCTATCGGTCAGGACCTTCTCAGTTAAATCCAAAGCTTTTTCCGATAAATACGCAATATCAGCTTGAGTTCCAAAGTGGTCCGTGTTAAGCCCCACTCTCTACAACAGTTTTATGTCCGACTTAGAAAAAGCATGGTAATGCCACATCTCCATGTACGCGGACGATACAATTGACAATATAATACAATATGATATATTTTTGACATAGACCTAGTTTATGCGAGAGCCCAATGTAATCCCAATTTGGGATTATCCCAAATATCGCGTCGTATAAACGGGCAAAATTGGAATTGGGATTTTATGAAATTCGAATTGCGTATAACCATAGAAACTTTTTTTATAGAAACTTGTTTGCGTAACCATAGAAACTTGTTTGCGTATGTTACATGTTGCTACTTCCTCCAACCAATTTGAATACAAATGCTCTATTCGGCGTTCCACAATGTTGTGGAAAGTACAGCAGGCACTAGTAATTTTCGGCACTTAATTATGATTAACGTCTTCTTTTGTAAAAACAAACGAAACGACATTAGTTTTATCCAAATGCACAAAACAAGCGCCGTCACATATTTTATATGTATAATGTGTAAATTTGTTCAAAACAAGACCCTTCATGTTGAAGAATCACTTTTATTGACACATTTCATATGCACACTCACACATAGTCATCGGGCGTACACCCAACTGTTCGGGTTTAAGCTGAAATCCGAATTTGACCGTTTATACGACGTTCTGACTGGTATAATCCCAAATCGGGATTACATTGCGCTCTCGCATAAACTAGGTAATAATTTTGTAGTTCACTTACGTGGTCTGAATTGGACGAAACTTGACGAAGCCGACGGCGAAGCACATTATGGTTACAGGCCCCCATTCACGAGCAGTCCAAATGTCCTGAGGCCAGGCCAAATCTAGCCGTTTGTGGGAGAGCTTGGAAGGAATCATGCACTGAAGGAACCAAATTGGATTTCCAATCAATCTAAAGTCCATGGACTCAGGCCATCGGACCATTTTTTGGCTCGACCGTGTGTGGGAAAATAATAGGCCGAGTTTTGACAATCCATAAAATGGGCTGGTCGTGTGTGTTGAAGATCCAAACAACGTTGGAGTCTTGCTTCACACGCTGACCTGTGTCAAGCTCATTGACTGTTTCTGTGATTATTTTATTTAAAAATCAGCATAATGGGTAGTGGTGGCAATGATTTTGTTTTGGAAGTTATCGAAAAATATAGCCTGTAGAATATATGAGCTCTTTGCGTTTGATTACTGAGGTGACCAACTGTAGCAACGTATTATATGTCGTTTCATCTATTCTTAAATAATTTTGCCAATCAGAAGGCTCAAGTGTGGATTCTTTTACCAAATTTACGTAACTCATTTGGTGGTGTTTTAAGCAAATGTGGAGTTTTGCACGCCAAGAAAATCCTAGTATTATGAGCCATGTGCTTGGGATCATTATTTTGTTGAAATTAAAAATCTTTTGATACACCCAATTTTTCATCACTTGTCTCCAAATTTCTCTTGAGAATTTCAATATATGCCCGATGATCCATGATTTCTTCAATTATATCTCAGTTTCCAATGCCAGTGGCAGCCATACAGTCCCATACCATTACGCCGCCGCCGCCGTGTTGTACAGTTTTGATTGTGTTTTTTGGGTTGTAAGCTTCCCCTGGCTTTCTCCATACTCTAAATCTTCCATGAGAACCAAAAATGTTGTGTTTGGACTCATCAGAAAATATAACATTGCGCCAGAATTCGATAGATGCATTTTGGTATTGCCGAGTGAAGTTTAAACGTTTTTTTTGCGATTTACTTCACTTACCAGAGGTGTACGAGACTTAAATCTGTAAAACACGGTGACGGCGGCGTAATGGTATGGGGCTGTATGGCTGCCAGCGGCATTGGAAACTTAGAGATAATTGAAGGAATCATGGGTTCAACAAAATAATGATCCTAAGCACATGGCTCATAATACTAGGATTTTCTTGACGTACAAAACTCCACATTTGCTTAAAACACCACCGCAAAGTCCTGACCTTAATCCCATTGAGCACATGTGGAATTTGCTCGAAAAAAGGATCAGGACTCATCATATTAGCTCGAAACCTAAGTTGAAACAGGCTCTTCAGCTGGAATAGGCGAAAATAGAGCCAAGCTATGCAAAAACACTTGTAGAATTGATGCCACACCACCTTAAAACCGTGATTAAAGACAAAGGCTACCCAACTAAATATTAACAAAAAATGTATCTACAGTTTTTAAGATTTTTCAGAAGCTGTTTCGTAAGTGTACGAAGACTTTATTGGAGGCAAATTGTGGAATTTGTTTTATTTTTAGCTAATAACTTTGTTAAAATTAGAGGCCTAATCCATTTAAATTATTTAATTTAAATGGATTAGGTTTTGTTTCTAAAGTAAATCAAAATGTTTAATGAATAAATCTGCATTAAAACTTTTTCAAATTTCTTCCAACAATTTATTGTTTTTTAACACTTGAGTTTCAAATAGCTGCTGTACGAAGACATTATTGGGACACTGTAAGCATGAATTCTCAAAAGAGCAGATGCATAATTTGATACACATACAGTAAATTTTGTTAATTTTGCTGTGCGGGAGGCATCTAGCTGTTAGATCGCTGGAATTTCATAATTTTTTTTTTACACTACTAAAATATTTGTTAAAAGTTGTAATAATAATGCATAGACTTACATCAATGATACCGGCAACGGAAATGATGTAACCACTAATCCCAGCCATCCAAATGCGTAGAGGATGAAAAAATATGATATCGATTTCACATTCCCAAGGTAGCTGTCGGCTAGAATCGCACCGAAAATCGGACAAAACTGGCTGAAGAAATTGAATATGTGCAGGATTATCGTTGATAGGCTTTCCGACGCATACAGGTCATCACGTAAATAGAGTGCGAGGACAGCTACAATAAGATTTCAACATTTTTAAGCATCGTTGATTTTCACTGTTTCACATAGTAAATATACACATATATGTATGTGTACTTGAAAGTGTTACTGATAGTAAACTACCGGCCATCTATACATACTTCGTATACCGTTTGCTGCCAGAGCCTCCAGGAATTTCGAAATAAGCACAAACAGCACAGCTATTGGATATCCGATAGGTTTCGCCCGAAGGTTAAGTGAACTGCTATGCGATTTCTCAGAGGTGATGAGAGGTAGCACTGTGGGAAGATTTAACAAAATATAAACATTCGTTCAGGAATCACTCTAATCGACTAAAGATACCTTCTTCACTTCCGTACAGCATACGCAACATTTTCTCTGCAGATGATTTTAATTTAATTCACACAACTTTATCATTTCGCGACGTCCGTTCGAACAAACGTGGATAACAACTATTTCGGTACACTTGCCTTAACGTTATTTTCCGACACTGAAACTGGCGAATTTACCGTGAGTAAAGCAATGTTGCTACCATTTTCCAACCACAATCCGACCTTAGGTGGCAGTCACATGGGACATTCTGATTGTAATGTTGTGAAAACTCGATTTGCTCCACAACCGACCCCTGTCTTTCGAGTCATGTGAGTGTGAAGATCGACTTTGACAATGAGGAATAAGAGCACTCTGGTATGTACCAGTGCACATCACTTAAGGGGGGAACATATGGCGAGATAATTAAAACAACTGATCTTAATTATTACGCCTGAGGGCTGAATCAATGCAATTAAGAAATCAATCTGATTGCAGACTGAATGCAGTGCGACATATCTGAGGTTTGTGGTTTCAGTCATTCATATGGTTACACTTCTGTGTTTTGGTGTAATGCATGAATGTTACTCATATTTGAATCCACCATAAAATCACAAACTCAAAGCAAGTAGCTTAGAAGTCCAATTAGAAGAATGATTCCCTATGCAGGCATAGGCGCGCCGTAGGGGGGGCCAGGGGGGGCCAGGGGGGGCCAGGGGGGGCCGGGACCCCCCCAGACCCTAGGTTGGCCCCTCCCAGAAAAATAAATATTTCCAACAGCAGACACTTAAGTTTTCGCCTCTTTGGTTTTTGTGGTTACAGCAAGAGTTGTCTAATGCAGTAGTGTAAGCTTATAGCGTAGTGTGACTTATAACATAGAGACTATGTTATTTGTGGTATTAATTTCGAAGTTATGGAACGAAGTTATCTCAAGAAATGGACGGCAAAGAAGTTATACGTTAAGAAAAAGATGAAAAACGCCTCGCTAATCATCCTTTATTTATTAAGACTATCTGTTTATTCCTATTAGGAAATATACAGGTGTTTAGATAAGAACACTTTTTTAAACTGGCGTTTTATGCAATTATGTTTTTCACAAAACATAGTCTGAGTGTTAAAATGGTTGGCAATAAGGTAATTAACGTAGAATATAATTTTCGAAGTCATTTGGAGAATAAAAATGGCATCCCTGTCGCTTTTATGCTATCTATTCAAGACAATGTTGCTTATCGCGAGCAATTTTTGCTGCGCTTACTCTTTCTTTATGGGATTATATACAATTAGCACATTCATAACTAACATTAAGCAAAACAAACACAGTCTCATTCCATATGTGAGAGCATGTTTCTTTGTCTTTTGCGTATGATAAAGTGTATTTATTAGGTTTGAGTCAAAAAGCTCATACTGAATAGCTCGGAAAGTCCAGTAACCTTTTGACACCACCACAGCAAAGACTATACCAAATTTGCATCCCGTTAAAAAAACTTACCCTAAAACTTTGGTTTTGATCCATTGAAAGCGTTGGAAGCTAGAAGAAAAAAAGGGTGTTTGAAGTTACCTTCCGCGAATATGTTAAAATTTAATATTACCGATTTCCAGGACAAAAATGAATCAAATCGTTGATGCTGGCCGTGCGGACCTAACATTGCAGGCAAAACTCTGACCTACTTGGTTTACACTCAGGTTAAATGTGTGTGAATTTCATTATTAATTGATAACTGCATCGGAGGTTAAAAGGCATAGCACTTCAATTTCACCGAGTGTTTTTTCATGGTGATACAACCGCCACATGATTTCTATCATATTCATTAAACTTTTGTCAGATCTGTATCCACTCAAGACCAATATACTCTGTGAATTTTATCTGGTCTAAAGATACCGTAAACGCAAGTTGGTGAAGGGTTACGATTTTTGTGCGATTGGGAAATTTACAAGCTAAGATTTGCATGTATAAATATTCATCAATCACTTGCATATCATTCTAAAAACCGTAAAAAATACCAGAGAGTCAATGGTGTGAAAGATTTGTGTTTCTGTGCTTATGGTAGCTACAAAGTTGCCCAGACATTATTTACAAACGACAGAAGCTTATTTTTTCTGCCCATTGATGAGTCTTGTAAATTTCGTGATGATGTGATGACGCGCTGTGAAGTTATCACAATGCGTAATTTTCCATTAAATTTCCATTGTCGCCAAAAATACACCATAATTTCAGCTCGACCAAACTTCGCGATCCGGATAAATTATCCGGATAGTAAAATTCACGTACAATGTGTTCAAGGACATATTGCAAATAATAATAAAAACTTTACAATACTAAAACTCAAATAGTGCTTGGAAGACAGTAAGTGATATGGTGCTTGAACAGTCTTGGAATATTGTCAAGATGAACCGAAATTATTTGGATAAGATTTTTGACCTTACGATGTATCTCAGTCGCCAAGGACTTGATTTTAAAGGCCATGATAATATTGATGCCAGTGATAACTGTGGATTTTTTTTTGAATTTTGTGAATTATTCGCGAAGCTTGATTCAACTTTTGAAAATCATTTTAAAAACAAGGTTGCAAACTACTGTAGTGGCATAACACAAAATGAATTAATAAAAACAGTTGCTGAAATCGTTCGCAAGGACATTACAGCATAAATAAAAAAGTGCGGACTGATATCTATTATGGCAGACGAAGCAATTGTCTACAGAGAGGAACAACTCTCCTTGGTTGTCAGATTTGTTAAAGAGCTAGCAGTCGAAGAAAGGTTCTGAAGCTTTGTAGACTGTTCAGGAGCTAGAAATGCCTCGTCCTTAGCAGCTATAATTTTGAGCCTGTTAGAGGGCTACGGACTTAGCGAATTGCCTGTTGTTGGACAGTCTTATGATGGTGCTAGTGTCATTCAGGACAAACAGGTGGTGTACAAACCTAAATTAAGACGAAACACCCTGCAGCCACATTTGTACACTGTCTTGCTCATAAAATTATCATTGCTGTAATGGATACATTTTTCACAATCAAAACGTGAACACCCTTTTTCAATGCCATCGAATGCTTTTACCTTCACTTTTCGAAGCGATCACAACACCATTTTGAAGCAGCTTGAAGAGGCAGTTGGTCTAAATACAAGGCGTGAAGTGAGAAGTTTAAGCTCGACTTATTAGTCAATGAGACTTCACAATCGCAAATATGTGATCGATAGCTATGGGACTATAAAAAAGGCTTTAGAGAAAAAATGAAAGAAGGGAAATTATGCAATTTATGCATTACGTATCTTTCATTCAATCAGTAATCCTAAGTCTGTAGAAAATCTTTTCATCTTTCACTATGTTCTTTCTATAATGAATATTTTAAGCACATATTTACAAGCTAAAAATGCAACTATTTGGGATGGGATCTTATGAATGGAACAGTTAAAACACTACTAAGTAAGCGAGAAAACTTTTATGTAGTTTAGGAAAAAATTGAATCATTCGCAAAAAAGCACTGTCTGAATCTCACATTTCCCAAAGGATCACGAAAACCGAAAACAGCAAAAAGCACTAGTTTGAAAGGTTTTGATATTTCATCTAGCCTCGGACACGCAGTTAGGGCTAAAAAGATATCCGTGCAAACCAAATGGCTCGAAAAGAGTAAGTTACAGCACTCTTCATCTTGGCAAGTTATTTATGCTTTTTCTAGATTTTCTAGGTAACAAAAATTTGAAGCAAAAGATCAATTTATTCCTTGTAAGCTTAATATATTCCAATTTCTTCAAAGATATTTTGCAAATAATCTATCCTCTTCTTCAAGTATAAATTGAAATATATTTAGCTTCTAAACGAAAAATAATATTATATTTCTCATAATTTCCGTTTTATTCCCGTATAATTCATACAATCGTTCATTTCGTAGCGGTCATAGATAATCCATGTGTAGTTCATACCTACCATTCACATCATATGCATGTGATAATATGGCATACGTTTTCACAGACACGAGGTTTATTTGATAATGCAATTAATATGCATGAGCAAATAACAAAGAATAAATTAACAAACATATAATGTAAAAGTAAATTATATAAGTTCTATGAACAGTACGGGTTCCTTACGGAAGACAAAGTCATCGCATGTTTTGAGCTTTTCGGTCCCTGGCCCCTGCCAGATTTTAGTCCACGGCACGCCTATGTATGCAGGGGAGGATAAGCTGATAATCACATACTGATTGTTCATTTGAGATTTGATTAACAGCAACAGTTACACATACTTTCGATTCAATCACTGCATTTTAAAATAGTACGTGTTAAAATATATTTAAAATATATTAAAATATATAACAAGCCCAAATATCAGAACTCCCGCTTAATATTTCAAAACGGTTTCTATCGGTACAAAGTTTGAGATGAAATGTTTTGTATACACTTCTCTTATCACGACGTTTCATTAATGATTAATCCTAAAATCTTAATCACTTATGAATAACCTGAATAGTTTATTTAATGATTGATAAGTATGTATATATGTAAGTATGGAAGCTAAATAGAATATGAATTTTCAACACAATAAAAACACGGAAATGAAAAAATTTAGATTTGATTAAATTTCAATAATTTAATTCTGAAAAAATACTAGCTTAAATAGTAGAGTCATATTTTGATTGATCTTCGCTCTCAAATTGATCATTTTCGATTTGATTCAAAATAATTATTTACAAAATGTGATGAACTCCAAGTCAAGTCAAAACTTCCTGATAAACAAAACAGATTACGTACATTGTCCGCGTAGAATTTTAATCAGAATTCAAATAAAATACAGGTGAAGAAGTACTTGTAAATGAACTTCATGATGACAGCGCGTTGCATTGTTTATCTGAATGTATCATCATTATTATGTACTCTTTTGCTGATAATCTTTTGTGTTATTCCATTGCTGGTCTTAGTATATGTGTGTGTACTTATTCGCAGATTTATATAAATCTTTAGAAGTTTCCATGCACACTATCTGAATATTTGTTTTTATTTTATGAGCAGCTGCCTAATCATTTCAACAACCCCAAAGAGCTATCAGTGAATCTAATTTGTGTATATTAAAGCTAGACATTGTGGTCATATTTATTGCAAAATGGGGAAAAAATGTTGATTTTATGAAATAAGTAGGGGAGATCACATCTATCTGTCACACTTTTACAAATATTCTATGTTTAGTATGTATTAAGTTTAAAGATAAAAGAATTCCTGCAAGATATATTTGTAAGCTGGATTTAATGTTGGTTGCCTCAAAAATAGGACTATTCAATTTTAAAATATCGTAAAACGGAGTTCGCTTAATACAAAAAAACCTAAGAAAGAAGCTTATTATGACGCTTTCTTGCCATGTATTGCATTTTTTCAAACATTTTTCCAACACTTGGCTTTAGACAATTTTTGCTAATTTTCGAAGACAATTAGTATTAGAATCACTTTATCCGAATATTCAAATTTCTTTCTGTAGACCTAGGCATACCATAAGTTTTGTCAGAAAGTTCAATGCGTTCGCGGTACCGTTGTTTAGATATCGTTATGTTGCTGATAACTGTAATACATTTCAAGTTTGTTCATTAACGTGCAAAGATTTAGTGGAGTGTAAATGAAACCCAAAAAGCAGTAATTACAGTTCTTAAGTGCTGAAAATCCATAAGTGAGATTTTCAATATGTTGCGGCCGTTGATAATAATGCGATGATTTGTTTATCGTGCAATCCAAAAATTTAACGAGACCCAGAGTATTGGAAATCGACCCTGTTCAGGACGTCTCCTTGATCTGCGTACTTCTGCGGTCATCAAAGCCATCGAGAATCGAATTTACCGAAATCCACTTCGTAAGCAACGAATAATAGGAAGATTAATATCTCCACCAGAATTACAATGAGCATCAAAAGTGAGTGCACACCATCAAAATTTGTTTTTGAGCTTCAATAAAAAAAAAAATACCAAATGAAAAATATTTCTGAATGAGTAATATCAAACCTTTATTTGTTAGAAATTAAATACAAAAAAATCAATTCCATATATTAACTAACAAAAAATTTACAGAGGAACAAAAACAAAAAGTCAATAAAATACGAGTCAAAAGTAAGTGCACACTTCATATAATAAAAATTTATATATTAATTTTAAGAAAAAATAGTATTTGGTTTGACCGCCCTTTGCCTTTAAACCAGATTCCAGTCTGCTAGGCATGGATTCTACTTATTTTCTGGTAAATTCTTCTGGTATATTATCCCATTCTTCCTTAAGAGCATTTTTCAAACTTTCCTTGCTTGTGACTAGATGTTGCCAAATTTTCCTGTCTAAATAATCCCATAAATGCTCAATGGGGCTGGAGTCTGGGGATTGGGGGGATGATCCAATACCTTGGGAGTTCTATAAAGCAACCACAACCTTACTAAATAGGAAGTGTGCTTAGGATCGTTATCTTGTTGAAAGATCCACGTCCTAGGCAATTCTAATTTGGCAATACTGTCAGCAATATTCCGCTGCAAAATATTGAGATTGCCTTGCTTATCTATTGTACTATCAATAAATTCAAGGTTTCCAGCTTCCGATGCTGCCATACACCCCCAAACCATAACAGATCCTCCGCCATGCTTCACTGTGCCGAAAACATTTTTTTCATGGAACTCAGTATTTTTAGTTCGCCAAAGTTTTTTATTTGTATGCCCACCAAATATTTAAAATTTACTCTCATCAGAGAATAAAACGTTTTTCCAAACATTATAAGTACAGTTTTTATATTTTTTAGCATAATTTTTGCGTTTTTCTTATTCGCTTTAGAAATAAACGGCTTCCTTCGTTGTGCTCTGCCATGTACCCCATGTTCATTCAATATTCTTCGAACAGTGGAGGCTGAAACGGATTGATTGTGTGTCGCGGAATAATTTTCAGCTATTTTCGCTGCACTTGAACGTGGATTACCCTTAACTTCTCTCACTATATTTCTTATTTCTTTTCTATTTAATTTCCCTGGCCGTCCATATCTTTTGAAATTGTCCAATATTTTTAATTTATAGTATTTGCCAATAATTTTTTTAACTGTACTGTGTGGTCTTTTTACAATTTTTGCAATTTTTCGTAAACTTTTCCCTTCACAATGCAAATTCACAATAATTTTTCGTGTTTTCGGCTCAGTTTCTTTCCTCATTTTCACACTTTTCTTCTAGCACGTTTTAAATAAAACTAACTACTTCAAAAATGAATTTACCAGGAATTTTCGCTTTCGGAATTTGCTGTTTCCTAGAAATTAAATTAAAATTGTATTCCTTTATAGCAAAAGATCCGTGACTTTGTTTACAGCTAGAATCTAGCAACGTTTGAACATGTGTGCACTCACTTTTGATTCTCACAGTATGTCTCGCATGATGAAATCAGAGCTTGCGAAGATCAGCAGGACATTTACTGACAGAGAGGTTGAACAAACTTAGGACCATACGATGCAAAGAATTCCTTCAGCGGTACGGCAACAACAAACATCGACAAATCTTGTTAACTGATGAAAAAATGTTCACGGTGGAAGAAATATTCAACCGACAAAATGATAGAGTTTATGCACACAACTCCAAAAAAACACGAGAGTTTGCAAAAAAAAGTACATCGAGGACATCATCCAGCGTCAGTAATGGTATGGCGGGGTGCCAGCCCGACGAAATTGTCTCATAGCGTCATTTTTGCGAGAAAAAAAAACTGCTGCAAAAAACGATCAGTTGGACATCCTTGAGGAGAGTGTGAAGTAATTGAACTCTAAGCTGCTCAATAATCGTCACTGGGTTTTCGAGCAGAATTCTGCTCCGGCGCATTAAGCCCACACCACTCAAGCATGGTTGGAAAGCTATATTCTAGAATTTATAAGGCTGTCGGTATGGCGGATATTCACAGGAAACATTAATGAGCACAAGAAATATCGTTGTGTGATTTTTGACAAGTGTGCTGCAGCCCTGCAGCTAAGGAAGGTACGAAAACAGAAAACCTTCAAACTAACGACCCGCCTGCAGTTTTTGCTTTTTATTTTTGACAAATTTCATGCTTTGTCTGGATAGTAAAATTAAAATTTTCAAAATTCCTGTTTGTATAAGAACGGTAGCCCTTCAACTAATTACCTCTATTTTTAACACCCTAAATTTGTACTCACGAGAAATCATGAACTGATGATTAGATCAATATAAAATTCACAAAATATATTCTTCCTAACTAGGACTAAATCTGATAGAAGAAGTAATGCCACCCTAAAATAAGCAACTGATTTTTGCCCTATAAACAAACAACACATTTTTATGAAATTCACGCAATAGCTGGACCTTATTCTAAGCCAAATTTAATAGAACCTGGTTTGAAATATTAGAATAGAGCTGCCAGCTATAATAATTTTTGTAATTTTTTTTCATTTCTGTACTAAGCGATGTTTTCATAAAATTTTCGAATGACAATAATCTTGTGATAATTTAAAAAATACTTGGATTTCGAAAATTTTAAATGTTTTGTGGGTTGTAGATTTCCTTCTACCCTTATAACTTCCATTGCAGTTATTGGATCGAAACAAAATTCACAGGATGGATTGGCGTTAATGTGAAGCAGATTTTGAATACTTTTGGTTTTGGTGCCGAGTATTTTTATTATTTATGCACCAAATATTCAAATATCTCCAATGAAAATAAATAACCACTGCTTACAATTTTCAAGTTTTGCTTATTTTGCGGGATGTTACCCCAAATATTTTTCTATCCCTGTAAATTTCGATGAAGTTATCAGATGAAAACGAAATTCACAACGTAGCTTGATTTTGATGTGAAGCAGTTTTGACAGTGCTAGTATATAAGTCTTGCATACACTGAGAATTTTCATCATTTATGTTATAGGAGATGCTGCTTTCAAAGTTTTATAAGCTGAGCATCCGATAGTGAATAAAAGTAACAAGTGTTTTACTGTGCTTGATTTTGAAATTCATGCGAGTGGTGGAAGTTTTTCTACCCTATGAGTTTCGAAACAGCTTTCCATCAAAGTAGTGCAGGACCTTAAAACAGGTGGGTTGCAATAAGGACCACGTGGGGTATAATATGCATGCCAAATCTGCACGATTCTTATACTTTTCTTCCAAAATCAGGGTTTCCTATGATCTAAAGTTTTTTATTTTCTGTTGTGTCGATGACACTGAATCAACTCAATTTTCAATTTACGCTTGATGGGGCTTTCCACACTAGTATTCTTGATGCAGTCCTCAAACCGGTTAGACAACAATCACCTGTTCCACACTTGGTTTGCAGTAACGACAGAACTGTTCATATACCCATTATGCATATGAATGTATGCGTGTTCTTGCTTTCTCATTTCGACTTGAGTGTTTCATGAAAAATTCCTGACCCGTGAACTATGTCTATAGTTGTGTTAGTGAGTTTCAAACGTGATGCAAATTTATCTCCAAGTGCATCACTTTTTGTAGAGAATTCCCCTTGATTCTTCTGCCTCTTGCCCAGAAAACCGGTTTGAGGACTGCATCAAGAATACAAGTGTGGAAAGGCCCATTGACATGAAACGTCACTTTTTCACTCGTCACTTTTTGCCTACTACTTTGGAAACTTTCACGTGCATTACTACTTCCGTTATTTAATGATGCATTGGTTGAGTTCGAGCTTCTTCGCTTCCTCTATTGATCGGTTTCATTTGAACACGGCTAACACTACCTGGTATGCTTTCCTGATGCTAAGCTGTTGTAGAGCCGAGAACGTGATTCACTGTTGAAAGGACAAGCCTCTGGTCCCGATGAAGCTGTCACGTGCGAGCGGAAACCTTAGCTTTGTGAGAAGTTGCTTACCTGCCGTGCAGTGAATATGATTGTCCAATAGAAATTGTGAAATTTTCATTTGACCAGTGATATGTAAACATCTCAAATCGTCACTACCGACTAAAATATTTTGGGGGAAGCCACCAAATTTTGGGATGCCCCAGCATAGCCGCTTTGGATCAGATTCGACTAATATAAATTGAAGTGTATCAATGACTAAAATCAATCAAAAATTGAAGTACATTACAGTTTAATTTGTCAATATGATCTTCGCTTGCCTCCATTGTCAATACTGTCATCCCAAAGAATGACCGAAAAACGGAAAGGTGTCAAAATTTACCTTCGCGCTCACATAAGTAATAGGTTTTACACACTGAAAAAAATCCACATGGCGCCCAGAGCTATGTAACATAGCGCATTATTTATGGTCCCATACGCTATGTACATAGTACTCTGAGCTATGCAATATGGCTCCCAGCGCAATAATGTCAGAGTCTGCATAGCGCGTGGTCCTATGTAACATGGCACAATATTTATGGTCCCACACGCTATGTACATAGTACCCTGAGCTATGCAGTATGGCTTCCCGCGCGATAATTACATGGCGCTGAAATTATGGTCTCTCATCCTATATTACATAGTGCCATGAGCCATGTAATATGGCTTCAGTTGTCATACCGATTCGGATGAATTGAGGTAAGTTCTTTGTTTTGAAGTCGAGCTTCTATTTTACTGTAATAAAATAATTCTTTTCAATTTGCAATCCATCCCAAAAACACCCGGGAGGTTAGTTAAAGAATTAGTTTAAGCAAGAATCTAGCTGCCAATTTATTTCTTTCATAAGTTTCGTTTGAAAAAGTCGATAAGTTTTGTTGTGGGAAAATAACAAATCATTCTCGAGTAATGTTATATGCTAATATCATTGGTATATTACATATCCAATTACTGGCCTCTGCGTTCTAGTTATCTCAAAATTTTCTTTTTTTTATCAAGCGAAAATATATTACAAACCAGCAATAAATTTTTTGTTCATAGTATTCGATACGTAATTTGAAATTTGTTTGATTTTTCCATAGAACTTGGTGGTATTTATTTTATGAGCAGTATCATATTTTAAGAAATGTCTTTCTTCATTATATCACTGAAAAAACCAAAGCACCAGACGCCATAGTTTATAGGCTTCTGGCGCCATGTACATAGTCGATTTCGGGATTGTGATAAAATATACCGCCACATGCCGTAGTACATGGCGAAAAATACATAGGTACTTTAGTCCTCCACGCCATGTACTATAGTCATCCACGCCATACACTATAGTCCTCCATGCCATGTGTTCTAGCCCTCCACGGCATGTACTAGCGTGGAGGACTATAGGACTATACATGGCGTAGAGGACTGTAGTACATGGCGTGGAGGGCTATAAGGATAGCGGCTGCTCTTATGTACTTTTCGACATATGCTATGGCGTGTGGCGCTATATTTTATCACAATCCCGAAATCAACTATGTACCTGGTGCCAGAAGTCGATAATCTATGGCGTCTGGCGCTATGTGTTTTGCCAGTGCATGAGGTCATTTACAAGGATCGTCTCAATTCGAGTTTTTAGAGATTCATGCAACATAGACTTTTTGATGTTTTCCTTTCGTTCGTTCTCATTTGAGTCAAAAGTCCTGGATGAGTGACAGTTTTTGAACATTTTGCGACAAGCTTGTAATATTTTTGCAAGTTTGTGGTGTTGGATGCTGTTGAAATTCGAAAATTTCAAAAAATTTTCAAAATGCCTTCAAAACTGACTGCGAATACAAGTGACAAGACTCAACAATCCGAAAATTGCGTAGATCCACGTTAACGCTAGGATCAATTTTAAAAGAGATTCCTGAAGAATTTTTGGTATTCAGTTGAGTCGTCTAAAAGACATCTATGATATTTCCCTTCGTTTCTCAAGGGTATTTTCTATTTATTTTCTTTTAATTTATGTGGGTGTATATGCAGCATTACATACATATTTGGTGGAGCCATGTTTAGGTGCATTGTTACAGCGGATGTTATTGACTTTGTTGTGTTTTTATTTTTTATTTGGTTGCTTACGCTACAGCTGCGTGAAAGCTTTACTCGGTCTCGCTTAAACACTGCAATTATAGTAATTAATGAAACTCTTGTCATCCAACATTTTATTTTCCTTAGCTATTATTCAATTAGGTACATTCAGTTGCAAATATAATAAATTAGATTATTTAATAAATACATTTACACTTATCATTTGCTAAATACTTCGGTGGAGTAATCATTTTCGCTCGTCAGAGTCTTCATCATCATCTTCGTCATAATCCTCGTCAGAATCGCTGTCCTCATCATCATCATCGTCATCGGATTGCTTTTGCGGTTTCTTGCTTGGATTCTTCCTTACGACATTTTCATCATAATCCTCGATTTCATCATTATCGCCCTGATCAATGTCGACATCACCCGGTCTTATTGGAAATCCTTCTTCAGGTTTGACGATTTTAACTCCTTGCGCACCCATTCGTACGCAATCAAAAGTTCTAAAAAATGATATAATTGCCCAATGAAATTATAATTTTCGCGTTGCATTTGATTTTCTTACCTGGAAAATAGTTCATAGCCCTCAACGAATCCACCGACATCCAGACAAACGTGCATGTTGCGCCCGAAAAAGTACACATCGTAAAACGTGATGCAGACTTTGGCAAAAGGAAATCTGGGTGGCGTAACACATATCGGTGGTGGATTCTTTCCAGACACCTTCCGCTTGAACCAGACTTCATCGTTCATTTTCATTCTCAGCTCGAAGGCGAAATCTTCCGGTGTGTAGACAACCTCCATGCATCCTTTCATTCGAAATATGGCGGCAGCAGTACCTGTGATTAAGTGAATTTGGACATAGAAACAGTCATTCAGCCGTTTTAGGTGTCGGATGAAGTAAGTAACAGTTTACCTAGGCAACATTTGCAAACTCCTTTGTCACATTCGCATGGTATTCGTTCGGTGATAAGTCCCAATGGATCAGATGGTAAAGCAATTTGCCGGAGAAATTCTTTTTTGCCGAGCGTTACTGGTGAAACATCATTGGTGGTTGACTCTGTTGAAGAAATGAAGTGACTTAGATGAGTGCAATGTCATGTATTATTTTCAAATTCATGAATTTTCGTCATGGATTTTTCATAGAAACCAGAAATATAGTTGGCATTGGATGGTTTTAGAAAGTAAATTCTGTGTATTTGGTGAAAACTCATCAAATTGACTTTCCTAAACCTAGTTTCTTCTTTTCTTCTTCGCTATGAGTTTTTTTTCGATGCGAAGCCTGCTCACGAATAGCTTGGAAATCAAACGAATGGTAAAGAAAATTATGGAATATCTGTGAGGGTATTCTTCAAATGCCCGTGAAAAGGTTAAAAAGTCGAAAGCAAGCCTAACTGTTCGGTTCAGTTCAGCCAGGTACAGGCAGCCAAAAAAAGGTCTTCATCAGTCCTTACAGGTTAAATCAACTAGATAAATGATCAGATTTAATTAATACTTTAGTTAGCTTTGAACGTCTAGGAAACGAAAGCTCAATAAGTATTTTTTCAAGTACATTTGTCCAAATCATCTATTTGTCTAGATCATTGCAATAGTTTCAATAAAATTATAATCCATTCGTCCCCATCTTATAAGCTACTAGTAGAACTTACAGCGTTTCCGGTAATCGCTCAGCAAGCTCAGAGTAAGCGATTGCACTAAAGTGGAATGAAATAAGGGGATAATCTCCCTATTCCGGATTCTCAGCAAAGAGTTCGAAAAAGACTACAGGTAGAAAAAACCTGCAAGCTGACACCGACGGGCTGTGTAGTATTTTTTAGTTTAGTATTTTTTAGCCCCCTACATTGAAAATCCCAGGTGAGTTTTCCAAATAGATTAATAGAAAACTTCGCTTGTTTATAAGTTACCACATAGCATTGGGAATGTCCTTGAGCCCGGTAATTCTTATTAGATTTTTAAAATGTTAGCAGTAGAAAATATTATGTAGTACAAAATCTTTCCGTTTGTTACACCTAATGATCTTATTCACTACTCGTTGGAATTTTTTATTTTTTTCTCTCTTCGGTCTGGTGTTTTTGTTGCGAAACTGAAACCCTAGAAATGGCTGTGAGGGACCTTAGTTACATGAATGGAGTAAGTTTTAGCCCACATCTGAGCGAAGCTGGTTGACCACATTGCTAGCTCTACGCGGCTGAGATGGGTCGTTAAAAATGGAGTGGATTTACTCCTGAGGAAACCGCCCATCCGTCTTTGAAAAAACTTTGAACTTATGATGGCCCGAAAAATACGGCAGGGCATAGGGTGAAGATGACTTATCTTATGAAAAGATTTCGAACCATGCAGAAATCTGTAAAGTTTAAGTGTGGTAGGTAGCATTTTCTCTGTTCAGAAGTTTGTTTAAAAATTTTCAAACAGTGTACCCTGTACCCATCCCATCCTTGTCAATGATTTAGTAGGCAAACCAAATCGGTTTGAAAATGTCATCAGAACCAGCACCAGACCTCTTTCGAATCTTTTTGACTCTCGTACTCGGTTATACTTGTCATGTCTCGGTAAGAGTCTGTATTCAGTTTAATAGTAAAACAACGGTTTACGCGATTATCAACAAGACGATTTATGGGTTTCATTGCCGTAGCCAGGAAACTTGCAAAAATGAAAACAACTGCACCATCTCCATCGCACAATATTGTTTTTATTGTAAAATTTAGCTCCTGAAAATTGCGACACATTTATATTCCAAACCCGACATGCAATTTTGGATGCAACTGCCGCGGCCTTAAATCCAAAATTATCCGTGTCGGGGAAATCCATCCATTTTTTGTTACATTGGAGTAATGATTTTGTTTAAACTCATGCGAACCGGTGAGCTTAATACATTTCAGGTGGCAAATAAAAATTTTATAGGAATTTGTGCTGGTAAGTAATGCAAAAATAAAATTTAGGCGACATCAACGGGAAATGCTCTTGGATACAGCATTCAGGCCATCAAAGGAATGCTCGTGCAGACTATACAAATGTAATGGATGTATGATGTTTCCGGGTGCAGGGAAATTTACTTTGTATGGCAAAGTCCGCTGTTACAAGGGGTGGATTCCTTACCTCCACTTTTGAATCCACTTCTTTACCTGGATTATCATAACGTTTATAGCAAAATCTGATGGCGACCTTATATGCTTCACGTTTTCACAGGAAATGATTTGTTTTGAGACAATTGTATTCATTCCTACTTTGTCTTTTCATATTTAAAAAAAACTCTAGAGACATCCTCTTAATCTGAAATCATCCTTACCAGTCAGTTCACATGCACAACATCCAGTGGCTCAGACACTCTTCTCTTCCACCACAACTTTTGAACTTTTTAGCGAGTCGTTCAATTTATAGCATTTCGTGGATTGCAACTTTCTAGCCACTCATCCTGATAAATATTCAATTTCTGTTTCTGCACTCCTAGCTAACTCGGACTACACTTTAATCTCAGCCCAGTTGAACATTTCTTCCCTGATTATCAAACGAGTAGTTTGGCTATCAAACGAGTAGTTTGGCTTTATGGTCAAACAAATATGTCAAAGAGTTTGATTGGTCCAATTGCTTGACAACAAAGAACGTCCAATATATAACTTCCACCATAACCGACATCTTATGGTAAAGAATGCATTCCTTTATTCCGCATGATCATAGTTTATTTACGTATGTCAAGAAACAATTTGCATTAAGAAGACGGCATTCCAAATCTGCTATCTCTGTCTGATAAATTGAAAAAGGTTTAAAAAGGTCCACACAATATATGCAAATCCATTAACCGAAAAGTTAAATTGCAGTTTGACCAAAACATTAAGCAGAGAGTCCTTGCAAGCCAGAAAGGAATCAAAGGATTCCGGTCACATGTTAAAAAGATTAAGAATACCTTCTCCGGTTCTTCCGTGCCTACTCCTCTTCATTTTCATATCGTATTTGTAAGAACCTGGTTAACTTTGCTGAAATTTTTGCTATTAATTTCTACTTGCCACCTTCACCGCTGAATCTTCCCAGCCTTCCGATGTGCGCCTTCAAATTAGGGCCTCTATTTTTTCACACAAGAGGGGTATTGAAAATACTCACCAAGTTTGATGTTCACAAATCTGTCGAGCCTGATAGTACTTTACTTTTCGTATCAAAGTGCTGCGCTTCTACGTCAGCTAAACCACTGCCTAAACTATTTTACTTTTCGTACTCAACTTGAATATTTCCTACTGCATAGAAACTTGCGTACGTTCAGCCCACACATAAAAAGGGAGATGCTTGTGATCCCTCGAACTACCGATCAATTGCACTCGTTTCGGTTCTATGCAAGGTCAATTCAAAATTAATGAGCTATCTTAAGTCAAACCAACTTATCAACGATTGCCAGTATGGTTTCCGTTCTGAGCGCTCTTCTGGGGACCTACTTATATTTCTCACCGAGAGATGAAACTGTTGTTTCCATTATTTTGGTGAACTAATGGTCGTTCCTCTTGATGTTCCGAAAGCTTTTGACAGAGTCTGACACCGCTCTATTAGCCAATTTTCGTGGAATTGGCTAATAATTAAAAATTATAGTGGAAACACCCCGCCATTGTCAACTGAATTGAACGTTTCATCGTAGATTAATCCTTCCACGTTATTCTGAACGGACTCAAATCCTGTGATCACATTTCCAATGTCGGGGTACTGCAAGGTACTGTTCTCTCACCAACACTCTTCCTTTTGTTTATAAATGACTTCGATTCATTCCGATTCATAGATTTTTCGACAATCCGATTCATAGATTTTTCGATGAGAGTACCCTTGACTTCGTATACTCTTTAGACAGAGAGGCCGACTCTTACGGGAACGCTACTTTTGTTAGCAAAGATAAGAATTATGGCTTGGGGTTCAGCGAACATGTTGTGTTTAATGCATCCAAAACCCAATACTGAGTTGAGTAATGCATCCAAAACCCAATACTGACTGATTAGCCACTCTGTTTTCGTTGATGGTGTAGGTATTTCAGAATCAGCACCTATTAAATTTTACCATCTACGGCAAACTTGTAAAATACCATAAAATGCCTGGGTTTCCTTCAGAAAGACAAGAAAAACTTTCCTCTATTTGACCTAGTGTGCATCTATTAGACTCTCATAATGCCAAGACTTGAGTATAACTCCCATATACGGACTGAGACAAGCTGCATTGCTTTAGCGGAACTAGACAAACGCAAAGCTTTCAAACTTATTGCCGAGGAAACTATTACTTGACGTATTGAATCCCTTAAGCATCAACATAATGCGGACTGCCTTTCTTTTGTTTATCACTATTACTATTGACATTGTTCTAATATCAACTTTAATTCCTTATAGAGCACTTAGTAAGCGTGACAACCGAGCCTCTCAACGATCTCAATCCCACGCCCTTTCGGTCAGTGCCAGTCGTACCGTTAAGTTTAACGATTTTTTCTTATCTACGATTATCTAAACATTGAGTAGCCTAGTATGTAGAGCACTGTCTTCTTGTATGTAGGGTCCCTGGTTCGAACTCAACTTCGGGCGAGGGATCGCGCACCGAGCTTTGAGTTCACCTAGCTCTGAATAGATACCTGAGTTAATAATAGTAAAATTAATCGTGGAACTAATCATTTATAAATTTGTGATCAAGCTCTCTACCATCTTCAAACCCTATACACAACAAGGGTTTTCATGGGATTATTTTACTTTACGACTATCTAATACGATTGTGGAACAACCTACCATCTGCTGTTTTTCCCATCGACTATAACTCACAGTTGTTTAAGCGAAACGTACACCGCTATCTCCAGCTATTCCAACTCTTCCTCCATCCATTTCCTTAATTATCCTTCCGCAAAGCCTGTGCTATAGCATAATAGAGTATTCCCTAAGCACTGGCATCATCATAGAGAAAAAAAAATCAAAATCACTAAAAATGCACTCCTAAAATATTATCCCTCTTAAAAACATCCCAATCATTTACATCCAAACAACCATAATTTCCAAATATCAACTGAATCTTTTGCTGTTTGTGCCAAAAGTCAGCAGCCATTGATTTGAATTAAAATAGATTTAAATTAAAATAAAAAACCATGATGGTTAACGATAACACCCTACCGCGAAATTATTGAATTTGCACCAATTTTCGGTGCATCTTGATAAAGGTTGCGAAACATTCCGCCAATATTCAACCCGTTGCTGCAGAGGTCAAATTTCGATTGATCGAAAGGATGGCCTGTAATCGGATGAAGGAATGTGCTTCGTCAAAAGCAGCCAAGGAGGCTACATGTCTGAGCATGTACTCAAAATGCAATGCAATGTGATTAGAACCCGGCACTCTTTTTGCAGTCCATAACCAATAAAAATATGAAACACTTGTTAACTGCATCGATGCCTCAAAACTGAATGATACATGGTTTTTAAAAAAAGTCCTTTACCTGTACCATTCCATCCACAATGCACCGAATTTGTGATCAGTACCACTAAGAATAGTTTTCCCAAAATATTTGAGCACATTCTCACAATTGATCTCTCACTAGCACTAAACACATTTAACTCAAACCGTCGTCGTCACTAGGGAAAATATCCATGAAATTTGTCACTACAGAACGGATAGTACCAATAATTCGAAAATATTAATGTTTTTTCGCTGAAAATGCCGCGACACACGCGATCAGAGCGCGATCTGTTGCGGTTATAAGTTAAATGTTGTTTGATTTCGGTCGTTATAATCCAAAATGTTGGACAAACCTCGGCGCCGATTAACATGATGGTGGGAAAGTATTTTTCTCGATGTAATTTCCAGATGGTGGTGTAGGAGAAGATGCGGTTTAATGATTTTTAAGTCTTTACACGGTCAAGTCCTTATTTAATATTTTGTACTAATAGACAGTAGAATAGTTTTAAGAAGTGATTCAGACAATCCATTGAACACACTATGAACTACTTTGCTGAAATTTTAGAAAGCATGTTATTCAAAACATTTTAAAAACCTCTACTGTATGATTCGATGTTTCAGTGCAGATATGCAGCCGAGTAAATCAATGTAAATATGACAACTTTACATACATACGAATGCATTCGAATTAAAACTCAAAGTACTTCGCGTACTTTCTTATTGATCAAGTGGCTTCCAGATTTGTCTTGAGACGTGTGTCGTCCATCAATACTTTCACCTTTCTTTCAGTCATCGACATTGAAATCGTTCGAAATTGGATCATGTTACCTCGTTAATTGCAATAACATTTTTAACTTCTAACCGGCTCGAACACCGATCATAATTGTCATCATTATTTACGCGACGTTAACTTTATATTATGTAAACATGCAAATTTACTAGACCATCTCATACACGATTGAAGTGGTCATCGTTTTTGGTTTTGGTCGTATGAAAGTGAAAGTACCTTTGGAACTTTTTGGGTGCAATACATTTTTGATGAGTAGAGAAAATCCGATATTCAAGCGTATTTAAGTTTGCATAATATTTTCTGCGACTCTGCCAAAAATATTGTATAATGATGTATTTACATGCATATTAATAAGAAATTTACATGGTGTTCGGTTTTGTTTACATTTAACGATTGCTCGCTACGAAGATGGCAAAGTCTAGTGGCTTTCAAACGTTTTTATGATTAATGAAAAAGTTGATGGAAAACTGTGAGAAATTTTGATAAGCACCTGTGAATTGTCTGTCATTGAAGTATACTAAACGAGCTAATGGAAGTTTTTATCGATAAATTCCATTCGAGAACTGCTATTATCACTCATATCAGTTAAATGATGTGCGAGTTACAATGAAACCGACACGATTTTGTTGATTGATTTTGTAGTTGGGACAAATTACAATCAAACCAACAAAACAGCAAATTTCCTCAATCTTTGCACTCGCTAAGAATCTCATAGGCAAAGATAAATTTTCAAATAAGGAAAGATATTTCATATTTATCCGAAAAGATAATTTCGAAATATTCCACGTACAGTGGCTCAATAAAGAAGTCGGACACATACCCACTTATATTTCAAAAGGGAATAAACTGCCCAAGAATGCTTTTCAGACAAAAACTAAATATATTTTTTTCAACTGCGTATCATTTATTTATGAAAAATAAAAACATTGAAAACATAACTCAATTTCATGATTTTATAAAAATTAAAAAGTAAAAATGTGCGTAAAATTCATACCAAAAAAGAACTCGGACAGGTGGCAGTACTCTTTTTCCTTGTGGGTTTAAAACGGGAATTCCCGGATTTTATGTACTTGACAGCTTTACGCATTCAACTGAATCAAGTTAAAGGCCTGAATTTGTTATTTGTGTGAAATTCTGAACTTAAAATTGAAAATGGGAAGGCAACGCGACCAAAGTTCTTAAGAAGTAAGACAACTTGTTTTAAAATATTATAAAGAAGGGAAATCGGTCCGTGATATTGCGAAAATCGTAAATAGGGCACACTCTACAGTTCATGACATTATTAAACGTTTTAAATCTTCAAAATCAGTGGAAAATAAACAAAAAAGTGGTAGACCTAGAGTACTTTCAAAGTCAGATGAACGATGGATTGTACAAAAAATTTATAAAAACTCGAAATTAAGTGCTCCTAAACTAGCCAAACAAGTATCGGAATATCTTAAGAAAAATGTAAACCCCAAAACTATAAAGCTAGTTTTGAGAAGAAGAAATTTACATGGGAGAGTAGCCCGTAAAAAACCGTTTGTGAGCAAGTGCAATCGAACAAAGAGACTCAAATTCGCGAACAGCTACAAAAACTAAGACTTTTCGTTTTGGTCTACTGTGTTATTCGGAGATGAAAGTAAATTTAGTATATTTCGGTCCGATGGACAATGTTATGTGTGGCGAAAACCTAACCAAGAGCTCCAAGAGCGCAATATACAGTCTACTGTGAAACATGGTGGTGGCTCAGTTATGGTCTGGGACTGCATGTCCGCAGCTGGCCCAGGTAATCTTTGTGTAATCAACGGAATTATGGACCAAACAAAGTATTTGAACATTCTAAAAGAAAATTTGGCGCAGAGTGCTAACAAATTGGGAATAAAAGAGAACTTCCAATATTACCAGGATAACGATCCAAAGCACAAAGCGCTCAATGTTCGATTATGACTGCTGTACAATTGTCCGCATGTGTTGCAAACACCTCCGCAATCCCCCGATATAAATGTTATCGAACATATATGGGCTTATTTGGAGAACCAGTTAAAAAATCATACTATTAGGAACAAGCAACAATTGGAGTCAGCACGTCAAATCGAATGGGCCAAAATTGATCCTTCCCTTTGCAAAAAACTTGTAGAGTCCATGCCAGCAAGACTAACAGTCATCAGGAAAAATAATGGATTGCCAACCAAATATTAGAAACCTTTAATAATATTTTAAACTTTATAAAGAATTAAGTGTCCGAGTTTTTTTTTTGGCATGAATTTTATACATATTTTGACTTTTTAATTTTTATAAAATCATGAAATTGAGTTATGTTTTCAATGTTTTCATTTTTCATACATAAATGATATGTAGTTAAAAATATATATTTAGTTTTTGTCTGAAGTGCATTCTTGGGCTGTTTATTCTCTTTTGAAATGTAAGTAGGTATGTGGCCGACTTCTTTATTGAGCCACTGTACGTTTCTTTATCTGCTGATGACTGTTTGAAAGAATACACAGCCACAAAATTGAAGGCACAATCTATATAAATGCCAAATATTATTCAATGTTACTACAATTGTAGTAAATTTACCGAATTGGCATTTTATTCTGTTAGTGCGTAATCTTCTTTATAAATGTACACCAAATTAATACAAAAAAAGTCGAATCTATCACAAAGTTTGCTATTTTGATGTCAACTGTACCACTTGCGAGCTACCCAAAATTGAAGGCACACGTGCATCTAACAAGATATTTCGTAGAATTTGATGATGCAATTACTTTTCATTCTTTACAAATATTGAGTTTTAGGTGAACGTTAGTGACTAGTTGAGTTAAGTGTGTTGTTTTTAAAAAATAAATAAGTATTTGTACATAAATAAATAATGGATAAACAGAGAAAAGAAACCACAGTTGCGGAAAGAAAAATTATTATTAAGCTTGTTTGTGAAGGGAAAACATATCGAAAAGTAGGAAAAATAGTTGGGAGATCATTTTCTTCAGTAAGAACTGTAGTCAACAAATGGAAAAATGACGGAACTTATATTAATAAAACCGGACGCGGACGAAAAAAGTTACTGTGAGTTAAAAATGAGGAATACATTCGTCGGGAAATACAAAAATGTCCTAATAAACCGCTTAATAATTTGAGGGCTGAAGTTTCTCATATGATCCAAAAACCAATATCCAAGGAAACTATTAGAAGAACATTGCGAAACCATGGTTTAAATGGAAGAATAGCCCGTAAAAGGCCATTTATTCCAGAAGCAAATAGAAAAAAACGGTTAAAGTTTGCGAAAACTTTCGTAAATGAGGGTCCAGCTTTCTGGAAAAACATAATATTCACTGATGAAAGTAAGTTCAACCTATTTGACTCTGATGGCAGACAAATAGTTTGGAGGAAAGCGAATACCGAACTAAAGAAAGAAAATTTGTGCGAAACCGTTAAACATGGAGGAGGTAATGTGATGGTTTGGGGCTGCATGTCTGCAGGAGGAGTCGGCAACATGGAATTTATTGAGACCACTGTGGACAAATTTAAATACCTCGATATCCTGAAAAGGAATTTAAAATCAAGTGCTATTAAATTAGGACTATCGGATGTGTTTTGGTTTCAACAAGATAATGATCCAAAGCACACCGCACATGTTGTAAAGATGTGGTTGCTTTATAATACGCCAAAACAATTAAAAACTCCACCTCAGTCCCCAGACCTTAACCCAATTGAACATTTGTGGTCAGTACTTGAGCAACAAATCCGAAAATTTTCAACTGCAATCCGAGCTGAAGTCAATAATAGTAAGGGAATGGCAAAATATTAGTCCAACCATAACAAAAAAGTTAGCGGAAAGTATGCCTAGAAGACTAATCAAAGTCAACGGATATCCAACTAACTACTAAAAATAAATTATTTTATATTTTTCTAGTGATCTTGAAGTTTGTGCCTTTAATTTTGTGCCTTGAATTTTTTGTTAAGATTTTCTTTTGCTACTTAATTCTTTAAGAAATTGAATTTAATAATTTTTTTTATTAATTTTTGTATTTTTAGTCTTCAATTTAATAAAAAATAAAAAAAAATTTGATAATAAAGTGACATTAGTTCAAATACGATTAAGAGTTTTCATATTTATTGCTTGTGCCTTCAATTTTGTGACTATGTGTACATCGTAGTTTATTTTTTATTTATGGTGGAAAATCATATACGAGGATCTGGTATTGCTGATATGTTTGCTTTTTCATTTTCAGCGCAGTAATATTTCATCAACAAACATAACTACTTGGCCAGACAAATGATTGTCTTTTATACAGTTAAGATAAAAAAGAAACAGCAATGGTCCAAAAATCGATCCCTGTGGAATGTCAAAATTTATGCTTGACTCGTTTTTGGTAAGCTATGAGTTTTTCGTAATAATTTTTCTGTTTGTCAGATAAGCTTTAAAAATGTTATTGAACATTCCTCTAATCCCATAGTTTTTTGGCCTTTACCCTAGTATATCCCGGTTTAAGTTGTCAAAAGCATTTTGCAGGTCAGCGAATATAGCCACCACATATTGGCCTTTGTTCGAATCACAATTGGTGTTATTTATTGCATCAAACGGTAAACGTAAGTGGCAGTGATGGCAGTTGATGATTACATCTCTTTCCTTAATTTTCCTTTCCTACTCCACAGACGACGATTTGTAGCTGGTCCTTCCCCATCATGTTGCCTAGGCTGAAATCGTGAGGGCTTAGGAATACCATCTCAAGCATTCATTCGTCGAATATTTCTACTACCAGGCAAAGATGCCAGATTCTTTCAGAGTGAGGGAGCTTAAATCCTAAATAAATATAGTCAAAAGTACCCCAAAGTCAGCCAATACGAAATCGGAATAGACGCCTTTCCGATTGAAATGAAAGTAATAAAATAAATCGCAAATTAGTTAAGGTTGATAAAATAATTTTATCATCACACAGACTTATTCATCGTTCATCAATGCAGTAATTTACAAACTATAGACTGCATTTCAGTTTTGTAAATACGTAATGCGATTTTTTTTTTATTCAAACAATAACGATGATTCCTCGGTCTCGGTTTGCTGTTTCGGAGTGGATCGTTAGAATCTATTCCTCGCTTCCAAATAGCAGCTCAAGTTGGATCCTAGATATATGAAGTTATCCATATTTTCAAGATTGTAGTCTCCTAAGGTCAAATTTTTGTTAGTTTTAGTTTCATTGACTCGTAAGTATATGTAGTTTACTTCAGACACTAGTCTCAAAAATATTCTTTAGCTTCGTACGATAATGTGTACGTCGTCAGGATACGCTACCAGTTGTGTGGACATGAACATTAGCGTACCCGTGGTATCAGCTAAAGTCGTGCTGATGATAAGTTCCAGAACAATTTTGAAGAGTGTGAGATAAGTCCAACCTCTTGTTTTAAACCTGGTTCCACCTTAAAGCTCTTCGTTCTAAATTTGTAATGAAGCTCTCTACCAGCTTCCACCGTCCGCTTCGAAAGCCACCTTGGTATTCCCCGATAATACTTTGCTTTTTATTTTTCTTTCTATGTTTTTAGAGAGCACTACTTGTGACGTGCGCAACAAAGCGATCCCTCTCTAATTTTCACACCTCAACTTGTCTCCCTTTTTATGGCTAGTACATATTATACTCTTTCGCCCATCATCTGGTAACTGCCATATTTGGCAACCCATGTTTTCCATATCGACCGAACCGATAGACAAGGTTATATAGATGAGACTTTCTCTTTGGAGCAGTTTTGCAGGTATTCCAGCTGTCCACGGAGCCTTGTTTTTCTTGAGTTCACGTACTGCTGCTTGTATCTCAGCTGTGGTTGGTGGTGAAACTTAGATATCTTGTTCTGCTTCCAGAATGCTCACAGCTTCGGTAGTTGCTGCGGTTGATGAGAATAGTTTCTGAGAGTATCACAGCCATCTGTTTTTGATCTCGATTGCGCTGTTTATAACGCATCCTTGTAAGCTTTTCCACAGACTCGTTTGTAGTTTAAGGCCCGCTCTTAGTTGTTTAGTAGAGGCATGCGCTAACTTGGCTTTATTTAGTGCCATGTGCTTGTGCTTGTGGTCAGTCGTTTCTTTCTACGGCAAGCTTTCCTTACTTGTCTTTAGAAGGTGTTGTAATGTTCTGCTTTATCCCAAGTATGATGTTGGTTGTATTCTTGGCTCGGTTCCTTTCATAAACTGCATCCTTACATTTTGCAACGTACCTGTCGTTCTTATTTATATCCTTGACCAGATATCAGCCAAGATGGAATATATTTTTTTAACATGTTTTTTTTTTATGTATATACATTGTTTAATGAATGAGTCTGTAATTTATTTAGAGCTTTCGTTTTTATGGATTTGATAAAAGAAAATAATCTTGCGAAGCCGGTATTACTAATAAAAAAGCAAACCATATTTAATGCGAATGATTGAATCTTAATTCTCCTAATGTATTTTGAAATTGAAAAGAATGAATCTAAAATTTTCGCAGAATTTTGCAGCACATCGTCAGGAGAAAATTCCTGGTTTTAACTGAAAACTAATAATTCCTGCTTTTGATCTTCTATAGCTGAGAATGTTTTACAGGTAAAATTATGTTGTCGGGGAGGTAGGTTTTCAAATTTTCGTTGCATGTGACTTAAACAAATTTCTGGCGAGAAATAGTTGACTTTTTGAATGTATCAACATTTTCCGTTACTCTCTCACTTTTAAAATTTCATTAACCAAATAAAAAATATTTTTTTTTGCTTATTTTTACACAAGATTGTTCCAAGTTTAGTTCTTCTACTATATTTCGAATGCGACATCAATACGGTCAACTGGCTTTAACATACTCATTTTCAATATTTTCATATATATTTGGATTAATATCTAAGCTGTTCATTTTAATTTTTTTAAAATATTGATCTCCATTCGCTCTTTGAAAAAATCTACACAAGCAAGATTGAAAAAATAACTTGAATAGTTCACAAACATATTTTCCAACAAAATTGGAATTTTGACGAAAATTTTAACTGTTGTAACTCGCGCCTAAGAATGAAAAGTAGCCTAAAGTACCTTAAATTATAGAAGTAGTGATTTCATAATTTTCGGTAGCTAAATATAACAAAACTGGCTACTTAATGGCCGAGTTGTTTCTAGTGGGGGATTTCACTGTACCATGTTCCCACTAAGTCCATTCGCAGGATCAATTTCGTCACTCCAGTATCAATGGTGATGCAAATTTTTTTGTCGATTTTTCTCAAACCATTCACGTGTCGATACAGTCTGGAGTCTGTGACGATTGTTGTGTGGTCAGCAATTTCACGAGCCAACGTCCGACCCATGAAGTTGGCTCTTACTGGTTTCTTGCCTCCTCCGAAAAAGAGACGGCCTTTAAGATTCCAACCTAACTGAGTGATATATCTGATTTATTTGATAGTTCTCAATGTCGGACATTATCGCTCAGCTGTAGAGAAAAGAGATTTTATGGACTGGTTAACAATTGTTCCTTAAATCTGCCATTCTGCACGTTAATTACTGTTGAAGCCCGCCTTGTTTAGGGGGACCTTGCTAAAACTCATAGCTGCTTTTTTTGATACTGCGAAATTTGACAGTTACCAAAATGGATTTTCCCCGTATTCATCTGAAGTTCTTTTATAATTGCTCAGAATTTATTTTCATATTTTATGAGCTTTGCAGTTTTTGTTTTTTTTTTTCACGAAAATCACAGTAACGTCTCGTCTGCAGCAAAAATAGTGCGAGTTACCGCTCATCTTAAAATTGGGTTCTTCCGACTGGCAGATCAAAGTTTTTTTACTAATTTTCGAAGAAAAGTAGTATTAAACTCGTTTCGCCGAAAATTCATATTTCTTTATATATATATATATATATATATATATCATCAAAATGATTAAGGGAGATAATCTCTGGAGTGGCCAATCCGATTGAGCTGAAACTTTCGGAGAACGTAGATGTATATAGTAGGTAGGTCCACGACTTGCTTAAATTCAGATATCTTAAACCGTTTGGCGGCGGCGAGCGTTTTTGTGAATTTTGAGGTACTCCTATATTTCCAAGCTGCATGAATTTTTGTTCAAAAAAAGTATTGGGAATGAAAACTTATTATGTTTTGAGTTTGTTTATGGTAAAGAATTGGAAATTTTGAGCCGTGTGTGGGTGCAGCGTGCCTAAAAGTAGGCAAAGATTTTTTTTCAAATTTTGATTTGTCATTACTTCTAACAAAAACATTGGATCATCGTGAAATTTGCAGAGCGTATTGATGTTGACTAAAGTTTAATACACATGGATTTCCAAGGTAGTGCGCGTAACCCTGTAGCTGCGGCAGGCTCTTGAAAAAAAATCCTTCAAATCATTGAACCTCCTGAAAAATTTTTGATTTTTGACAAAAAATTCAAATCATTGATAAATTTTAACGTTTGTGCATCATGTCAATTTGAAATTTTTAAAATTCCGATTTGCACAAGAACGGCAACCCATCACTAAATTACCTCTATTTCCAGCACTCGAAAGTTCTGTTCACGAGAACTGAAGACCGGATTATCCGATCATAATGAAATTTACAAGACATGTTGGTATCAACTAGGACCAGGTCTGATAGAAATAATTTTGAAATCCGGGCAATCCTGTGGCAGTGGTGCCATCTTGAAAAATCAATGAGAAAAAAAACCGGTCTTTGGCCTATAACTTCCGATTCAGCCATCAGATGTAAACGAAATTCACACAATATTTGGATCTTACTTAAGATAACATTTGATGAAAATTTGGCTGAAAAATTAGAATAGGGTTGCCAGCTATGGTGATTTTTGTCTCCAAAATCTTGCAAATTTGCTCAGCAAAATAAAGCTTTTTTCCCTAGAACTTCCGGTGCAGTCATGATATCAAAATGAAGTTAATGCAGTAAATAGATTTTGATGTGAGCCAAATGTCATAGGAATTTCGTACAAAAATCGTGAAAGTGCTGCCAGCGTTGTCCATTTTTGTAATTTTTTGGAATTTCTTTACTGCGCGATTATGTCATTAGATTTGCAAATGGGAACGATCCAGCAATGAAAATTAACAACAAATATTAACGCTTTAAAAATTTGAAAAGTTTTGAGGGTGGTAACCCTAAAATTTTTTTCACCCGTATAACTTCTAGCGCAGTGATTCAATCGAAACGAAATTTATTGGTTGGGTTTAGTTTAACGTGAAGCAGATTTGGTATATATTTTGCTTTGCTGCTGACACAGGGTAACGAGCTTTAGCCATTTTCGTAACTATTGCATCAACAGGTGCTTCAAATTACATATACATATGCAAAACATTTGCAATAAAACTAGGAAACCAATTATTAAATTTTCTGAGTTTTGAACATTTTTTGGATGGCAGCTTCAAACAACGTTAACCGCTAAAGCTTTCGACGAAATCCTCCGATGAGAACGAAATTCAAAGGATAAGTTGATTTAAGTATGAGCTTGTGAAGGTAAACTTATTGCTGCTTCGTTGGGAAAATGTTGCCAGCACTGAACATTTTCATCATTTGTGTTATAGTTGAGTTCTGTTGCTTTGAACGAGGAATGGTTGATATGATTCTACAAAAAAGTGTATAACGTCTTTCCACATTGTCACTCAAAGACAATTTCTTCGAAAATTAGTTTTCTAGCGGTTCAGGTGCGCTAGAGTTTTTTTTTGATAGAATGATGAATGTTGAGTTTTCCTTTAGGTATATTGAGAAGTCGTCAAACTTTCAAAACTAAAATTTTATAAAATGCGACTTCACTGACTTGTACCGAGCCAAAACTAGGTTTTTTTTTATCAACTTAGGCTTCAGCTGTAGTGGCCTAAGTATCATCTAAACATCGTAGCTACATAAATGGAAACTTTTACGCAGCTCGGGCTCCGACTACTCATTGTATTCCTGTATTAAGAGAGGTGATTATGAGGTTTCGGATACATCTTAGTCACAGCCAGCGTTGCCAGAAAAAAATACAGAGAATCTTGGAAAATTTTTCAAAAAATCTGGAGAAATCTGGGGATTTTAGTTTCAATGAAAAACGTAACTTAGTTTCAGTAAAAACGATATCATTTTAATAAAAACCATTTATTTCAGCAAAAAAAACAATGCAAGACAAAAAAATATTTCATAACAGCAATTTTCTGCTTACTATGATTATGCTTTAATATATATTTACCAAAAATAATTTTGATTTAAAGATTTCATTTAATTCTATACCTGCACAAGTTTCATTTCTGGATTTTAAATATTCTTTAGACAAAAGTAGGCCACTTAGAGTATATGTTTGTAATCGACTGCTCGTTTTTTTGTTTATTGATGTTAATTTGAGAGAAAGTTCTTTCTACAGTCGCGAAATAATTGAGTGCGAATAACAGGTGAACAATAAAATTCCTCAAAATTGGAAAAGTTGGCTTGTGTTCTCATGTTTCGATTGGATTCACTTGTTTCCAAAATAACTTAGCATTACCGGTTTAAAAACCGGCGAATTCAATATTTCTTAGACTCCATCACTGTGAATTTATATTCTGCAATTCTGATATTTCTCTTAAGTTTGGAAAACATTGACAAAGTGCGATAATTGAAGGTTGTCTTTTCAAAACAACATTTTCAGGATCCATGAAACTGATACTGGTATATTTGGTTTTTATAATTTTGATACTGATATATTTGGTCAATATAATTTTAACAGTGCGTTTCGAATACTAAAATATTATCTTTCAGTCTATTTAACTAGGCATTCACTGCAAGCTCCTAAGTAAAGGTCATCCTATGGTAAAAATTACATTTCATTTAGAAATTTATCATCCTTTCTTTTGGTTTTCTCTAAGTAATGCCTTTGAATATAATTATTGAATATTATTTTCGTTAATCTTGTTATTTCCAAGTTAAGCCAAAATATATTTGGGGGTTCACTTTGAAAGAGCTTATTTAATTGTAGAATTTGACAAAGAGCTAGCCGCAGGCTGAGCTTTTCAAACTCTGTACCTTTTTGTTTGACATTTTGATTTGCGCTATGTGAAATTTTGTAAATTTTACTTAAACATTTAAAATATCAAAGTTTCAGAACAAGTTTGAAAAAATCTGGAAATTTTGAATAAAATCTGGATGTCTGGAAAACGTTGTGAAAGTCTGGCAAATCCAGACTTAAATCTGGATCTGGCATCACTGGTCACAGCTAGACTAGTCTGCTTTTGCTCAGAACTAAAGTCTTACATAAGCAAGAAAATAATAGTCGATAGATTTTTGATTGTAATACGTAGCTTACTCGCGAAACAAATATTTATGCATTCTTTTAATTGTACATAGCACAAAATAATATATTTTGTAACTGTTTTTTTTTTTGTAATTGTTTACAAACGAAAAGTAGTTAAGTGCGGCTTTATGTATTTTGGTAAGGGTTGGTGCTAAGATCCGATTCTTACAAAATTTCAATAAAAAAGTTCAATAAAACCTCACAAATGGTGTGAACACCATTGTGTGTTTGAGTGAGTCTTAATTACAAACACCCACGCATAAAAAGTTGCATTTGATGCCAATGAGCGTTTGAATTTGACACGACGTTTAACAACAAAAATCTATAGAAAATAGAAATATTTGACATTTTATTTGTCATTCTCAACATGTCAAGCAGAGACTCCGTGTTACGATACTGTCGAAATGTTCGCTCCAAACAATGGCCAGATAATAGAGACTTGTTCAAGTTTATTTTCGTGCGAACCATTAAATCAATGAAAAAATAAAGATACTGCTATTCTGCCCTACTAAACGCAAAAGCGGTATCTCAAAAAAAAATCGAAACATTGATTTTTGTAACATTAGAAAGCTTAAAACAATACGCATTTAATGAACTAAGCTTTTTTATGGTATCTTATTTAGAACATATGGAAAAAATTTTCTAAATCTAAGTACCCGATGTATCCAAGAGCGGAAGACCGCTCACCGAGAAAAGTGGAGTAAAGACAACCCTCCACCAGCCCTAAACGAACCCAGTTCCTCATAGCCTATCTCAATTTTACCTTAAATCACTAAAGTTATTAGAGGTATATCAATATTACTACTTTTACAAAACTACAATTATCTCGAACCTCGCTTTCATAGTAGGGCAGTATTTTACATTGTAGCAAATCTGAACAGATAAGTGTAAGGCCAGTCATAAGTTCTAATATCAGTCCAGACTTTGATTAGTCATTTTCTGAAACAAGGCAGGTGAAACATATCCTCCATTTGCGAGCATTTTTTCCGAAACACTATCTGGTCCATTATCCTGAAAATGAAGGCAGTATTCAATTAGACTGGGTAAGTTTTAGGGAAATCATTTTATTTCTTACTTTATTTGGAGTACTCTTTCGCTTTGTAATGTACCCACTTAGATCAAAGGTTTCAGATTTTTCGCTTTGCATTCCACGACTACAACTGGATAATGTCGGCGAAATACTCACGCTCTCCACTTTGGTAATCTTGAATTGAAAATACATGTAGATAAATGTGAATAGCATAATTCACAATCATATTGAATCAATCAATAGAATTAAAAGATTATATATATGAGACGGTGTAACATTATTGTATTTTTTCTTTCAAAACATGCTTCGTGAATTCGTATTTCACTGTGTTTACGAAACAAAACAGTTGGTTTATCCCTACTTAACACAGTTTTGTTCGCGCTAATATCGCTATCAATCGCTTTATTTTCCGTCCTATGAGATACATTCCGGTTGAGCTAATCAAGTACGGTAGAAGCTGCCCTATAAAAGCCATCCACAAATGATCCAGCACATCTGGGGTCAAGAAAAAATACCGCAGGAGTGGTGCAAATCCATCATATGCCCTATCCACCAAAAAGGAGACAAACTTCGGTGCGAAAACTCCAGAGGCATATCGCTACTTTGTACGCCCTATAAGATACTGACGAAAATATTAAAAAATAAAATGGATGTATACGCTGAAAATGTCTTTGGGGAGTACCAAGGAGGCTTTAGGTCTGGTCGATCAGCTTACGGATCAGCTCTTCACAGTCAAACAAGTGCTCGAAAAATTCTGGGAATTTAACATCGATAAGCAGGATTCCTGTCGACACAGGGGGTACGCTTCTGTATAAGTTGAACCAATTAGTGGCCTACGCGGATGACATTAACATCTTGTCACGTTCCTTCACATCCGCCAAAGAACTGTTGAAATTGGACCAGAGAGCCAAAGAAGTAGGCCTGAAGATCAATCAGACGAAAACAAAAATAATGACGCAAACAAGAAAGAAGACCTCCATTAGACGAAATATAATTCTGGACGAATATAATTTAGAGAATGTAGACGAATTTATATACTTAGGCTCGAAATTGACAACGAAAGGCAGTGAAACTGATGAAATTAAACGAAGAATACAGCTCGCTAATAATACTTTCTACTCCGTTCTGGCCCTACTGAAGACCAGCTGCATACACAGGAAGATGAAACTCCAAGTCTACAAATCAATAATCAGACTTGTGTTGTGCTACGGATATCAAACTTGGACCTTTACCCAAGCATCCGCAAATATGTTGAACGCCTTCGAAAGACGGGTCCTCAGGCGTATAATTGGAGCTAAACAAGAGTGCGGCCAATGGCGGATAAGGTACAACCACGAGTTGTACGAGATTTTTGATGAGCCAGAGGTTGCTACAATAATCAAACTGCGGGCTGGTCACATGCAACGAATGGACGAGCATCGAGTACCTAAGAAGGTATTCGACGGTGGGAAAACCCAGACCAGTGGGAAAACCCAGAAAACGCTGGTCATTCTCTGTCAACGAAGACTGCGCAAAGTTGCTCGGTTTTTGAAATTGGAGGAAGTGGTCATTGGACCGAGACAACTGGAGGTGTTACCTGCGAGAAGCCAAGGCCCGAGAGGGGCTGTAGTGCTACTAATGTGTAGTGCTAATGAGATACATTAGATGTTTTGTATGAAGTTATTTCGAAACGATATTTGGTGGTGTTGGTGGAGGGTGTTTTTTTTTAGAGGCATAGAACTTTTAAATGAAATAAAATACGGATAATTTGTTTTGATTGCCATAAAATTGGTTTTATTGGAAAGATAATTCTCTGCCATTTTTATTTGAATATGATTTCGGGCATGTGAGCGCCACGACTGGCGCGGAGGAAGTCAAAACGAGAGGTCCAATTTTCGACTACTCTCACCAAAAATTGGGGCTGTATCCCGCAATAACGCGGCGAATGTTGTCTTCCAAAAGGTCAAGCGTCTCGGGCTTGTCGGTCAGTTCACAGGTCCAAAACGAGAAATTATGAGCTCATCAAATGCTTCATTCAATAAGTCGATAATTCCGCGAGCTGTATGGCATGTCGCGTCATCCTGTTGAAACCAGAGGTTCCCTGCATTACGGCGAGTCAATAACGGAACGAGAAAGTCATTGATCATGGCTCTATAGCGGTCACCATTGACTGTAATGTTATCCCAGCAGCATTTTAGCTAAAGACAGATAAAGCACACCACACAGTGACTTTCTCCGGATGTAACGGTGTGCGGACAACCACCTGTCGTTGTTCATCACTCCATATGCGGCAGTTTTGTTTATTGACGTAGCCATTCAACCAGAAATGAGTCTAATCGCTAAACAAAATTTTCTTGTTCTTGGGCCCATACACCAAATTTACGCCGTGCCCGGTGGTCGTTTGACTTCAATTTCTGCACAAGCTGGAGTTTGTACGCCCGCAAACCAAGATCCTTCCGTAAAATCTTCCATAATGTGGATGGGCACAGGTTTAATTGTTGAGCACGATGTTGAATGGACTCACTTGGGTCTTCATCGATACTACGCTCTACAGCCGCTATGGTTTCTTTATTACGCGCTGTATGACGTCTGGATGGATGCGCATTATCAGTGAGAGTAAAGGTGGTGTGGAAACGATCCATGGTTAATCGAATTAATTGTTCTGTTGGACGATTATGTCGGCCATAAAATTGACGGAGTGTGCGACGAGTTTCTCGAACAGAACTGTTTTTTTTCGAAATGAATCTGGACAATTTGGAGAGGTTGCTCAGGCGTCAACCTATTCCTGATGAATGGCAAACCAAACTATCCATAAAACGTATGATAGCTGTCACACCATACGTAGCATTGAAAAGTGTTGCCAACTTAAAGCTCTATACCTCTAAAAAACACCCTGGATCTGGCATTGAAAGGGTGAAATATGACATATGTTAGTCCACTAGCAACAATGTAATATTAATATAATATATGAACGTTTGATAAAGTGGGAATTCTCAGAGGCTTTTTTTATCTTCTCGCCATTTTCGCAAAGCAGCAACGATTATGGATTGCTATTATTCCAGCTTGGGCTTCAGCTTGAATGCAAATAATTACTTGCATGCTGTACCTAAATTGCCCATTTATTAACAACAGTGTTGCCTCAATATCACAGAATATAGAGGCATATCTTATTCTAACCCAAGACATAACGATAGCTACGAACTTATGAAATCAACTTGTAACTTTAATCTCACCTTATTAGCTGCATCATGCAACAGGTATCCTTTTGAATCAAATATATTCAATGGCAAGGAATTGGCCATAGAGGACTTATTTTGACTCGGTAAACTTTTTGTAGCTCTTATCCGAGAGCTGCCTGGAAGAAGTTTGGAATGATGGGGCTGTAAACAAAACTAAAACTAGTTAAAGTTCTTTATTTTGCATCCCGACGGAAACTTACAAGTCTTGATAGATAGGCAACTTTAGTTATGCGCAAATAACGTGACTTTGGTGAGCTACGTGGCATATTTCCATCTCGTGAGTCATTTTCATTAGATGTCTATATAAATCGAAAACATTAAATATCAAGAAATTATTAAATTTAAACTAGACATAGCTGCTATATATATACAGACGATGCCACAATTATTTGTGCACACCTTTTTCCTGCCCAAAGCTGAAAGGGAATCACCGTAAACTTTTGAACCGCCGATAATAGTATATAATTTCTTTTGCAGTTACATATAGCAACCTAAAACAATATAAAACAACAAAAACTGAGAAATAAACCAAAATCAATGATAAAAGAGATGACAAAATTATTTGTCCTCATCAGTGTTATGCCACAATTATGTGTACATGTGCAAAATATCACTCAGAAAGAATAATGGATGATTATTTTCGCTATTTTGTGGATCCTGCCAAAAACCCATGTGTTCGCTAACTTCAGTTTAATTTTCATAACATTAAGTTATGTTGAAACCGTTTGATAATACCTCGAGTATGTGCAGTTAGCGTTGAGTGAAGGTGAGCTATTGTTACACTAACAGCTGTGGCATCGTCTGTATGTAGGTCGATCATCATCAACTTAATTAAAAACGAAGTGGTTTAGATATCATTAAACATGCCAGATTCACAGTTCTAAAACGCTAAAGCTGTGCCTAATTTTAGTGCAATATTTTGTGAAACATGATCTCAATACTGTTTGTACAAAAATATTACCCCCGCACGCATGTATCCATAGGAATCAAATTTATTCAACGGTGCACTGTGAGACATCGGGAAGTCAGACATTTCAATTTCTATACTTCTTTTCAGAGTACCGTTTGCGTTAAATGCCTGCCAATAGTTCAAATGCAAATCAAATTAAAGTATTGTACTTAACAAATCAATAAATAGTTATTTACATGATGTGTGATATATCCATTCGTTTTCAAACAATTCTCTAGCTCAACTGAATCGATTTCATTACTTGGTTTTTGCGTCATCTGCAGCTGGAATAGTCAAATAGAATAAGCTCATAGTTCAACATGATTTTCTCAATTATATATTTTACCTTTTCCATGTCTCGAAGCGATAAATATCCATTGGAATCAAGATGCTTCAAGTTTTGTGTATGTATATCAAGTGGTTTCCTTTCATTATCTTTAAATGTAGTTTCGCTGCGTTTTAATGGCACACCCTTTGAATCGAACGCCTTAAAAATCAAGATAAGGTAAGGAAGCTTCTTTCAAATAGTGTTAAGTCACAAGATTACATTGTGTGGAACGTAGACCACGGGGACTTTCCTATTATTTTGCATTGGTACATAGGATGGCTCACTATTTTCTTCATCAATACGTACTTCTTCGAGCTAAAATTTAAAAGATGGTAAACTATGAAAATACTGTTACTACACTGTCATCCTTAATACGATAATGATCTTGAAGAAAGAAAATCCATCGTGCTAACGGTGATATTTTAGTATGGTCATGCAAGCGATACTCAAAGTATCGATATCAAAGTAGTCCTGCGAACCTGCACCATAGCAGAGCGGTGACGACCAACCTGGTTCGGCACCATAGTCAGGGCCCGAGGGCACGCTGACATCGCGCTGATATAGGTGCCGCTTCCATATAAGTCTCAGTGTGTATCGGCCAACAGGTAGGGACAAAGCAAAGAGTTGTATCGTCGCAAAAAATGAGCTTAATGTAATCTTGATTCTACCGCTTTGTGACGGAGATACTACCACTATGAGTTGAGAGAGGAGAATTGCAGACAGTGGCCTGAAGCGCTGTCATTGCATAAGAACTAATAAATAGCATGGAAAGAACGGTATTGTGCGATATTTGTCTGCTGGAAGAGATTGGCAGAGAGTGAAGGATTTACCATCAGCTGGCACCTAAGAAGAACCAAAACAAAAATAAGTTCATACTCTCAAACGACAGGTGAGAATGTATGTATCCTTGTTAGCTGGTATGTATGTGTTAGCTGTACGGATCCGTGTAGCGTGCGTATAACCTCATCAAGAAACAGTAAGCGCAGTGGCAACAACCGAAATTCTCTATATTGGGTTGTATAAAAGTGTCGGAGATATTCCTTTTACTCGCCAAATGGTATCGAAAGTAGTATTCCGCGTTAACTATCTTATCGCTTACCATTTTAATACTCAGAAAATGTTTTAAGAAAATCAATATTGCATAAATCGCCATTCGTTAAAATAGTCTCTTTGGCAAAGCACATGTACAGTGTCTAGTGGGAATGAGAAACGTATCTGATCGTATAAAAGGGACGTGTCTTATCTTGGCGGGGTACTTTGTGTCTTTTTTCAACTTGGACTTGGATACTGCTATCTACTTCTCGCAATAAGTGGGGAAATATTGCAAATTGTATCGCAATTCACCTACTTTCCGAGCTATATATATAGTTCTTAAGCTATGGCGCTGCCTACTATCTACCATACGACATGGATCCCATCTCACCTGCATTAAGAAGAGTAGCGGAAAGCTGTTTCTGTCATCAGCTGTGACGCAAATGCTCATTAAGAGAATTGGGGAGATCACTAACAGAAACGACCGAAGCAGGTATCTAATTGAATTTTTAATTTCAATCAACCTTAATATTCCTAATGTAGGTAATAAACTTACATTTATTATTAGGAACAGTTCTGAGGTAATTGATATTATCCTGGCAACTCCAGGTATAATAGGAAGTGTCCACAGTTGGCAGGTATCTGGTTATACTGGAATATCGGTAGTTCTGAAATCTTATCCAAAAGAGTTTGGATTCCTTAAACAGCATAATGGGAGGTTTACTCTAAAAAAACAGAGACACGCCTAAGATGAGTTTGACGACAGGCTAAACCTGACTCATGGGGAGATAAATAAAATAAACTAAATCTCAACGTCGATAAGTGTCGAGTGATAAGTTTCTCCAAGAAAAATAATGTAATAGCCAATTCATACTATCTTAATAGCAACGAACTTATTAGGGTAGAACATATCTTAGACCTAGGTGTGACCCTAGATACCAAATTGCGCTTTAACTTGCAGATCGACAAAGTCTTGTCGAAAGCGAGCGAACAATTAGGTTTCATTAAGAGACGCGCTAAAGAGTTCAAAAAGATTTTTGTTACTAAGTCTCTATATACATCACTAGTACGGCCTCTACTCGAATACGCCTGCATAGTCTGGTGCCCAGCTTTTCAAATACACAGCGACAGGCTCGAACCGGTTCAGAAACAATTTTTGCTTTTCGCCTTGAGGCACCTCTTTAATCCAAACGACTTTAATGATCTTCCCCTTACGAATACAGACTTGGTCTTTTAAACCTAATGACTCTTTCATCAAGAAGAACCATAATTAACGCATGCCTAGCCTTTGATATCATTAACGGAATAGTTAGTATAGCAGCTCTCTCTAACCGAATTACTTTCAACAATCAAATAAGACGGACTAGGTATACAACCCTCCTTAAGGAATACCAGCACCTTATGCCCGATTTATACATTGGAACGAGCGTCTCGGGTACAAGAGTAAACAAGACTCAACAAGACATTGGACGAGACTCAACAAGACATAGGGTGTATTGTTTACTTAGGATATTGCACCGTACAACACGGACCATACACCATGCACCTTTCATAGGGTGAATTGTTTACTTAGGATATTGCACTTTGCATCTTTCGACAGTTGTGAGCTGTTTTGTTCAGTTCAGTGAACGATGACTGAGGTACGGGCTGTGGCTATTGCAACTGCCTGGTGTGCGTTGAGTTATTTCAATCTGGGACACGCAAACACATGTTTGAAGTCCCGGCGAAAAATTCGAAAATTTAAATGAGTAAATGCTACCCTCTCGAATCCCTTTGACTTGATGCATAAAACCGACTTCGCTTCCAGCGGCTTCGAACTCGGACGAGACGGTCATAAACACTCAGGCACAGCAGTAAAAGGATCATTATCCCTTCGTAAAACAAACAAGAGCCGACGAGCAAACCATTTACACACGCGTGCTTGCCATGAAAAACACAGCCGAGACTAGACAAGGAGACCGTTTACACACTCACCTTGTCTTCATTTGGCATTACTCGGCGAGCATGTAATTCCGGCTTTACAGTTTAAGTTACTGTAAGTCATCACTACTCTTCAGGTATCACCATATCTATTTTCAAAAATAACTTGACAAAGGCCCTATTAACTTCTTAGCCTACTTATTTCCCATCCTTATTCGCCTAAATGCAAATAAACATTAACTTGAAATACTTACATATTGCATTTTGTAATACTTGCATATTCTATTGTATTATATATTGTATCATGCATTGTTTGGCAAATAAATAAATAAAGAATCCTGTGAGAACATTGAGGGAAGTACAGAAGCAGTAAGATCCCGGTGTGCCTACGTTTCTCCGTAAGGAAAACATGGATTGGGTAGAGGACACGAACTAGTGCCTGGAAATGCTACTGAAAATACACTTCCCGGAATCGGCTGAAACGGCATTGCGAGGAGTCCAATTGCGGACATTCCACCAGTCGTCCAAACGGCTGATTGTGGAAGTAACAGATGAGGCCAAAATTAATTGGGTTATAGGCAGAATCCGACCTTAGAAAGGCCCAGATATAGATGAGATATGGCCTATCATGCTCCAAAAAGCAGGCAAGATCATCATGTCCATACTGCAGTGTATTTTTACTGCTTGCTATGGATAAAAACTAGAGTGGTCTTTCTTTCGAAATCTGACAGGTCGAATCACTATAATTTGATGGATTTTAGACCAATTAGCTTAACATCTTTTCTATTGAAAAGACTAGAGAAGCTGATAGATTTGCACATAAAGAGTTCGATAGATGTCGTGAGACTCTGTGTTAATCAGCACGCGTATCTGGCGCTCAGATCAGTAGAAATGGTATTACATAAAGTAGCCAGTGCAAGCGAAAAAAAATCACGATAGCAGTCTTCTTAGACATCGAGGAGGCTTTCAACAATATAACTGTTGCCAGTATCATTTATGACACATATGATGCTATGACGTATGACTGACGACTTGGAGATGGGACTTGTTCAAAAACAGGCAAAATAACCCAGCTTTTTGGGAGCCAAAGCGGAGAGTCGAAACAGGAACGCTACAAGCGGAAATCATGTTGCCCCTTTTCTGGATGCTGACAGTCAACGCGTTGCTGAAGATTGTTAGGGCCAGTAGCTTTGAGGTGGTAGCGTATGCTGACGGCATTATGGTATTTGTGAGTGGTACGATCCTGTAAACTTGTCGTACCTTATGCCATTGGCGCTCGAACAGATCCAAACTTGGGTCAGAAAAGCTGGTCTAAGGGCACAACCGACAAAAACTTAACTTGTACTTTTCACAAGAAAAGACAAAAAACCGGCTTGTGTCCCACTTACCCTCAAAAGAAACAACAGTGAATTTTGTTGATAGTGTTAAATATTTAGGCCTTTTACTAGACAGTAGGTTAAACTCGGGGGCTAATGTGAAGTACTGAATTGGTAATGCTCGCGCAGCACTTTTCGATAGCCGATCTGCCAGTATCAATACCGGGAGTCTTAAATCTGGAGCGGCGTACTATAAACACTTACTAAACGCGATCGTGTGGTGGCAAGCAGTAGAGAGCAAGACAAGGAATTGAAAATTTTTGGATACACTTACATTCAAATCAGCGCATAGAGGTAAATCGTTTTTGTGCGATATGGATATGAAAACCGCATATATTTCGCTTAAAACTAGGCAATGGTGGATATTTTACCAGCAAAGCATCAATAGCTATTATTTGAATACATATTTTATCATCAATCAGGTTTATGATGACATTTAAACAGCTTCGTGCGCACTTATTTCACTAATATTTTGAGGAAGAAATTATTTGTTATCTCGTATGTTGCCGTTTTTGAAAACAGCGAAGCGATGGCGTTTTGCATCATTCGGTAATATAGATTTTACTATGCAACCACTGGTTCTTTTTTCAACGGACTAAGTGGTAGAATTTCGGCGTTGGTGAAAGCAACGCTAGCTTGCCATCATATATATATATATAATATAATTTCCCTGGAAAGTTTATACATAGTTATTTGGTGCAGTATTATACAGCACCATATTGATGTCACTCAATACTTTATCATCATTCACAACCAGAAAATTTAACAAAGCGCGTTTTTTTCTTTAGAATTGTAATTGTAGTAAATTTTATCGGATTTATATTCAAAATTAATCAAGTATTTTTTGGTTTTCACCAAGCGTTATATTTCTATTTTTCAATGCTATTATCTGCAGAGTACGGCAGTGACGGCTCGTCAGGGGCGGCAAGGTCGGCCCGGCCGTACCAAGAAAATTATCATTAGCAGGAAATTATTATGAAAAATAGGGAGGATGAATAATTGATTTTAGGCCCTTAACTACTACACATAGCTTCCTCTTAACTATATTTACCTCATTCAATCTTTAGTTTGCCATAAGCCACGTATACAGTACTGGACTACAACAGAAATAAGATCGAAGCTGTAGTATGTCAACGGATAAATACCCCGTTTGCGTTGGACTGTTCTGATCTCAATCACATTTAAATCGTAGTTTATATACGTGGCTATGGAGAGCAAATTAGCAATCAAATGTATCGCTCACACGACGGCCAATCAACAGTCCTAATCTAAATCATTTCATTCAAGCATATGTACATAGCATCATCCACCAAGCGAAACGGCGGCCGCATCGTACCCAGCTAACATGTCTATTTTGTACAATGCCCTATTTTGTACAATTCCTTCTGTCTCTTCAACCATCCCTTTGATCATAGTTCGTACTTCGCATGGTTTTTCTACTGCTGTTAATGTTTTCCTTTTTGCCAATCATACCAATACCTACTTGTCCAATCCTTTGCCTTCCTAACGAGAGTGCTCTAAACCTCCTCGTGGTTCTTGCTGGATGATTTAACTTTTTTTTTAAGATAAGATACTTATTGCTCTTACAGAAATTTCTTAGCACCAAGCACCAAAAAATTAAGTTGACAAATTAGAACTTTCTCTTCGGCCGACCGAAATATCTATGTCACGAGCCGTCACTGGAGTACGGTCAATAAAGTGCGCAGACTTTTTAAAATTATGTGTTCAAATTGATAAATTTACCTGTTTCACAACAGATATAACGGAGCCAAATGTACTTCGGTTGCACCCGTATTCTGCATCGAGTTTGTTGTCTTTCTCGTCATTGAACAGGTGGCTTGTTTCTTCATATTTCGCAGCTGTCAGCATTTCAGCCGCACTGCTCGTTAAGATTGAACCCTTAGCGGGTGAATCAGTTTCCGTGCCTACATCATACAGCAGCAATCCCGGTGGCAAAATTATAAATATATTCTTAGCCAGGACGATGCGCCGACGTGCATACCAAATCGATAATAACAAGGCGACTACGAAGATCACCAAGCAAGTTACACTAGTAGCAACTTGAACTAGCGACGAGCTAGCAATTTTGCAAGTGTACCATACCGGTGCAGACCAATTTCCATACATAATTCTGGCGGACGTGTCTTCTCGTGCTATAATTGCAGCGAATATATCAGTGAGCTTGAAATGAGCAATTGTTTGAAACATATCGAATGGCTCAGCCGAACACTCCTTCATAAAGATTTCCATGTCGACGCTTAGAGTCCGTATATACACTTCGTACTTTTCAGTTTCTTGCGAACAATTGAATGTCTCTTCGAGATATGTTTCACCAAAGTTAACGACTCGATTCCAAGATTGATTATTCGAACTGTTTTCAATTTTGATTTCATACCCTTTGACGGGGCTGAAAGTTTTGTTATCTGACTGCCAAATGATTTTATAGGAGTTAGAAAAGATCGATTCGAATCGAACTATTGATGCTGTCCCGGGGTCTGCAATAGCACCAAATAGATTAATTTTTCTAGCTCCAGAAAAGACGAATTTGTTTAGTGGAGAAGTGAATAAGTCAATCTACACAATAAATCTTACCGGATGCACCCGTCCGTGTACGTATAACGTTGCTGTGCGCTGAATCGGATTTCGTCCCCGCCACAACCGATATATTGTAAGCTTGATTATATTTCAAGTTGGCCAGTGTATATGATACACTTGCATTCAAGTAATCTGGTCCGGATATTTCGACCCACTCATTATTAAACCTAAAATGTATAAGAGATGGTTTTGTTAGGGAGTCGAATGCTTGCTCTGATCCAGCTTACCAAACTTTGTAGTAGCGTAACTGTCCGTTCAATTCTTCTGGTCTCTCCCATTTGAGGTACACGATATTTCTGGTAACATTGCAAAGCACCAAGTTTCTGGGAGCGGTTGGAACTGTATAGGTCAAAAGGAAAAATCATTCGATCAAAAATCAATCATTCTTTCACATTGCTACGAACCTCCTTCTGATGTTTTAGCCATAACACTTTTGCTAAAATGGCCACTTCTCGCTTCCGAAGATATGGCAATCCGTATGTCGTATTCAGTGTAAGGCGATAGGCCAGTGAGATCAGCTGTTTCTGCGTCTGCGTTTATTGTTTTATTATGGCAATCGTCTACATCAAGTAACTTCCTGCAATACATAATTGTGTATTCCGTAACAAGAGATTTTTGGATACAGTTTAGTATCCATTCCAAAGTGATTGTGCTAGAATTTTTGACACTTGGAGGAATCAATGACACTACTCCAACATCTGCAAAACAGTTCAATAAAATGTACAGATCGAGCAATCACCAAGATGGTGCAACCACGACATCTTACCACTTTCAAACGAGGCTACGCAATCGATCCACACCATTCCTGAGCTACCGTCATTGTAATTTGCTGATACAGCAAACTGAGGACTTTTTTCGCTCGTGAAATTCATGCATTTGGTATCGATGGGCACACCTGCGAACCTAAAATTCTGATAAGAATCAGACCAGTTAAATATAAAAATGCATAACTAAAAGGTATCCCAAGCTTGGGACGGGAGGTTTACCTCGCTGCACTTGTTGGCTGCATCGTTTGGACTAGCCGATACGCAATTGAATACTGTGTAGTTTTGAAGAGTGAGATCAGTTTGCGGTGGGTCCCAGCAGATTATGTAGTTTCCGTTTTTATATATACTGCGCACTTTCCTAGGTCTTGGATATGCTTATTTAATAAAAATAAAACATTACAACATATTCGCCCAATACACGAGCCGCTGGTGCTGCTCGCTCTAAACTCACCAAGTTCTGGAACTTTTAAAACTACGGCAGGTGATGTTCCGTTGTCGTTTACTGATCGTATGCTGAACTCATAATTACCTCTAGGTAGCTTGTAGATCGTCGTAAAATTATTCCAGAAGAAAGAAGAGTTGTTTCTTGCTTCCCTGTAGAACGATTGCTGTCGTTATTGGACTTAATTACCGTACTGTTAGAATGCATGTATCCTCACCTTACTTCTTTACCATTCCTTCTCGCTTCGAAGATTTCATATCTGAAATTGTTTCCGTTATGCTCAGATTCCTGTACAGTTCCCCAAAAAATGTGTATCTGATGTTCTGAGTCAATATAAAAACTGCCAACATCTATTTTGGGCGGACGATCCGGTGCCTTTGCAAGTGTTTTGAAAAGAACTTCTGCAACTGGACTCCACATATCACTTCCCACGATCTTATTGTCTCGACTTTGAGCTCTCACTTCAAGTTTATAGCTAATTGAAGGAAGAGTGATTTGTTTGTTATGTTTCGCCAAGTATTTATTCGAATGTAAACTCACCTTCTAAACGCCTTTAAATGTTTGATAGGGAATAAATTATGTAAATCGTTCGGGTCTAGCTCTGACGTATTAAGGCTGATTGGATCTGCTGATTTTTTCCACAGTTTGATTTCGTATGTAAGACCTTGAGGGAATCCGTTTGTTTTATTTTATTCATGAACAAAGCAAGACATGCTTGTTCATTTAAAATTATAAACAAATTAATACATTTACAAACGTGTTACGTCACATAGTGAAAAGGACTTTCATAAAAAAGAATTTGAAAGATAATTTCGAAGTTGTTGGGAAATACTATTCGCACATTTCGTTGAGTAGCCTGTAACATATGTATATTCACAGGCTCATTGACTGTTTATGTGGTTAGTCAATAGAGTATATATTCTTTGAGATCTGTTCTTCCTGATTGAGTAAGACACCACTTTCTTATTGTTACAGAGATGGGGGCTGAGACAGTCCTGTTCCTTCGCTTTTCTAAGACTGGGAGGAGTTAACCCTTCCCTTATTTAAGAACCATAGGTTGCTATCAACCGGGTTTACGGACTACGCACCAATGAATACATGCTTACATAAACCACGAGTATGTATTTTTGTTAATAATACCATTACTCTCCTTGACCTTTGGAATTTCTTTCACAAGGACAACATGGTTATTGCAGCGAAAATCAATCAAAGGTCATTCTGGGCTTCCACAATGGCAGCTATTCAGTGAACTGACTCTAATGCTCATAAAGAAATGTCGAGTTGCTCAAGATGAGGAACTTTTTGACTTCGCCTTGGTGCACACTCTATTCATCGCCAATGCTGGGAGCAAACCGACTTTCCTCACCTAAAATCGTAGGGAGGTTCTTGGCTTTACCCTAGTCAGTGGACGGCGCCCACACCTCCTCCGTGATCAGAGGATTTTACAGCAGTGCTATTTTTCTCATCATAGGCACATATCCTTCAGCGTAGGTGGCCCTAGCTCAATTTAGCAGTTAGTCTTTATAAACAGAAATAGGATGAACTGGTAGTTATTCCAATCTTTGGCTCGATCTTCACTGGAAATTGCTCCGAGGATTATCGACTGCTAATATGAATTGGATCAAATGGTTAATACTCTTATTAGTGGTCTCAACTGTGCATCTAGAGCAGTGTGCAACCAATTCACAGCTAGGAGAAATCCCAAGCCCTCATGGCCAAATTTGGAAATCACTAGCTTGCAGAAAGAATGCAAGAAGGAGTCAATAGTTCTAAAAGGTCTAATGAATGGACGCTGTATAAAAAAACTGAAATTTTTTAAGTACGCGCGCCGTGTGCAAGGCAAAGAGGTCCTCATTTAGATCTTTCTGTTGAAACGTGGAGTCCCAGTGAAGTAAGACCCCTTCGCAAGATTTTAACTTCAACATCGAAGACTATGCAGTACGCCATGAAAACTGGTGGCATCTACACCAGTTTGAGCGCATACACTATAAAACGATCTAATCGACTCCCAATTTTCGGTCAATTATTGTCCTCCTCTAGAAACGGCGCACCAAATAGAGCAGGTCATCAACTTAATGCTATCTTTCAATTGAGGTGACTCATTAACTCATTCGAGTCTTTTAAATCTCTTGACCCTGATGGCGTTCATCCGACTGATATCCAGCAATCCAAAGAAGTAATGCTACTATGGTTGAGAGAGCCGCCAGAGCTTTGTTTATCTCTAATACCTTGCTCTTGGGAAATATACGCTTGCCACTTTCGTAGACATTGAGAGGCCTTTAATTATTGAAACAGTTTCTGTACTGGATGTTGATATGCGGCTTGAAGCTTTCATTGTGCAGCTTCTTAAGAATAGCGTTAATATTTTCCTTAGCAAATGCTCATGTACGACAAGGGGTGAGTACGGGTAAATCTCAAGATGAAGCCTTCTCTCCTCTGTAGTGGAACATAGCGTCAGAGTAGCTTGAATTTGAATCCAAGCAAAACGAAGTGTATGCAAGAAAGTGCAAAGTTCATCGTTTTGACATACCGAAACTAAGCAGGGTCTATACTGACCTGAGCCAGAGAATCAAAAATTTGGGGCTGATCCTCCACGCAAAGCTGTTATGGAGTGACATTATAGCAGAAAAAATGCAAAAAGCTTTCGGTGTACTAGCTCGTACTTTGCATAGTAGCGAATTAGATTTTCCAGCCTTGTACTGTCGCTTGGCTTTATACTGCAGCCAATTGTGTAAGGTAATGTTCTGCTAGTAGGCTGCTCCTAATAGTGCCTACCAACACTTCCTTGAACAAGTGGAAAAGTTAGTTTCATTCCTCGTGACAGGAGCACTGCGCACCACCTCTACTAAGTCACTTTCCGTGTTGTTTCGTTAGTTTTCAAGCAATTTAATAATCTTGCTTCTTTGAGACTGCATTATAGTTCAGCATGGAATAGAACATACTTCGGCCGTGCCAGAATCTTATCTGAGGAAGTCTCCGCTCCAACGAGCGTTGACTACATCGCTCCGGACGTTCTACTGGATTTAGAATTTCAAACTTGCATTCCTGCCAGGAATGGCATAATGGTTTCATTCTCGAGAGTGGTCTTATCCATGAGAATACCGATGGCTCAAAGCTAAACAATAAAGTCGGAATTGGTATATACTTAGATGAGCTGAATCTAAAGTTGTTTCTTCTTCTACCAGGATCGTTATAGTGTCTTTCAGGTAGGAAAGGTGGCTATTTTTCAGACAATCGACTGGTTTCAGTTTAATGCAATGTTCGGAGTTAATATTGGTATTTCATAGATAGCCACGTGGCTATTAAGTCCCTTGCTGGTCGTTGTACAGTGACCATAATTGTCACCAAATAACTAAGAAGTCGAGATATTTGGCAGTCTGATGAACTGACGGGGCTCCGTACCTTGCTACCGGAGGTCTCCATCAAATCAGTCATCAGGACGCTGGTAAATCCTGGCCCGATATATAATCCTGTGTGACAGCAGGACCGTCTGGAGCTCCATAAACGCGAGTTGCATCAGAGAGCTCAATTAGGTTTAATCCGTAGTGCTCTGACTAACCGCACTGGTTGACCTAAAGCGAAAAGTGCAGATTATCAAATAAAGCAGCTGGTGTCCTGATTTCATTAAATAGGTATGGGATAACAAATTGTTATGGCATCACTACGGGCCTCCTTCGTGCCTATGTGTGACTGTGGGCAAACCTCTATTAATCGACAGCGCTTCAACCGACCTACCTAATACCCACGTTGGGCGCCGATTTGTTAAACTTTCTAAACAACTCTATCCTCGACCGAGATCTAAGTTGCAAACAGAAGATGTCCGTAATAATGAAATTTTACCTTTGCATATGCTATACCGTGAAGATCGTGATCGTTTACTCAGAGGCAAATTGGATAGTGAAGGCGTCTTGGTTGGTGCAAACTTCATTTTCTCTGCTGTATTCCTCAGCTTCCTTAACACTTTTATCATATGTGACTGCTGGTCCTCATTACGCTCCACAATTGAAATTTCGTTCGTTCAATATTCTCCGCGCAAGAATTCTTTTAAACTTCCTTAAGGCAAACTTCCCGGATATGAATTCTGTGAAAAATTCAGTCAGCTAGTTTTCCTTCTTCCGGGATCGGGACGCTGTTAATGTTGCCCATCAATTCCACGGATTCTTCTCAAATATCATCTCATGGCTCACTCCCAATTATCGTCTGAATAAGTAAATAAGCCTAGAAACAGGACAATTGCGTAATGGAAGAGATTTTGATCTGGAGCGGAAAGCGCTTCGCACTAATCCATTGTAAGTTCATTCTTTGATGCTCCGCCTCAAAATTAGCGTTGGTTTTGGCTATGATGATATTCTCAATGTCTGGATGAAGTCTCTTTCCTCTTGTTTGTGTTTTCCATTATCCATTATTTTTAATTATAGTTTTGGCACTGAAGTTTCTCGGGTGAAATTAAAATTTGCAAATTGTTCTCCTAGAGATAGTGTTTGTATTTCTAATCATCGCCCCATGCATTAGAAAACTTCTAGAATGGGTTGTACATAACCAATTTTATGATACATTCAATGCTTTCTGGCTCTATATTTTTCCTTTGCTATGGAAAAGGTCTTCTCTTCTGCCGTTTGTTACTACTGTCGCATCTGCTTTGGATCAATAAAAGCAAGATGTTCTGTACATTGATTGAAAAAAAAATTGATTCTCTTGACCATGAGCCTACGTTTTTGAAACTGGAAGGTTATGGATTCTCTGACTCCTCATTTCTCTAACTCCTTTTTTCCTCCTACGTACATGATCGCATCTGCGTAGTTGCTCTTCATCTCTCTTCCATCTAATCTTTGGGGTCCCTTAACGTTCCATTCTTCGCCTCGTTTTGTTTCTCTTTTCGATTTATTATCCATTATTCATTCATCTTGCCTTTGCTGATAACTTTAAAATGTTCAGATTATGACTTTTTCAAGTACGGTCTTGAGAACGATGAATTGCCGTTTTCGGTACGGCCGTCGTACTAATTATGATCATTTGTCTAAATCTAAAATCTCGCTTAGCTACATACAGTGGCTCACAAAAGTCAACATACAGCATGTAAAAACACGAATATGGTACAGTGGAAAAAGAGAGAATACAATGAAAACGTAAAAGTAGCTTTATTGACATTAAAAATAAGTTTCATAGCATAAAAATAAAGAAAATTCGAACACAGAAATAAATAAGCCATGAAAATTAAAAAAAATCATCCATCGAAAGTCAGTATACACTACGAGCCATGTTTCGAAAAGAACGAGAATGACAAAAAACGTGAGCTCAATACTTCGTAGTCCCTCCACCAGCCTTAATAACAGCTTCTAAACGCCTTCGCATCGAACGAACGAGATTTCCGGTAATTTCGGGTGAAATATTCATCCAGGCACACAGTAGAGCAGATTTCAGGGTCTCTTTGCTAGTAATAGTTGCTCTTACGGCTGGCTCACGAATTCTGCGATCCCATTGCTCCTATAAATGCTCTATAGGGTTTAAATCGGAAGACTGAAGCGGGCTGTGACGCTGATGAGGGACATTATACAGCAACTATTCCTTGACACTTCTAGCTGTATGCTTTGGATCATTGTCTTCCTGAAAGATCCAACCTGGCTGTAGGCCCAATTTCTGCACAGAAGGTATCAATCGCCTCGCAATATGTTCAAATACATGTATTGATCCATAGTGCCATCAATAAAATGTAATTGCCCCACACCAGCGGCCGACATACAACCCCATACGAGGACTGACCCTCCACCGTGTTTGACTGTAGGACGCAAATTCTTTTTTGCCAATGCTTCGTTCCGCTTCTTCCACACGTATCCGCGCCCAACAGAGTCATAAATATTATTCTTGTTCTCGTCACTAAACAGAGCTTGATTCCGTAACAAGTCTCTCTCATCTCTCTTACTTAAGGATTTCGGTATACCTGTTCGTTGTTTATTTTGTATTCTCCCTTCCGGTTCCGCTTTCCGTATAATCGTTTGCACCGTTGCCCGACTTCTTCCAACTATTTTAGCAATTTCACCATACGACTTCCCTTCCATTCGTTCACTAAGGATGATTTTTCGCACTTCCAAACTCGTTTCCTTCCGTGTACTCATTTTTTTAAGTATTAAGGGCACCCAAATCACTTTAGTTTGATCGACTTGCAATGTACTAATGTTTATCTTTGTATAATAACACGGTGGCAATCTTTATCGCAGTATGACTCATCGCTTAGACTGATTCTTTTGAATTTTCTGTGGTGTATACTGACTTTTGTTTCCTCACTTTCAGCGGAATTTCTTGTTATTTACCATGTATATGTGTATGTACATATATGTATGTTCTCATTAATTCTGTGTAAAATAGATTACAATGTCTCTGATATTCCTTTTAAGTTCGTTTTTCACCCGTCTTTTTATTTTTTTCTACCTATATATTGCCAATTCCGCGTTTTTAAGCGGTGTATGCTAACTTTCGTGAGCAACTGTATGTCATACTACGCTATAGTATTTTATTATTTTATTTATTATTATTTTATTATTAATTGTATCTACCTCTGTATGATCTTACCTTTTTCCTTATACAGCTCGTTATGCATTGTTAAACTTAAAACAGCACTATTAGGTCGAATAGAGGTCATACTAATATTTGGTTTTCCGGGTATCACTGTAAGAATCGAAAATGATCTGTCCAGAAAGTACAATCTAGAAATTTCATAAAGTATTGGGAAACAATTTTAACACTTCTCCCCATCTCAAATCCCAATGAGGTCATAATCATAAATTAAGATAAAATTGTCGGGTTACCATTTTCCAGGTCATTAATCGAGAATGACTGTTTCGTTTCTCCGAAACAGTTCTTCGAAAAAATTGTGAAATTATAGTGACGTTTTGCTGAGTCGTAGCTAGGCTGAGATAGCTTGCATACATTCTTTTCAATTTGTTCGCAATCACTGGGCTAAAAATAAGTGACGCACAGTTTATTTGTTTTTTTTGTTAACGCTCTAAAAGTAAATGGATATTATACTTACTGAAATTATTGTTTCTGTCTGATATTGCTCAGTTTTTTCAAAGCTACATTGCAAGTACTGGAAATCATAGGTAATGCATTGGAAATTTTTGATTTTCTCTGGTGGTGTTTCTAAAAGGTAAACATAATTATCTTCTTGATGACTTTCTATACTTTGATGTATGATTAAATACCTGCACGTACGTTTTTTATGAATACGCCTCTGTTAATATTGTTCTTCTCATCACGATAGTAGCATTCGATTTGGGTATTGATTCTCGGTATATTTTCCCATACCAGTTCAATTGTTCTGTTATCAACTATCTGCATAAGTTCCAATGCAGATGAAATAAATATAAAAATACTTTTATTCTCTCAACCTTACCAAGTATTGTGTAGAAGGTATAATCCTTTTGATGCCATTGCTATCATTTTGTCTGAACACCAGGTTATGTGCCGTAACTGGCTCTTTGTGGCTACATTGCAGCCTATATGTACTACCTACTTTGATAATGTAACTGCACTTAATGGACTGCACTGTAATGGTACACAATTCTACTTTGTTCGCATATAAAACTGAAAAAAAAATTACCTCCACAAATCATAATGAAAAATATTATGGCTACCAAGATCCTTGACAATACCAGAGCTTCAGGCATCCCCAAAAAAGTCCATTGAATTAGTTCATCGAAATATCTGTAGGTTGAAAAATAATCTCTCAGATGTAAAATTTATGGAGTTATATTTGTTGCAATACTTGTCATCTTCTTATTTTTGTTTACTGACATAATTAGTTTTGCAACTCGCTTTAACCCTTGCAACTCACTTTAACCCATAAACCAAGGTAGCAGTATTTATACTTCAATATGTTATATCATTTGCGCCACCTTGTGCCAACATAATACACTAAAATTGCAGCCAACTTAATGTCATTGCTAAATCGGCCATTTCATCTGCAGCAACCTAATATATATAATATATATATATATATATATATATATATATATATATATATATATATATATATATATATATATATATATATATATATATATATATATATATATATATATATATATATGTATATGTATATATATATATATATATATATATATATATATATATATATATATATATATATATATATATATATATGTATATGTATATATATATATATATATATATATATATATATATATATATATATATATGTATATGTATATATATATATATATATATATATATATATATATATATATATATATATATATATATATATATATATATATATATATATATATATATATACAGTCTGTCAAGAATGAGTTTACACATAGGGAAAAAATTCAATTTTTCATCTTTCTAATTATAAAATACTACTTTTTGTTTATGTAAATAATTTTTTTTTTCTTAATTATCGTTATTTGCATTATTTCCAACCGATATATACAAAAAAAGTACAACTTCAATGCAAAAAAAGAACGAAAAGAACAATGAAAACAATTATTACAATTCTTGAAGTGTCAAGAAACTCTTTACACAAAAGTTTATTTTTTGCATTACTGCAACGATACGGTAAATTTAACATAATTTTTGGTCTGTATTGTAAAGCTCTATAAATTTGATCATTAGTGTGTGATTAATTTTTGGCTAATACGCATAAATAAGTGAGATATTGTGTTTTAAAATGCTAGGCAAAAGATTATCCTTTGAGTTAGTTCAGATGATATACTATAATCACCAATTAGGTAAAAGTGCACAGGAACTGTCGGAAATGTTTTGTGTAGCACGAATGGCAGTCTATAACGTTATAAATCGTGCTGAAAATGAGAATAGATTGGAGCCAAAGTGTGGAGGTGGCTCAAAACCAAAAATATCTAAACGTATAGAGCGCCTTATGATAAGGAAGCTTGATAACAACCCCTGGATTTCGACCAGAACACTTGCTAGGGAACTCAAGAAAGAGTGTGATGCTGCTGTTTCCCATGAAACAGTACGACAGGCCATCCTACGAAATAAGTTCTCATCAAGAGCTGCACAAAAGAAATCACTGTTTTCTGCACTAAACATCGAAAAGCGTTTTTCTTTCGCTATGATGCACCTTTTTCAACCCGTTGACTTCTGGGACGACGTCATATTCTGCGATGAGACGAAAATGATGTTGTACTATAATGATGGACCGGCTAGAGTGTGGCGCAAGCCTTTAACATCGTTGGAAAATCGAAATATCATTCCGGCTGTAAAATTTGGTATGTTGTCCGCTATGATTTGGGGTGCTTCTCAAGCAGAGGAGTAGGAGACTTGGCATTCATCGAGTCAACCATGGACGCCCAACCATATTTGCATATCCTTAAAACATATTTGGCAAGCAGTGCGGAGAAATTCGGGTTTATGCATAACAGCAAACCAAATTTTAAGCTTTACCAGGACAACGATCCCAAACATAAGGCGAACATGGTGCGAATGTGGCCCTTATACAACTGCGGAAAAGTGATGGATACGCCAGCCAAGAGTCCGGACTTAAATCCCATCGAGAATTTATGGGCTTACTTAAAACAACAAGTCGCTAAAAGGCAACCGAAAAACCGAACTGCCTTAAAAATTGCGATTCTCGAAGAATGGCAAAAAATACCAACCACGTATGACCTGCAAAAGTTTGTTCATTCAATGAAAAATCGGTTGCGATGTGTGGTGGATGCCAAAGGTGGCCATACCAAATGTTAAATATACCAAATAATATTATATATCCTGTAAATATGTAAATATTAAATACAATAATAATTTGTGTAAAGAGTTTCTTGACACTTCAAGAATTGCAATAACTGTTTTCGTTGGTCTTTTCGTTCTTGTTTTGCATTAAAGTTGTACTTTTTTTTTGTATATATCGGTTGGAAATAATGTAAATAACTATAATTAAGAAAAAAACATTCATTTGCATAAATGAAAAGTAGTATTTTATAATTAGAAAGATGAAAAATTGAATTTTTTCGCTATGTGTAAACTCATTCTTGACAGACTGTATATATAACCCTGACTCCCTTAAATCTTTATATCTTGAAAACTAATAATCATAACGCAAAGTTTTGTAGCTTGTTTTTTATGGAATCAAATTACCTTTAATTTGATGTCACGTCCTAAATTGTAACTGTTATAGATTTTGAGCTATTTACTTCAAAACACAAAATTTTGGCACTTCTACCCCGAAAATGATGTGTGCAGAGTCGTTGTTCTCAGAAAATCTAATGAACAGAGGCCATTTTAATTTTATGTTTTTATAGGCCATATTGTTGGCTACAAAAGTTGCATACATGTTTATGACTTAGATTTTACCATTTCGCAAGTAGTAAGCGAAACTACGTATCGCTTGAAAAGTAAATATGCCGTAAAGTGGCCCTCGATGAAAAGAAAAGTTTAAATTGTTATTTGTACTTAAGTAGTTTTACTGCCCATTAATTACTTTTTAAACTATCAATAAAATAAACTAAATTAAAATTAATTTCAACATAAATAATGCATCTGCCTGGATGTGACAGGTAAAATTGGGTACAGTTCTTCGCCTTTATTAATGGGATACGTTAAAAATTTAAGATCCCATAAAAACAGAACCACTTTCAAATTTTTGTTAGTTTCAGTATATTACTCGAACTACAAGATATTACCAAAAATTTCAAAAATAAATTCAAAATGTTTCACTACACTAATGAAGAATATGCAGATATTATGTACGTATATGGAGAGTGCCGGGGAAATTCACAAGCGGCGCAATCTTTGTATCAACAGAGATATCCCCATCGACGGATTCCTGGACGGAGAGTGTTTCAACAACTATACACAAGGATTCGGGAAACTGGCAGCGTTAGGACGAGCCGAGTAAACGCAAATCCTGAGCCTGCAATCGCTGTACGGACCGATGAAGAAATACTGCTTGCAGTGGAAACTGACCCATCAATCAGTATTCCACGATTGGCGTTGCAGTTTAACGTGTCTACGTGGAAAGTTTAGAGTGTTTTACATCCCTACCATCACACACCAGTGCAGGAGCTGCTACTGATCGATTTGCCCAAAAGGATGGAATTCTGCAATTGGCTTCTTGAAAATTTTTTGAACACCATTCTCTGGACGGATGAGTCCTGGTTTATCAGGGACGGTATCACAAACTTTCACAATTTACATACGTGGGCTGAGAGCAATCCACACACGAGAAGGACTTCATCGTTTCAGCATAGGTTCAGCGTAAATTTATGGGCAGGAGTGATTGGTAACGATTTAATTGGACCTATTAGGCTCTCGCCTACTTTAAATAGTACCAATTACTTACATTTTTTAAGACATGATCTGCAGGACTTATTGGAGGATGTTCGGCTGCAACGATTGGCTTCCATGTTTTACCAACACGATGGTGCTCCAGCTCACTATGGCCGACCAGTCAGAGATTGGTTGAATTCCAATCATACCCATCGCGGGATTGGTAGAAATGGACCAATACACTGGCCTGCAAGATCTCCTTATTTAACAGTTATGGATTTTTTTTTGTATGGGGACGGATGAAGGCCCTTGTCTACACAACGGAAGTATCAACATTGGAAGACCTAAATACCAGGATCGATGCGGCTGCAACAAAAGTGAGGCAGCAGCTGAGAAGTATGAATATGAAAAGAGCGCTTGCGAAATGAGCTTTAGCGTGTATTTAAAATGAAGGTGGCCATTTTAAACATTTACTGTAGCTTAAAAATTTTGAAACAAAGCATAAAAACCTTTAATAGATTCTTTCAGTTCAAACAAAGAGTGTAGATCGAAAACGAGGGCCACTTTATGGCATATTCAGTTTTTAAGCACTGAAAGAAAAACTCTTGGTTGGTTCAACTATTTTTAATAGTATTGCAACGATTCATTCAAAATCGTTAAACGAACTACGGAAAATAGTTATTTTTATTATGTTAATATAGTTAATTTAACGATATAAAAGTAGTTGGTTCTGGTTATACAAAAAATATCACAACGTTCATGAAATCAACTGTTTTAATTGTTTCATAACCACGAAAATTAGTTGATAAATAGAAAAATATTCATCAATTCACTCAAAACTTCAACGTTTCGAATTATCAACCGTTTTTATGGTACTTAAACTACTTCGCAATAGTTGATTTCAGCAAACGTAATTCAGTGAGCAACGTCTTTGGAATTATTCTACGCAAAGTAGAATGGTTTCAACATTTTGACGTTTTTCATGCTACGAATGAAACTGTTTATCAACCACGCGTCATGGTGCATAAAAGTAATCAACGATTTTCTTATGGTTGTTTTAACTATAGCCCTAGTTGATGCAAAAACAACTAAGGAAAACTGTTGATTTTCCATACTCCTCATACTCATACTCCTATTCTGTCATAGAAGCTTCATATACTACATGGCAAAATTGTGTTCGGTTTGCTGTTCGATATAATTCATATTCATGTTATGCGGTGAAGTCTATATGTTACGTTGCATGACGCTTTATAAGTTAATCACATGACAATGTTTTCCACTGTGGCAAACGCAGTGGGCTGCGGCAATACATCCATTTTTTTTTTGTCTTTTGTATTGCTAAATCCTGTTGTACGAGGATTAGGTTGGCTTGTCACAATACAAATCAGCCATTGCTTGTCTATTAGACCATTGAACCTAGTAGTGATGCCAACCTATGGTAGGTATGACAGCTAGCGGTGCGGCAAAATGAGAAATTTGGTAAATTCTGCCGCAGCGGCAAATTCAGCCGCAGCCATTGTGCGCGTTACCATACAAATGCTAAATTCAACAAACATAATTCCGTACTGCATACTATGCACACTGCGTACTATATATATTGTTGGAATACCATTGTTTGTGGTTGCTTATTTTTATTGCACCACGGACGTTGTTTAACAACCACGCGTCATGGTGCATAAAAGTAATCAACTATTTTTACTAATGTTCGAAGAACATTAGTATTAAAATCGATTCGGCCAAAAATTCATATTTCTATATATATATATATATATATATGTACAAAAAATTTCAGTGAGATAATCTCGGGAACGCGCCATTCGATTGAGCTGAAACTTTCAGAATACATTGGTGTATATGCAGAATAGGTCCAGGTCTCTTTAAATGTCAGTTATTGTAAACCTTTTCGCGCCGGCGCGGCGGGCATTTAAGTGATATTTTTAATATACCTATTATTTCGTGCACAAATGATTTTCGCAAAAATAAAGTTAATAAAATAAATTTCTAACGTGTTTTACATATGAATCGGATAATGCTTTGGAATTTTTTAACCCTATGTGTGCGCTGGGTGCCTAAAAAGAGGACGGGAAAATTTGAAAATTTTTAAATTTCGATAACTTTTGACAGAGCTATTCAATCATTACCAAATTTTCAGGACATATTGATATTATTTATTCGTAGATTTATGTGGCTTTTAATGAGCGTGCTGGCAACCCTGTAGCTAGGGCAGGCACTGAAAGTGAAAACCTCCAAATCATCGTCTCTCTTGAAAAAATGCCGTTTCTTCAAAAATAAGCCTTTCATATGTAAATCTTGTGCTTTGTTTACATAACAAAAAAAAAAAAAAGATATGGTATAACGGGCACGCCTGGCAACCCTTGCCCAATTTACCTATATTTTTAGCATCAAAAACTTCTGTTCACGGAAACTCACGATCCGATGGGCAGAATTATTTGAAATTCACAGCATGTATTGACCTTAAATAGGACCAGGTCTGATAGAAGTGATTTTGAAATGCGGGCAATTCTGTGCCAGTGGTGCCATCTTGAAAAACCACTAAAAAAGATAACTGTTTTTAGCCCTATAAATTCTGATTGAATCGTTCGATTTTGACGAAACTTACACAATTGCTGGACCTTACTTTAAGCCACGTTTGGTAGAAATTTGGTCGAAAAATTCGGTTGGAGCTGCCAGCTATGATAATTTTGGTGTCTTCATTTTGAAAAAAAAAATTTGGAAGTGAAAACATTCAAACCATCGAATATTCAAAAAAATGTCCGTTTTTTACAATAAAACCAATCTGTATATAAATCTTATGTTTTATCTACACGTTCAAAATAAAACTTTGGAAATTTCATGTCGGACAAGAACGGTAACCCTCTCCCAGTTAACCTATATTTTTAGCATCAAAAACTTCTGTTCACGGAAACTCACGAACCAATAATCAGATACAGCTAAAATTTACAGAATGCATTGGACTTAAGTAAGACCAGATTTGATAGAAGCGATTTTGAATTGTGGGCAACTCTGTGCCAGTGTTGCCATCTTGAAAAATTACAAAGAAAAAAAACTGCTTTTTGCCCTATGAAATGTGAATAAGTTACCAGATTTTCATGAAATTGACACAGAAGCTAAACCTAACTCTAATCTCTGTTTGGTGGAAATTTGGTTGAAAAATTTGATTGGTGCTACCAGCTATGGTAATTTTTGTGACTTTGGTTTTGAAAATTCGCTCAGGAAAATAAAACTTTTTGTACTATAACTTCCAGTGCAGTCATGAAATCAATACGAATTTCATACAATTAATGAAACCTGTCATAAACATTATTCAGGCCAAATTTGGTTGAAAAGACACGATAGGGTTGCCAGCTATTGTTGGTTTTGTGTTTAATTGCAATATCTTTATTAAGCGGTTTTATCGTAGAATTTTCAAATGGTAATGATATTGTAGTGACAATAAACAGCAAATATTAAGCTTTCGATCATTTGAAAAAACTCGCTGCAGGTAACCCTAAATTTCTTTATACTCCTATAACTTCGAATGTAATTAAACAACGTGAAGCAGATTTGATATATTCTTGGATTTGATACTGGCGAAAGGTTGCCAGCACGAGTCGGTTGTGCTACTTTTGTATCAATAAATGCTTACAGTTAGTATACATACCGGAAACATTTACAATGAAAATAAATAACCGATGTTACAATTCGCAAAGTTCTGCAAATTTTTCGGATCGCAGCCCCAAACACCAACTTCAGTTACAGTGCTGCAGGCACTGAGCATTTTCTTCATTGATGTTATATGAGATGCTGCTTTCAAAATTATGTGAAATAAGCAACTGATAACGAATATAATTAACCCGTATTTTGCTCTCATAAACGTTGAAATTCATGCCAGTGGTAATATCTGAAACCTTGCACCATATGAGTTATAATGCATTCTTAAGACGAAAGTAAAACGTGGCATTTGAAACAGTTTGGCCGTAATAAGCAGCACATGTGGTGGAATATGCACTCAAAACCTGCACGATTCTTCTACTGTTCTTCGAACATTAGTGTTTCTAGCGGTTCAGGTGCGCTAGAGTTTTTTTATGGTTGTTTTAACTATAGCCCGTAGTTGACGCAAAAACAACTAAGGAAAATTGTTGATTTTACCAAGATTTTTCTTTCAGTGAGCGATATGTATTTTCGCTTACTACTTGCGATATGGTAAAATCTAAGTCATAAGTACGTATGCATTTTTTGTAGCCAACAATATGGCCTATAAAAATAAAAAATTAAAATGGCATATTTTAATGAGGTTTTCTGAGAAAAACGACATTGAACATAAAATTTTCGGGGTAGAAGTGGCAAAATTTTGTGTTTTGAAGTAAATACTTCAAAATTAGTAACAGTTACAATTTAGGACGTTACATCAAATTAAAGGTAATTTGATCCCATAAAAAACAAGCTATAAAACTTTGCGTTATAATTATTAGTTTTTAAGATATAACGATTTAAGTGAGTCAGGGTACAGGTCCTGAAAACTTTGCTTGACCACCCTGTAACTCCGCAGATTTTGAAAACCGGACCACCCTGTAGAACGATTTTTTGCTCAAAATATATCAAGGGATGCCTCCTTACGAAAGTGTCCACCGAGTACCAAACACCCTGTGTATATATATATATACATATATATATATATATATATATATATATATATATATATATATATATATATATATATATATATATATATATATATATATATATATATATATATATATATATATATATATATATATATATATATATATATAATGCGTATCTTTATATTACTGTATCAAATTACAAAATTGCGTTTCTCTGTAAACAAAGTATTTTATTAGTTATTTAATCAAATACAAATAATTTTAATATCTAACTTAATATTAATTATACAAATCTTACCTGTAAACAAAGAAACAACATTTACTGTTATTTGTCCACAGTGTATTTTCTAACGCACAATAATTCTTTCTTATATGTCTTTCTCAATTGAGTTCTGATCTGCAACTCACACCTCCTGTCGTTTTATGACGACGCATCGACTTTATGGAATTCAGTGACGTTTAGTCATTCGGTCGATGCCCGAGGTTGCGAGGTGTAAAGTCAGCAAACTAAAGTAATGCATACACTACAATATTGTATGTGTTACTTTACATCTCCCTCCCTCAAAGAAAATTTTACTTATAAAATTTTTTTCCACAATCATATTCTTAAGCTAGTATTATCATCTAACATTTCATTTCAACCAAAATCTAATTTCCATCTATATATTATGTAATTTTAGGAGCTGGGATGAGTTTCGTAATGTGAAACAAATTCGATTCCGCTTTTTTATATCCTGTATCTACTTTATAAATTGAGTTTGATATTTTTTCAATTATCTTAAAAGGACCTATTCTTATCTCATCTAATTTTTTTCTATTTAGTTTATTGCCATTTTCAACATATACCATGTCTCCACTGTTAAATGTTACATATTTTCGATTCTTATCAAAGATAGCTTTGTTGTAATCATGTGATCTATTTGTATTTTCTAAAGCTATTTTTCTATCTCTTATTAGATTATTACAATTCTTAACTTGTTTTAATTCTTTAGGTAGAGTTGTAATATCTATTCCAAATAATAGATACTTGGGTGTAAATCCAGTTACTGTGTGCTCTGTTTCATTGTATTTTTGTATGCATTCATGTGCTACTGTTGTCCATGCTATTTTATTTTTATTTTCATTAATTCTACATCTTATCTTGTTAACAATTGTTTGATTCAATCTCTCATTTAGACCATTAGAGAATGGTGTATTAACAGAAGTGAAAATCAGTTGAATCTGTTTGTCATTTAAAAACTTCTTAAATTCTTTTGAATTTATTCCTGGATATTGATCGGCTAAAATTAAACCAATTCTATCGATATCTGTAGCATTTTCTATCAATTTTATGAAATCATTTGCATTTTGAGTTTTGGAGGTTAAAATAAATGCATATCTAGTGAAATGGTCAACTAAAAGATGTAAATATGTTTTTGTGGATCTATACCCACCAAATCCTCCAATAGTATCAATTGACATTATCTCTAAAGGTCTTTCTGCTGGTCCTAAATGTGACATTAAACCGAATTTATGTTGACCTCTAGTTTTATTCTTTATGCATATTTCACAATTTTTTTGAAATTTTCTGTATATTCTCTACCAATCGATTTGCTGTATAAAATGGCTCAATTTTATTTTGTAGTTGTTTCACAGTATGACAGTAATCTTCATGAATTTGTTTGATAAGTTTTCTACTCATTTTCTCAGATAAGATTATTTTTTCTTTATTTTTTGATTTTTTGTAATATATTCTATCTTTATTTATCATTTTGTTCTTTCTATCTTGGATATACTCATTGTTTCGTTGATCTTCAATAATATCTTGTAGTTTTATAAAATTTACAATTTTCAATTGTTCGTCTTCATTTTCATTGGATTCTAGTACAGGATTTCTGCTTAAACAATCAGCTTCTAAGTTAATCTTTCCTGGAGAATATTTTATTTTAAAATCATATTGTGAAAGGTAATATGTAAGATCACCTAGTTCTTCATCTGTTCTAGATTTTATGTTCAAATTCTCTAAAGGTTTGTGATCTGAAAAAACTGTGAATATTTTTCCTATCAGCCAGTATTGCCAATATTTAATAGCCTCTTTTATGGCTAAACACTCTAAGTATATCGCTTTCTTTTTCTTTTGACTATTATTTAGTTTTTTTGAAAAATAAGCTACTGGTTTTTTTGTTTTATAATGCGTATCTGTATATTACTGTATCAAATTACAAAATTGCGTTTCTCTGTAAACAAAGTATTTTATTAGTTATTTAATCAAATACAAATAATTTTAATATCTAACTTAATATTAATTATACAAATCTTACCTGTAAACAAAGAAACAACATTTACTGTTATTTGTCCACAGTGTATTTTCTAACGCACAATAATTCTTTCTTATATGTCTTTCTCAATTGAGTTCTGATCTGCAACTCACACCTCCTGTCGTTTTATGACGACGCATCGACTTTATGGAATTCAGTGACGTTTAGTCATTCGGTCGATGCCCGAGGTTGCGAGATGTAAAGTCAGCAAACTAATGTAATGCATACACTACAATATTGTATGTGTTACTTTACATATATATATATATATATATATATATATATATATATATATATATATATATATATATATATATATATATATATATATATATATATATATATATATATATATATATATATATATATATATATATACATATATATATATATATATATATATATATATATATATATATATATATATATATATATATATATATATATATATATATATATATATATATATATATGTATAATTAAAAATGTTACAGCAATTCGATTATTCCATTTGTCACCTAATGTTAATGTGATTGTTCACAGGTACAGGGTGGTGCGAAATGAATCATCCAATTTTATTTTTGAATAACTTTTTTACTAAATAAAATAAAATGATTTTGATTGTTTGTCTGCTTTTTGTTTTTGCTTGTATACTGCAGCTGTCTAGTTCACATATATCAAATATGATTCACGTATGACCCCCCTTGCAAAAATTGTTACATCCTCCGATAGGGTCATTAATTTTGAGTCACCCAGTATCTAAGATTAACAATCGCATCAGCGAGTTTCAACATTTAGAGATGATTTATTTGTGATAAAAATTTGATGAAAACATGCACATACATTAAACTAAAGCAAAATGCAAAAATTTTATGTAATTGGTCAATGTTTTCCCATTTCAACGATGTTCCCCTAACGCCGGTTTTGCTTGACTCACACATTCGTATCTCATTTTCACACTAATAAGCAGAAGGTCGAAAATCGAACCGTTTCTCAGTTTCAATTTCTAATCCATTCTCACTTATATCTGTGCTATTAACCGAAGTTCATATATTACTCTCTGTTAATGCTAACTGAGCAAACATCATTAGAAAAAGTGTACATATGTCTGCTCGTATTTTCTACTGCAATAATAGCCTCGTTTTTGGGTATACTTTCGAGAACTGGTTAGGAAAATAATAGCATCGATAATAGCAACTGGGATAGGATTGTCAGTGTACTATTCTAAACAGCTCACAATGGAGTCGCGAAAAAATGCGACTAATTTTATTTAAAATGAATGCGTATACTCGAACAACATTCCCTTATGGTAGATAAGATTTGCTTATCAAAGTATTTGCTATGGGTGCAGCAATACTTTTATCGCAAAAATGATAAGAATACTAGGTATTGCGTCGATCAAATCGGAAATACTTCGACATAATGAAAATTTTGATATATTGATGATTTTGATGACATATGCACAAAAAATGATTTCGTAAATTTCTCAAATAATATTACTACATGAGTCGTTTGATATCATTTGGCGTAGTTTTTCATTACACTGTTTCACTGTTCTATATGAGGAGTATTTCAATTAAATTCACGCACGATAAGCAATGCGGCTCTGTACCAGAGGCACACTTTCTCATATTAAACGGTATTGCCTTCCGTATTAACAGTAAGAATGGGTTTATGCTAGGGCATCAATCCCGAGATTGAAATGGAGGTCCCGAAAATTCGGGATTAGAATTATCGGGATCCTGAGATAGTCCCCAAATTTCGAGATTTTATAGAAAAACTATTTTAAGGGAATTTAAGCAGATATATTGGCTTATTCGTACTCAATTAAAACTTTATTTCAAATATACACATAAAACCGGAAGTTAAGTTCATTATAATGTTAAATTTATGCACACATGTAAATGGGTGCTAGGAAGTAAAACGTTAATCTATAATTGCATCTAATTTAATCTTATGATCAAATTTTCAAATGTCCAATAATTTTTCCTTATTTCGTCATGATAGTTAATTATAAAATTAGTTAAAAACGAATTCAAATTTAATCCGCATAACGAGTGTTACGATAATATAATAAAAATATTCTTTTTAGTTGTTTACATAACAATTACAAAATAATATTGTTTTTCAAAGAAATAAGTGATAAGTAATAATATCGATTGGTTCAAACTGCTGATTCGTTTTAAAGGTATGCTCTTAATAAACATAATTCGTCAAGAGTTTCAAAATTTAAACTAGACCTGATTTTGCTGCACATATATCCAGCTACTGAAAAAGATATTTCGGGTTCTACTATTAAGATTAATTAATTAAGCATGTAATCATACGGCAGTTGTAATAATGAGCCCTTAGCAACTCCGTTTTCATAAAGCGATATTTCTTTTAGTATTAAGTTATGAGTTGTTCGCTCATGCCGTAATGACGAAACTTTTCTAATTCTCAAAATTTATTTATATATTTATTTGCCAAGCAAGGCATCAAAAAACAACATTTATCTATGCAATTAAGACAGAAACATAATATTACTTATGACAAACATTAAATCTTATAATAATTAAACATTAAATCTTATAATTAAAGTATAATGAAAACATTTAACTTATATTTTCTTCAGGCAATTAAGGAAGGGTAATAGCTGGATTATGATGTTAATAAAGCCTTTGTCAAGTTATTTTTGAAGGTATATTTGGAAATACCTGGAGAGTAGTGCTGGCATATACTGTTAAATACTCGACAACATCTACTAATGGGTTCATTATACCCGTAGCTTGTGGGGTGCTGATATTCCCGCAGAAGACGTGTATGCCTAGTGCGCCTAGCTTGGTTGTTAATTGTAAATTTGTTCGATAGGGCTCCTATATTTACCGTTCCATTAATGATATCAAAGGTAAGGCAAGCGCTAACTACCAATCTTCTTGAGGCTAGAGTCGTTAGATTTAAAAGTTTAAGTCTGTGCTCATAAGAGGGGATGTTATGAAAATCTAGTGGATTGTAGACGTCTCTCAATGCAAAGAGTGAAAATTGTTTCTGCACCGATTCTAGTCTTTCACAGTGAGTAACAAAATTTGGGGTCCAAATTATGCAAGCGTATTCAAGTAAAGGCCGCACCAGTGATGTAAATAGAGTCTTGGTGACCCAAATGTTCTTGAATTCTTTAGCACGGCTCTTAATAAACCCTAGCTGCTTGTTAGCTCTGGATAAGACTACATCATATTGCCGGTTGAAACGCATTTTTTTGTCCAAAATTACTCCGAGGTCTGTGACATAATCAACAATTTTAAGCTCATTGTTGTTAAGGTAGTAAGAGTTAGCCATAACATTATTCTTCCGGGAGAAATTTATCAAGTGGCACTTACCAACGTTGAGATTAAGTTTATTCAGATTACACCACTGCTCAAGGGAATCAAGCTTCGACTGGACAAAAGAAACGTCAGAGGGAGTCTTGATAGTGTGATACATTTTCAAGTCCTCAGCATAGAAGAGATGGGGAATATCAGATAAAATACGAGATAGATCGGAGATAAATATATTAAAGAGCAGGGGGCCCAAATGACTGCCTTGTGGGACTCCAGAATGCACAGAAATTGTTTTGGACAGTGCCCCTTGAAATTTAACCATCTGTGTTCTATCGCGAATATAGGATATGAGCCATTTGAGAAGGGAGCCAGATATGCCAATATTTCTTAACTTATGTGTCAGAATCTGATGGTCGACCCTGTCAAAGGCCTTACTAAAATCAGTATAGATCGCATCAACTTGGTTTCCTTTTTCCATTTCACAGAGAACGTCTGCTACTAGGATCATGAGATTGGTGGTGGTTGACCTTCCTTTGCGAAACCCATGCTGTTGTTCGTTAAGAAGAGGGTCTATGATAGGTGTTAGTGTATCACAAACCAGCTTCTCGAAGAGTTTGGGGATCACAGAGAGAATAGCGATGCCTCGATAGTTATCAACTGATCGTTTGTCACCGCTTTTGAAAATAGGCGTAAGATAAGAAGACTTCCAGGAGGATGGAAAGACGCCTAATGACAGTGACTTGTTGAAAATTATGAATAAAGGAGTAATTAGCTGGTTGATGCACTGGACTACAAAATAAGGTGGGATTTGATCGGGACCAGGACCTTTGTTGATGTTTAGATCGTTGATTGCATCTCTAGTTAAAACGATTCTGTTGATGAGAGATGTTGGCTCAGTTGCAGCAGAGGAAACTGCTAAATTTGTTGTCGGGGCTAAAGGATCGTAATATGAACTTTGAAAATGATCCGCAAATAAATTAGAAATTTCTTGTCGAGCAGAAGAAACTGATTTTTCTCTGAACATGGAAACGGGGTAGCCAGTCGTTTTACTTTTGGTATTTACGAAATCAAAGAACTTTTTCGGGTCGTTAATAATTTTTTTCTCCCATTAAATTCACGTAAAAATTATACGCTTCGCCAGATTTTACCGAAAATTCATTTGATAATAGATCGTAATTTCTTTTTAAACCCCCACTGATATTGATATCTTGTTTTATTGCCTTGTATAGCTTATTCCTTTGGTTCCTTAATTGCCTCAAGTTACCATCGAGCCATGGCTCAAAGAGCTTATTACGCTTTTTTATCTTGGGTACATAATTATTAATAGCGTGAAAAACTATTCTGTAGAAGGAAGAAACAAGGTCATCTAAGTCAAACGCTGATATGGAACTTGTCCAGTCTATAGAATCAAGATAATGTCTAATGCTTTCATAGTCAGCATTACGGAAATCATATACAATTTCGTTATTGTATGACTGGTTGAAAGCGAGATCGATGGTGGATAGCTCAACTGAAAATGGGTTTATCAATCCCGAAATATCAGGAGTCTCGATAAAAAATTCGGGATCTCGAAAATGTCCAAAATGTGTCAGGATCCCGAGATCTCGGGATTGCATGCCCTAGTTTATACTAATATATCGTGATGTTCCTAATACGAATATATAAGTAACACAGTATTATATTTCACCTAATATCAATTTAGTAAATGCTTCAATAAAGAAGACGTCCAACACCAGATATCGCTCAAATCATGAAAAAGATTTTTTCTCCAGTTAGTGCCGTCTTTCGAAAGAAAAAAATTCTAGCGCATCAGAACTGCTAGAAAACTAATTTTCGAAGAAATTGTCTTTGGGTGACAAAAAAATGTGGAAAGACGTTATACACTGTTTTGTAGAATCATATCAACCATTCCTTATCCAAAGCAACAGAACTCAACTATAACACAAATTATGAAAATGTTCAGTGCTGGCAACATTTTCCCAACGAAGCAGCAATAAAATTACCTTAACAAGCTCATACTTAAATCAACTTATCCTTTGAATTTCGTTCTCATCGGAGGATTTCGTCGAAAGCTTTAGCGGTTAACGTTGTTTGAGGCTGCCATCCAAAAAATGTTCAAAACTCGGAAAATTTAAAAATTGGTTTCTTAGTTTTATTGCAAATGTTTTGCATATGAGTATGTAATTTGAAGCATCTGTTGATGCAATAGTTACGAAAATGGCTAAAGCTGGTTACCCTGTGTCAGCAGCAAAGCAAAATATATACCAAATCTGCTTCACGTTAAGTTAAACCCAACCAATAAATTTCGTTTCGATTGAATCACTGCGCTAGAAGTTATACGGATGAAAAAAATTTTAGGGCTACCACCCTCAAAACTTTTCAAATTTTTAAAGCGTTAATATTTGTTGTTAATTTTCATTGCAGGATCGTTCCCATTTGCAAATCTAATGACATAAGCGCGCAGTAAAGAAATTCCAAAAAATTACAAAAATGGTCATAGCTGACAGCCCTTTCATGATTTTTATACGAAATTCTTATGACATTTGGCTCACATCAAAATCTATTTACTGCATAAACTTTATTTTGATATCATGACTGCACCGGAAGTTATAGGGAAAAAAGCTTTATTTTGCTGAGCAAATTTGCAGTAACTAAAATAAAGATAACTAAAATTTCTAAAGTCCATGTTGAAAATGTTGAAAAGTAATAGTCAGTCAGCAAAACTTATCAAAATATTTATTGAAATGCACAGTAATCAAACAGAGATAGAAAGAAGAATTTGACAGACATTTTCACACATATGTTTTTATATTTATTTCGCAACAACCAACTTTGCACTCAAGCAATCACTTCAATTTCGCGCTAATTTCCTCGATTAGAGCATGTGTTGAAATATATTAAGTTGTTCCAGTTGAGCAAATTATATATTCGCTCTTTGAGATTGAGATTCAATTCTTTGTGGCGTTATTATTTTGAAAAGTGAATCATACCGTTCATTTTAAATATTGAACATTTTATTAGTGATACGTACCTGTGAAAGCTCATATTTATAACTCGTACGGTTGTTGCACTAGTTAATTTCTAGCCATGCACTCGTAAGTGTGTATTCAAATTCCACTGTTTTTAAATAATACTTTAAAACATATGAAGTTGATAATTTCTTACATTTTTCATAGAGAACAAAGAAGACATTAACCTCTCTGGCTGATGTGCGCTTCAATTCAAATTTATTGCAAACTTTAATTTTCATATTTCTATCGGTTTACAATACGCGCATATGCACTTTTGTAAAGCAACTGTTTTATGAAATTCACATAAAAAATGGCAAATATTGTCACACATCACGAGCCAAACAACTATATCTTATCGATATGGCTTAGTCGTACGACTTTGTAATCGTTTCCAATAACTCGTAATCGTATTTCAATAATCGATCCTACGCATAATCCATTGTAATATGGCCACTTAAATACACTAGTAAAAACATTATAGTTATTCCCGAACACATTAACACTTGTATTCATTTATACAAACATAGTAAAGAAATCGATCAAAACAATGAAACCGATCAAAACAAAGAAACCGATTAAAGCACTGAAATTCGCGTACTCTGTTTAGAAATTCTTTATCTGAAATTGTCCGAAACTTGGCGTACTTAGGGGCAATAGAGAGCTAGAAAACCCATTTTTACGCAAAAGCTTGTAAGTTTATACCGCATCAAATACAACATTGAACTGTTCGTTCGGATAAATACAAATTTCCGATCAATCGATTTCCGACCGAATATTCTTATCTTATCTAGAAACATTGTACATAGCTATTAATTTTTTTTTACTATATTGGTAGTTTTTTGACAGAAAGCTATTTTCCTAATTGCCAAATCTATTGAAGTTTACCTACTTCTATTGTTATATCTATATTTATGAAGCATAAAATATTTCGGACAGATTGGTCTATCAAATAGTTTAAGACACAGATACAACAAAAGATGTTGTTAAATTTGTCTTTCCAGGTACCTAGTATCTCTATTTGATTAATGTCATCCCAAACTTCAAGTAAATATGTGCAGAAGATGGATGATAGAAAATAATACTCGTCGATTCGCCCACACTGGGCGTTGAATTACTTGAGGAAAATTTGTGCATAAATACATAGCCCTCAGTTTAAATGTTCCTCTTAAACATCTCATCAGCTGCCAGAGAACAGTTTTTGTCTGTAAGGTTACGGTTTATGTACTTTATCTGTAAAATATCCATAATCTTTTATTATATATGCCCTGTCAATAATATGAATATCTACCCCCCTGTACATCCGACAAGCACAAAAACATATTGAAACAGTTGATTCTATGTTAGTGATGTGTGCATGAGGGAAGTGTCAGTGGTAAGCTTGTATAGACGGGAGATAGCAGTTTCACTGCATAGTATAAATATAAAGAAATACGATATGTTAAAACACGGATCTATGATGGTGTCCAAAAGACAAGAAACGCATAAGAAGCTTTTTCGCAAAAAAAAAACACATTTCATGGTAAATTTACATGATTTGATTTTTCCAGTTTTCAAAAACATAAATATTCAACGAAAGGCTAATTTTTTTCTATTAGAAGCTAAATATATTTTGAATTTCTCGACAGAATCTGCTCTCTTCTCCAGTGGCTATCGGTCTACATCCTAGACAAGGATTTTCTTTTCAAATTTCGGTTTGTCGAATTTCGTTTGCTTGCGTTCCTTCTATTCTCTTTTATCTTCTGACTGAAACAGTAGTAGTAGTAGATTGTGGTAGGCTTTTGTCTAGAGTGCTGGTAGTGTTGCCAGTATAGAGCATTTTTATCATTTATGCTATAAGTTTTTCTTTTGTATGAATTGTTATTATTGCTATTATTATTATTTTTATATTCATATCTACAGTTCTCAATAATTTTTCATTATGAACCTGATTGTAAATAAAAGCAGGAATCGTGTCAAAAGCATGTAATTTTGTTGCGATGTGAATAGGCTATTAGTATCCTAAATTTTGAAATTCATGCAAAAGGAAACCCTGGGAACTTTGTTTATTTGTTTAATAATTATCTTATCTTTATTTCATCTTTGAATAGCGTGTTCTGCTTTTCGCTAATATAATTATGGCCACTGCTTGGCGGGATCTTTTTGTCCAGATTTTCGTGCATTCTTAACAGGGTTCTTCTCAACGGGGTTATGGGTGCGATGGGTGACGTGCGAGCGCATGGTCGATCTGTTCTTTAGAAATTACTCCTCTCACTTCTCCTCTTCGCCCTATCTACTCATTTTCCCGCGGCGGTGTTGTCAAACTTGATCGAAGATCGGTTAACGATATCCTCGTGAAATTTAACTGCCAGTTAAAGAGAAAGAAACCGATTGGTAGTGAATCCGGTCCTCCAAGCTTGGGGTTGGAGTAATCAATGCCTCCTAGAAGTACGGGCCGTCAGGCTACGTAATCGTTTTAACTTTGACGTCAATTTGGCCAGGCATTTTGACATTTCCATCTGGCAGTGCCGATATACACCGAGATTTTACTTGCGGATTTTTAGCTATAATATAAATAAAACGTTAGTTTTTTGAGCGTGGACGCGTTATAATAATAATATTTAGTCATAGCTTGCATTTTGTGTCAATCAATTGTATCGACAGTGAATCGACACAAAACTTCACATAAACTAACACCAACCGATAAACATTTCGTAGCAAATTTTTCCAATTATACCGCACGCACCGCATTAATTTGTGTTTTAGCTGTTCACTAGCACTGTTCCGCGGATCTCACTTGTTTTCACTTCACTCACTTCAACACAACCTGCACAATTTACGATTTCTCGCGGACGTCCCATAAGACTACATGTGTTTTTCGCGACACTTTGACAGTCTAATGTGACGTCATTATTCTGCATCACGGCCCGTACTTCTAGGAGGCATTGGAGTAATGGACAGACAATCCGTTCTCTGCAGAAATTGTAAACTGTTCTGGAACTTCAGAAAAAGGGTCGGATAGTATTGACCCAACATGCTTGCACTTAAGGAAACGAAATTGATAGACAGCGAGATACAAGACATCAATTGTCACCTAATATTCGAAAGTAAGCGGCCTGCAGGATGCCGTGAATTTGAGGTAGCATTAGTCGTTCGCAGGGAGCTCGGTAAAGCTCGACTATACAACATGTATTAACAGGGGTAAAAAAATCCAAAAATACCGACAGATATATAAAAAAATACACGCGAAGCCAATGCACTGAAAATATACAAACAAACCAACAAAAACACGCCAAAATACAAACACACAGTCACAAAAACACAAACTCACCACGCACACATCTAGCGGTAAAATTATCTAACGGCTACGGGGACACAAAAGTCTGGCGTCGGGCCTTGGCCGCCTGGATCGATCTCCTCCAATTATCCCGGTCACGTGACCGCCTCCTCCAATCTTGGATCCCCAATAGTTGCTCGGCATCCGCATATACTAAGCTCTTGGTCTTCCTCTTAGTCTCGCTCCGTCAACTCGTCTTCCATTCATGACCCGTTTTGGCATGCGATCGTCATCCATGCGTTGTACATGCCCAGCCCATTGTATCCGTAGAAGTTTGACAATTTTGGAGACTTCCAGCTCATCGTACAGTTCGTACAACTCGTTGTTGTACCGGATGTGCCATCCATCTCAGTCACGAACAGCCCCGAAAATCCACCGCAGAACTTTCCGTTCGAAAGTGTCGATCATATTTTCGGAAGCTTGGGTCAGAGCCCACGTTTCGCAGCCATAGCACAGCACAAGTCTTACGATAGTTTTGTAAACGCGGAGCTTAGTCTTTCTCTGCACATACTTCGATATCATAATGGGGAGGACCAAGAAGAACGTCTTATTTGCGAGTTTAGCCGAGGAATAACTAGAGGGTAAAGTCTTCACAATAAAATTAACGACAATGACTTTGTAGAGACAAAGTTATAGGTTCGACATGTTTCCCAAAATGACTCATCCACAAAAGAACATATGAATCACCAGATGACAACCCTTCATCCAAATCGGCCATGCCCTTATTCAGCGATAGTATGTTTCTGACATGGTTGACGTCCATACATTTCGAGGAGCAAATTTATTTGTTTATTTATTCACAAAATTCAAAATGGCCCAAACTATTTATTTTCCTCGTGATGATCAAGGAGACAAAAAATTGTATGACTGTATTTTCTAACATATGTATATTTGTAATTTTTATCTATGTTTTTTTTTTGAGTTGCATAAATTAATTTTAATCACATGCCTAATTATTATTTAATTATTATTTATGTATATATTTATACATATCCATGTTATGTTCTATAATATTTTAAACTTCGTAAATATTCACTATTCCTATACTGGTGTTTTTATTAAATAAAGTTAAATTGGGTCGTTGAGCTTCGGATTGACATGCTATTCAACAACTTAGCTCCGATAATGATCTATTATGTATTTCTGGTAAAATGTCAATAAATTTTGAGCTGACACTATTATTTGTTGCCTTGAGAAAATTGAATACACATCAATAATCCCAATGTTACTTGTTTGTTTTGCGTTTTTTTTTTCTATTCTATTCTACCACCTTATTTCTATTCTAAGTTTACAAATTATTGAACTAAAGCTTATTAAAATAACTAAATCAAAGACAACTCTTACATATTATTCGAATTCTACAAGTAAATTTTCCAATTAACTCGCAAATGATAAGCCCCAGAAATTTTTCGAATGAAAAATTACCCTTGTCCCGAAAAGCTCAATATAATATCGGAGTCGGAAGTGATTTGAAAATATAATCTCAACTTGGACCCCTGCCGATGTCTTTATCATCACAGCTGAACGTACTTGCCATTATTCTTGCCATAGTTGCAGGCCGCCTCCACTAGCAATTTCCCATGGCATGCCATTTGAAATTGCTAGTGGATTGCCATTATTCTTGCCATAGTTACAGGCCGCCTCCACTAGCAATTTCCCATGGCATGCCATTTGAAATTGCTAGTGGAGGCGGCCTATGGTATACTATATTTGATGGCATGCCATAAATGGCTTGACCATCTGCCTGGCAATATTTTGACAGTTCTTGATTTTCAAAATGGCGTTGAACCGTGGGCATGCTCCGTTTCTTATAAGAAAATATAGGAATTTTGGATTTTCAGTGAGGTCAAATGAGGATACGGATATTTTTTTAAAGCGATATTTTTTCAATTTTTAAGGATATGTTTTTCAATTTTTAAGGATGAGTAAGTAAATGAAACTGCCTATTGATGATCGGCGGACTTTTTTTTAATGACTTCTACCTCCATACCCCCCATCGTACCCCAGCAAATCATATAATAGTTTCGCCTACATCTGAAATTTCACCCGCTTATCAAAAACGGGATTTATCCTACACGCAGAATTTTCATCAACAGCAGAATTCCTTCGCTCTCCACTTCAAATAACTTTTTAATAGCATTCAACGCACAGATGAAGCACACGTCCTCACTGTTCAAAGGTATTTTCGAAATGATATGGCATGCCATGCAATTGCCCACGCATCATGCTGCCTCCTCACTGTGGGCCATCATGTGGCCCATTGTGTAGACGGGCGATGGCTTGCAGTGGCCGACAGTGGCGAAGCATGGAAATGGCGATGGCCGGTGATGGCTTTGAGAGCGGTTTTTCACACACATCAAAGCGGGCCATCAGCGGGCAAGATGGATTGTGGAGGGCTCGTAGGTCCCAAGTGCACGATCTATCAAGCAGAACTATCTGTCATACTAAAATCCTCACAAACAATAAAAATAAGGAACACTAAAAGGGTCAGAATTAAGATCCTATCTTATAGTCAAGTGGCTCTCATGGCTATAAATCGCGATCAAATAAATTCGACTTTTCTCCTAGAGGTGAGAGAGGCCCTAAATGAAATAGGGGCACAGAACAGCCTCGAGTTGATATGGGTCCCCGGCCATGAGGGGCATCGAGGAAACGAGGAAGCTAATACCAGAGCCTAAAAAGGAGCAAAAATGCACTTCATAGGTCCTTCTCCATACTGGGGTTTTACAAAGGCAGATACGGAAAAGGAAATTAAAACATGGAGCAAGAAAAAGATCGAAGACTACTGGCTTAATATTGAGGGTTTAAAGCACTCAAAAAAATACCTTGGCTTCGATAATAAAAGAGCAAAAGAAGCAGTGGCTCTCTGCAAAAGTGGCATAAGACCTATGCGGAGCATTGACAGCACACCTTCCATGCAAAACATACCTCCACAGGATAGGTGAGGAGCAGGACGACCGCTGCAGATACTGTGGGGAAACGACTGAGTGTGTAGAACATCTGCTCACAGTCTGTCCAGCACTAGCGAGAAGAAGATTCGAGGTTCTTGGCTCTGCTCTTCCTTCCATCAGGGACATCACAAATGTCCCGTCAAGGAACATATCCAGGTTCATGAGAAACCTGGACATCCTATAGGACATAACGCAAAGGAGGCACAATAGACCCAGGAGGTCGCTATCATCATCATCATCATCATGCGCAACCGAAAAATCATGAATGGCCCATCTAGTGGCCCAGTGTGTGGAGGCAAATTTGTGATGGTGGCTTCATTGTGGCCATTATTGCGACCATTGCAGTGGCCGATTATGGCCCAAAGCGAGGAGGCAGCATCAGATGGTATACCATAAATTGACAGTCGTTCCCATCGGATATGGCAGGGTAAATTGCCAATCGAGTCCCGGTGTTACGGAAATGCGTTTCGAGTTTCAGCATACGATTCGCATCGTTTAGCGCCTCACGTATGCTACGGGCGTCTTCACAGAAGCTTGTCTGGTTGGGCCTTAAAATGCTAAAGAAACTTTTTTCATTAGCCTTAATAAATATGCATTTGTCCATTAAATTTGTTTACAAAGCTTTTACACCTACAATAACAAAACTTGAGCTGCATGATGTCAAATCGTCCCTGCTCACTAGACCAACAAAACTACAAAGTTCGTTTTATTAATTGAACAAATTAATGCAGCTTTGGTCTCATCAAGAAAGCGAGCTGATCCATTGTAACGTAGCCTGCTTCAAATTTATCTGGCTGTTTATTTTGAGTGCATTTGGGATCCTTACATTTATCAGAGCTAGTACTCGGCTTTTGATTATCGGTTAATTTTACATACTTCGCTGTCTGATTAGGTTTCTAAATGTATGGAAAAATAATTGATTGGGATCGAAATACTTTTTTCTGGGAAATTCTTACCGTTTTTGGGCTTTTAATGGAGATGTGTGCCAAACTTTGGTCAATATTTCCTGATGTTTCGGTTGGACGCTTTACACTTTTGGCTCTGTTGTCACTTTCATCTTTGTCCGTTAGATTGCTCATAATGAAAGATTCCTTTTCAAAGTCTGCATACGGAAGCTGTGTATAGAATTTGGCAAGTGAAAAATGGTAAGCTATAAGTATACAATGACTTACCGCATTTAGCTCTATGGCTTTTAAAAATGGTTGAATATAGTTCGGATCGCGAAAATCTTGACTCTCATTTGGAAGGAGGATTTCCCGATTGTCTTTCGACTGTAAATAATTTAAATGTAATGTCACGCAGCAAACTAAGAAAAATCCCAATAATTACCGTTAAGATTTCATTTTGTATCCTTTCATTGATGACGTTAGCACGGTCTGCAACAGCTACCCCTGATTCCCCGTCGGGTTGATTATTCACCTTTGAATTAATATTGAAATGAATCGTAGTCTGGCTCGGGTCCCTAAGCTGCTTTCTGCTGATTGCGTTATGTTTGATATCCAACGAAATATTGTGCTCGACTTGAAGCGTGGCAGACACATCGGCACGCATTCTTGCTGATGGATATTTTTTTTTATTTTCAAGTAATGTTGTCATAGTGAAATCCAATTGAGAGTTTCCGCCAGCTTGGACAAACTTAGACGACAGTTGTGTATCCACAGCTTCAGTACTATAATCTGTTATCAGCAACGGACGAAGAGGTCGCCTGCTTTCTTCGTTTATATCACTGAGTCCTAACGGCATCATTGATTTTATCGATTTCATTTTTCGGTACTTATTCAAAACAAGATATACCGCGACTGATAATAAAAGAATCAAAATCGCAGTCCCAATTAAAATAAAGATCTCCAGCGCGAACCTCGACTGGTAGGAGCTTTCATAAACTAGGACCCACTTTCCATAATGAAGTTGCTCACCTGCACCTAAATACATTTTTGAAGCTGCTGCTGTGCTGCACTGGCACATTTGATAAGTGATAGCGTCATCCGCGTACGAGACTCGATTGATGGCTCGAACATATATTTGAAATAGTCGGTCTTTTTCGTAGTTGATTTTTAGTGAATACGATGTTTCATTCGTACACGCACTTTGCCATTTATTTTCATAGGACCATTTTACTTCGTAGTAAATATTGTCGGAAGGTCCAAAGATATCTGTAGGTGCACGCCACGATACTGTCACTTCTGAGTTCTCTTTCTGTGCAGTCGAAACTCTTACTTCACCGGGCTCTAGAATAATAAATTGCGAAGAGATTGATGAATGTCATTTCAACATTTAATGGATGGACTTATAACTCTCTTGAAAAGACCAAAAATGTATTTCAATTACAATTCATTATGTCGAATACTGTGTCCACTACATATGTATCTGCAACAAACTACCACTCTTCTGGATTTAAATATGAATAACTACAGTATGAAATGATAAATATGCCTCCCAGTGATAAATATGCCTGACAATATGTCCCCCATTTGGTTTGCACATCAACCGACAAATGGACAAAATCAAAGGCCAGGTGTGATTATGACGTATCATGGATACAGATCTTCAGAAATATTGCAGGCTATCAGCCAGTGCGGTGGCCGAAATGATGTTAAGGGTAACAAGACGTAGTCATGATCTGGTATACGACGTGGTACAAATCCTACCGAATCCTCTTTTCACCTCCTCACGGTGATTCCTAGCTCTTTTGTTAAAATAACAGACGCATAAGGGTGAAAATACGTTACCTACGTCTAAATGGGAATTTTATTTAGACTGCCGTCTAGTGTCTTCCGGGAAAACTTGTTTTACTTTGGAGCTCAAGATAGAAACTCGGATTGGACAGATAAAAAGATAATGCGTCAACGAACCAAAAACTAAGTACTTTTTGAATTTCGGAACATGCTCTGACTTCACTGAACTCCTGGGGTTCCCTCCAATATTGACTGTAATCAGGTTCCGCAAGCTACAATGAGCTAGCCATGTTGGACGCAAGGCAACTAACGTTCGAAACACATTAGTCTTTCTCCTTCAATAACGTGAACAATGAACAAACCTGGCATATTTTCTCAAACAAAAAATCGATGAATTTGTAATAGTTAAAAGGTTTTGTATTGGTATTCAAATTATTCAAAGAACCATAAACAAAAAGCTAATAGTTCCTTTCTGAAGAAAAACGGTTCAACTTCGTTTTAAGATGCCTATACGGAGTCACCTCTGACGAAGTTAAATTAAACCTTGAAAGACAGGGCTTTAGCCCTATTGAAGTTTACTGCTTACTGCTTAAAAATCAAGAAAAGCCCAACCAAACTGATAAAAATATTTCTTCCAGGAAGAAAAGAGTGTTTATAATATTCAAGCTATTTAAAACATGAAAACCTAGAGCTAGTCAAGTCAAAAACCTAGTGTTGGTCTGCACAAAAACCTAAAGCTGGTCATTTTTCGAAAATTCACTTTTGCGCAAAAAGTGATGGGCTCCAACATCACGTAATCTTTACAAATACAACTGATTGTAAGTCAAAATGTGTCAATTGTTGTGGTGAACATCTTGCAAATTATGACAGCTATTCCAAAAAAAAAATTATAAAAAAACTTTTGCTCAAATTGTTGAAGCCACCTCCGTGATTACACTACCTTTGCCTGCAGCTATCCCCGTAAACCAAATGATAAATAATGAAGGATATGGTGGAGAAAATGTTTCAAGGCATGGTTCATGGCTGAATCGCAATTAACACGCGGTCCCTATCCACACACAAATTCACGGAAAATGCGAATTCGATACTACCAAAGCAAGAAAAATTATATTAGTATTGACATTGTGCTTATTGAAGACTTTTTTGAAACCAACTTCAAATCCCTAACTATCTCATTCACAGAAAGATAAGATCGACAGGCAGAAAAGGAGGCGCAGCCATTCTCGTGAATAGGTATATCATCCACTATCAAATACAAATCGCAAACCTCGATGGAATTTAAGCAATGGCCATTGAAGCATTCATGAGTTTCCTTAACTTCACTATTATCTCTTCACTATTATAAACGGTCAAGATTTCACCGAAAACCCCGTGCACTTTTTGACTGGCCCAAAGGCCCGATTTGGGGATCTCAACGTACACAATCGCGCTTGCGGATCAGTGAGGAATAAATAAGCAAGGAAACAGCTTATCTACGGTTTTATAGTAAAAAATACATCTTGTATCTACAACTCTGATGATCCTACGCATTTCGGCCATGTCCTAGATAAGCGCTTGTCTCTTAATATAGCTCAGAGTGTATACATATAATAAATGTTCAGGATGAGCCCTCTTCCAATCTCAAGAGATTGCTTTTCCGAATTGAGGACGTAATGAGAAAATGACAACCAACTTGAAAGCTTTCCATGTTTCACTATCCAATGGTAATGTTCAAGTTTCAAAAACGGTAAGACATTTCGAGGAAACGATAGAGCTCCTCACCAAGAAAAATCTCACAACCCAATGAAAACTATCCAGCCAAAACGACCATTTTATGCGTATCCCCACTTTTAAGGTTAAGGATACGCATGAAAAATATCTAAATATTTTTGGATAAAAGAAAACCAAACCCGCTACCCATCCACGCATCTTTTGGCTTAAAATATAGTAGCCCAGATAAAGCTGAGGTGTTGACCGATTCATTAGAACTGCAGTTCCAAGACAAAATGTCTTCGTACAGTACCTTACAAAAGAAGCTGGGTTATAGCAGAGCTCAGACGAGAAACGATAATGAAAGCATCTCTTGAAGAAATAAAAGAAGTGTTTCAAAACCTCATCAAGAGAAAATCTTCAGGTCCATCCTTCATATTAATAATACTAATTCCATTTTTGCCTTTTGTCGGATAGTTGGAAACTAGCCATAATTATCGTTATCCTCAAGCTTAGCAAAGGTTTAACCTTCCCACGTGAGCACCTTAGTCAAAGCAGTTTTAAACCTAGGTCGGGAAATGGTTGGGGAATAGTGTTTTGAGAAGCTATTCAATATTTTGCAACATCTTTTGATTGACTCATTGTTGGCGTAAACTGTGTGGTGTCGGTATTCATTGAGTAAACGTGTGTGCCTCGTTTGCCTTACTGATTCGTTGCAGATGATCTTATGGGACAGGGACACAACTTTGATCAAGCCCCTAATAACATCAAAAGTAAAGCAGGAGCATATGACTATGCTCCGCGAAGATAGACTTGATAGATTTTAAAGATTTAGCTTGTATCTGAATGAAGGTAGATTATCAAATTCGTAAGGATTATACAGATCTCGCAACGCAAATAGCAAGACTTGTTTCTGCACCGATTCGAGCCTATCGCTATGGACATCAAAGGTAGGGCGCCAGACAAAACATGCATATTCTACCAATGGCCGAACTAGAGCTATGTATAAAGTCTTCGTGACCCATAGGTTTTTGAATTCCTTCGCACGTCTTTTGACGAATCCAAGCTGCTTATTAGCCTTGCTTAAGAGTTAGTCATAGTGAAAATTAAAACGCAGCTTTTTATCCAAAGTAGCCCCGACGTCGATGACATTGTGAAAATTATTGATTGCAACATTATTGAGGCGGTAATCAAAATTTATATTACTGGTTTTGCGGAAAAAAACTAATGACTTAACATTTACTGACATTAATGTCGAGATTGTGTTGTTGGCACCATTGCTCAAGAGAAAGCAGTTTCGATTGACGGAAAACTGAGTCTGATTTTGATTTAATTGTGTGGTACATTTTCAGATCATCTGCATAAAAAAGTGACGGATATCTGGTAAAAGTTCGGAAAGATCCGATACGAAAATATTGAATAAAAGAGGCTTGTGGTACACCTGATAAGACTTCGATTTTTTGGATAGGATATCCTGAAACTTAACGTACTGCGTCATATTTCGAAGATTAGAGTCTAACCAGTTTAATAGGAGACCCGAGATACCAAATTTCTGTAGTTTGATTCGAAGAATATCACGATCAACACGATCAAAGGACTTGCTGAAGTCTGCGTAGATAGTATCAATTTGATGCCCTTTTTCCATGCCACAGAGAACATCTGAAACGAGAATCACGAGGTTGGTAGAAGTTGACCTGCCTTTTCTAAAACCATGTTGTTGAAGAGGTTCTATTAGAGAAGTGAGCTTATCACAGACAATTTTTTCAAATAGTTTAGGCAATGCTGACAGTATTGCAATACCTCTGTAACTATCAACTGACCGCCTATCACCACATTTAAAAATCGGGGTCAGATGGGATGATTTCCAGAAGGAGGGGAAAACCCCACAAGAAAGTGATTTATTGAAAATTAAATACACGGGTACGATAAGCGACTCCATGCATTCGAGTATGAAACTAGGAGGTAGCAAGTCAGGACCAGGACCCTTGTAGACATTAGGATCTTTGATGGCCTTTGCAATCTCCTCTCTAGTTAGATACATTTCACAGATGATATTTGGTGGAAATGTTTGAGAGAACTGAATGTTAGATATGGTTGTACAAGAACAGGATTCAATAAAAAATAATCTAAAAGCCTGGTTATGTTCGATGTCACCAGGGCATTTGATAAATTTTGGCACTCCAGGCTTATTGTCAAACTAGATTATTCCCACTTACCAACTTTATTCATCCAACTCATTCGATTCTAGTTTCAGCATAGGATAACATCCTTCCACCCAAAAGACGCATAGCAGCAGAAGTTTCTCAATAATCCCTCTATCACATATTGTGGACAATCTATGCACAGCTGATATTTCTAGATCCGCCAAAGTTAGCTCTTTTTGCTGACAACACGTGCATTTCTCACACGTCCAGACAAGCGGCAACCATTGCCTCAAACTGTCAACATTTTATTGATTTTCTTACTTAATCTTTATAAAAATGGAAAATTAAACTAAATAGCGAAAAAATGCGACAAACACCACGAAAAACACAAGACGGCAAATAGCAATGGCTCAATGTCAAAGGACAATAAAGCCATATACTGGCAAGAGACGACCAAATACTAATGACTTGTGCTTGACAACAAGTTACAATGGACTCCAAACATACAGGGTGGGCCAAATAAGGTGAATCCAACAACCAATTTCGCATATCCCAGGCAAAGATGTATAATGTTTCCACACCTGGTATTAGCGACAGTACCAGAAAACAAAAATCTTTCGTGCCATTACTTGGTTGTGTGCTTCGAAGTCGAACTCTTCACTTTATTTTTGTTTCTCCATGCAAGTTGAGTTTTCAGAATGAAGAAGTTATTTTCAATGTACAGCTAAACAATTTCAGCGCGTTCGGGTGTTGTTTACTGTTCCATTGCAAACACTTTCTTAGACTGAATTGTTATAAACTTAATGGGTGAAAGCTGTCAAATGATAACTTTCAAAGTTATAGTGTTGTCCGATGGGCTTACCAAGTTTGGCTCGATTCACAAACTAGGTTGAAGGAAGATGAGAAGAAAATGAGTAGAAGAAAGCCAAGAGAAAAGGAATTCAAGCTACAAAAAATTTGTACACATTAAAAACAATTAAAGTGTACGATTCAAATCTCCTTACCGCCAGCTCGAGTCCGTATAATAATTTGATTACTTCGTACTCCGGTTAACTTTAAGTCTTGCGTCACGGCCATAACCTCAATTATGTAAGTTGAATAACTACTTAAGTCTGTGAGGTTGTAAGAAATGAATTTCTCTTGAGTATTAGTGATATCTGCTCTTCGTGATATACTGCCATTTATCCTGCAAAAAGATTTTTTTTTAATACACTACTTCACTTTCCAAAATGTTTACCTACCATATATTATAGTGTTCAATGATTCCATTCGGATATTCCGGAAACTCCCACTGTAAAATAGCTCCATCGGAGAATACTCGACAGGCCCTTAAGTTCCTTGGGGCTGATGGAGCTGTCAACGCAAAGAAAGCCATTCGTTAAACTTCTGATGCATATTTCGAGTTAGAATTCACCTGACTCAGATGTCCGTTCCACTACCCAAGTAAGTGGTCCTCGCCTCTTGGCAGACTTCAATGTCATCTGCACGCGATACTTTGTAAACGGATTTAATCCTTCTAAAACGAGCTGAGTTTCATCCGGAAAAATGTGTCTGTCTGTGAAATTTTTCAAAGGCTCAACACATAATTCCGTCCTTTCATCGGCACGACAATACTGAATGTTGTATTCGGTTATTAAAGCCCGTTGCTCGCATTCAAGTTTCCATTCTATTTTCAAAGTGGTATTTGTTTTTGTGTAAACTTTCAGGTCAAGGCCTCTTAAATCTGCCAAAAATGGGTAAGAAACGACTTATTCGGACAATAATTCGAAAATGGCCTTACCTGCATTTTCGTGGGGAATGCAAAATGTCGGCACCATTCCGGAGCTACCGTTTACATAATTAGCTGAAACTGCGAAAATCAGTTGCTTATTTTCCAAATTCGTAAAGGTTATGTTTGTACGATTTTTCGGTAAATGAGTAAAATTAATAGCATTCTGAAATGAGTAGCGGGCGATAATGAAAAGGTTAGGTGAAACAAAAACTTACCTCACAAAAATCAAAAGATTGTACTCTGGATGAACAACTGAAAACTGTATAGTTTGTCAGACCATGGTTTCTCAGTGATTTTGGGCTAGACCATGTTAGGTTATACGTTTGATTATTAAAAACACTTTTGATTCCATGTGGCCTTGGAAAATCTATTTGAAGCATACATAAATGTCAAATCAACATGCGAGAAGGACTATTAGGAAAAGTTTACCTTCAGAGTCATTTGCATCTGATATTCGAAGTCGCAGAACACTGGATCTGTTCGAGGCCCCTAAATCATTTCGAGATGTTATTGAAAATACATATTCACCCTGTCCGCACACAACATCTTTTCCGTAGTAATAGTTCGGTGTTGTCATCTCCCTGATTGATGGATGATTGTTCTATGCAGACTCGTCAGATTGTTGTAGTTGTAGTTCATTTTGGCATACCTGATTGGCTGGCCGTCCTTAGTTATGTTCACGCCGTACGTGAAACCCTTCCCTCCCATTTGATGTCTGAGAACAGCTTTCCAGTACACATGTGCACATTGGTTATTATCAATATAGAATCCTCCTTGGTCTATGTCCGGTGGCCCCGAAGGTATTGCTGATGACGTGCGTAATACCATTGAAGCATTTCTCCACATGTCAAAGGATTTGACAGCTCTATGGGCTTTGACTTGCATTCGCACTTTGTATCTAGAAGGATTGGAATAGAAGCATTCATTTCGTTTAACCGCTGTTAAAACCAAAATCCAATTTGTATACCGAGTGTCGGGCGAGAGGTTTTCCAATAAGCATGACGATTGTTTTTTTGAAATGTGGATTGTCTTCAGTTTTGTCCATGATGATGAATCGTCCTCGGATTGATATTTACATTTAACATCGAACCCTAGTTAGGACATTAAATCAAATTAATTTATTGAATTTATAAAACTATTCTGAAAGTGTAAGAGAGTGTCCTTTAACTGTTACTTACTAAATTTAAATTAGATTTACACTTTAACGCAGGGGAACTTATGCTAAAGAGATATTTCCTTGAATCACTGAGGCCAAACAGAAAATGAAACCTCCAGATTGAAACGGACCGACTTCAAACTTCAAACTGTAAGACTATGTTGAATCTGGCGTGATAGTCAAAAAGCTTCGCGCCAATATGCAGTCAAAAATCCAACATACCATTTTTCTCATCTTTTTTCTGGCCGACACTTTGCCGACTTATTATGATATGATCGAATTTTCACAATTAACAAAGAGTTTGCCTTAAATTTGGTGTTGCATTAAAATTTGAAAAAATGGCTTATGGAGAGTCAGTTTTATCAAAAACACGGACGAAACGAAACGTTCAAGGTGGACCGAGTGATTATCGAAGACAATTCTCGTTCCGGATCAACTTCACCATCTTTAACTGACGAAAATATCACAAAGTACAGGACATTGTTCTTGCTTATCGCCGTTTCAGCTTGGGGGAAATTTTGGGCGCGAGACATGTTACTGTTCCAGCTAGTCCCAAAAGTGTCTTTTGCCCCGCTAATAATTTATGGGGTATCATTATGTCTTTCGTTGACTGGAATCCAGTTGTAAAATGCACCAGGTCTAATAATTAGCTTTCCAAAGTGTTTTTAATCTTCGTTTCCCTTAACTCTCTTTTGAAGCTTAATGCAACGCGTAACTTTAATGGTCGCATTATCATCTCTAATATTCTCTCTCCCTCCAGATATATCTGTATCCACGGCAGTCCATCGCAATATTTTAGTAGACCTTTACCAGCCTCCTCTCCCTTTCTGCCTTCCGCTGCCATTTACATCGAAGAAGGGAATTTCAATTATTCCTTGGTACAATTTTCGTAAGGCTAATTACCCAGAAATTACATCGGAATTTGAAAAACCTAATTGGTTTTCGTTCTTCCCTGGGCTAAACACTGATTATGGGCTCTGCAAATTTTATACATACTTCAATGATCTTATCTCTATTTATACCATTACCTTTCATTTTCGTCATCACTACTTCCTTACTTCATTCGACAAGTATTAAGGACATTTATACTGAAAAATGTTGCACGGAAACAGTTTCCATGATCAAATTCTCCCTCTGATGTTGCCGAATTTCGGACCCTGCGTTCCACGGCTAAAATAGCAATGATGCAAGTAATGCACGATTACTTTGCTAGCTTGGAGTCATTTATTTCTTTTTGTAACACTAAACCTTTTAAACCTTAAACCTTTTTTACATATTCGTTCTCTGAAGAAAAATACTTCCATCCCGAACCAAGTTAGTTTTCATCAGCTCCGCAGGATGGAATTTTCCACAATTTCTTCTTCCATTAATGGTTTTTCCCCGTCATACAACCCTCTGATCTTCCTTTCCCTCCCCCTTGACTTTCTCTAATTTATACAAATCCGATTGAAGTGGAGAACTTATTGCTCTGTCTTGGTGGTGGATCCGATTGTACTCCCAATTTCGATATGTGGTCCATGCCTTCGCCATTGTGCGTCCCTCTCTCTTTCCTCTTTAATATGTTTCTAATATTTTTCCAATTTTCAAAGCTGGCAATACTTCTACTGTATCTTGTCATCGCTCTACTTCCTTTCTTCCTAACATCAGTAAGATTCTGAAAAAAATGCCTTCTCTAGAATATAACCCATTATATTGGTTCGGTAAGTCTACTTTGATAAGCTAATGGCAAGTCTACTTTGAATAGCCTCACGCTCTTTGCAAGCACAGTTGCCCTTGGCTTAGATCGTCAGCAAAAAGTAGACGTAGTTTAAATAGATTTTTCAGATCTCTTTTACATTTTCAATAATATACTGCTGCTGGATAGAGTCAGACAGTTTGGTTTTTTCTCTTCACTTCTTTCTTGGTTTCTACCTTTTTAAGCGTGTGGGTAAAACTAATATTAACAACCTTTCCTCTTTTCGCTTTCACCCTTGTTCTGGTATTCTAGATTACTCTTCTTGATTTTTATCAAGCACTTCCCTTCCGACATCAATTCCTCTTGTTTACTGTATTCTGACTATTTAAAACTGTTCCGAGTTATCAGGTCAACTAATGCCTGTAATCTTCTTCAACATGATTTGTGTGCTCTTTTCAATTGGTGCAATCGTAATTTCTTGTCCTTGAATGGTAGCAAATGCAAACAAATGATATTTTCTTTCAAATCCCTTCAAACTATTTGTTGTCTGTTAATTAATTCAGAGACTTGAGAGTGACTTTTGATCCTAATTTAAAATTTAATCTTCATGTTGCAGAAGTCACCGCTAAAGCCTCCCGTGTCTCTAGATTGGTCCTTCATTCTGCCTCTAAGTACATTGACATACGTAAATGTTTTCGTATTTTTCTAATGTTAGTTCGTTGTATCCTGGAATATGTAACGATTTTATTAAATAAGAGGCTTGCTTGCAGGTGTCTTGCCCAGTCGAGTGCCTACAAGGCAAGGCAGAGGAAATAATAAAAAAACCAAATGCCCCGGTAGCAGGGTGCCCTAAAAATGGCCATGAAAGCCCCTCGTCCGCATAAGCGGAGCACTCTTTTGTATGCAAGTGAAATGAAAGAGTTTGTCTGTAACCGGTTACAATAACGGAACCAAAGTTAGCTCTTATCTTTGATGACAGACGTCATGAGCGTCTCACAAATGTCTATCATCACAATCGCACGCGAAACCAATATGTTTTTATCGATCGATTATCGACTTTTTAAAAGCAATTGCAATATTATTGTTTCCAATCGAAGGTTCAACCACTTTCTTCGCGTAAGCCAATTGGTGTGCCGACCCAGGAAATGGTAGTCTTTTAACAATGGTGCGTTGTTTCGGGTACTCACGTCTTCTTCACGTTTTCGGACGAACTTATACCTCTGTCTGTGCATGGGACAATGTCCTGAGACGATCATAATCTTCCTGATCTACTGTAACGACCACTCCTACTGTACACGATTCGCCATTTCCTTATCATTAAGTTTGCTGTATATCACATACTGTCGGTACATCTTCAGCGCAGGGTCGCTAGCAACATGAAGCTTCATGCTCTGTCTTGAAAGTTAGGAAGCCATATCTCTTGCTACAGCCAGCTGGTTAGAAATGATTTGAGTCGATTTTGCGTTGTCATATAACGAAAGTACTCATCTGATGTGTCCTCCGTAATATTACTATTTATTCCATCAACGAATATTCTGTTTGGATTTAAAGTCCTACGCATGGAAGCCGATAAAGATGGGTCTACTTTTGCGTTCCCATTCGGAGTAGACACGGGTCGAGTTTTTACATACGTATACAAAAGCCTTGAGATTACTTAAACACACACGTTCACAGAAAAATGTTTTCTATGTTTTCTAAGCTTAGCTTGGCGATTCTCGTTCAATTCACAAACAGAAGGATACTGCTTTCACACACGCAACCAGTTATTCCTTTCTAATTTTCGAGTTTTTCAGCAGACGCTTCTTGATCAACAATTTCCCGTTCTACTCAGAGAAATTGACACGTCTCTTCTCGGTCGTCCGACCCCAGCCATGACCTCTCCACCGACTGCCCAGAGTACCGCAAGTTTTTCGGTATCGAAAAATAAAACCGTACAGTTCTTCTTCTTTCCGATAGTATTTACAGTGCCATCGAAAATTTAGCGTCCAGAAATTTTGATTGAATTTTCTGATTGCTACAAGTATGCTTCTTCAGTTCTTCAGTGGAATGTGCTCCACGTTTGCAATATCTTTCTGCATATCTTTCGAACGCTCTTTTTTCTTTAAATTTAATATCCCTTAGTCCTTATATGCTACCTGTTTTTTCTTTCTCGCTTTTTCCCGCTTTTTCTTTCCTTGGCGAGTGCTTCCTGTTCAAATCGCAGCGAGGAATTATATCCACCCGCACAAAATTTGATCCAACCCCGTAACTCGTTATGGCTATGAGTGAACAGTGTTCAGGAAAACCTCACTGTGCGCGAGTACAAACGCTCCTCTACTCTCTGGGCATAAACCCTAGGCGTTACAATGAATTTGGGCTTGGGTCTTTCCGCCAATCGTTCTTTGCATTTAAAAGACGTTTAGAAGAATTTATACTCGACCTAAGGGTAGGGACGTTGGATTTTTAAATTATGTTTCGAATATCTTTTTATAAAACTTCAATTTTTCGCTAATTTCTCATTTTGATGTCATAATTGGAGTGATTTTCGTAAATAAGTAAATAAATATATTAAGACTGTTGACTTTCATCATGACTGCAATCCATAGGTCGTTATATATAAGTTGGTTCATTGCTCTGATGTTGCTTGCGGATGTTGTTTGTCAGTAAGCATCGTTGATTAAAATTGTACCGTTGCGTTTTGAAGAGAATAGTACTTTTAGCCTTTTTACGCATTCACCTTCACTTTGAAAATAGAAATCAATGTATCGTTACTTTTCAATGTTTACAAGCTTTTTCGTAAAGTATTTGAATGATTGAATTCTTTTTGTACGTATTATCCAAATAAAACAAGTGTTCAGAGGTAGACAGATCAGAGATAGATCTCACTCAATCGTCGAAATAATTATCTGTGGCCCTCCAGATTCGAGATAGAAGTGCATCAGATCAAGATGGTTTGACACTCCGTTCTTGAAGATCGATTTCAAAATCGAATGTTTCCAAAATCAAGATGCCAATAGGAAACTCAAGTTAACATTGGTGATAACTTAAGCTCACACTTGACCGTCAAAATAATTCGAGAATGAGAAACTGAGAAAATTTTGCATTCATTCAAAATGATGCTAGTGTTAAATAACTGCGATTGATTCTTGAGCTAAGAGTCTGTATTCAACTCCTAATATGGCATTGACTACACCGTAGCCTGCAATTTTTGTTATCTTTTATCATATTCTTGCTACATCTTAACACAGAAATCTTCATACTTCAAATAAATTTAAGATTTTTCAGATAGTTTTTGAACAAATAAAGCTTAAAGAACATTACGAAAACAAACCGAACCGAAACTAAACCAATCATTATATTGGAAATAACATAGCTTATAGCTGTAATTCTATTGGTAATATAGCTTATAGCCGTAATAATGTAACTTCAACTATTTACGTACCTCTTTCATATAAATCCATATACTTTGTATCTATTTCCCAATTTATCGTGGCGGTATTGGAAGTCAGGTTTCTCGTACTAAGTAGCAAACTTCCAGGAATAACTAGATATATGAGCAAATAGTTATTGGTAGAAATATACATGCGGATGTAAGGTGCAAACCATTATCTAAAATCCTCAACTTAAATGTTTCTTTCCTCGAACCAAAGCAATTCTCTGATGTCAAAACGAAATTGTAGACATCATGAGTTTTTCTGTCGATTTCATTGGTGCACTCGTAGGATGAATTGTTTTTATTACAGTTGCAGTTGTAAATGTGTCTACCTATCTGAAAAATGATGAAGACAATGTTTAAGATTGGATCAATCAAGCTAACTTAAATTACTTAAGTGCAGTGCTGTCATTTATTTTTTTGGAATAATGCTAGATTCAATTTTATTTAATGCTAAGTAATGCTAAATCCTGTAAAACAATAATGCTAAATAATGCTTTCTTATTGGATTTAAATAAACATATATTTATATAATTGCCGTGTTCCATTTTTACTAATTAGTACTTCCAAGTACTTGGGAGTAGATCGCAAATGGAACGCCATCTTCGTTCATACGAGCAGATTCCAACCTGTAAAATTGTGTGAAAGGTACCCATTTTACAACCTGTAAAATTGTGTTTTATGAAAGGGAATGAAATTTCAGTTGAATCTGAGCTAGTGCTAGACCCTGAAAAGTTTCAAACGGTATATGTTCAAAATGCACCGCAAGGAAAACATTTTTCGCGCAATGTTATTATGAAAGTTGAATATTTATGTTTACTTTATTACGGCTTAAGATGACTTTATAATCACTATCATTATATCAAAATCAGGCAACTGTTACTTCTGGCTGTCACTTCTAAAGAAATGCCATGAGAGCGTCTTTGTACTTTTCATGAATTTTCCCCACCACATGATTCAGGAAGTTTCAGTCCATTAACGCGACTGAAAGCACACTCTGATGATGATGGGCAAGATTTTAATGCCATTTTGGAAAAAAATAATTTAATTTCAATTTCTAATGCCATTTTGGAAAAAAATAATGTCAGATCTAGCATTCAAAATGCTAAAATGGCAGCACTGCTTGAGTGCCTACTGGGGGGAGTTAGGTTTTGCGACAGTGGGATGGAGAAGATTCAAATAGATTATCTTAAACTTTATCTTAAGGCGGTGATGAACATGAGAGCCGTGTCTTCTTGGCTAATGGCTCGAAACTCTGACATTGCTGGGTTTGAACTATTTTGAAGAATGATTTATGAAAATTAAATAAATAAAAAAGACGAGAAAAGAAAATATGTCGGTTGATTTTCTAGTGAAAGTTTAGTCATGGGAAAAGTTCGGATCAGTAAAATAAAACAAACATGCTCACAAGGAACTTCATATGTGGTGAGTGAGTAGCTCATGGTCTATTCATAAGATCAATCATTTATATGAGCTATTCAGAAGATCCAGACCTTCGATAAAGCAAATGAATGGTATAGTTGGGATGCTCTGTGGCATGAAGACCAGATAGGAGCACCGTGAGTGAGGATTAGATAGATCTAATCATTTGCTTATAGGCAACAATCAATCTCTAGTGGAGATTATGAAGTTTGGCTTGACGATACAGCCTATGCGGTGGAATGCAATGGTTTGCCTGGATATGGAGTTCCAGCAAGGATCGAGCTTTTTTATTACGAACGGAAAATTGCCTGGTCGTTAATAATGATTTTAGATTTTTTGAGAGGTTTGATTCTTTCCTGAATTCTTCCTGAAGTTCTTGTGATCACCTATGAAAAGTATTAGCTCATTTTTGTTGGCATTTATCTGGAAGCCCCATTTAACATTCTTATACCTTTGTAACACCGCTGTTACAAAGGTATGTGCACTCTAAAAAGTGGGTCTGTAATTAATACTTTGATCATAGGAAATAGATTCATTTTTAAATTTAATTTTAAAATAATGAATCACAAATTTTTTTACACATTCGATGTGCATTTTTTTGCTTTTACGTCATATCAGCTGAATAATACACAGCTTTTTGTAAATTGAAGCAAAAAGAGTGTAAATTTACTAGTTTGCTATTCACCTTTGCGCCAAAGCCATCAAATTGCATCATTATTTATGGTAAAATTACACGATTTGGTCGTAAAAAAAATATTCTTTTTACGCACTTTTGTAAATTTACATCTTTAATAGTAGGAAACCAGTTTCCTACTATTATAAGAGTAAAATTCAACCAACATTTTTTTGAGTGTGTATAGATTAATAGAAACAAGCGCGGGAGAATCATTTGGAATTTCTTGGATGTCTGCAGTTAAAATGTTGAATAGAATTGGTCCAAGAATGCAGCCTTGAGGTACACCTGGTTCGGCCGGAAATTCCTCAGCGAAAGCCCCATTGAAGGTGACTAACACCTTTCTGCCATTTAGAAAGTTGTCGAAAAATTTGATTATCTATGTTGTTCATTTTATATAGGAGGTCTCCAATTCAAACGGAGTCGAAGGTCTCATGTAGATCAACCATTCAGGCACTAAAAACCCTCTTATTTTGGATATTTTTATCAACTGCGCTTTTCAGAATCATTAAGGCGTCCACTGTTGAGTGTTTGGCTTTAAACCCGTATTGTCTTCTGGGTATGATATGGTTCACATCTATGAGGCGTTTTAGAAGTTTTTGAATGATCCTTTCCAGTAGTTTTGTCAGGTTTGCGAGGAGAGAAATTCGACTGTGGTTAAAGACGTCGCAGACGCTTTAACCACTGACGCTTTTGCGAAAAGGAATATTTTCGCACACTTCCAACCATTTGGAAAGTAACCAATGTTTATGCTATAGGTGCTCAAGCAAACACGTTGGGAGCCTTTTTAAGATAAAATTAGATATTTTATCTTCTCTGAAAGATTGTTCAGAGAAGAGGGTCGGCACCAGGGTGGGAAGAGTTTTTTTTTATTCACGAAAGTAACTATGGCATTGATTCACCACGGCAAAAAAAAAAATTACAGCCAATGAGAAGTTGCCATTCTTCAAAGACTACTGAGCCGATGGAAGTCTGCGGTTTACTCCCACTAGAACTGGTTGCTTGAGTTAGGGCAGTAGCAGGTTTTTTTCGCAACTGCTTTTTTATTTTCTGCCACAAAATTGCTGGCATATGAAGTAACAGGCCGGACGATATTGCTTACCCAGTTCACTTTTGCGTGCTTTCTCCACTTTAGCAGTAATGTGGTGTTCTTCTATTTTCGTGGCCTTCGAGCAGCCTCTGTAGATTGCTGGGTGGCCAATTATCTTGTATTTTATAGAGTAAACTATTTCAGACCCCTTTGGTATATCGCCTTCTTTGCTTGCGTGACTTTGTCACACTAAACACAGCATGTGCCCGAGCCGCAGCTTGATGCAGTATGTCCGAAGCGTTGTAACACTACACTACATTTTTCTTTTCTAAGCGGTTCCACTGGATCCGCTAGTGCAATAAAAATTTGATGGTAAGGACAACCTTCTCATCAACTCCAGAGGTAAGTTGGACGATAACCATACCTAATTGCTTCAACTCTTGCTGTCAGTGAATAGTAGAAAGCCACATCATGTTTGAAATTTGCTATCCTAAGAGGTTTTTAAGTTCAGCGGAAATATCTTCCTCGTCGTAGGAAGTGTGAGGTCCATTGTTCTCTCAACACTCTGTTCTCTCAAGTAAAGCAAGGTATAGATTTTACTTTGAAAATATCGAAAAGTCGCTGATGCGATTTAAGATTCTTATGAAAAAGTGTTGTTTTATTGGGATTAATTATTCTCGCTTCAAATTCAAGAACTTTTTCCCTGCACATATTGCTTCAAGCGGTTTCCTGAAGTTTTCAAGTCCCAGCTTGACGCATACTATGGGAGGAATCCGACCACTTTTTTCTCTAATGCCTTGGCGTTGGGGATTTGAAATCGTTCTTTCTGCAGATTTTGGTGCCATTCTACGGGAGTTGAGAGAAGATAGAGGGGCAGAAAAACTATCCCTTTTAACTACCGAAGAAAGTTCTGGATAGTGGACCCATGTATCATAGGAAAGCTTTTTATTTTTTTGGAGCCATAGGCGTTAAGGAGGGAGAAGTGGGGCTAATATCACTGGTTGACTCAGTGCCTTAAAAGGGTCATCAATCGCCACAGGAGCTATTTGAGCTCCTCGACTACCAACGCTATTAATGTGGACTTTGCTAGTGTCTATTTATCGGATTCATCGTCACTTTCCTCGATTGCGGTTTCATCCGCATGGGTTTCGTGATCAATAGCTTCATTTTCTCCGGTGTCTTTACCGGCGCAAAGTTGAAGTTTGCATTATCCGAAGAGTTCCAAAGCTAAATCTCGTCGGACATCAGCATTAAATTTTTTGCAGAGTGATACCAACTTAATAAAGGGCTATAATCGAATATTTTATGAAAAGTACTAACCATACACGTGGGATTGTATCTTGTAGGTATTTGTTCGGTTGATTCAAATGTACATCGCCAATATTCGAAATCATATGATCGACATTGAAAGTTCTTGACTCGTCCAGGTCGATCTGAAATGTTAGTTTAACCTTCATGTTCATTCATTATGGGAATGCATTTTTAAAACCACCTCTAATGATGAATTCTTTCATGTTTCCTTCTCCTATACCTCCACAACTATAGGTACGGTTTGCCCTGAGCTTTACATTCCCGCTAATTTTTGGACTCGTCTGAAATACAAAAAAAAAACTTATTACGATTACTTTTCTGTTGAATAATATTGTGCATGCAAACACATTGCACCGCAACAACAAATAAAAAACACTGACAGAAGTTTTAAAATGGCTATTGAAGCCAGACTGTAGTATGTACAAAGTCTTGCATTATGCCTCGAATTTTGGTACAGTATCGCAATAAAAAAAATTACAAAAAAAAACTTAATTTAAGTTTGAAATATGTTCTCTTATGTCCATAAAAAAGCTTCTCGAGTTATTTTAACGATTGAATATTTAAAATTGACTTCATATCATGACCTGTTTTAATAAATTTTGTTTATGGAATTGGATTAAATGTGATAGCTCTTCAAAAAAAATAAATTAACGAAACTACGAAAGTAGGTACCTACAAATATGTAAGTATATCAAACCTTGTTACTATATTTAATAATTGACTGATCGAATTGCTGTGACAATTTCGATTCATATAGGCTCAAATCGCAATTCAGGCGCAATTTTGAATCTGATTGCATTCGTATGTATTCATAAGGCTTCAAATCTGAAAATAAAAGTTTGCTTTCATAGAGACAGTTTCAATTGCTGTTACAGATACTCACGTATTGTACACAATTGGCTTTCATCCATGCCGATTGTTTTATTGATGTGAATGAGGTAGATCATTAGGGAGACAATGAGTTGCCACATATTTTCCTTACTTAAGATGCAATTAAATTTTAAAAGGCTCTAGTTCTTGTCCGACCATGTCTTTACTGACGATCTTCAGTTGGCTTTACTAAAAATAAATTTCGAAGTACAGCTAGCTTACGGCAAAACATATATATTTGCATATGTATTAGAATAGATAAACATGGTTTAGGATACAATTAGCATACATAAAAAATTTGAATATATTCCAAAATCTAAGGTCCCAAAGCGGAAAGAAAAGTCGGAACCGGAACACCACAAGGAGGGATTCTATATCCTCTTTTCTGGATCAGTCAACGAAATACTGGAGAATTTAAAGGCGAGTGGCTTTGGGGTGGTGGCGTATGCCGATAACATTATGGTACTTGTAAAGGGTGCGTTCCCGCAAACTTTTTCGGACCTTATGCTATCGGCGCTGAACCATTTCCAAATCTGGGCCAGAAAAGTCGGTCTTAGGGCAAACCCGACAAAAACCGAACTTTTATATTTCAAAAGGAAACACAGGGCCTAGCCTCAACGGAATAACATTGGAACTTGTTGATAGTGTTAAATATTTGGGGCTTATACTAGACAGGAAAGTGTACTGGGGGGCTAAGGTGAAGCACAGAATATGTAAGTCTCGTGCAGCACTTTTCGCATGCCAATCTGCATACTCCAATACCTGTGGTCTTAAACCTAGGGCAACCTACTACATATTCATATGTGTAGTGAGGCGGATTTTGGTGTATGGAGCAATCATGTGGTGGAGGGCAGCGGAGAGTGAAACAAACATGAAGGATCTAACAAGACTGCAAAGATTAGTTTGCATATGTATTATGGGCGCTTATGAACCGCCCCAACGGCTGGATTGAAAATGATTCCTGGACTTATGTCCCTAGATCAATTCATCTTTAGAAGCGAAAGCTTAGCGGCAATACGCGCTAAAATTTTCGGCATGTGGAACGATCCAAATCAGTGGGGCCAGAGCGGTATTCTTACAGAGTGCCGCAGAAGATTTGGACTCGTTGCGGAAGACACGGACCATATGAGCAAAATAATATATCTTGGGAGAGATTTCCAGGTCAAGATGCCCACAAGAACAGACTGGAAGAAAAAGGGAGCTTCTGCCGATGGTGGTGTCTGGATTTACACGGACGTGTTAAAGACGGACACATTCGTTGACTCGGGCGTGTTTTCTACGGATTTGGGCCTTAACATGTGATACACACTGTCGGACCATGCTACTGTCTTTCAGTCTGAAGTATATGCTATACGCATGGCAGTCGAGTCCATTAGCGAAACATTAACCAAACCAACGACGATTTGCATCGACAGCAGCGCAGCCATTCTCGCTCTTGCGTCTTACATCATCATCAACGTGGCACAACAGCCCGACGTCGGGCCTTGGCCGCCTGGCTTGCGTCTTACAGATGTTCTTCAAAAACTGTTAACGCTTGCAGAGTGGCCTTCAATGAAAAACCAAGGCATATTTCTATCCGGATTATGTGGGTACCAGGGCATAGTGGGGTCAAAAGCAACGAAAATGCCGATGAATTGGCGAGGAAAGGTTCAGGAACTAATAATAGCCCCTGCATCACTGTAACACGGTCAATTGCTAACACCATAAACAAACTAGATGCTGCCATATGGACCAAACTAAAGTTCGAACGGAAAAACAGGATAGACTGCAGGGTGGCCAGGACATTATTGCCATGACCTGATCTAAGCAAAAACAGGAAACTTCTCAAGTTTAGCAGAAACTACTTAAGAGCGACGGTGGGCTTGCTCACAGGGCTCTGTCTTACCGCATCTCGTGCGGACAAACTGGGACGGACATATAGTAATTTATGCAAGAGGTGCGAGATGGAAGAGGACACCATCGAGCACACATTCTGCGATTCTCCGGCGCTAAACAATAAACGCCTCAAGATTTTTGGTTCTTATCAATTTCAAGAGTTAGCAGAGGTGGCTAGTACCGGCACGTTGAGTCAGCTGATTCAGTTTGGCGAAGCAGTCACTTGGCAGCTCTAACAAGCCAGCGGAGGGTGGCAAATGGGCCCAACCTGGCGGTCTTTTGCTAGCCGCATACCCGGCAACCCTCTTTACTACCTAACCAAACCTATATGCATTCCTTAACTATAATCATTCATCTCTTGCTGAAGTTTACACCTATTAAAGCTAGCACTTGAATGCCGTACGTCTCTTAATAAGATATCGAGAGATACAGCTGTTTTGGGTACCAGGACATAGGGCCATTAAGGGGAACATTGAAGTGGACCAACTTGCAAAGGCTGGCACGCTTTTGCCGGAAGTGCTCTTTAGTCTCCGGATTTGCAATTCGATGGCTTCAGTTCTACGGACCATCAGAGAAAATATTGAAAGGACGTTATGATGTCCTGGGTGGAAGAATGTTCCTCTGCGTCATGCAACACGGCTAGGCGCCCCTTACAACGACTTCTGCCGGAGCTGTCGATGCAAGGAGAAGATAAAGTAGTTCTTCCCCTCGGCTATCGCTGGAAGAAAAATGGAGTCCTTTGGCTGATACTTCTTTATTTCTCTAACGAAAGTGTCTTAGGTGGATCTGAAAGGAGTCATCCAGTTCATTAGGGAAAGCGGTATCACAATGAGCCTTTGTGTGCTTAAGTGCGTCTTCTCCGGAGTCTGTCTGAAGGAGGCAGCCGCAGAACCTAACCTATACTCATTATCGGATACGTATCTTATAAAACTTTGAAATCAGCATCTTCTATAACATAAACGATGAAAATGCTCAGCGCTTGCAAAAATTTACCTGTAGAATAGAAGAATTATTCACACTATCAAAAAAATGTGTTACAAATTGGCAAGCTGTCAACAACATATTACATTGGCAAGCTGTCAACAACAATACAACATAAATTGATATAAGCTTTACTCAGATTAAAATTAATATTAAACAACACGGTAGAAGAAACTTATTGTAAGCCAAGCTTGGTAAGATTTTGGATGTAAAATTAGGATAGTGCTGCCAGCCATAATTTTCATAATTTTTTCCAATAAAAGATGATGCCATAAAATTTTCAAATCATCCAATGACTAGTGTAGAAGTACTGAAAACTGTTATAAAAACTGTTAAAAATGGAATAACAAAACTGTGGAGAAGACAGCAAAGCTCATCAATTCGATGACAAGAAGACTGCAAGTGGTCATATAGAATCGAGTATTCCCTACCAACTATTATTTAATAATTTAAATCTTAAAATTTATTATTATCTTGCGGTGTATTGAAACTAACATTTGCACTCTTAAAAAATGAACGCAGATTTTTTCTACGTTGTTCTTGTATGTTTTCTGGTAAAACTGCCGTTAATAAAATAAATTGCCGAAATAAATAAATTTCTCTACGTCGAATACTAAAGATCTACTTAGTCAAAATTTGATAAAGAATCCTATTTGTTTTTCATTTTTTAACGGATAAAAAGCAAGTGAACACAAACTTTTTCTAGTAAGTGTATGTCTGTGTTGATAGCTCTTTAAATTTTAATCAGAAATACATTGACAGCTACGATAAAGTAAACATTTGTAATCCACTAATCTTGTATTTGGAAATTGATATAATATTTATGTATTAACAGCTTTAAACGTGTATGTACACAAGTATTTATTTGATTTGTACAATTGCTATTTAGGAATAAATTAAGTAAATATATCAGCTCGTAGACGCATGCGAGTTGTGAACATTCTGTTTTGGCAGATGTTAGCATTAAACGACAATTTATTTGTAAGAATAGTAACATAACGTACTTAGATTCAGAGAAATAGCTAAAAAAAAATAGATATCAAATCATGGACATCCCTGCTTCCGTTCGTGGCGATTTGAACATAACAATACTTAGGAAACTTTTTTCAATGTAACTTAAATAAATTTTAAGTTTTGAGTGAAAGCGTATACTCTTTTGAAAACTAAAGAGAATGACTAGCACGAACGATTTCTCGAAAACTGATGTCATGTTAGTTTTTGGACCTTTACGAAGCTTTTTTATTGAACATGAAAATTCACAAAGTAAAACATTGTACTTATAAAATTTAATAATCGGTTTGGACTATTGAGTTCTAAAAAAGCAATAGGGACAACAAATAATAGGGACAACAAATTCAGAAATAATTTTACTTAATTTCTTGTGTTTCTGCCTTTGGTGAATAAAGCTATTGACCCACTGCCGTTTTTAAAACGTTTGCTCTGTTTAACATGCCATTTCACCGTATTTATCTTATCTTATCCGTACTTGCATATTAAAAACTACCGTATTTAGATACGAAAGATGTCCTCGCTAGATGATTACAGTTTGAAAAATTATAGTAAAATTATGCATTTGTTGTCGTATTTCTTCATTTTATAATCTTGAATATCTGAGAAAATTCACTTTTCAACACAAATTTTCACTTTTTCGACCATGCCGCATTAACATTCTACTTTATCAGTCAGCACATATCATATGGCAGTTTCGCCGATGTGTTACACCTTTCGTCATTGAGCCGATAAGCATGCTTGATATTTTGGTATGTCAATGGTTTAAACCTTAATTTCCGAAAAGAAAGAGTCTACGATTACGCATACGTTCATGATTTACGTAAAGAATAATTTTTTTGATGCGATACCGCTAAGTTTTAAAACTCTAAAATAACAGTCAGATTGTGCTGGTATATAAGAGACAGTTTTTTCGCAACATCCAGTAATTTTTGGTCACTGAAAATGGACGTACCAGCAGGACAACGCTCCTATACATGCCGCACGAACCATTAAAACTTGGATTAGAAGCCAAAATATTGACTTAATGTCATGGCCCCTCTACCCAACGGATTTAAACATCATGGAAAACGTTTGGGGTTGGTCAACCCTTCTTCTAATTATGTATAATTTTATCAAACGGAATGGTTAACGTTTTGGCGAATGGTATGGTTTGCGACGCAGTACTTTAAAACTAGATATTGCGTACATAAGATACGAATATTCCGTTACTTAGACTGATATTACACTTTGATATTACTCCTACAAATTCATTGTGGCACTGCTTATATCAAATCACCTAATTAATCTACCGTAAACAATGCTCGAATATATTTCATTGAGCTTTTAGGCACACACCATCAAAACAACCGAATAAACTTGAACAAAAAGTGCCACGCACTTAAATATGTATTCCACCAAAATTATGATGAATAGATAAATTGATGCCATATTTAAAATTGCGAGATACATTAAGATACCATATCTGATTTGGTATATCGTGTACATACCAATTGAGGTATCTAAATCTGAATCACAAGAATTTGGGAGTCGCGAATATTTGATTCAATGATATTCAACATACATTGATTCAACGATATTCAAATAACACATATATATGTCGAGCAATAATCCAATCTAACGTCCAAAATATACACAATTCCATTTAGTTATATTATTAGTTTCACTGCACAATTTCACTTGACAATGCTATTCGATCGAAAGGAACTTAACCGTAAAATTGTTTGATGGATCAAGAGCATAACATAGTTCAAACGCATAGAATATTCGTTTGTTACTTCGACCCGATAGAACTAGAGTTTCACCTAGACCGCTCGCACTCGTTATTCAATTCAACTAATATACATCGAGTATCTCGACGTAATTTTTCAATTTATCGCTGTTATCGTTGTTACTGATAAAACTCATCAATTGATATCAATTTCATTTTTGTGCTTGCTTCTTTCAATTTATACGCTAGTCATTATTAAATGAAAATCATATTTGTCTTTGCTTGTTTGTTTCGTATAATTTTGTTTTTCTGTAAATTTTTAAGAATATCTTATAAGCCAAAGCTATCCAATTTGGCTTACAAGCAAATTCCCTATCTGGCAGTCTTTAATGCGTCTGAACACGGCAAATTATTTCAAGGTGAAATGGGGTGCAAACGTTGTTCTGTATAATACTAGTATTTAGTATTGAAAGAAGTTGCCTGTATCTATATAGCTTTAATTTCAACAAACGACATAATAGTATCAACTTGCGGTATTGCTATCAGCTTCAATCATGAAGATAAAAGACTTGATTTCTCAGAATCAATGATCCAATAAATTTCTTTGAAATTTCATAACCTAAAAGCAGTTTATCTTTATTCAAACGCTGAATGCCCTACAAAGTAGTAGAAGATATTATTTTGCTTCCTTGCTCTGTTTAACCGTTTATAGTTTTGTTAGATTTAAATAAAAAAGCAATCAATTTTACTTCAACACTTTTTTATGTTCTTAAATTTACCAAAAATTACAATCAATTACATAAACAGTTCTTTTTTTGCATTAAAAATAACCTAAAATACTAATAATTACTTGTTAAAAATAAATGAAAAATAAATTATGTAACTTTCTGTCCACCAACGCCGTTCTGTTGCGTTCCATTTTGATTCGGGTTCGGTTCCATTTGAATTACACCGTTATTCATTGTGAACAATTTTGTTCTTCGACGTGTATAATGTTGCCATAGAAGAATAGCCTGATCGTCAATAAATTTACAACATTGCGAGTTGACTATTTCACGTCGAAAATGTTCGTACTGCAGCAAATCGAGGAAGTACAAGCACATCGGATAACGCAAATACCGGGCATAGTCCGGATCTTTCCAGTAAAGTAGATACTTCAGGTAGTTGATGAAAGCTTGGTCCTTGAAGAAACCACGCTGCGCCAAAACTTGATCGAGATCAGATATTATTGAGAGAGCTGTTTTTGGAGCTTCCAATGTACTTACAATTCAAATAGTTTGGATTCGCTAAACATTGTACGAATTCCAGTTCAACCTGCAGTCGGAGTTTCGCTTGTTCTTCGGACTCCACCGCCACTGCGAATTTCATTATTGGAAAATAAAACGAAATTAATTAGACTCAACGCCACAAACTCAACACATTAGAAGAATTATATTATGATATGTAATGCAGTTTTATTATAGTTTTCGACAATTATGTAATTATGAAAAGATTATTCATTCGGTACACAAAAGTTTAAACGAATTCTACTAAATTAAAATAATTAGCAAGCAATGTTTATGAATGTGTAGAACATAACACCTAAATGCATTTGATAGTTGAATATTGGTCTCAAATGATGTACCTATGAATATGACAAGTTACAACTTTTGTATGTATGAGGAAAATGAATCGTGATAGTGATAGATCAATGAAGGAATAGATTTGCTGTGAAAATTGATTGATTTGTGAAAATATTATTGGATTCCGCTCTATTCGCTAATTAAAGTGCTTTCTCTAGTTTAGAAAAGTGGAAAAAAATTAGTTATACAATTATTTTTTCGAATAAAAGTGTTTTTAGTCATAGTAAACGAACTGTTTTATTTCGTAAACACAGAGATTTTCGAATCCTCGGAGCGTGTTTTCAGTAGAAAAACTCAACAGTTGATGTGAAAAGTGGATTTGTTTCGCGTTCGCGATTTAAGAAGTGTCTTTTAGTGAAGTTACGGTCAGTGAATTTCTATAAAACGTGAAAATTCGCAATGTGCGAACTAAATAAGAAGTCTCGAACAGTGACTTTTGTGAGAAGTTATGTGGACTATTTAAAGAACAATGCCGAAGCTAGTGAATGAATAAATATAAGCAGAGTTGAAAGTGGAGTGCCGAAAGCGTGAACTGTCGACATCATCGTGAACTGTTTACGGCTAAGGGGAGCTTTGAGCACGGTAGACAACGATCCAGAAACTTTTGCATTCCCGGACGAGGAAACCAGCCAAGAACGTGTTCAGGAAGAACAAAGCAGTGAGGAGAAAAATCAGACGATGGATTTAATGGTGAAAACGGCGTCCGATATGAAGCAACAATGCCTGAACATCTGTCAGAAATTCGAACAGCAGGACGAAGACAGTAAATAGAAAGCCATGAAACTGGATCAGAAACTAGTCCAGCAAGCCCATAAACTTGACGAACAAGCCCTTGACATCAAGGAGCAGGTGAAGCAGCAGACCAGGAAAAGCCAACCTCAGCCGATGAAAGTCAAGCAACATCTCCAGTAGCAATTTGAAACTCAAGCAGCAGCTAGACACCCCAACTGTGCAAATGAAACAGCATTTAGACAAGCAAGGACAAACACTGCTAGTAGTATAGGAAAAATGGATCTGCTAAAATCGGATTTGCAGTGCGTGAAGGCCATAAACTCAAAGCACCCATTTTCGACGGACAAACTTCTTGGACTATCTACAAGAAGCAGTTTGAGCGATCGAGAGCGTACGACCACACTAATGGTGTCAGTTAGAGGATCCGAGGCTGAAGTATTTCAAACTATTCCGGTGGACAAATATTTTAGCTATTCAAGCCTGATGAGCGCGTTGGATATGAAGAAAATGAAGAAAAGAAGATCATTGTTCGCAGCTCAGGACACGTGCACAAAAGCCGGGAGAGACCTTGAGGCAGCTGGCTCAGGATATCGAGCGGTTAACACTTCTGTCATACACTACAGAACATTGGTAGGAAACGGCGAGAGAAGTTTTTATTCAAGCAGCACGTTATGGAGAACTTCAAATAGCATTTTATTTTGCTATATTCTTTGGCCTACGCTTTGATCTACGAATCGGCAAAGAAGGCGTTGCGGAGCTAAGTTAGAGTCTGTGATGTACACGAAGAATACATGTGCGAAGAGCCAATATCTTCAAGGAATCAACGAAAAGTGGAGCTCCATAATGTTGGAATTGTGCAGAAAAGTGGCGCAATTGTCGCAAGAAATGGAATTCGGCGTACTGCTAGGAAATTATGCATCGAAGAAAAATTACCACTGGAAACTCGTTAGCTAGCGGAGCTTCCCGATACTGGAACTGCGGAAAGAAAGGACATTTGAGACGTGACTTCTACAAGAAGGATGAACACAAGTACTGGCAAGAATGATCAGTAAGATACACGGAACGCCATGTTTAAACGGTCGAATATAACAACTTTTTCTTGAAGAACGGTAGGGAAAACAGTAGGAAACAAGTTCAAAGATCACCGGTTTGCCCACAACGCTGGTGACCCTGAAATGATCCCCATTGCCAGGCTATGTTTTGGTGACAATGATTTAAATCTTCAATGGAAAGTCAACAACGAAGCTTGTAATACCGCCCCATCGACACTGATGCTGCTAAGTGGATCCTGAGAGCGGATATGGCGGTCCTGGAGACTTAATGACGCTGGGCGGTACGCGCTTCAGACGTTTACTGGTGAGCTCAAAAAGAACTGGTGTAACAGTTTTTAGTGAGATCGTTCAACTCGGAGGTAAGGTATTCCAGGATCATCTCCTAGTAGCAGAAATAACCGATGAGTGCGTAATTGGAATGGACTTCCTGGGCCCTCACGGTTTCAGTTTGTATCTGGAATATCGGAAGATCAAGTGGAAGAGCAATGAAGCACGATTAGAACGTGAATATAGAAGCACAAGGAGACCACATATACGTAGCAGCGAGACGAGTAACCATTTTATCAGAACAAGAAGAAATACAGTTAGAGGCATCGAATGGGACATTTTCTCAGGGTAATATAAACTGCAATAGAACAAGGAAGAAGTTTGCATACGTTAACAACATACGAAACGAAAATAACATACGAAATTAAAGCGATTAATTTCAAAGCGACGGATACTGTACATCACTTCGAACACAGTTTCTATTCAAGAGGGTTTTGCCAAATGATTTGAATTGTATTTAATGAAAAAATATACATTCTATTGCGTAGTAACGCAGCTGCATGAAGTTATTACTGGCGTCTACACTGACGGCACATTATTTGAACGGTGCTATGCAGCACGAACGATCACAACAAATTAATTTCAAACCATGAAAATACCAGATCACATGTTCCTCAACCAGTCAAAAACTGTTTGGAAGGACAGTACTGGGAACTTGCTCTACCATACCTATTCAGCGGGCATTGCCCCTTCAGATTAATATTTGTTCGTCACGATACAGTACTTTGCCAAGTACAGTTTACTTCTCTCAAATGATTCGGAGTTTGGAAAGAAACACCAAACTTTTAAGAGAATGAAAGATGAATCAATGCTGTACCTTCAGATGGACCATACTTCGAATAAATTCATTACATAAGCAAACAAACGTCATATCTGTGCACTCAACATGATAGCACAATGAAGAACCGATTTCCCTGATTCAATGTTTTTGCAATTCAACGGTAGTTCTAGAAGCGTCGGAGATATGACGAAATTTTGAAATACGATTGTCTTGAGAAGATTATAATGTTGTGGCCCCTGTACAGCAGAAATGGAGAATTAATTTCGTTCCAGTAGGAATTGAACGAACAGTTAAATTAGAAACGGAGTAAAAAAAAGCTGATGTTAGGAACAGTTTATTTGGCAAGCACTCAAATGCCAATGATTCTTTACTTGAATTATTCGAAACACCACAGGTCCCCAGGATCATTAAGCTACCAACTGGTACGCAAAAAGAATAAACACATCAAATTTATTGCCCAATATCTTATTAGAACTACGGACAGATTTCAGTGCGTAAAGCAGTGGCCTAAAGGAACGTAACGTAACAGACGTGCATGGCCACGATGAAACTATAAATTTATACTTATGGGAGGTTTCTTCTAAAGAATAGTACTAATGGAATTGTTTATGTGAGATGATCAAAAATTGAAATTAACTGGTTTCTAAAAGTTTAATTTTATTTCAATATTTCAATGTTTGAGCAACCAACATTTGATGGAGCAACATTTGATTTGATACTGCCCCCGGAGGCTGAATCTGCAAACTGATTCATATTCCCGCATCAAATATTCTCTGCTCGGAAAATCTTTAGAGCCGATATACGTTAGCTATGCTATTATAGACAAAAAGGGAAAAAGCGATCGTAATTTAAAACTTCTATGAGATAATATTACTAACATAATAATATGCTTTTTGTTAATCACACTTGTGCTGCACAAATGTCGCAAAAATGTTCGACATTTTAAAACAATCAATTTGGCATTTTGTATATATTTTGTGTTACGCAATACTACTAAGCTATAAAATAATATCTACTTCCAATCAATCAAATAAATATGAAAAAAGTGTGCATGTCTACTTACTCTTACCTTTTCCATACATTCTAGACATAATGAATGGAAAGGAATTGCGCTTTTATGTTGCGTTTTGTGAAATTGTATTTACAAAATGATGCTGATTTTGACTAGAATTGTAGATGATTATGAATTGTTTCTGTTTTTGATTTGATCAATCATTTTAAATGTACAATCGCAATCAATTTCATGTTGGAATCCTGTATGCAAACCGTGTCTACAGGGTTAGGCAGACACACAAACGTGCCATTTTCGTCACTTCCAAACGAAGCACTAGTTTTAAAACAGTACGCTCGTTCATTCAATAAGAAGCGAACTGATAATGCACTAAGATAACTATGATTAACTTTCTGTACATTCGATTTTGCAATGTTACGGTATTTGCATATGAATTAAAACTAAAAAAAAATTAAAGGAATCACATTCAACAAACAGCTAAATGGACAAAACCATTAAATGTATTAAACACATATGAATTAATTTGGAAAAAGGTGGATGATTTCGATGAAAGGCGATTTTTTAACAAATGCTAATGGAATAACAGAAAATATTGTGCCCAAATACCAAACAATGATAATTTGCGATTAGGTCGAGGGTTTCTTTTGTACTTCTGTTTTCTACTCACAACCGTAGGTGTTCATCACACAAAACACTTAACAAATATTGTTTCTAATTATTGTAAAATTTTATGCAAGCCTTTAGGATCAGAAATTGCAAGTAGTCCAAACACAATGCCACAGTTGACGTTGCAGGTACATTGACGTTTTGGTTGACGTTTATACTCTGTAGATCTTCTTCTTGCAACCAATAGCAGCTGCAGTAGTAGAATGTAATCGAAGACTGCGTTCGGAATTTTCAATCGAGTGGAATTAGAACCATCTACAATTTTGAATTTATGTTTGAATTGGTCTGTACGCTTTCAATATCTCGAAATAACAATTGTTCAATTCATTTTAGAATCAAATTATATCTTTTAGTTCTATTTTCGTTCTCTGAATGGCAGCCCCGGACACCGGCAGACGCAGGTTCTGCTTGTACCCAGTGATGGGCATTGGGATGAATAAATGTGTAGCAGATATTGTTGAAAAAAGTAGCAGATTCAGAAAAAAAGTAGTAGAAATTAGACATATACATATATAGTGTATAAAAAACCGAGAACAACTACTTTTTCTGAATTCTAAGAACTTAGCCAGACGAACAGCGAAAACACTGCTCAGCATTTTTACCGTAGTTGCGACACGCTCGGCGTTTTCTTATCGCAGATGTGCTTCAGTTAATGCTTAATAGTTCACCGAAGTTTCATCAGTGCCATCTTCACTAAAAAGTAGTTCCTTGGGAAAAGTAGTAGATATCATTTGCTACGTAGTAGAGTAGTATATTCAGAAAAAGGCAGAAAAAAGTAGCAGATCTACTACAAATGTAGTAAATGCCCATCACTGCTTGTACCATTTTTACTTGTTGTGCGTTCAGTTTGTTTTCGTCTATCCGGATAAACATAACCTCAAGGAGTAATTTGTTTGTGCCTGCATTGAATCTCAACTTCTCGTACAATTGCGGCAGGAAAATTAATAATGAGTTTAAGAGGTAAAGTGGCAAAAGCTATATCGCAAAAGCTGCAAAAAGGCGCGAACCAAGTTGTTAGCGAAAATTTAGTAAGTCAAATTTCTATTATACGTGCATTTACTATATTCAATGAACTTATGTTCAATGCATTATTTTCCTTTGCTACTTTTCCACTTGCTAGCTTTACGGTTTCTGCCCGTTGGCGTATCCAATTATATGTATGTCTGAAAAATATTTTTAAATACAATGTCCTATATTCTATCAAATTGAACCTACTGTCCACAGCTTGAAGATGCACCCAAAGAAACAAAGTCACAATACTTTTCGCCACGAAAGACGAGAAATAGGATAAAAATTGAGTATGAAAAAGCTGAAACTGCAGGCAATGTCGCATCAATCGACAGCAATGTAGCTGACTCAATTGCAAAAAAAAGTCCCAAAAAGGGTGCAAAACGTGCTATCGTCCCTAAAACAGATGCCGAACCTGAAGAAAAAATAAAAACTTCCAAGTGGGAGCCACCAAATTGGAAAGAAATAATTGAAAACGTAAAAGTAATGCGAAAGAGCGTTCCAGCGCCAGTGGATACGATGGGCTGCGATCAGTGCTCTGATGAAAGTTCAGATGAAAAGGTAGAATAATTGATCCTTCGATATGAATATTTGGAGATAATGTTATGTTTATAGACTCAACGCTTTCATATTTTGGTGGCTTTGATGCTTTCGTCTCAGACAAAAGATCAGGTATTTAAATATTTGAAAGTACTGGATAGAGTGAAATGAACCTAGCAATAATTTCTGTTGTTTAGGTGACATTCGAAGCCATGAACCGCTTGAAATCTAGAAAGCTAACACCAGAAAGTGTTGTTGCCTGGAAAGCATCGGAACTGGAAAACCTTTTGAAACCTGTTTCATTCTATAAGGTAAATAAATAGATACTCCCTTCTTGATATATTTATCTGATCTGACAAACCCCTCTGGAATGCTAAAGCCAGAATTTATTATTAATTATTAATTTAGTCGTGAAATTAGTTGAAATGATGTTTCTCATCAGAATATTACTCAAACGTCGGCAAATATCCTATGCAAATTATTTTATTCAAAATGATTTACGATTTGTTTTTCAAAAACAGAATAAAGCGAAATACATACAAAAAGCTGCCCAAATACTAATCGATGAATATGATTCAGACATTCCGGATACTTTGGAAAAACTACTGAAATTGCCAGGTGTTGGACCGAAAATGGCCCATATCTGCATGAATAGCGCATGGAACGTCATTACCGGAATTGGTGAATTTCCTAACTTGATTGTTAAATTGCCTTTTCGACTGAATTTTACCTAAAATATGTTCGCAGGGGTTGATGTTCATGTGCATCGTATATGCAACCGTCTCAAGTGGGTTCGCAAACCAACCAAACAACCCGAGGAAACGAGGGTCGAGCTAGAAAGCTGGCTGCCTTCGGAGCATTGGAAAGAAGTTAACGGTCTCTTGGTCGGATTCGGTCAAACAATTTGCGCTCCAGTCAATCCGAACTGTAGTATTTGCCTGAATAACCAGATTTGCCCATCGGCCTTTATCAAAAAAGAAAAGAAGCAGAAAAAATAATGTTATTGAACCGGTTTTGAATACCTTCTGTTATGTTGTTTTTGTTACGTATTACCGAAGTTAAATTCTAAGTAAAGTTTTTCACGCAAATTAATATGTTAGTTCCTTATAAGATGGTTTGTCAATTCAAGATATTTGACTTTTATTTAGGAATCGCTTCTAGCAAAACTACAATTTGAATGAGCTGGTGCTTTCACAGCAGAGTTGTAAATGGACTGCGTAGTATTCTGGGTTTGCTCTGATTTCGCTAGTCTTTGTCGCATCTTCGATTACGTCATTCGTCACATCCCTGATATTTACACCCAATGATGAAGCAGCTTTCAACGACTCGTGGTGGCGACTATGGTGACGCTCACGTATGGGTCAAATACGGAGAGATAACTTTCGTGAGCTGCTACTTCTCTCCGAACGACTCAATGCAGAAATCTCAGTTCATTGGTGGACACCTACTCTGATGTGGACACTCTCCGTAACATTGATGCCTATGTCGGGAAGTGGGCATAGTCGGGGGGTGAGGTTAGCTTTGGGAGTGGGGTACCGAAATCCATTGATGACGGCGTGTAGTAGAAATAGCGCTGAAGTCGAACCTGTTGGTGCTACACAAGATCTACACGCCAACATGCTGCAGACCCAGCGTTGGCGAATCTATTGCCGATGTATTAAAAACTCTGGCATTCCTCGCAGGTAGTGGTCATAACTATGTAAATCGCTGAGAGTAGCATTACAGTGGATGTCACCGGTCGCTTGCTGTGACGTATAGCTTTATATTGTAGCATGTATGCATTCATTTAGGTTGATGTTTCTATTTTTTGTAAAATGCCGCTTTACTTGGAGAATACTTCCTGCAACATTTGTTGGCCTCGCCTCTACATAGAGAAATAAATCTTAATATATACGGCAAAGACGGCAATAGTCATATTGCGCTACGAAATAAACTTTACTCCACGCATAAAAGCCAATGTTGATTTATTGCATGTACAAAATAAATTGGATGTACATATATGTATTTGCTTGAACATTCCACTGAAATAATAAACTCTGGTTGATCTTGGACATATCTTTTTTTTTTACTTTTCTGCCGTAAAGCCTTACACATCCTAAATTTCTGGTATTATGTATCAATTTGAAGAAATTTACATACTTCCCTGCTTTTTGAATTTATCGAACGAATGTTTTTTTTTTGTTTTGTGTTTTTTTTTTTTTGCTTTCGGCATGGGTACTTTGAGCGAAATAAATGATTTTTCCGTACATGTAGATGACAAATATTTTCAATAGAAATCAGATAACAAGCACTTTCTTAACTAACCGGGCTACGACCATGAAATGGAAATCTGCAGTAAGAGCGAAAGCGAAACTCGATTATTTTTTTGCGCTGTGGGGCCAATACACCACCGCTTTAATAGCTCCCGATTTCTCTTCGTCCACTGCCGAGTTAAATGCATCCTGTGCTTCACAGAATTCCGATCGATGTGTTATTAGCTTCCCTACATTTGCACGTCCCGATTCAATCATGCACATGGCGGACCCAAACCTGTAGAAGACTCAATTGCATGAAAGAGATAAGTGTTTTATTTGATAGTGCTCACTCGCTACATGTCCTAAAACTGCCACACACGCATATTTCCTTTGCTAAAACTGCCAACAAGGGAACCTGAGCGCAATCCGCTTGGCATCCTGCCAGTACCAAACAACCACCAGGCTTAAGCGCCAACAACGCCAAATTTAAAGTTTTCGAGCACCCGCAGCAGTCTATTACAACATTCGGATTCGCTTTCAATTCGGAGCAAGCCTTATCTGCTAGCTGATCACCGGCCATATCAGCGGTGGCCAAAATAGTCTTGTCTGCGCAAAGGTCATAGGCAACTTTCAAATTCTTCTCTAATGTGTCCACGACGGCTATTTTGTCTGCGCCCATCGACCTTGCGGCCATCACTGTAGATAGCCCCAAAGGGCATGCCCCAAGGATTAAAACGGACGATCCAACGCAAACCTTGGCTCTACGGCATGCATGCAGGGCCATTGCCAAGGGATGCGTAAGGGCAGCGTGTGTGGGATTCAAAGCTTTAGGTATTTTGTAGCAAAAGTGTGCAGGGTGTGCGCAGTAACTTTGCAGAAATCCATTGAATTTCATTGCCGGACAAAGATTAGTACGACCCATTTTACAATATTCACAACCACCGCAAGATATTCCCGGCTCCAGCGCAACCATATCACCTGGCTTAAGATGTTTTACATTCTTTCCGACCTGCAAGCAGAGGTTCAAGTGATTCACCAGAACGACTCAATCGGCAGTAGCTTACCTTGTATACTATGCCTGAAGCCTCATGTCCCAGGACGACAGGGCCGTTGTCTTTCGACGGTCCTTTATCAAACATATAAACATCAGATGTTCCCAGGCCAACTGTGTGCATTTTAACTATAACATCTGCAAGGATGACAATCAGTCGCAACTGCAAATCGTTTCAAAGAGTCATACTTACTGTTATCGTTTAACTCGGGCATAGGACAGTTGTTTATTTCGACTTTCCTTTGTCCTGTAATGGACAAACAACAGTTGAAGACATCGGGATCTTGAGGTTTAGTGGTCTTCATTTGTGGTTTTGGTTTTGGCTTGTTCTTTTTTGAAGAGTCACATTGTATTTTATTACACGCCAGCTTTTCGCTACCAGATGGACCGCCTTTGGGCGATTCGGATTTGGCAGACTTAGTGGCGCTTTGCTGAGTTTTAGAAGCATTACCTTCGTTACCCTTCGACTCTGGCGTTTTGCATATTTTACCCTCGCTACCTTTCGTCTCCAGCGTTTTGCATACTTTACCTTCATTACCCTTCGGCTCAGACGTTTTGCACACTTTACCTTCACTACCCTTGGATTCGGGCGTTTTACATGCTTTACCTGCATTACCCTGCGACTCGGGCGTTTTGCTTACTTTACTACCATTACCCTTCGACTCGGGCATACTGCATACTTTACCACCATTGCCCTTGGACTCGGGAGTTTTGCAATTAGACGTTCCCTGCTGAGGTTTCTTAGCCGCCGCTTGCTGAGGCTTTTCGTTCGACGCCTCTTGCTTGGTTTTGTCTTTTGGCGGACAGCATACCTGTTTTGGTTTTTCTGGTTCTTTTGGCCCGTCGGCAGCCTTGGGCTGTGGTTCATCTTTTGGACAGCAAACTTGACCAGGAAGTGGCTTGAACCCTTTCGAATCGCCGTTGCCACCTTTGTTACTTTGCATATTTACCTGCTGGGACTTACCAGGACATCCAACTTCCAGCTGACCCCCTTCCACGGCTATGCACTCCATATCTTCCAATGAGAGGCGCTCGCATCGATCATTGGTGGCGATTGGAGGGAACTTGTCATCAGATACTTTCACGCCTCCGGTCGGCATTATGGGAGTCAGTGCCGAAGCAGGAAGGTCTAACAACTCTTCGCGATACCGTTTTTCCGGTGATTTTATTCCGGTGCCAGTATTTGGTGTGACTGTTGCGTCTGACGGTGGTGTTGTTAGTATGCATCCAGACATAGAAATCTCCGGTAAATTTTTCGTAGCATCCTTGAGGGAGAGTCGCAAGAGTTCGGCGTCACTAATTCTCAATTTGGGGTTGCTCAACTGCTGTCGACTTTTGTATTTGGCATGCACGTGTTTCCGGAAGGCGGAATTGGTTACAAGTCGCCTGGGACCTTGCTTTTCGGCAGACTTCGAATATTGTCGTCTACCATTAGATTCGACAGAATCGACCTTCGACTGGCCATTTTCGAAAATCGACGTGTTCTCAAAATTATTTGAATATGCCATTTGTCGAGTGTTGTTGAGGTGAGTCACATTGGCGGCAATGGTATTACCAATCATAGCCAAATATTTCTGTGGATCTACGTTGAGTGTCCTGTATATTTTTCCCGCGACGTCTTGAAGGCATCGCGTAAACTCGTCCTTAACTAGAACTGTAACGGATAACTGATTTTCACTTTGGGTGATTCCATACGAACAAAGCGATAATTGACTTACTGGGCAATCGTCTTTCTTCGGTGGCTCCACCTTCGGCTTGGGACATTCAAATATGACACCGCACGCATTCGGCTCTGCGTTGACATTCTTTTTCTTCTGTTTGCAAACGAAAGGTAGTTTTGCAGTAGTTGGAACAGCATTTGCCAGAGTCCCTGCTTCGCTTAGCGAGGTGCAGTCCATTTTGCGATATGCTTCGACTTTTTCGACGACCTTGCGTGTTTTCCGAGGCAGAGGACACGCGAAAGATACACTCGTCTTTTCAGTGTGAACCGATTCGAAACGCTTAGCATCGAAATAAGTAGGGTCAGAGACGTTTGTTGATCCATATGCAACTGAGTGTGTTAAAGCGAGAGACGGTTTGAGTTTTAGTATATTTTTTTGGGGTCCACGAATTTTGGCAACCTACAATATTTTCAAATTTTGGAGTATTTTTAATCAGAACATTTGTTTACGGATAATACATTTTTGTCGCTCGTCGAAAATTCTGTTCCACGTCTTTTTCGAATGTTTGTCATGAGCATATTTCCATCATTTGGTGATAGTGTTGAAATTTCATGCAGCTCATTCCCTTGCTCCAAAAATGTAGTTTCGGCTTCCTTAATGTCGTAAACTTTAGTCTCTTTCATGTTGGCTTCTTGCAGGGTTTCATCGCTAGTGCCTCGTCCTAGGTCGGCAGTCAACATGCTGACTGCATTGCGGCCATGCGAATTGTATCGTGCAATCGCCTTATTAGCGCATTTCAGCGTCTCGGTCTGAAAATGAAAAGATTAACACAATTAATGCGAACCAATTCGTGACATGGCTAATTCTTGCCTTCACTACGTTATTGACTTTTCCTAAGAACATCATTTTTGTATTAAAAATAATTCCCCAAAAATAAAAAAAAATTCTTTGCACTTTTTAAAAGTTCCAGTACAAATTACTCCAGATTTGAAAAATATTGATTTTGAAAAAATTAAAAACGAATTTTTGAAGGTTTTCTAAATCCTAACCGATCAAAGTTGTGGGAAGCACTAAATTCGCTTCCGCCAAATGTTTTTCATGTCAAATGTTTTTCTAGGCAACTGTGATTAGATTGGCGTTGATTGCAAGGAGTATTAGTAAGTACAGTTCTTCCGTTTTTATGTAAAATCTGCCTGGTTTCCATTTTGTGTTTCGAGTTTTTTTTTTTGCATAGTAGCAGTGTTTTTGCTTCCTTGATGATTCGATTTAACTCCATTTTACTAATTTTGTAATCGCGAAGAAGTTGAAAATGAAAACAAGTTTAGAAAAAAATGAATGAGAGTATGTATGGTGTAGGGCCAGATTGCCCCAGTAGTGCAACATTTTGGGTCTATTGTGTCTCCTCAGTGCTATGTCATATATGCTATCCAGACTCCTTAAGAACTTGGATATGTCCCCGGACGGGACTATTCTAATGTCCCAGATGGATGGAAGAACAGAGCCAAGGAACTCTAATATTCGTCTCCTTATTGTGTGAGAAGATGCTCTACACTCTCTGTCGCTTCTCCGCAATATCTACAGCAGTCCTCTCGCTCCTTGCCTATCTTGTGGAGGTCCCTATCGCAAGGAAAATGTCCGGTTAAAGTCCCACTTATACCACACATGCCACTTTTACGGGCAGGCATTGTTTCTTTTATTCTTAGGTAAAAATTTAATCTTAGGTAATCTTTTGAGTGTTCCCAACCTTCCACATTAAGTGCGTAGCTTTGGACCTTTTTCTGTCCATGGTTTAATTTTCCTGTTCGCATCAGTCTTAGTAAAGCCCCAGCACGTAGTAAAGCAAATTGGGTCCAAAGTAAAGCAAATTGGGTCCTTTTCAGCTCGAAGTTGTTCTCTGCTATTGAGGTCCTGTCTCGTTTCTAATTGTATAGCTGATTTTATTTGATCGCGTTTGATAGCCTTTGGGTCTCCCTATTTGAATCTGTTTTGTTTTTTATGTGCTTTTCTTCCACCACACTACTGATCCATATAGGATGATAAGTCTAACCATTGGTGTGTATGTCCAGAGTATCTACCTGGGAGGTAGTCCCTAATTGCGCCCAAGCATTTGCTCAAAGTTGCCCTCCTGTAGACGTTCCTCTAAGCCCTTAAATTTTATGGTTCCTATCTCGATTTTTTCCTGGTAAATGGAACTATGTTGGTCTTATAATGATTTATGGACCTTTTGCATTCTTTCCATCTGTGTATCCGAGAGTTGTTAATCCCTTACTGTTAAGGGTCCAAAACAAGCCATTAACCAGTGGGGACAATAGCAGAGGAGATAAAGTCCTTCCATGTAGATACCAACTCCTATTATTCTTCCTTAGCTTTGCTTCCTAAGCTGCACTGATATACATCGGCACCTCAGTATTTTACTCACCCATTTCACTTCCTTTTGAGGAGCTTCTCTTCTCTGGAGTGCATGATACAGCAAATCGTGTTTTGCATTGTCAAAAGCTCCTCCTATGTCTATAAAAACACATAGTATATATCTAAGCTTTTTCCATTATTTGTCCCAGCTTATATGTGGCTGATAAAGTTGATTTGCATCTTTGGTAGGTGAATAAGAATTTGTGTAGTAGGATCTTCACTAAGAGGAGACTCCGTACGTATAGGTCGATCAGCTTCGCCATGATCCTCAGTACGAAGGATACGCGGCTGACTGGCCTGTATGATTTCGGAAGATCGGCCAGTTTGCTACTGCCATTGAGGACGAACACAATTCGCGGCACTCTCCACGATCCTGGTATGTAGCCGATTTTCAAGCTCACTGTAAAAATTTGTACCAGGATGGTTTTCAGCTTATCGGTACCAATGGTCTGGTTTGCTTAGTGACCTTTTCAAGTGTTTGACCTTTTCAACTGCTGCCGAAAAGATAGCCAATGATGCGATGCGTCCTTACTTTCAACATCTCGAAGCTTCAATTACATCCAATGATCCTATATCAACTACCTGGCATACCATCTGCTGCGTATCTTTATACCTCCTCTAAACAAGATTTCTGTGAACTTCTTGTTCAACTGTGTGTTCCTCTGTCCTCTGTCACTAAACTTTAATCTAAGCATGTTGACCGGTACCTTGCCAGTCACTTTAGAAATCCGCCAACATATTTCCCATCCGTAAAGCTGGTGATATTTCTTGCATCTCTAACTACCGTCCCATATACCCTCCCTTTTGCTCTGTTTTAATAAGCTCCCCCCAACCCTTTCATAGAGTGTAACCTTTCATTGCTAGCCAGTGAACAGCTTGGATACATTCAAGGTACGTCGATGGAAACCAATTTACTGTCGTTTACAAACACTGTTGCTTTCACAAGTGATTAGCAAGTGGATGTCATGCATACAGACTTTGCCAAAGATTTCGATTCAGTGAACCATGATATTTTTTAGTCAAAGCTTACTCAAGGGCCTTGGCGTGATCTTTGACCCTAAGTTGAAGTTCGACCAGCATATATTACACATTACTGCAAAGGACCTCGTTTTGCTTGCTTCATTATGAGACCCTCTAAACCTTGTATTAACCATTCCAGCTCATTTTTTTACGTCCATAGAATACTGTTGCCAAATCAGGGGCCTCCATTGATTTTGAGAGTATCCAAAGAATTAATAGTAGTGGTATCGGTACTTTTCAGAAGATTAATATTTAGATTCAGTAGATTATTAATAGTGTCGACTTATTACTAAACGGCTTTAATTTTTAGTATCTGCAAAGTTTTAATGAAGTTTTGTTTTCATTCATTCCTTCAATTTTATTTTCATTTTCTGAGAAATACGACAATTATTTGAATAATATTTTGCATAAGAGTCGTGCAGTATTGACTGAATGATACTTGATAAATTTTCACTCTGTTGTTTAGAAGATATTTCTTAATATCTATTGATATATTGTTCCATTGTTCTTAATATTAAATTTTCCCTTCCAAAAACCAGACAACGCATGTGAACATGAAATTTATTAAGCGATTTCAACAAATCTTCGCCATTCCTAATGAAATTCTCGTGAAATATAATTAATAATGAAGTAACGTATTATGATATATTTACCTTGTCTCCAAATTATCTACCGAGGGCAATAACAAACCACAAACCAATGAAACTACCTCTTGAACTACTTCCGGTGAAGCAAAACATCTGATTTCTGCGCAACATGCTGCTCTGTTGAGAGAAACATCGCACATTACATAGCAAATCTGTCAAATTCATCGCGCAAGTGTCAAATTTACGAGCAAGTGTTCGATTTCGATCCACTGACGGTATTGTTGGTCTCGTTGGATAAATACTGAAAAGTATGGCCAAGAATAAAGGAACTGTGTATTTAGGATTCGAAGATGAACACATTAGTGAAAAATATCGAAGTGCATTAAACTATATGACGAATAAAGTCGGTGGGATTCCGGTAAGTGAAGTCTGAAAAAAACAGCTACCTCACGTTGCATAAATACTGGCGCATGTGAATAACGTTTGGTGTATGCATTCTCGCTTACATTTCGTGTGTTGTTTGCAGGACTGGCCCTGTTCCGAAATCGTTGTCCCCAACTGTCCAATATGCAATCTGAGCCGACCCTTGATTATGCAGATCTATGCACCACTAGATAATTCGCAGTTTCATCGAACTTTGTACATATTTGCCTGCTTAGGAGCCACATGCTCGAGTTTATCAAAAAGCTGGGTATGCATAAGGACACAGATACTAGATAAATCACCATCAGAAAACAGTAGCGCATCCGAGAATAGTAAAGGATCGTCTGCGATGAAAATAAATTGGTGCAGCGGGGCTGATGATTGGGATGAGCCTGCGGACGATTTGAATAGGAACGAGGAGAATGGTAACGTGATTAAAAACGATAATCGAATTTCAGACGATGATGACGAAAGTAATTCAATGGAGAATGATATAATCTGTGGACTTGGAAACGTGAATATAGATGATAAAAATGCAAACAGTGGCGCACAGGGTGAGTAGAAGAATTTATGAATAACAAAGATTAGTTGATTGACTTAATCTTACTAAGGAAAGTTGAAAAGAGTCTTACTAGTCATCTAAAAGAATGAAACAATTAGGGTACAATTATTCTTGTTCGAAAACCATTTAATTATTTAGAAGCACTATCATAACTAGTCATTTTTCATATAATTTTGGTATGGAAATCCTACATTTAATTCGTTTCTTTTGCTCTCTAACACACACTATAGGTGGAGCAATAGGCACAATAAATTCTGGGACAATTTATGCTGAAATCGAAGGCGAAGAATTTGAAAATGTAACGATTGAAACTCCAACGTATCCAGAACGTGATTTAGTTGCAATGTTAAAACAAACGCCCGGGATTCCATCCAATGTGAATAAATTAATACTAAAAGACTTCTTCCTAGCGGTTACAGAGGAAAAACAAAACACTGCTTGCAATTACTTCGGTCTAGCAGATCATGTGCGCGAGTTAATTCAAGAATATCAATTTCGCGATGAAAGCTGTCGATTGAGTCCAGACAGTCCGGTAGCTGCAGCAGCAATCGGTGGCGGAACCGAAAATGAACATGAAGTTTACGAGCATGCAGTGCCTGCTCATGGTGATATTACTTTTTATAATTTTATGATGACAATTCAAAATAATCCAGGACAGATAGTACGGTAAGATACAATTATGATTTGTGAATTTTATATTGATATTTTAGATGGGAAACAGTAGCTTAAGAAGTGGTTAGTATAAATTGTTGATTAGCTTTTTTTGCTTTTGGAATATTCAGAATTATTTTCGACCAATTACATAGCAAGTCGCTAAATCAAATCAACTGATCGAAACTTTTGGCACAAACAATCTACAGAAGCTTTGTCCACTGGTATCTTTTCGACTCCGTCGTCAGTCGGAATCATCTGCTCAGATAGGCAGTCCCCTAGTGTTAGGAGGGGCAAAAACTTGAAAAATAACTACCAAAAAAATACCCGGAAAGAAAACAACTACAAAAAATACCCGGAAAGAAAACACACTTAAAACAAACAAACAAACAAAAACACAACTACAAAAACACAAAAAAATACAATTCGTAATATTGTCTAACGGCTATGGGGGCCACTGCCAATGCTCTCATTTTGCGCAAAATCTCATAAAATATAATATACATGTGAAACGACCCCTTTTATTTTCTCCTATTCTGTTTCCGACTCTTCTCTTAATTGTGTTGATAATTTCAAAGACTTTGACGTAATATTTAAAAATATTTTAAACCTTAATTTCGATAAGCATATTTTATACGTCACTGATAGGGCCTCTAAATTATCAGCTTTCATAGTAAGATATTCCCCTTCATTAATCAGATTACCATCTGTTTGCATCTCTTTTTTTCTTTTGTGCGTAGTGTCCTTAAATATTGCTGTCAAGTTTAGTGTCCTCATTTCGCTCTTTAACGGCGCAGATTTACTCGTCCCGTATTCTTTAAATTCCGGCTTCCCTACCGTCTTTATAATGATCGTTTTTTTTCCTACATATTCCTTTCCTCGAATCACGGAGACTTTTCCTAGATGAGTGCCTCCTATTTAAGTGTTTGACCTCAGTGGCCCCGTTTCCGCCCGTGCAGTAGTTCATGGCACGCGTTTTTCTTTTGTGTTCAGTGTGCCACTCAACATTTTTCATAGAATAATCTTTTGTATCTTAACATCACGATTTAGCTTTTTTTTTCTTTTCAACTCTTAATTGTACTTTCTTATCTTGATTTTTATTTTATTTTATTTTCATTTTGGGTACAGTAATTAGATTTTTTATCTGTTGAATATGGTTGATAAATAAATAAGTTGTGTTGTGAAATTTCTTAAATGTATCTTTAAAAGTGTTTACATTTAGAGCTCGTTTTATATCACATATCAATATCTGTCTGAATAATTCTTATTCACCTAACGATTTGATTTCAGATATTCGCGAGACACGATTCCACTTTTGCCAGCACCTCTAACCGAACCCGTACCGAAATGCCCAAATTGTGGCAGTGACACTATTTCCGAGGTCCAGATTCTATCAACTTTAATTCCAAAACTTCGACTAGAAAACGGCGAGCCGGCTCCTATCGAATTTGGTAATGTTCTGGTATTTACTTGCCTGAAGAGCTGTTGGGATACACCGGACAAAATGCGAGTGGAAAGTGTGCTCGTCCAACCCGAACTATAATTCGATTAACCATGGAGAAGATGTTTTCAGGTACACGATCGTTGCCTTCATTCATTTTCTAATTGGTTTTGAAAAAGTGTAGGAAAGTTTCAGTTTTAATTTTTATTGAAGTTTCTGAGAAGAAGTTTGGAAAATTTGGTCCGAGTTAACCGAGTTAGTTGTTTATTTATTACTTATATAAAAAAAAGCTTGAAGATTCCATAGTTATTTTAAGTTTATAATTTGCCGCAGAGCCGTTTAAATGTAAATTGATTAATTTTGGGCTCTATTCGCTTTGAACATTGCTGTAAATTATTTTTTAACAGAGCGAAATTTCACTGTTTTAATAAATCTAGCCAGCAGGTGAAAAGTAAAACAAAAACCCAATATGTCAGGTCATAGCAAATCTAATAGTTGCAATTTTACGCAAACATAATGTTTAATTTTTGGATGTGTAATTTTGGATGTTAATTTTCTACTAAGCTTAGTTGGAATATAGGTATATTTTTGAAAGAATGAATTTGAAGAAGTCTTAAATAGTACATATGTTAATTTCTCGGCATATTAAAAGGTTAAGTCGAATTCGCCATATTTTAAAATATCCACAATTTACCAAATAGAGCATACGTCATGAAAACGCCCAAATTTTTTCGATAAAACTGAATTATGTAGAATGTTTAATTCAAATACAGTTTGATTTATTCAATATAGCGATAGTCAATTACTATGAGGTAGTTTTAACGCAACATTCAATTAAAACTAAAAAAAACACAATTTTTGGGTCAAATAAAAAATTGCAAACAGTAACATTTTAGATTAATTTATCGTAAAAATCAGAGGTCGTCTATTCTTTTAGTTTTTTTTCTGAAACACCTAAGCATGTGTGAAAAATAAATGCTGCAATTATGTCCAATACAAAAATCTAATGTCGATTTGATTGTGATCGAAATTTTTAGTGTCCAAATCTTTTGGAAACGAATTAGAAGTTGTCAATTTTACAGATTGTTCACAGAAATTATTGAACTATTACACGCGGGAGATTCGGAATCGTTGTGATATTTTCTAAAGACAAGAAATATAATCATTCTATACACAATATGCAAGTTAGTAATTTGCATATAAATTTTAACGAATTCGAATTCCGATCTAAGTTATTCCTAAGCATAATTGCAAATTTTAATAAACTCATCTACTCGTATGTGTAGTTTGTAGACAGTTGTTTTATTCTATTCAAATGCCGGACACAGTAAAATACTAACCATATAAAACTGTTCTGCAATATTCGAATGTACATGATTGATTGAAATGTTTTTGATAGGAAAAAACCGTTTGCGCTCTTCTAGTCATTAGTTATGAATATTGATTAAACAATGTCGTAAAGTCTAAGTAATAAGAAATCGAAGTGAAAAACTTTAGTGTAAGCATAAAGAACAGAGAAAATGATGGATGTTTGAAAAGAATTATTGTTCTTGATGTAAGTAGGTATTTTAAAAACAATTTCAATGGATTTATTCTTAGTGATCAATAAAAAACGGTCGAACTCAACTTAACCAATGAATTTCAATTGAAAAATTTTCACAAATAATTTATTTGTTTGATTATGAATACATTTTTAAGGATAATTCATAATTTTACTAAATATGCAAAAAAAAATGCAGCTTGGCCAGACAAGACACGCCTGTTTGTTTTGATTTCCCGAAATTGCATTTATTTGAGGCTTATAACAGGTGAGATCTCCTAATCCTGAACGAAATTCTATATGGGGCGAGGCAATGTTTGATTTACGTCAGAAATAGGCTAGAATTTCTCGCTCGCTGTGATTCGCTGTGATACAAAACGGCCTCAAAGGTTTTCAGTCCTCCATCATAATAAGTGGTATGGGATTGGAATTTGTGAACAAACACAAGCGAACGAATCTTAGTAGTTATATTTGAACAGAATAGGCAGGACTGTAAACGACTTCCTGAAGAGTTTACATGGAAATGAATGGAAAAGAAAACGTGCCGATTTACTGATCGATTCGTCAGTATTATCAAAAGAAATAGAGCTTCGATGGATTTGACGAGGAGCAAAAATTCCCTTGCAAACTTAAGTGCCACTCTCGCCAATATCTTACCTGAAAATATTTGGAACTACAACGGGCGGAGTGTCTGAAAGTAAGCAATTTTGTTTTTAGATCTTCTGATGCAGTCACCAGATTATTACAAAATTTACACAAAATTTTATGTGATGTTTTATCCTATGGGGTAGTTCCTCGTCGAAATGAAGCAGTAGCAAACAAACCATCACGTCTTTGGAAGAGCTTTGCGTGGTAAGACTCCAACAAGACATCGTTGCGGCAAGAATGACTCAATGGGGAAAAAAATTGCCAAATATTATCAAGTAAGAATGACAGATCCGACTACCGTGCGCTGAAAGGAAGCAAGTATTTCCTCAGTTGTTAAAGATAATTTTGAAAACTTTAGGGAACGTTGTCACTTTTTTTTCCCCCGAGAAAGGAAATTTTTTAAGAGCTGCTCAACGGCTTAGTTTGCTGAATGGATCAAAAATATTATTTCTAAAATGTTAACTAATAAATAGAACAAAAATAATTGGTGAAGATACGGGTTTTTAATTATTTTACTCTGCACAATAAATTGGTATATATGTTTTTAATATTATACCAATTTTTTCATTATATTCTTTAAAAAAAAACCTGAAATCGCATTTCGATTCTATACCTATATAATGCTTCAACCAAAAAAGGATTGACACAGTTGATTGGCTCATTCGGATGAGTGAGTCGAACTGTGTCGACACAACAAATCGCGTCGTTTTTCCTATCTCTACTAATGGCGTGGTGAGATAGCTCCCCCTTTTTCACTGTGGCATCCACCACCACAATTGATCTATTTCAAACTCACCGTACAGAGCTATGAGCTGGTAAAATTTCTAAAAGCTCTGTGTCTAAGGTAAAGAGCTAAGAGACATGAGATAGTACATTTACATCCGACGGTGCAAAGGTTAGCCTAGAATAAGAATTTCAGGCGAGCATGGAATCACAACACCGATAGTCCTGCAAACAATGCGTGTATGGTAGATGGCTAAGCGCTGGCTAGTTTCAACTGATTGAAATGTGCTGGCTCACATGCCTCAGCTGGGTGAATGGCTCGTTTTGATTAACTCATTTCTAAGCTACCCACTTCTTTAAATATTCGAAAAATGGACGCATATAATTTACTAAAGTATATTTCTTCATATTACATTGTGTGATCATATTATCACATTTGTCAAGTCACATTTGCATAATTTAGAAGAATCCAGAGCCATCTAACCGAACAATCAAGTAAAAATCGACAAGAACATCTTAGCTGACCGAGAAAATAAACGAGTGTTCAGTAATTGAACGTATTCTAGACCAGTAAATAGACAGCCTGAACAAGCGATTCAGGAATATGTAGCAAAGGACAGGGAATCATTTTGATTGTTGGACTGGAGAAAGTTATATGCACGCGAACGCTAATGAATTACCTGTTTAATTCCAAAAATGTATACAAGCACGAGCCCGCGAAATTTGTTTCAAGTTAAATACAGCAATACTTTGCACAGAAGTTGCTCCAGTGCCAATTTCTGTTATACCAATATCACTTGAATAAGGGAAATTACATACATGCATTTTCCATCATAACAAAGGAACCTGATTTGGCGGTAAAAGCAATTCTTCCTTTTATCGCAATTGATGCAAAGTTTTTCGTTGGTTCAAAAGATATGACTTTCCTATTCAAATAGCTACAGACGGAAACTATTCTCGGTTGCATCAGCCAGTCCGCTGGACAGTGCACAAGAGGTAAGCGTACAGAAATCAGCGCTCGGGCCGGGAAATAATCATCTTGAGAACACAAACTAGCACGACCTATGCTATAAAGACTAAAAAGCAGTAGCATAGCCAGTAGCAAGGTTTATCAACCTACGAAGTTTTATCGTGTACCTGTTGCAGGCACACAACAAATGTGTCTTATGATTTATTTCATTATGCTTGCTACTATTGCTATTTGCTACTGCTCGTCGATATAAGATACTTCCTTAAAATATATCAAATGCATCAAGTTTATTAAATCTCTTCTTTTATTTGCAAATAGTATTTTAGCCAAACAAAATATAATACATTTAGTTTGTTGTTGATTTGATTATTTTTTTGGAATCATTTTCATACAAAATTAGTTTCATCGTTCTTGGCCATAAGTTTCTTAGATTTCCTAAATATTTATTTCTTTACTATACACTATTATAAGGAAGCCGTTATCATTATTAATCAGACATTGCATTTACGCACAAATTACTTACGCACTGCACGGGTAAATAGAAGGTGTAATTCTTTTAAATCCCAAGAGATGAGTCTTTATGAAATAAAATATTGACAAACATGTACACATTAAACACGACTGGGTATAATTAAATTTAAGACATCTCCCGTGGACTTTAAGATTGTCAAATTTTCGTTAAAAAATTGTTCAATTCAAAAAAAGAAATCGTAGAATCCAATTTTGAAAATTCAGGAAATTAAGTCAATTTTTTTTACAAGTTTGAAAGGAATCAAATAAAGCAATAAAGTACAGTTAAATTGATCGATCATCTTAATTTTATATTGCTTGTTTACTGAGAAATCGATATTGCTGAATTTGAAGTTGCTTTCGAATGCAGATCTGTTTTCAGAAGCAAATGAGCGTCAAATAAGGAAATAAGAATGTTGATTTGACAATGTCCTGGAGACGAGAAATTTGTGTATTTTATATAATTAATAAATAAGTTAATTTTTTATTCATATATAACGTCTCAGTGAATTCCAGAGAGTTTGACTAAAGTAAATCCTTTCCAAAATTGTATTTTTTTTTAAGTGACAAACAAACTTTGGCTGCCAAAATAAAACACAAACGAGTATAAATCGGTTATGAAGCTATTAATTCTGTCAGATACACACCAGAATTCTCTTAGATTTTCCCTATGACATCGACATCTAACATTCTTATAGTTCCTCATCTATTATACATAATGTACGACTGTGTCTAATCTATTTGAAGCAAGGCACATATTTCAATTAATTTGCTAAGTACGCTTATTCTTTGTTATTTGAGATTTGTGTTGTATTTTATAGTTAAATTATAAGATTTCGGGAGTAAATTGTAAAATAAATCTGCTAAATTTACTTCACTACTTTTCAAAATTGCAGTATTGTTTTCGTTAAATCATTTCCTAACAATGATTTCTTACATGAGATTTTGTGTAAAAGTTTCTGTTTGAAATTGCCCACCGACAATCATACTTTTGTACTAGAATTGTTTTACAAAATTTTCTGGACATATCTTCGTCTATTATTCTATTTGAGAATGTTTTGTCTTTGATCTAACATTTGATTTAAGGTGCTGAGCAGGACAGTTTGTACCTATCGTAATAGGATTGAACAATTATGTTATGAATGGCACTGAAATTTAGGCTGCTTTGCTCGAAACGAAAGCATTTCAAAGTGAAAAAAGCAAAAACGGTTTGGCCAATGATATTTTCGCAGGACTTGGAAGATCGAATCTATTCATAGTAGTCTTAAAATTAATCCATTTAGACATGACACAACAAAATATATTAAAAACACTGAGCGCAATCAATTACACCGGCATGGTTACACCTTCTTAAATATGGATAATTTCTCTTATGAAACTATAAGTCGGTAATGGGTCCTGCTAGGCTTAATTTCGCCGACAGATTTTGAATTTGTGACGGACTTAAATTGTGAGCGTTATTTGATTGGTAATCATTTGTCTGTGATGAACCGTTCATTTGAGTCTCTATTGAATCATTATGATGCAGCGTAGAATTTGCGGAAGGTGGTGATCCCACTCTGCTTCCACCACTCTTCATTTGCAGGCGTCTGACCATGTTCTCCAGCCTGAAAAGCAAAAAAGAAATTATTCTTAGTAATTGCGGAACTACGTGAAAACCTTCTACTTTTGTAATTTAGATTGTCAAACCCACGCTATTATACGGTTCTCAGCTTGCTTCTTGCTAGCTATGGCATCTTGAAGTTCACGTCGCAGGTCGATAGTATCGTTCTGAATTTGTAGGAGGTTTTCCCCGTCGCTACCGCCAGTATTACTGCTCACATTGTTTCCCGCATAGCTATTATCATGCGGCGAAGGATCGTGATAGGCGTTGTCAGTTCTATACGCTGCTCCATTTTGCTGTTGCCCGTCTAATCCAATGTGCGTGGTGCTTTGGCGATCTTGAGGGCTTTTGATTGACTCCAGTTTAAAAGTTTCTAGCGTGATTGGTTTTTGAACGGTTGGTAGCGCCGTGCTGAAACCATCTTCATAGTGGATTGTTCCGTAATGAAGGTTAAGATTGTTTCTTTGATTTTGAAGCTTTTGACGCGGCGTTTCTACAAAGTTCTTTCGGATGGGTGTCGTTCGTAACGTTTCGCCATCATTAATTACTTCTGATGTTCGATTGTTTAACACTGATGCTAAAATCGATCTGATGTATTTGTTTTCAGTTTCCAAATGTCCAATGCGTTTATTTGCTTCTTTACGATCGCTGCGTAGATGCTGAATTTGAGCCTGAAACAAGTCATTATCAAGATATTTTATTTTAAATTTAAGGCTTTATTGATTTTCACAGAAAATTATTAGTACAATCACTTTGCCTAAAAATCCATATTTCCAAATATATACAGTACTGCAAAAAAAATCCAGACAGGTAGTTGCGCCCGTGTTTAAGGATTACAAACACATAAAACTATTTTGTTGGGACATGTAGTTTATTTTTTTAGTATAAATTAAAATGTTTGTTACCGTTTCAAATCATCTTATTGTATTTCCGTGATAAAACTCAACAAACAAATTGTGAAAATGGCAAAATGCGCAAAATGGTCGATATAGTCAAAGCACAAATTCTGGCTCTATCTCAGCAGAATATGAGCACACACCAAACTGCTTCTACGGTGTGATATAGAGAGTCATCTGCTGCAAAGTTTATAACAAAATTTAAAGAGACTGGATCCACAGCGCAGAAGTTGGGGTCCGGAAGGCCCATAAAAACTACTATAGCGAAAGATCGAATTATCAAGTCTATGAGAAATGGAAATGTTTAAGAGCTCGTCTACCTTAAGGACGGATATTAAAAATGAGCTCGGAGTAGCAATTGCCACATCTACGGTGCGAAGAAGACTAATAAATGTCGGATTGGTTGGAAGGCGCCCTGCAAAAAAAAAAACATTTCTCTCCAAAACGATTTGCGTGGGCCAAGCAAAATGAAAACTGGACTGAAGATCATTGCAAGAATATGATCTTTTCCAATGAGTCTAAATTTAACTTATTTGGCTTGGAAGAAATTAATTACGTTAGGCGAAAGTTAGGTAAGCGGTTAAGCAGCGAATGGATTTTACCCACAGTACGACAATCAGCCAGTAGAATAGCATGGGGATGTTTTTCGTACCATGGAACGAAAGGTTTGGCTCTAAACAGACAAAGATATATCTCCATCTTAAAGGAACATTTAACACCCTGCATTGAACAGCATTACCAGCATGGTACGAAGGTAGTATTTCACGATGATTTTGCATCGTGTCATCGTTCACGTGCTGTAAGTATCATGTTTATCTACTTCAATTTATGGTTTTATTACTAATAAGAACAATTTATTAACCATCAATCCCTTTTTTGTAGGCAAGAGATTTTATTGCGGAAAGTGGCATTCATCAATTACATTCGCCTGGGAACCGTCCCGATCTAAGCCCAATTAAAAACATCTAGGCTATAATTAAGAAGCAGGCAGCCGAAAATAAGCCAATTAGCCCTAAACAATTCGATAAATTGATTATTGACACCTGATATGATAGAATTTCCCATTCGATTATAAAAAATCTCATTTCGTCAATACTGAGATGGATTAAAGAAGTAATAAAGGCTAAATTAGGCGCAAAAAAAATATTAAATTTTGGATTAAGATCATTTTTTGTGCAATAAGATGAGATAAAATAGATTTTATGAAAAAAAAAAAAAAATTATGTAAAACCTAAAAAACCGTTCGTTGTAAATAACAATAGAATTTGGGAAATTTCTTTAAATGGAGGGACATAACCATAAAAATATTTTTTTTGGGGATTTCATTCTTCAATTGCACCAGAAATAGATTAAATAAAAGGACCTGATGTAATTTTTTGAAAAAAAAATTGTTCAATTTGAAAAATTGCGCAATTCAATGGCTCTCCGGATTTTTTACACAGTGCAGTATAAAAATAGATATCAACAAAATCTTTAATGTGATTATCTCTGGAACGCGTGATCCGATTGAGCAGGTATTTTCATGAAATATTGTTGCATATAAGGAGTAGAGATGTGTCAAGCCAAAATTAGCAGATCTTTAAGACTTTGGAATTTGAGTAACTTAAGGAATTTGAGTGAATTTTCAGATACACCCATATTTCTATGAAAAAAAGTGGGAAAAACAAGTATGCAGAGTGAAAATGTAAAATAAAATTAATAGAAAATAAAATTAATAGAACATAAAATTAATAGAAAATAAATTTAACAAAAAATATAATTAATAAATAAAATATTAAAATAGAAAATTAATGACACCCCTATGTGAGCGCTGACTGCCTAAAAGCAGATTTTTTTTTCAAATTTCGATTTGTGGTCACTTCTGACACCAATATTAGGAAATTTTCAGGAAGTACATATTAGTGTTTTAGAAATAGACATGTGCGATTTTTGCAACCCTTTAACTACAGAAATGAAACTCTCTAGCTACAGCAGCACCGGAAAATAAACTTCAAATCATCGAAACTCCTGCAAATTTTTGGTTTTTTGATAAAAAAAAAAAATACAAACGATTCATAAATTTAATGCTTTGCTACCCTGTCAGTTTGAAATATACCGAATTTAAAGTCCGTCAGATTAACTTTTTTGACACTTACACCATACCATAAGATCAAACTGAAATTCACAGGATATATTGGTATTAAGCAGGACCAGATTTGATACCAATTTTTTGAATGTATGGTGAATCCTTTTCCTATTACTATCCTTTTTTCCTATTACTTCCGATGCAAACATCAGATTTAATCGAAATTCATACAATAGGTTGGTCTTAATGTAAACTAAGTTTGACAAATTTTTCACTGCGAAATTAGGATAGGGTTACGGTATGATGATTTTGGTCATTTTTGCACGATGAGATGCAACGAATAAATTTACAAGTTGTAATTACTCTGCAATGAGCACAAATCAATAATATTCAAATTTTGTAATTTTGAATTTTTTCTGGACGGTAACCCGAAAAAATTTTCCACCCCTATAACGACCGGTGCAGTCATGGGATTTAAACGAAACTGATAAACTGAAAATATGAAACAAAGGGTTGAAAGCGCGAGTCATTTTTATTATTATTTACGCGGCCGGTAACTCTCAAAGTCTTTCTACCCCTACAGTCTTCGATGCACTCATCGCCATAAAAATTTAGCCAATTGTGCAGTGAGAAATGCTGTCATTAAATATGCTACGTATCTGGTATGATAATCCGGTCGTTAGTACATGAAATTGATTTAGTAAGCATTTCAACCATTTTTCACATTTCCTCTGCTTTTCTTCGAATATCAGTCTTTCTAGCAGTGCCTATGCGCTAAAGTATTTTTACCTTAAGTTCTTCAATGTCACGCATCATCCTAATGCTGCCTTCAGCTGCCGCCCAAGACCGTTCTTCGACCATTGCTTTTACCCTGAAAGTCAGTGTTGTAATGTTAGGACACTGCAGATAATCAAGATAGTGCCAACAGACTACCTGCTAAGAAGAGCTTCTTCTCGTACACGTGCTGCTTCTTTAACTTCTCGAACTACGTCCGTCATTGCTCCGGGTGTGTACATGCCTACAATTGAAATCACACAATTAATTAAGAAAATTTTGAAAAAAATTGTTTGGCCTGTTTTCATGTAAAAGTAAATGATTGGATTATGATATGTACTACAAACTTATGACTGTTTTTTGACACGTATGGCCTGAAAACTCGTTTTTATGCGCGCCGTAAGCGTTTCTTTTCGAGTATTTTAACGGTATTTTTACTTAATTTCAACCATAGGGAAACAGCTGATGCGTTTCAGCAAACCAAATTTGCTGAAGCAAAGGCGTTATCTTCATTGAGAAAAGCTTCAAAAAAAAGCTTTGATCAAACAATCGCTGACGACCAATTCGAGTAAGCCGAGAGAGCCGTTTATAATTTTCACCGTCAAAGGACGAATCAGAGGTAAAAAGGACAATTAGAACGATTTCTCTGACACAACATTAGCTTAGAATTGTACCTCGTATAGCTCGACGAACCCAAGAAAGATGGAGGATGGACATGGATGGACTTCCAAGATCTCGTTTAGTATAAGATGCAAATAACATATTTTTATTGCGGTTTAAGTAAAAAAGAGTACGTACGTAAAAAATATAAACGGCGTTTTCGGCTGGGAGCCATCTGTCAAAGTTTTACCGCAAATTGTCTAAGCTAGATGAGTCCATTCTCGAATGGTCTCTGGCAGAGGAAGGTTGTAATCTGAGAATTGGAAAGTGGTCTTTTTTCCGAAGGATGTTCTATCCCTGGAATTGAGTATTCGAGAATCTAACGCTATGTAAATACGCAATTACTTACAAATAAAACCATAATGGATAGTAAAATTGAAATTTGGATAAAAAGAAGTGTTAAATAATAATTAGTCCTGTAAAAGGTGGCTGATGCCTGCTAGTCAAGAAGCCAGGACTATTTTCTGCGAGAAGCAGAAAAAACCGGAGGCGAAAAAACTAGATGAGTCACGTCAAATTTTAACGTAGTCCTTTATATTTTTTCTTAAATTGATAAAAATTAATAAAATCAGTTAGTTTTTAATTGTAATCCTTAACCTGCGCTTTAGTAAACATGCAGCATGCACCTACACATATATATCTTGGACAGTTAACTAAACAGTAACATAGATTCCGTTGGTCCTTGTAGTTATGGAATACACCTAACGATCTTTCTAGTGTTTAAAGCATTTTAATTATTTTCATCCTACTTATTTAGTGAGAAAGTGTTATTTTAATATAAACTATCGTAATCTTTTGTTTTTTATGAATCATTCTGAGTCTAATTGCTGTTTCTGTTTTTAATATTTTGAGTCATTTTGTGTTAACATGTATTTTGATTAGAGAAGAAAAGCCCATTATTACTGCCAAATAAATTTCTATACGGGGGATTAAAAAACCAAGCGTGCAAATTAAAATCATTTTCACACTTTCAAACACTAAAATAAAGCAGTAATCAACTGAATTATGAAAATATAATATCAAGTCGTCAACTAAATTACTCTTCTAAATAGCTTATTCACTACTTTACATACTAACGCTTCGTTTTTCATACATTTTAATAACAGTACCTGAATGATAAGTTGGAGCAGGACTTTGTGTGCCGAACGCAAAACCCAACGGTTGACTGTGTGTGCTCAATCCACTTATGCTATCTCTACGGTGTCTTAAGCCCCAACTCGGAGCATGTTTAATTGCTTCGATTTCAACTTTGGAAATATAGAGTAAAAGAAATACAAATACAAAACAAATATTTTCAACACTTCGCCAATACATTCAAAAAAAAAAAAAACAATAGATACAGAGGCGGATAGTACAAACTTAAAAATCAAATACGTAACTGGATACATTTCAATAAAATACAGTGCTACAGGAAACACTTAAGAAAACAGAAGTGAGCGAAAAATCATAGATATGCAGATGATTCAAAAATTTACCTTTTGTCTCGTGAAGATTACGACAGATTTTCGAATTGGTTTCGTGTAGTAGGTTGATTTGTTCGAGAAGTGTTGCTAGAAGTTTATTGCTGGCGATTTGATTATCGAAACTCTTTGCATCAGGTGAGTTTTTTCCGCTCATTTTCGAATCTGTATCGGACGGCGCTATCAGGCAGGGATCGCTAAATCGTAAGCTGGAATGAAGTAATTATTAAGTTTGATCAATATAAAGCATCAATGTTATCAAATAGTTGAATATTATTGAATGAATGCTATCAAATGGTTTAACTAAAAACATTCAATCAATTTAATCTGATCCATTGTTTCCAAGTTTTGAAAACAAATTTGGAGGAGGAGATTTGGAAGAGATATTAGTATCATCATGTTTAAGAAACGAGTCGAGAGAGGAAATTGTTTTGCATACATATTTGTATATGGCATGAGATGTGGAAGCTCCTGATGTAAAGAAATTTTTTGGATCAAAACTATGGATAATTTTGTCTTTAAATACGCTTTGTGACTGTTCACTTGAAGAGAGTTACGATTGGCAATAAGCACACCATTAGGTGTGATATCTAGTCTGTAGCGACAGAGATAGTTATAGCCATAAAGTATTTAAATGAAATATTGAATAAGTTCTTAGTACCGCTAAAGAATCAATCCTGCTTCAACATATGATATATCATATTCAACATTTCCAAAGCAAATGTTTCAATAATTACAAAAATAATTTCAAATATAACTCATATCGTAAACAAGTCTCACTATCAATGACTTGGTTGAATAGTACGTATGTGAAGTCAGTATCTACTGAATTTTAAAACAAATTGTCATCATATTACCAACAAATATTCAAGTCGATGTACTCTTTAAAACAATTCATCAGCACCATTTAAACGCGAACGCTAAGCTAATAAGTATCATTGAACCACCAAGAGGCAATATTGCGGGCTTCCATAGCAACAACATTCGGATGCAACACTTAGCGAAGACAAATAGCCGCTGGGCAATTTTGCTAAAGCTAACAGCTCATTATACTTGAATTTCAGTTATTTGTAAGGTAAAGATAGGACTGCGACGTAAGTAGCGTAGGATATAGCTTATGAAAGTTGAACATTATTCACAGCGCCGGGAGCTAAAAAAAAAAGTTTGCGGACTAAGCCGACAGAAATTGCAGTGGTTATGCGTAGGTGCTACGTAATTATTTCAATTTTTTTGATAATTATATTTGTTTTAGTGGATATTCATTTGTGAATTCAAAAAGCGCAGTGAAAAATGTCAATAGCTTTCTACGTTTAACTTTTCACAATTAATTAATTCACAATTAGGAAGAAGTTACAGTGTGCAGTTGATCTATAAGATATCAAACTAAAAAAAGTGGAAAAATGCTCCAGCGTATTTTGGTTATCACTCATATTTAATAGCTTCAAGCCTTGATATTGTCTATTCTAAATTCAATAATCTCCAACCTTTCAAATGGTCACATCATTCAGATATGCACTATGAGCTGATGTCTGATGAGAAATATCTTCGAAACTACATACTAAGTAAAATTCAATTTTTAATAGTATCGCAAACAAAACACTTCTTTATTTTGTCTATTGTTTTCCATTTATTGGGTCACCCCATTCATACATTTTTTTTCAGATAAATTATTGAGTCCAAAGTGCCAGGAGAAGGGATAGACTACCTGCATTAGCTTCCCAACAGCAGTAGTCAGTGAAAGATTTTTGGTGCACAGGATGATCTTAAACTTTTTTCGAAGAATATAGAATAAACGAAATCTGGAGCCTAAGGCGGTGAGCCAATCGAAGCAGTCAAGGAATATAAATATTTGGGTAAAACGATAGCCAGTAATCTGCGGATGGTTGCTCGTCTACAGGAGAAACAAAGTATGGCGAAGTAGAATATAAACTCAGTTGATGCAGAATGCTTTAATTTTGAGATAGCTAATTCAGAAAAGTTCAAAATCGTTCAGGCTGTAGGTCGGAAATTACTCCGATATTGTCTAACGCGTTTAGTTTGGCTTCCAGTGACTACTCCCAGCTACTTGCTTCTGCAAGAAACTGGATTAAGGCCACTTTTTGTAGACACTCTAACAAGTCAGCGAAAGACTACTTTACTCTAACAAGTGAACAGCGAAAAACTACCTTACGGAGCGATGAGGTATGTAGTGGAAGGCAATTGCTTATTCATTGAGCATCTTACACGAATTGCTAGCAAAACCGGGAGCCAAGAGAATATTAATTCGGATGATGCTGCGGAATCGAAACTGAAAATGCTCAACTTTACCAAGAAGGTGGATTGTTTGAAGGAACATACAGCGATTTCGCCAGTATAGAGAAATCTACAAAAATTTGGAACATAAACTATGTCAAAGTTCTTACTTCGGTGATTAAGAAGCATCAACAAATTAGCTAGTATATTTAAAGCAGGAGAGGAATCACTACATTTAAATTAGATATCACACTGAGAAAACTTATTTATCGCCTACATGTTATGCAACATGATGTACACTTTATTGGTGTATATCCTATTCTATCGGAACAAGGAGATTGTTTTTTTTGGCAAGGATACCCTGATGAAAACTACAGTTCAGACAAAACTCAACAGCCCGGATCGGGAACAAATCTATAGGTGTTATTAAAAAGCAATAAAACTGCGAGCACAAAAAATTGATGAAATCCTATGATCATAAACAATCAAAAAAAAAAACTAACCATCCAACAAAAAGATCCCAGGTATATGAACATGCAGAACAGGGAGTTGTGTGAGCTTCAAAGTTTGTGTATCTTTAAGTAATTCAGCGCAAATAACTTATGTAGAATCAGCCTCATAGAGAATTAACCTAAAACATTTGTATAATAAGAAAAAAAAAACTCTAAAATTTGTTTAATACAAAGTTTTGTCACTTCGTGATTTTTTTTTTGCAGATACAGCCATAGATTCGCAACGTAGACAGAATACTTGTTTAATTAATTGTGCTATCCCTTATACCAACAAACTAGTTGTCTGGGAAGCACTATGAAAAACTTACTGGAGGGTAAAGATGGTGCACATGGACTGTGCACGCTGATAGAGTGATGGAGAGAGTGGAAGGAAGGAGGAGAAAAAAAAAATTAGGATAAATCTAAATATTTTGACATGACATACGGCTACGGCCCGCCGTTAGTTTTTTCAAATTATTTTTTCTCTTCTATTGTGTTGGTAATTTTAACAAATTCTTATAAAAGATTTATTTATACATATGTTTGGTGGGATATAAGCAGGTTAACCCACTTCAAACTTTTAAAGCCAACTAAATTATTACCAAGGGGATCTATTGAGAGTGCATTGAAGGAAACAAAAGAAAATATATTTCAGATCAAATCTATCTTTGTGTATCTCTTATTTTTAGAAGAAAAAAAACAAGAAGATACACGCATCATTTATGGGATGAATTAATATTTGCTTGTGCGGAAGAGTCGAAAACGATCTTGAATGATGCGACATGATTCTAAAATTCGTTTTAGATTTAATCAATGAAAATCAGTCCAGCATTTACGAACATTACAATTGTTTTTAAAATAATTTTGAATTTCGACATTGGCTGGGACAATAGACTAAGATTAATATTATTGTTTTCTAGTGCTTGCAATTTTGGCGAGTAAAATTACACATTAGTCTGCACAAAAGGGACACTAAGAACGGTTGTGGATATATTGCAGCGGTCTGATTGATGAACAAAAACTTAGGAGCAGAAATTTGAAAAGGCATTTATCAAAGACCAGTTTGCGTGATTCAATACACCGCACTTGGAAAAATTTTGGGCGTCCACAATAAGCAACATAACAAACTTTGAATTTAAAGAATTAGTAATGCGAAGTTACTTTGGGCGGATCCAAGCCATGGTGTTAATGGTTACGACACCGAATTTCGCAACAATATTCAAAGATATAAAAAAGAACGATTGGAAGACATGTACAGGGGTTGAAACATTTCCAAAATGTTTCGTTGACCGGATGATCAAACGCGACAATCTTGATGCCGTGGCGATAATATAAATAATGTGCTTTAAACTTGAAAAAAAAGACAATGTCAATATCCTTAAAGCTATCGTCTACATCAAGAAAGAAGCCAGAAAGTAAGTAAAGCGTTTTTATTAATGTAAATCATCTTCTAACATTTTGAGACATGCAAAGTGAGAGATTTGGCAGACCCTTGTTCAAAGGTCATTTTGAAAACTCAATTACTCTAAGCAAATTGAAGTCATCTGCATGGAAAAGTCAGGATTAACTTAAAGACGAAAAGGGCTATTATTAGACAGCAAAAACAAAAGGTAAACAAGAATAGATGTTTTTAGAACTTCTGTTAAGGGAGCTAAGGTTATTTATGAAAACGAGCTGACAATTGCACAGATAGATCATATATAAAAGAAGCAGATCGGAAAATCCCTTTCCTTCCAACTGCAAACGCATTCGTTTATGATCAATAGAGTCAAAGTCTTTGGAAAAAGTGTTAAAGTCTATGCAACAGACACCTATTTTTCCTTGTTGATCTAAAGCAGATGTAACTATGTGAAAGACAAAAGATATTTCAGAGTGGACTTATCGTTGGTATTGGTTGCAATGAAAATGTAGGTTTAGGGATGAATCATCTGCACGCATCTTAATTCCAGAGCTTTAAGTAATTTTCCCGGAGTCCGTACATCCTTTATGAAGAGAGATGACTGAAGTTATTAAAATTTTGAGTATAATTTAGATGTTATGAAATATTGAAATTTAAAAATCATCAGTTAAACACTGAAAGTAAAGTGTGCTCTCTACTATGAGTCCAATATAGGGTCGAATATAGCAAGGGCTATTGGTAGGATATGGATTTGGAAACGGTGTTGAGTCAAAACGTACATTCGGCACCGTGGACGACAGCCTGGAAGATGAAGATCATCCTGGAGTGGTGTCTCGGATAAATGGCTCGTAGCCTTTTGCCAACGCAGAGGAAAACCTCCATCAAACTTTGAACGAATTAAGCTTGAAGTTCCAGGTTGACAAAAGCACCATTAGTCACGACATTCGACGTCTGGAAAAGAAGATCAGTGGATTCTACTTCACCGAACGCAATAAAATGCAGCGGGTACGTATACGTACTTTACTGTTGTCGCGCGAATAGCGGGAAGCGTTTTGATTGCGACAACAGCGAGGACTTAGAAGCGGCATTACGAAATTTGTTCGATGGGCGAGACGAGGTCTTCTCTCGTAGATGAATATATTGTTTATCATCACGTTGGCAAAGAGTACTGGATTGCAATCGTGACTATTAAGAAGATCATATATTTTATACTTTCTTTAAAAATTTTTATATGTTTTACTATGTACAAAACCGACAATTTCAATGCAACCATCTAATCCATCAATGCAACCATCGAATGAAACTATGCTGTTCTTGAAGCAGGATGGACGTAGCAATGAGCTGGAGAAAATAACTAAATCAATAAAGACGGGACATGAGTCTGTTGTTGGAAATGTTAGCTTGCTCATCAGACTTATGTATTGGAATATTTATTTGCAATTTTCCATTCCATCAGGCTAGTCTACAGTTTAAAAATATCGATAGAGGCAAATAAGAGAAATTACCTCACCAATATGTTACGAATGCCGTGATAGCTATAAGTAGTACACTTAACCAGGTCGTTCATTAATGATTCAACTTCCAGCGTATAGGAAGAAGCACAGCATCGCGGGTAACACCCACTAATATGATCAGCAACCTGAATCCTATTTTACCCTCCGTCTACACTACTATAATGTTTCACATCACGCCAATCATAATGCATAAACCTAATCTAACGTAACAACTCTACGTACATTTGTCATTCAAATTATGACCTTGTACGTCACGGCCATAAACTCATTGAAATTTCCAAATGCCGCTGAAATTATTCCTATTGAATTATCTCATTATTTACAATATTATTTGCCTAGCCGCACGAAAACGCACGAAAACAATTGATTGTACGAAAGTTACGAGAGTCAGCTACTAACCTCCTGGTGGGATCATTCATATCCATATTATCATTCGAATTGCTTTCACCATTCGGTCCATAATTTACAAGTGGCGGAAGACTGGCGAATTCCAAACTCGGATCGTTCTGCATGTGATGCGAATGAGATTGCATCTTGCTATTGAAGTTGGTGAAGTGATGATGATACGATGGAAGTTCTTGTGCAGCTTGCAGCTGAGAAAATGACATGCATTATTGTTTTCGATTGCTGGAATTTATTTGTAATAAATGTGATAATACCTTTTGAAAATAATAGTTTATTGTATTCTGCGGTAGTTGGGACGTTCTAGTGTTGCAGTTTGGTGGCGACGACTTCTTATTTGTACTAAAGCTCGATGTATTGTAATCTAGGAATTCCGATGAGGATGACAGTTGTGGACAGGCAGCATCTTTCAGACAGCTTTCCAGCCATTCGTCCAGGTCTTTTTGGGATGCTGAATTTGGGGGAACAGTTGCATTTCTCGATTTCGATTTTTTCCTTTTGCCACTATCCGTTGCTGAAACGAGAAAAGAATAAAATTGAAATTCAAAGGCATGTGGAAATTTTTCACAATATGATTGTAATTACGAGATTGGCTGGCTAAGGCAATGTGTATGACCCGGTGAGCGAAGGCAAGTGAAATAAAACATCTGCTAATCGAATAATGTGAAGCATGGAAGCGCCGCCGGTAGTCGGTGTGCGGCTCGGCAGCAGCGAAAATCTGATAGATTCATTATTATACATCGACAAATGTTTGGAAATGCTTTCTACACTGGTACGGTAGAATTTGTGGGTGGTTCAGTAGCAGATTAGATGCTAGTTGATACAGCTAGTGCGAAAATATTTCATGATTGAAAATGAGCGGAAATTTGTTTCAGATGTGCTATTTTTTCGATTCGAAACAGGTCGACCTTCCGAATCAGTTACGTATTATTTCAGGACAATAAATTTACTAACCGGAAGCTTCTACCACTTTTGTCCATTGATTTCACGGATTCAGTGTGAGCAGTATTTTACCGCAACGGCCACGAGACTTAAAGAAAATTTGAATCTAGTTTTAGAAACCGATCGTGGAGAGCACAGTTCTGCCGTATGTTTCCGATACTTTAATTCGATGGCAAAGACGATATCTGCGATAAATTCGGAGAAATATTAATCTAGAATTTTATCGATAGCATTTGATTCGAAGACAATCCGTTCGGAAGAGATTTACCTCACCCAAATCTTACTGGAATGAGTTGGTGTTGGTGGAAGAAATGCGAGATTCGATTGCATGTAGCGTACGTCCGGCAGGCTGGCCGTTTTAATGGCCGATGGAAATAATGACGACTGTTTCGGCCTAAATGCTTTGTTTGCTACATTGCAAACATATCGCCAGTTGATTGTATTTCTTATTCCCAAAAATGCAAGTCAGATCGGCAATGCGAAATCATTGCGCTGAAAATGATGAACATGATTGTTTTGCTCATCATCTCATTCTGATGCTGGATCCACGAATAGACTTCGTAGCGGTAAAACGGCAAATAACCAAGAGATTGCAATATTGTTCTTTACATAAGCCGTTCGTGAATTTGCTTAGTATTTTCGTTTAATGAGCACGAGTACGTGTGTTACCGCTATCTTCACCTAGTTTAGCTGCTATCATTTTTAGTTTTGTGAACAAAGAGAAGTGTGTCGAGTCGAAAGAACATACATACAGAATTATCGATTGAAGTCGAATGTTTTTATCTTGTTCAAACGATGAGAACGGCCAGTTTACATTTTTCCGGAGATTATTTTACACCGATACCAATACATCTTCATAGAAATCGAACGAAAAAATGGTACAAATGTTTTATTTCGATTTCGACAAATTAAGTTTTGTGCATCATTTTTTTTATCAGATCTCGATGCTGCTTATAATTTTGGAAAAGTTCGGGAAAAGAAATATGCGAGTAAAGTTGCAACCGACAAAGTAGGAAATTTTAGTAAACTTAGGGACATAATAAATATAAAAGCAATAATGAGTTGAAGCATATGCCAGAAATCAAGAAAATATATAATAAATCAAAATTAAATAGGACATCGCGAGCCTCCTTTTTCAAAAATGATAGAATGTGGGTTGTAAGTTGGATGAAAAAATCCAATTTAGAAGCTGATATACACTTAGGTACGTAGAAAGCACTAAATAGAAGAAAGAATGTGAGGACCACAGGGCATTTTATAAAAGAAGGACTATCTACGGAGAAGTCTACCGCTGACGGAAGGATATCTATCTGAAAAAAATAAACGGAGCCTCTAATGTCTGGTCCAAGAATTTCGTCACCAAATCTTAACTAAGTAAAATGGGTGAGCTTAACAGCAAAATAACAAAGGCAAAGGTTTTCGATCCACATCATTCTCTTGTTGACGCTGTGTTTAGCGCTCTGCTTTCTATCAACCGGTCATCGAATCTCACACAGAAGAAAATCAACATGGAGAGTATGAAAAGCATTGACATATGAAACATCTAGCATTCAGCTATGAAAATCATAATCATTGATGATTTAGAGAGCTCTAGAGGCCCGACAACATCTGAAAGACGCTATCATTCTTACGACTATAAACATCTTCGATTGTGTGCTTCAGGCAAATCAGCAGTATTTCATTTTTTTTCTAAGATTGACAATGGAAATCGCCTGGAATTATATCCAAAGCAGTCCCATTTTTGTGTTTAATTGCACATGATACCGTAACCAGAGTAAACTTTACACGTTCATGGGAGATTTTGATAAGCCAACCAAACTAAATACCATGATGAATGTGCAAATCTAGATCAAGCCAGTCATAACGGTCTTCAGCAAGAGAACGCTTTTTCCTGAGTCCTCTTCGACCTGGCGTTAGAAAAGTGATCCGGAATGCGGAAGTGAGCAACAATCCTCATTAAATCCACCCATCGACTGACTTATGCTGATGACGTTGACAACATATGCCGAAACGAACGAAGAGTCATTTGTTACAATTTTACAGACAGCTAAAGACATGGGGCGGAGAGTAGAGAGAGAGAGAGAGAGAGAGAGAACGAGAGTAGAGAGAGAGCGAGAGTTGAGAGAGAGAGCGAGAGTAGAGAGAGAGAGAGAGCGAGAGTAGAAAGAGAGAGCGAGAGCGAGAGTAGAGAGAGAGCGAGAGTAAAGAGAGAGCGAGAGTAGAGAGAGAGCGAGAGTAGAGAGAGAGCGAGAGTAGAGAGAGAGCGAGAGTAGAGAGAGAGCGAGAGTAGAGAGAGAGCGAGAGTAGAGAGAGTAGAGAGAGCGAGAGTAGAGAGAGTAGAGAGAGAGAGAGCGAGAGTAGAGAGAGAGAGAGTGAGAGTAGAGAGAGAGAGCGAGAGTAGAGAGAGAGCGAGAGTAGAGAGAGAGAGCGAGAGTAGAGAGAGAGAGCGAGAGTAGAGAGAGAGCGAGAGTAGAGAGAGTGAGAATAGAGAGAGAGAGAATAGAGAGAGATTAGAGAAAATAGAAAGCGATAGTAGAGAGAGAGAGAGAGAGTAGAGAGAGATTAGAGAAAATAGGAAGCGATAGTAGAGGGGGAGAGAGTAGAGAGAGATTAAAGAAAATAGGAAGCGATAGTAGAGAGGGAGAGAGGGAGAGAGAGATTAGAGAAAGTAGAGAGCGAGAGTTAAGAAAGATATTAGAGAATATAGAGAGGGAGAATCGAGAGAGAGAGAGAGAGAGAGCAGAGAGAGAGAGCAGAGAGAGAGAGAGAGCAGAGAGAGAGAGCAGAGAGAGAGAGCAGAGAGAGAGAGAGCAGAGAGAGAGAGAGAGAGAGCAGAGAAAAAGAGGTTTGATAGAGAGCAGAGAGAGAGACAGGATCGAGAGAGAGCAGAACGAGAGAGAGCAGAAAGAGAGAGAGAGCAAAGAGATAGAGAGACCAGAAAGATAGAGAGACCAGAAAGATAGAGAGGCCAGAAAGATAGAGAGAGCAGAAAGGTAGAGCAGAAAGAGAGAGGAAGTAGTCCATGCCGGGCGATACTTCTGGTGATGCCACACAAGCAACCGGCTACAAAATAGCTCTCGTTTATCACAACTAGAAGCATCGTAGGAAGTAAACATTTGGCGATACCTAAGATGTATCACCTGGAGGTGGTCACTTTCTTTCAAGACTTTCATAATATTTCATTGTAATGAATCTTTTTTTTTAAAATGAAAATATGATAAAAAAAGATTTATTACAATGAATAATTACGAAAGTCTTGGAAGAAAGTGACCACTTCCAAGTGATCCAGTACTTAATTTTTATCCAAACAAAAAAAGTACTTAATTTTTATCCAAACTAACCCATTGCTCAAGATGTTAATGAAGATTTAAATATTCATTTATTACCTTTCTATTCTTCCACATTTAAGAATGTAGTTTGCTCTGCATATGCAGCAAATTGTCTCAACTTTGTTTTTTATTATTTTAAAGTAAATAAGCATTATGTTTTTTTGAATCTTTTTTTTCGAAGAGTTCATATTTTGAAAAAAGTAAACTACTCTAAAAATACTTCGATAAGCTTATTCAAGTGTGATACCATCTTTCGTCAAAACTTTGAGTATTTTTTTTTGTTTTTGAATTTTCAGATATGAGGCGCATTCTTAAGCACACAATTTAAAGGCAGTCTTCACAAACTGACAGCTATCTCTGTTGGTGATTTCCTAAAATTTTAATTTTCTGTCTATTTTGTTTGCATAATATGTCACAATAATTGCTTAAAAAATATTCGTTGCAAAACTATTTACAAAACAACGCCGGGTATCTTATAGTTCTTATGCAGATCAGTTCAGACGTTTTCGTTAACAAAACGTTGTGTTTTTGATGTTAATTCTGTATATTTTCAGTCTCAGAAAAAAATAGCTCAGTTATATTTTCCCTCAAAATTTCAATATTCAACACTTTCACCTAATCTGTAAGTCAATGTTGTTTTCATGTCGTGCGGCACTTATGCAGCATTGTACTTATTTCCGTTCCCTTCGTTTTCTTAAATTACTCGGTCGGCCGGTGCAAGTGTGAAATCTAATGTTGAATACTTCAGCGTTGGGCATTCGAGCAATATCTAACTCATTGTGTTGTTATGTGTGAATACAATTTCACTATTCAGTGATCTCATTATAGTACCTACGTGTCAAGAAGATTTAATGAAAACACAATCCAGATAAGAAATGTAGCTTTGAAATGAGTATTCAATGAACTTTGAGCATTTTGTTGGAAACTTCTATTTCATTCTTCTTCTTCGTTTCGAAACTTATATTTGGTTCTAATTATACATGCTTATAACGGTGATTGGTAGTTCCTCACAGCTAGATGGAAATTTCAAATCTTCCACTGACACTGAATGTTCAATGTACCCGGTAATAATGGATTATTCGTATATCATGACTCAATATTGATTGCTATAAAGCTCCAAAAATTTAATCTTGCGAGTAAAACTCATGTCAGTTTAGGTAATACCCTGGGAGCGCCTTGGTTTCACAATACCGCTTCGGACGATTTCTAAGATACGCACTAGTCCGACACAGGTATGTATATACAGAAAACCGCAATAGATAAATCAAACATTCCTCCGGTTTGGACGCAATAATCGTTATCGATAAATTTTAATCACCTTCCAGACACTTGGCGAATTATTATTTTCACACAATTACATTTAAACTCCACTTGGACGGCATTGCATTGTTCTCGGTTGGTTGTTGTTGTTGTTGTTTCCTCACGCTTTTTTTTCGCCAATAGCTATCGTCTTATGTGGTGCGAATAATATTTATATTCAAGCAGTACAAGTACGAGTACACCTACCCAATCCACTAAGTAACTTTGTTCTGTGGACTTTTCTATACATGCTGGTTTTCCTTGGCGTACCGTCCCTCCTCCGCGCCCTGCCCACGTGGATTTCTGATCACTTAGTTCAGTATGTCAGCAGGTTCATATTTGCCTTCCTCATCGTCATCATTATCATCAACATCATCCAGGCGGCTGTACAAGAACTTGTCTGCAGCGGAAATAAATACTTCATCTGGGCGGCAGTCATAATACTCCTCAGCACGTTAATTGTTGTACGATTAGATAATCAAGTGCACTCTAGAAGAGAAGCCCACAGCCAAGACGTTAGCATTGTTACGTTTTCGTTAATGAGTGTCGGCTTGTTTTGGCTGGCATTTTCTCACCATAATAGTTATTGCAACGACTTTTTAACGAGTTTTTTCGCGTATGCTACTTTTGTGAAATATTTCAACGCAAAATTTAATAATGCCTAGAAGCATATGAATATTGTGTTAATGGTTTTAATCGTCTGATCTTGTGCTGATTTTCACTTTCATTTGGTCTGTTCAGCAAATCACTGTCCCACATATTTTGGCAAGCTGAATGTCGTATTCTCTATCGAAATATGTGATGCATATGAGGCAGGCAACTCAGTGCTTATTTTCGACACTAATGACTTAGTTGAATTCTCATCAACCTACATATATAAGAATTTTATTTTGAAATAGTTTCCATGGTTTTTACAGTTTCTAATGAAACTTTGGTTTCGGAAATTTCCAATACAACAAGCACCAAAATTTTACTTAATTATGCTTAAATAAAGAACGATACACAAATCTTACTTTCGAAACGTCGAATGATTGAGAAATTCTTGGGAAAGAAAAAAATACCTTGTGCGCAAAATAAGTAGGCTTATATCTTCTGATTTGTTATTCTAAAGATTTTTTCTAAATATAGACAATGAATATAACAATTAAAATTCCAACAATCATTAATTCATCTTATGTAGAATTTGTTTAAGTGATACTGCAAATCATTACCCCTGATTTAATTCAGATATCTAATCAGAGTTAGGTTTACTCAAATTTTGGTATACTATTCCTTGTCCAAACCTGGATTCAAACCGGGAACCCCACACACTAGAAGCCAGTGCTCTATTTACTAGTGATGCTGTAGACCAGGGGTGGGCAAACGGTCGATCGCGATCGACCGGTCGATCGCAAACAGTTCGACAGTCGATCACAGACATTTTTAATAATTTACAAAGTTAATTTAAAATGTGAGCTAACAATTTAGTAGACGATTTATTCAGTACATTTTGGAATGGGCTTTGGGTTAATAGATCCAATCGGACAGTCCACGCAGTTTCAGTTCACACAAAAGGTCGCAGGGCCTTGGTGGCGGAGAAGCCAACGGGAAAATCCGATGCTCTCGATTTGTGCAGTTTAGTTTAGTACTTATATCATTTTAGTAAAACTGCTTCACTAAATCTCGTATACGTATACGGTTGTTTCATTTCCTTAAATCTCTCTGTTCTATACATCTTGCCTGCATTTGCATTCGTCTCCCTGCTACCGAGATAATAAATTGTCACACACAGCGCAAGAAAGGTTAATTTCAATTTTAGATAAAATAAAATTAAAATTAAAATCTTTTCACGCCAATGTAGTTCATTATTTCGAGCTAAATAGTGACATTTGGTGTTTGAATGTTTAAAATTGAATTGTGTAAATGTCTTTTCAATAATAAAATCGTTCAAAAATTAAAATTCTTGACATCTTATCCGTCAGAAATGATAAGTGTCCCCGCTTTTCTGCATTTTCAAAATTTTCGCTCGAAAGAATGACCAGATAATAGAGACATGTCAAAATTTAGCTCTACGATTAACTCAGTACTAGCCTAAAAAATGAACTGCACCTACTAAATTGGCGTGAAATGATTGGAGACATGTGCTAAAGCTATTTGGATTTTCAAAGCGAAGGCATGTTCCAAGCAATTTTTCACGCTTAAAAGTAAGTACAACTCTTGCTTATTTTCAAGCTAAATTTTCGTCGAAATAAATTTCACGTCAAAATTTGCATGAAAATTTAACGTGAAATCGAAAACAGTACTAAGCTTTAGATGGCTTAGCTCAGGAAGATTGTTGCAAAGATTTCTAAATCTTTTGCCTGAAATTAATGCATTTTTGGACACATTGGGAGAAAAACATGAACAATTGGAAGATCCAGTATGGGTAAAGATATTAGCATTTCTTACGGATTTTATGGGCCGTTACAACTTGCTAAATTTACAATTATTAGGAAAAGGAAAATATTGTTGACTTGTTGAGTTCGGTAAATTTTTTTTAAGTAACATTAAAACCTTTTGCTTCACAATTAAATAGGCAAAATTTTTAAATATTTTCCATATTTTGAAAAACATATTAAACTTACTGGTGAATCTAGCTGAAAGCTGAAAGACATTTTTCAGTTCGCGAAAGAGTCCGGGGCCTTCGATGGCCGCTTGGACTGATTTTTTTTTCTCCTGCCCCATTTATCTCTTAGCACTATGTACCAATAGGTCCATGTGTGGCCTTGTGCCAACTGGTACAACCTAACCTAACCTACTGGTGCATGTAATATTGAAATGTTTTGTCCTGAACTGGAAAATTTTAAACAAGAATTCGAGAGACGATTTGCAAATCTCAATAACCTTCAACCGATTTTTGAATTTATTTCATTTCCTTTTAGAGAATTCGATAACGAGAGTATTTCATCAAATCTAGCATTGTGCTTCAGTGCTTACAAGCCTAATTCTACAATACTTTTTGATGAAATAGAGAGTCACTCATGTACATCAAAAATTAATCCAAAATATTTATTAATAAAGCACATTGCACAAAGTAGTAATACAATGTATTTAATATATTAATATCAATAAAGACCTTAATTTAATTTTTATTTGTTTTTATTTTAACCCATTTTTCGAAGTCGATCGCGCATAAATTAAAAAAATTAGTGTCGATCATACCAGTATTAGGTTTGCCCACCCCTGGTCTAGACTACTTCGAAAACTGCCCCAGAATACAGGGCACAATTGAACTAGCTACATTCAATGAGGTGCATCTGCTCTAAGCACCGGAACACTGCGGTATTAAAGGGAAGGAAATTGATGATGCTATTGCGAAGCAAGACTTAACGCTTCTACTACACGCTCCCGAACCCGCCTTAGATGTGCCGACCGCATCTGCATATGTCATTCTTCGGAAGTGAGATGTCAATACCCATAAAGAGATATGGCTATCTTATGATGTGGCAAGGCATAAGAAGATCTTTCTCTTAGAACCTAACCATAGAATTACAGAATTCCTCTTCAACAAGAGCAGGAAGATTTGTAGAGCCATGACAGCCAAATAAGTGTTGCCCAGAATGATGCTTGTCAATCCTGCATAATTGATCTTTGGACTTTATTAATAGATTCGGAAATTGTATTATGATTCACTTGACATAGTAGTCACTAATTGAAATCAAATACCGCATGTAGGTTTTTAGTTTAGGCGAATAATCGATACTCTTTAAAAACTGGTCAACTACTCCGAATTTTCAATAGCTTTTATTGTTTAATACAATGACTAATAAAAATAGACGCTAGTATTACAAGTATTTCCAAAAGCAAAAATTATTTATCACTTGAATTGGGAAACATTTCAAAGTTCGTATTTGTGGTCAATTAGCGGTGAAATTCGTACGAGTAAATGTTATAACAAATATTACCGCAATCAATAGATTATTCACATTTTAGTGGATTCAAATATCGATGGATAATGCAATGGAGATATGCCAACGCATAGATCATATTTTTGCGCAATCATTTAAGCTTGTAATCAATTGTGTTTATGTTTAATGCCAAATGAAAATGAATGGTTGCAAAAGACGTATCATTTTAGAATAAAAAGTTAAGATTAACAACAAAAGTACAATAATATTTCCAAATAAATTATAAATGTGGTAGTATAGCGCAATTCCATAAATAAATGTGAAATGAAAAGAAAGATCTAATGCCTCCAATTCCTTAGTTGTTAAAAATTAAATGTTTTATGCACATTTTTTCATAGAGATTTTGCACAAGTTTCTGGTGCAAAATTAAATCAGCGGGACGAGATAGGTTAATGGTAAATATTGAAATTCAAATGAACACTATAAAATTCACTCAAAGTGAATGGATTAGCTCGTAGAGTTTTTTATGGAAATATATTTGTTTCGAGAAGAGACATCTGACCAAAAAAAAACTAGAAATGAAATTCACATAAAAGAAAGGCAGCTTCAGATATAGCCAATGATTTCAAAAATTAGATATTCATCGATGGATTCGATTCTGTTGTTCTCGTATCTAGTGGGAACATAGAATATAGCTTTAGATTCGTGTTAAAGTGAAAATAATACAGCTTTCTCACTTTCTAGATTGGTGACTCGATGCAATAAATCAAACAAATCAACATGTTGTGGATTTTGATTTCTTTCGTGTAAACTTTCCGAAACTGTTAGAAATAACATGCAATCGTTTGCAATAAGAGCATGTATGTTTTAAAAATTAGTCGACATGTGCAACTGTTTCAGCTGGCTATTTACTATCGAACAGCGAACTAAACAAATACCGAGAGTTTGGATTGAAAGTATGTAGGTACAACCTGGATCGATTTTCAAACTTGAAATATTTTGTTATTGGAGTTTTCGATTTATCTAAAACAATTTTAGATGAGAAAACCGGAGTTGCGCATATTATTGTGAAGCTAATAAACTATTTGTAAATATATCTTAATAAATGAAAGTACAGTAAGTTAGTGAAACTTACATACTAAATCAGATGCTACGTATTTTTTTTACATGAACATGTACATTTCGAATATACATAAATTTTTTAGCACACTATGAGAGAAGGAGATAAAGTATTTTTTTACGGTGAACGTGTCGTGAAATGATTCAAGTTAACATTTTAATTGAATATGGTGTTCAAAATGTGAAGAAAAAAACAAATAAAAAAATTTAAAGAAGAATAACTGTTCTACATTATTGAGTTCAAGTGAGGAAATCTAATGAGTTAGCACTTTTAAATCGACGAATTTTTCAGTATATTAGGATTATTTTAGTTAGATTGTTGAGACGATGAACAGGAGTTGCAATATATTTCCCACCTTACGTACGTCATTCCGTACGTCTTTCTGATTTGCGAAAGAATGAAGAAAATTATGTGTTACGAAAGAAACAAAGGGATTCGGTGATACCTCTTAGGATTTTTCTCACACACGTATCTCTTTACTGGCATAGCTACCTATTCACTTCAAAGGTTAATTTCCTGAGCTTTGACATTGTTTCAGAAAAAAAATACAGTAGGCAAGATGAATGAATAAAAGAGGAAAGGTCGTTGATGAAGACAAGGAATAACAGGGGACCGAGAATCGAACCTTGCGGAAGGCCGGATCGAGGGCAGAATACGAAAGAAGAAGAGTCAAGTTTATTTATGGTACAAGTATGACCTGAAAAATAGAATTAAAGCCAAAAAAGAAGAGACTAGGGGATACCAAAGCACTGTAGCTTCGGTGCTGATGCTTTTGAAAAATCCAAAGTAGGTGCAACCAAATCGGGGAAGGTTATGAAGTTGTATGTGGAAGGTTTATGAATCTATGCTGCTCAGAAGCAAAAAAAAAGGAATGAAGGACAGCGATAAGCTTTTTGATAGCAACTGCTTCGAGTACTTTACTAAAGCAGGAACGAAGGAGCTTCTAGTTTGGAATGTAGCCTGGGTCAAATTTGAGATACCATCAGGGCCACGACTGGTCTTTATGTTTAGTGAATTAAATGTGGAAGCGATTTCCAAACGATCAGTTTGGATGGAAGACAAAGTTGACGAATTAGCAAGAGAGGAAAAATAGGATACAACTGAAGTTTGCTGGAAATGAGGAAAAAATTTGGCAAAAAGTGCACCAACTTCATGAGAGCTGGAGACAGTAGAATTAATAAGATACATTGAAACAGTGAAATAATGAGAGACTTTTAAGCAACGGATCTAAGACCAAAAGGGTTTGTTATTGTTGGAACAAATAAATGACTCAATATAGTCGGAAAAATCACGCATGGCTTTTCTAGGGTTTATTTTCGCTGCAGAACGTAACCCTAAATTCTAAAAAGTCGTTATTAGAACCCGAAGCTCTATACATGACAGGAGCTGTATCTTTATCCTTAAGGGCAGCCACCACATCAGGCCGAAACCAAGGAGTATCATTCCGTTTGTGGTAAGAGTAGCTCGTCAAACTAAGATAACAAGAAAATCGCAAAATTTCAAAACGCATTCGTCAAGAGGAAAATCAAAGAAAAAAACAGTCCCAATTCATGAAGTTGATTTCATTAGTCATGCTTACAAAGTTAGCTTTATAATAATTGGAATATGAGGGTCTAACGGGAATTTTAGTAACTGAAAAGCCGATAGATATCGTGATAGAAAGCGGGGGATGGTGCACGATAGGAGGAACATAAGATACGGCGGCAGTTTGTATGGTGGTAGATGATGCTTGAGAGACCAAAATCTACTATTTTATGATTGGAATTGGGAATGATGTTAAACTGAAAAAGGGAACATACTGACAAAAAGGAATCAGTTATTAAGGAAACAGTGTTTGATGAACGGATCGAAGAGAATGAGGTATCCCGAACAAGGCTAGGCAAATTAAAGACACCAGATATTTGGAGGGGTGTAAAGGAAAAACGATTAAATAAGGTAGTTAAAAAGTTTTGCAAATAAATGATCGTAGACGGAGATAGAATATTTACATGAGAATAATTACAGAAGAGATAATCAGAGTTCCGAAAATAGCTATTATGACTTTGACTTTGGGTAGACTCGAAGTGCAATTGGTCTGTAGTTCAAAGTATTCCCGCACCAGACAGTCAGACCATTGCAGTGTCTCTTTCCGGCGGAGGTGGTGATATTTTTCAGACAATTAACTGGTTCCTGTGTAATCGAGTATTTGGAGTTAATATTGATGAATGAATTCCCGGCTAAACACGACTAAGTGCTCCCCATAGCCGTTAGACAATTTTATCGATTGTGTTTTTGTGATTGTTTGCGATTATTTTTAGGGTGTTTTTTCTTTGTTTGTTTGTTTATCTTCAGTGTGTTGTCTTTTCGTGTATTTTTTGTACGTTTTTGTTAGTTATTCTTCTAGTTTTTGCTTCTCCTACAACTAGAGGACGAGCAGGGATCAAAAATTGAAGCCCATGAGCCATGAGGCCCTTGAACAGACGTTCCGTATCCCTAACTATTTCATATTATTTGTCATAATGCGGGACTACCTCAGGCGCCGCTGGTTGCTCTACGAGACCGACGAAGGAGTCAAAAGGAGGCCTGTCACCTCAGGTGCGGTACAGGGGTCGATCTTAGGACCTGTCCTCTGGAACATCATGTACGATGAACTGCTGCGCCTGGAAATGCCTGCGGATGTGTTTCTGGTAGGTTACGCTGATGACGTCGCAGCGGTAATCACTTATAGAACAGCGGTAATCACTTATAAATTCGCTCAACTCAGACTTAACCAAGTCATGAGGAGGCTCGATCGGTGGATGACTGAACACGGCCTCAGCTGGCAGTCTCTAAAACTGAGCTTGTTATGCTGACGGAGCGGAGGATACCAACTGTCATACCCATGACAGTTGATTCCCTCTAGGTCCAGACCAGCAAGTCGGGCAGGTATCTGGGAGTGACCCTGGATACCAAGCTGACGTATTGGGATCATATCCGCAGGGCTTGTGACAGGGCTCTAGTAGTCGTCACTTCGCTGAGTAGGCTAATGGCCAACGTCGGTGGACCCAGTGAATCGCGACGGAGGCTGCTGATGGTAACGACCGATGCCATCTTGCTATATGGAGCCGAAATCTAGGGAGATGCGCTCCGAACTGAGAAGTTTCGGAAGCGCATTGCCAGTGTCCAGCGTAGGAGTGCCCTGCTGTGATGGTCGACCTACTAGCGCGAGAACGCCAAGAAGGGTACCTCTTTCGCTCAGAGCTGGGCAGACCTGAAGCTGTGACGCACGCGCGTACGGTTATCATTCAACTTAGGCAACAAAGTTGGAGTGAAAGTGCTAAAGGACGCTGGACGGCTAAGCTAATTGGTCTCATTGAGCCTTGGCTTAACCGGAGCCTCGGAGAGGTAAACTTTTACCTTTGTCAATTCTTGACAGAGCACGGTTACTTCAGGAAATACTTGAACTGCCGACACTGTGTGACTGAGCTCGATGATGCTTAGCACACATTCTTTATGTGCAGTCGCTTCGTAAGTTTGCGGCGCACCATTGTGTCCACGATTGGCCTGGTAACGCTTGAGACGATCGTGGTTGCAATGCTGCGAAACGAGGAGAACTGGCGCGCAGCCTCAACATATGTTTAGAACGTGCTGCGCATTCAGAACAGAGAGATCTAAGGAAATGAAACAAGCGTATACATATACGGAATTTAGTGAAGCAATTTTACTACAAAGGTAAAATCTATAAATAGAACAAATCGAGAGAATTGCTACCTCAGATATTCCCCTTGATTTCCTCGATACCTTAGTTCTACGAGCATTTGTTGTTGCTGAGTTACTAACTGTCAGGGGGCCGGTAGCTCTGCTCGCTAAGGCGTCAGGCCGAAAAGCGGCGTGCTACGGGGTCTGCGGGTTCGAATCCCGCCAGTGCCATGGCTGTAAGTGTGAATGCGTGTGATTTTCTATGAGGGTAGCAAATGGGCCCAAACTGGTGGCCTAATGCTGCCCGCGTTGCCGGCAGCCCTCTTCGCTAACCAAACCTAGCCTACTAACTGTCAAATTCGTGTACACATGGCCTACGATCTATCTTTCTCACTTTATCTTTCTGTTTGCGGAGTAAGTGAATGTCACGCTCAGCCTCGGCAAATTACTTCAATTTTCACTGCCATTTTCATTTGCTTATATCTCTCTCTTCTAAGGCTGCGCATAAAGCGGTAGGGGGGGTTGCCTTACCGATCCATGAACTGTGGTAGTTTTTGAAGTCCGTGGTTACCGATGGGTGAGTCAGCACGACCGGGTTGAAGCAGTGCTTAGGCGGGTCCCGACTCGGTACTTCGTGGGCTTGTAGATGGTCCTTTTTTTAGTGAGTCAAACCTCACATACCCCGTGGTGGTAGATCGCCCGGGGATCTGGTTAGCAGTTTATTTTTGGCAATCTACACTAGGGGGAAAGAAGTATTTGTTATGAAGCGGGTTAAATTTGTAATTTAAATTATATGTCTGCATAATTTACTTAAGATTGCTTTCTTAAATAAACATTTAATATGTGGTCTATTGATTTAAAACAGGAATCTGATGTTACATTAGAAGTCTTGTTTGTTTTAACCATTTTTCTTTATGTGAAAGGATGCATATTTTTAATATACTAGAATATAGTTAGATTTTTTTTTATATTTATTAAATTCTTTATTGAGTTTATATCATTTTTGAATAAAAATTATTACTCTTTTCATTGCATATTTACGAATTTTGAAATTTTTCAGGCATGATACTTTAATTTTTCGTCTGGCATCACTGAACGTGAGATATGACGATGAGATCAGCATGTTGACATTCGTGTGCACACCTGTTCGAATGACAACGTTACATAACAATAAAAATACATGCATTAAGTGACCTCCAGATTACAATGAACGATGATAACAAGCATTTATTTCGCACGGCAGCCTTAGAGCTTAACCATTAAAAATTATATACCTCCAAATATCTTAGAAGTTAGCAACTGGCATCCGTTGTGAGTTGCATCGAAGCAAAGAATCGACCCCGATTCCCGAGTTTGTCGCAAAAGTCTTTGGACGAAACTTGTCTTTTCAAGTCCGTTATCTTATTAATACGTGTTTATATAGTAGTAACTTATCTCAGCTAGGTAAGAACTCAACACTGTTTACAGTACAATCACTCGAGATTCCGAACAATGTCAGTCAGGGTCTTTCTGGGTGTTGTGCGAAACATACAAGGCAACAGCAGCAGCAAGTATCTAATGTCGCTTCGCTCATTGCTGTTATTTTCAATTTAACGAAAACTCTGGGTATGCGAATCGTCGGGGGCGTTTCAAGTTCCATTTGTTGGCCATATTTCGTGTCGCGGAGCAGTTCGATTTCGACGACTTGGAGCTCCAAAACGGAAAGTTGATTTGCAGCGTCACCATTGTGAATGTTGTTGCTTGCAGACAGAGTCGTCTGGGAAAAGGTGACTTTTATCATCGATTTGATTGGCGATTAAGGCATCTATTAGTTGGTGCAACTCGTAAGTCGCAATCAAGTCATCGACGCGACGCTCTAAGCCAGTTGCATGCGCCGAGCCTGAATCGGTGAAAGTGGATTTTGCATTAATGCAACAAGTTTTTCGGTTTTTTTCTGGTTTCGAGACTCTTCCTTTCGAAATTCCTAAAATGCACTTTTCCATTAGCAGGTAGCGTCCATCAACGTCCGTGACCGCTGCTACCAATGTACCTGCTGCATAAATGCTAATTTGGCAATCGCTCGGATTTATGCAAACTTGGTTGCGTCGATAAGGCGGATGTTTTGAATGTTATTTACGCGATTTGCAAAATGCTTCATGGCTATGGTAATATGGTAATGTGGAAGAGTCACTGTCCACAGTGTCGAATCGAATTAAGAAGAAATGGAAATCAAATTACGTCGGATTTCTGTCAGCTTAATTCAAACATGAGATTTTCTACGCTTCGAGCGCTCTGTGAAATCCTACTTTTCACTATAACTTGGCTCTTGTAGGCTTTGACTACTAGCTATTAGCGTGCATGTGTTTTGCGATTAAAAAGTCACGAGCATTCACTACAAACTCGTTAATGTGATTAAAAACGTGTACTATTAAGTACTCGCATTGCTTATTGCCCTTAGCGGCGTTGATTTTACATTAAAATTTGGAGTCAATGGCAGCTATGTACATATGCGTCTGTGCTTCACTGCACTCGTCGCTTCCCATGCAACTCATACTTAGTCTGGTAGTATTTGTTCAAATATTATATTAATTAAAGTGTCCTTGAGACTTCGGATGACTCAAACTTGATAGTAGAACAAGGCCTGGCATGCATCGATGGCTTCCTTGGTGGATAGAGCAAAGCAGTGTGGGAGTGAAACCGGTCTAGAAATGTTCAAATCAATCTGATGGGTATTAAGCATATGATTTCATTTCTCAAACTAATTTTTTTGCCTTAAATATTTATTGAACCACGAAGTTAAGAATATCATAGGACCGTTTTTTTTTTTGAATTTTTCAGTTTTACAGTTCTCCACGAATTTCTCAACACATTGAATAACTTAACTAGCGTGCGAAAGTGCGCAACAAAAAAAACCAAATGTTTTGTTTTAGAATCAGTGAACCGTATTTTATTGCTGAGGTGAGTTGTTTTATTTTTAGATCGGAAAGTGTTTTCGAATTCGGCCAACGAGCGTCCATGCCGTGGTAAGCTGTTAGCATTGTAGTCAGTGTTGAAGTAAATCAAAGGTCTTCTTCACGGTTTATGTACTGTATCAAAGTAGCTCATTTTCGGAGCGGAACTAAAGAGATTTCGTTGGAAGCTACGTCCCCTTAACGTTGCATCCCAGGAAGAGAGCATTTAGTATCTGGCTCCATTTTTTTGTTGTTGTGGATATATTTTGGATTGGTGGAATTTATGTTGCGTGCCAATTTACAATTAACAGAATCTTTAAGCATTTATCAAAGCCTTTGATATTTTATATCCGTCACTCATGCATGTCAATGTATCTTTTAATTGTATTTACGTTAAGGAAGTGGTGCTATCACTTTTTTTTTGTAATTAACTAAAATAGAATGGATCTAAATGTGCCTTTGGAAATGAAAAGAAATCAAGACTGAGAGCATTTACGATTTTCCAATTGTGTGGCAGGGATGTAGGTGAGTGCTCTGATAGTCGGCCACTTAAGCATTTTTTTCACTTTCGCGAAATATAACTACCCAGAGAAAACAATCATGGAATAAATTTTGTCGTTAAAACTAAACCTGTGCTGTTCATTTGGGAATTGATATTTAATATTCTGTGTAAAAAATCAACTTTTTTCATTATAGTAAATTCCAGTCAGCCCCTGAAATTTAGTTACCGGCCTCTTTTGTATCAGTTGCATATTTCATTATATCATAAAGAAAAATCGATAAAACTTAGACAATTTTTGGTAAATCGATTTTTTGTTTTTGATTGAATATGTTAGATTGAAGCTTTAAAAACATGATTTTAATAATATAAAATTGAAATTATAAAAAAAAAATTGTGAGCATATATAGCGACGCGCGCCAAGGTCATTTTTTCTATGACTTTCGTTCAATTCGCTATACCGCTACATCGACTAAGGCCAAAGTGTAGAGAAAGATAAGTGAGTCAACTCCTTCAAAAGAAGCAAAAAAAAGTTAGCCTTAGAAAAAAAAACATAAATAAATAGCTGAAAAATATGCTTCCCAAAAGTGTTGAAACTCCAAAAAAAGGTCCGAAAAAAGTTCCACTGCCACTAAAATTAAGGAAAAATTTATCGACATATTATGGCCTAGGTATACGATGAAATTCTGATTCGGTTGAAAACATGCGCAAGGAAATTTGGGCAACAAATTACAAAAAAATGTTAACTGAGCCCTCAACACTCTTATTGTCCTGTTGGAGAAAAGACTTGGTGTAACTGGCGCAAGGCGGAGGCAGCTGATGGTAATGCTTTAAAAAATTTCAAGCATCTTCCACCTTTCGATGATGGGAAGAATTTATGAAGACTTATCATCAGAAGATTTATTAAAGCGCTGCTTGGGCAATTTCACGCAGAATAATAACGAAAGCTATAATTCTTGTATGTGGAATTTGGCCCCCCAAACATACTTTTTGTGGAAAAAATATCATAAATATGGCTGCAAATATTTCTGCATGTCCATTCAATGAAGGATTTATGGCTATCTTGAAAATAATGCAAGTCATGGGAATAACAATTGGCCAACGTGGGCTGGAACATGCAGAAAATAGAGATGCTGCAAGAATCAACCAGGCGGAAAAATATTCGATTGAGGCATCTATAGAGGCCAGAACTGCTCGAAGGGAGCAAAAATCTTTGGAAGAGGAGAAGTATGAGCAAGAGGAATGTATAATGGTCCAGGCAACGCAGATTAAATTTCGGTAAGATTTATTACAAAAAATATTGAATTTTAACTTTAAACGCGATTTTCTCGAAACAACCTTTTTTCAAGTTGGTGTGTATGTTAAGAAAAATGTATTTATCCAATCGTTCTGAAATTTTAACACGTTAATCTCCACATGTGAATGCTCAGAATGAACTACAGATGAAATAATCGGCATTAAATTGTTTTAGTTGCAACCGATTTTTGGAGGGAAAAAACCTCGATTTTCGAAAAAAAACGCCGCCATTTTGTTATTTTTCAACCAAATCTTTTTTTTGTTAGTTCATTTCAAGGCCACTTTGATGTTGATAAAAACCCCGTTTTTGTTTTTTTTCAGCCTTTTCTGAGGGTAGTTATCGTGCACGCCAGGATTTTTTGGTGTTTTTTAAAAAAAATTGTAGCAGACGACATTGGGCCACAAAAAATTTTTAACAATTTTTTTTATGTAGTATAAGGCAAATAAAGTATGTATACAAAGTTTCATTAAGATATGTTTTTTTATTCAATTAAAAACTAACCTTTGAAAAAAAACATTTTTTTTTTCAATTTGAAGGTGCTATGTCCCCTTAAATCAAACATAAGATACATATTTGAGATACTTTGTATTTATTCTTTAAGCAAAGTATATATTTTGGAAAATTGCAAACGAAAACAAATAATTTAACACAAATCAAGCATCTTTCTTTCAAAGTATTTTAATTCTAATATTGAATTGAATGATTCAACTTTTCGACTTTTCATAAGTTGCTAAACACGACCCTCACTTCTTTTCTTGTTGGGTTTCACATATCTTGCAAAAAAAAATCTTATCAGATGCTTTCTCATAGCTCAGGGGATATAGAGAACAACATTTTAGATGATACCATCTAGGGCAGTTGTCGCAACCAATATTTTTTAGATCATACTCTTCAGTGACGCTCATTAAAATGTTGTCACATTTCTGACACTTAATCGTTTTTGTTATGTGTCCCCGTTCGTTTTATTCTTTTTCCTTTCAATTCAAGTATCTGTGCGTCCTTCGATTTTTATTTTTTGATACGATCTTCTGTTCTTTTATCTAATTGCCTGACTTCTTCTATTTTTGTCTCTTCTTTTAACTTATATACGTATATTTCTCCAAGCTTGAGACGATATCACACTTGTTACTCAAGTATTTTTTTGAAATATTAAATCCATTCTTGAAAGGTTTCGGAAAAAATAAATTTTTCGATAGGTGTGGGGAGACTGGCGAGCACGATCTACTAAATAAGAGTGAACAAGATCTGCTTGTGAATGGAGAGTATCGACTGGATTTCGATTCGAATCGATTTGAAGTACCTAAATGGATTAATAGTACAAATTTCATTTAAATTGATCTTGATGTCAGACGTTGGCAAAGGTGTAGTTTTAGGGTCCATCCGCGGAGGGGGTGGGGGGTTAGTTTGTTTGATTCAGGGGGGTGTTCATATAACATCCCCATAAAATTTTGGCGGCGGTCACCCCCTGAGAATAAGTTACAGCCCCCTAAAGTACGCGTATTTGAGGGAAAAAGGAGTTAAATGAAATGAGGTGGGAGACCCGGAGAGGGTGGGGGCTATTTTGCTTGATTTAGGAGGGTGTTCATATAGCATCCCCATAAAAAAATTTCGGTGGTCACCCCCTGAGACAAATTTACAGCCCCCTAAAGTACGCGTATTTTCAACTTTTTTACATACGATCTTGCACATTATGCATCTGTCATATTTTCGACCCTGCACGACACTACCCCACACGGCACTAAACCACCCAAAGATTCTTCCTCGGTCGATTCACCATAATCGTCGCCAGATGCTAAATTTTAGGGTGTGCGAATTGTAAAGTTGCATACTTTATTGTAAATTAAATTTAAATATTAAATAAATTCCTTTCTTTATAGCAGTCGTTATGAGTTTTAAGTTTTTAATTATAATAGCAGTATAATGTGCAAAAAAGTTGAAAATGCGCGTACTTTAGGGGGCTGTAATTTTTTCTCAGGGGGTGACCGACAAATTTTTTTTATGGGGATGTTATATGAACACCCTCCTAAATCAAGCAAACTAGCCCCCCACCCCCTCCGGGTCTCCCACCCCATTTCATTTAACTCCTTTTTCCCTCAAATACGCGTACTTTAGAGGGGCTGTAACTTTTTCTCAGGGGGTGACCGCCGCCAAAATTTTATGGGGATGTTATATGAACACCCCCCTGCATCAAACAAAGTAACCTCCTACCCCCTCCGAGGATGGACCCTAAAACTACACCTTTACCAATTTTTCTTATTAGCTTCTGCAAAATACAACTCAATCAATACTAGAAAAATTCAGCCTCCTGGTTCGCAATTCAAAACTCAGTTTATGATAATCTTTGGAACTCTACTTTGGAGTTGAGCTTAAGCTGGTCTTGTTTTCGGTTAGAGATTTGACCATATTAATAGATGAATCAGGATTATTATACGCTTCACCATTATTAGAAGTGACACTCGCAGGAGAATTTGTTATATAACTGATAGGGTCTACATAATTTTCGTTTGGTACATTATCTGCTATTCGCAACGTTCCGTCCTCGTTAATATCAAATAATACTCCACAAGGAAGTGATGAAACATTTGTTAGTGTCCTCTTCGCTCTGGAATCCTGATGTCTCCCCTAAAACTATATCAACATTGAATCGTTCTTTGGTCAGATCTTCCAACACTTCTTTGATTACAGATGAAGCAATCAAAAATCTTTCATTAGATAATTGTAAAGGATATATAGTTGCTTCTTAATTTGCATCACCCAATGCATTTTGCACACATTTTGAATAGCCGAAACGGGACTCCAAATTTTTTCTACTATTTATAAAAAATTCCCAAAGTTGAAAAAATGACGCAAAAAAACGACTTTTTTTTTTTACATGGAAGCTATTTAGTGAAAAAAAAAAGTTTTTTCAAATCGCCTACGTCAGACGAATTTTACATTCTTCTTTTTACAGAATTCACAAAAAATTTATGTTTCAGACCACCCGGAAGTTTGGAATCATGTCAACCATGAGAAAAGTTTTATTTTTTGAGCCTTCACTTCGCCGGCCTGTACCTACATCAATTTTTATTTTTTTAAATTTTTGAATACATTTTTATACTTTCAAAATGTTAATAAAAAACTAATAAAAAAACATATACCAAAAATGTTGAAAACCACCTCAAAATCGAGCCTCTAGACCAGAATAATGTCTTAAAGAAAGATTTCTTCTAAAAAATGACTTTAGACAGGTTCTTCCAGGACGATTATTTTTAAACGGGGTCACCATCGTATCAGCCTTTAACAAATTTTTGACAGTGTTCAAGAAATTATCATGCTTTAGAGGAAAGCCACATTTCGATAATCTAATGCACCATTCAGTAATAGCTGTTTCTTCCTCGGTAGAAAATAGGGAACTTGGACCTTTTTTGTCACACTGGTCAGACATTCTTTCATGCAAACAATGTTGATCTTGGGATGCAATACTTAACTGCAGCTTTACGTATGCTTCGCTTATTATTGCGGAAATCATGAAGTGCCATCATAATTTCATCTTTTCAATAAGATTGTAGATCTGATGCAAACGAAACAATTTCAATTTGTATCTACACCCTGCTATTATTTTCAAATCCTACTCAAGTACGTTATAATAATATATTACTACGCAACACAATTTTCAAAGCAACAATAACTCATTGTTGCATATAAACATGCTACAGGCTACATGTAGCTAGTGCAACTTGAATATTAACATATGAATACTTTAGTTAATTGCAAAAGCTCTGTTTTCTTCAAACAATTGAACACGAAGTGATTCGATTTCAATAGAATGCAACACTGCACCGCGTCGCATCGGTCACAGACAATCTGCAAACAATAGACTCTGAAAATTGAAATCGTTCCGTTGAAAGTTGCTTGGAGCACGGCGGCTCCTCCAGTAGGCACAAAGACCCAAACAGTGCCCCACGAGTTGCATTGCACACATACTTGTTGCTTTTGCTGCTGGTTGTTTCATGTCGTTGTTCTTGCTCGCTGTGAGGAGTGCACGATCGTCATGGGAAACTGATTCGCATCATGATGCTAATGCTTCTTGAATTCATTAAATTTTTAATAGCGAGCTTCGAGTTCGGAATCAAAAGCAAAGATACTCGACGACACGCACAACGAGGCTCTCACACATGAAAACTTCGAGAGGCCGTCGAAAAGACGGCGAGTTGAGGAGATTTTAAATTAAAAATTATAATTAGAATCAAGTATTAGAAGAAGGCTGATTGAATCAGTGTTGGTTTGTTGGGGCCAGTGTGATATGAGGTAGAACAGGGCAGAAGATCAATTTGGGAGTTACTTACTTTTCACGGACAATTCACTTTCCTCGTTGCTGGCGCTTCTTTGGATCTTTCCGTTGAAAATCTGATGGAGTTGCTGCGGTGTTGACAACAGTGCGCTCTGCTTGTTATTGTTGCCGTTACTGTTTGTCCACTGCTGCGAGTTCTGTGAATCCAGAGTTGCGTGCAAAGTGGGCGGATCGTGCCTGCAGAGAATAAGATGGCAAATTAATTTAATTAGTAAATGTTAATGGAACATTTTAATAAGCTATTAAGGTAGAAAGAAATTCGCTGAGGTATAGGAAGTTTTTAAATAGAGAGCGTTCGAAATCGACCAGAAGCGACCAGTGCATTTCCTCTGCCTTGGGTGAAAATGTAAGAATTAAAGTTATAAAAAATGCAATTTTGATAAGGACGACAGAATTGAATGAATATATTTGGTTCAAAATATAAATCAAGTAGAACATCACGAGCGGTTCATGTAGATTTTTCTATGTAAGGACACAGAGAGTGTCAAGAAATCAGCAAACTTCAAGCTGTAAGTGCAGCAACGCTTCCCTTTTTCAAACTTTTCATACTCCACAGGAATATTCCTTTCCGCATGGTAACTTGCACACGTTCAACCTAAACATAAAAGAGGAGAGGCCTGTGATCCCACCAATTATCAACCAATTGCGCTCGTTTCGTTTCTGTCTAAGGTAAGATACTCTTTAGTTAAGTGACAGACTCGTTATTGAATTCTAAGAGTTTTTTTTTTATCTAGAACAATTCTAATAGCCTAGCATTTGATGTTCCTCTGAAAATCCTATGAGCTTTGGTGTCATTATAGGGGGAAAAATACTGTTTAGAAGTATACAGTGACTGTTGGTGTTAAAGTCAGCGTTCCAAACATTTTTTTATTGTTTACTCGATGTTTGACTCCGTTAAATGCCCCTATACATGATCATTCATAGTATAAGTATAAGCATTTAAAATCATTGATTTAGTACCGATTTTAGGAAAATCTTATTTTCACAAAACTGCAATCAATATTTGCCCATCCAAATCAAACCAAGACATTTCACTGATTGACATTTTTAAAGTCGTACAAAACTGATCTGGATAAAAGAATTTAAGTATGTATTTATGATTATTAGAATTTAAGTATGTATTTATGAGTATTTATGATTCTTTCAAATATTTTACTTATTTTATGACACTAGTAACGGCTATTGGGCGATAGTTTGAGGGATCCGAAGACGTATCTGCTTTGAAAATTGGTGTGGTTTTGCCAAAACTTCTAATTTGAGGTTAATTTGCCAAAACTTCTGATGAAATTATGTTTTCTGACGTTAAATTGTCTAGACTTTGTGAAACTCTGACTTTTAAGTTTTCATTAATTTAAGCTAGTCCCGTAGGTACTTTAAAACATATGTTGGTGCAGTTCTTAGGCGAAGTACAATCATTTTGCTTCGATGCATAATGATGTTGCTAGGTGATGCGGTTTTCATTTGCAGCAAAATAATTGATTCATTCTTCTGTAATAGGCTCAGGAGTCGAGTAACAATTCATTTACCTTTTTTCGTGAACTTTTTGCTTTGCTTTTACCACAAACTCTAATCTTTGCATACAATCCATCAATTAGGAACTTGGGTGTGACATCAATTTAGGGACTTGGGTGTGACTTTTGACCCTAAATTAAAATTTAATTTCCATGTTGCTGAAGTCACCGCTAAAGCCTCCCGGGTCTCTGGATTGGTACTTCGCTCTGCCTCTAAATTCGTTGACTGGATTGGTACTTCGCTCTGCCTCTAAATTCGTTGACATCCGTGCTTGTGTTCGTCTTTTTTTAATGTTAGTTCGTTGTGTCCTCGAATATGCTTGTCAAGTGTGGTCTCCACGTTTCCTATACCTTTCTGAGGCCATTGAGTGTGTGCAGCGTAGGTTCACACGCTCTTTATTTTTTAAATATAATATCCCTTACACCCCATATGTTTCCCGTTTGTCCTTCCTTCAAATTCCGACCTTGGAGTCACGCCGCCTGTTACTTGACGAGTGCTTTCTGTTCAAATCGCAGCGAGGTATAATATCAGGCTTAACCGATGTATTCCGACCTCGCAGCTCGTTACGGGGCTACAGGTCTCGGGAAGTCTTCACTGTTCTGTTCGCGCGTACAAATGTATACTTCTTTTCTCCTTTCGTCAGAATCCCTAGACGTCATAATCAATTGGGGCTTGGAACTCTGCCACAATCGTTCTTTACCTTTGAAAGATGTTTAAAAGTATTTATTCTAGACCTGAGCGTTGGGTCATTAGTTTATTGAATCATATTTTTCTTTTTGTATACATTAATCTTTATCTTTTTTAATCTTTTTTTTTATCTTTATCTTTCTTAATCTTTATGTTTTTTTATCAATTTCTTATTTCATTGCCATAATTGGAATTTGTATTCTGTTGTGATGAATTTCAAATTAAATAAATAATCCCATCTATCTGTCCTAAAACTGTCAAGCTCATCGTAAAAGGCGCTCTGCAAACCATTCATTGGTGAGTCTGGCCTGAAAGTTACAAAAATCTTTCAGTGACATAGATTGTCACTGAGGAGAAAATTGCCCGTGAATACGTGTGAACTACTACCACATACTTAAAATCTGAATGGCAGCGATGAACGATGCATGAATTACACAGTACCACTCAGGATGATATTTCGAGCGTAGTTGACAATTCGCTATTTCGAGGTGCAATATATATTTCGCAACTACTTTTCATTTATTGAATCCTCCCTTTAGCTCAAATTATCCCAGGAAATTCTGTTAGAATCTTTATTTTCTTCATTTTAATAACCCTTCCGCATGTAATCTACAAGATATGTCACCTATTCGCTGACTTTTTCCCCCTCTGTATATTCTTACCCTATTTCTTTTGTCTACTAAGTTCACTAAGTTCCTTCCTTTCGTTTTATCTGTTGCCTTTCTTTACTTGATTCCAGATTTGTTGTGTGCTTTGATGGTTTTCCTAATATCTTCGTACAGAAACTTGCAACTTGTCTTTGTGTTGTTCATCATTTTTACCAGTAGTCTGTGTAATGGCTGTGAAGAGGAGTCTAGGCGGGAAGCATTTTTCGGCAAATTTTATGGTAACCGACAGCGTGGGTTGATTTGCTCGCAGCGAACAAAAGGCAATCACCAGAACTTTAGAAGTGCTTAACTGGATAACATCGGCTCACGATCGGTCCAGTGGGGAGATTTTTTGGGAAAAGCTAGGATCGATATTAGGTTGTAGAGCCGATGATATTCAATTGTTTTTGATTAACCAAGTTCACATGAGATTTTGAGAAAGTGTTGATTGCAGCATAGCAAGCACTACAACAGCCTGACCATAATCGTTTCTTTGCCACTTTTACGCGAGGGATGCAGCTGGTTATTTGCATAAGAGCAAGAGTACTTGACTCGAAAAATTTGGAAGCCCCATATGCTTATTTGCAGGATATCAATTCCAAATCAGCAGATATTTGTCATAAATTCTTTCGGTTTCGATAATTTTGTGAACGAACAAAGTAAACTCGACGTAAGAGTATATGTCGAGTTCAAAACGTTTTCCGAAGCCTTTGAATTTTGAAACATTCTTGTTCTGGGCTCCTCAGTGTTTTACTTTGTGGTCTGACGGCAGAAACATTTGCCATCTTCTTGAATCAACGGACAAGGTGAAAGATGGTGATGTTAGCGCATTCAAGCAGACCCACATCGGAAAAATCACAATTTTCGTACTATTTGCCACAGAATCGAATTCCAAAGTATTCAAGATTCGGTAAAAAGATGTATGCTAACTGTTCGCAAGCATTTTCATTGCACCTTGGAGGTTTTCATATGCTTTGCAGTGCTGAATTCTAGATCAACAGTTTTAATTTTGTAATATTTATTCTAGTCTGCTGTTAGCTTCATTGTTTTGCTTCTGCTAAAATAACACGTGAATAATCCATAGATACCATTGTATTCTCAGAAATAAGCCACATAATCCGGATAGTTACCTTAAGGTTAATGCCCTCCTTAATCCTATTTGCCCGGTGTTTTTACATTGTATTTAATCGACCAAACTTGGAATGGTATACGCCGATTTCAGGGAATAGACAAGGAGACTGTTTTATATTCATATCACAAGACATCCAAGTGGCTTTCAACCTTGATACTTACAAATCCATTTCGGTTAAATCTCTATCGTTTTCCAGAGCTCGTGGCAGCCTCGTTCTCGTCCCACGATATGTAATTCACGGCTGATTTGAATAGCTCAATGATTTCTTCTCTGGGAACAATATGGTATAATTTGATTTGTTGTTTTCGTGGTGTCTGTGCTGGCTACAGACGACGATTTCAAGCAACGCTGCGCGCGGCGCCCGCATTCATTTTCCGTCAACGCACAATTTTGTCGAATCGGTCTATCACGCACTCGGCCCCGTGAGCCACCCTCACTCGACTTCACGTACTCTACTTTATGCAGCGGGTGATGAAAACACTATGAAGGCCAACGTTTCTGTGCACTGAATGACACTGTGCTGCTGCGCCCCAAAAAAACGAACGGCAGGAGGGCGGAACCGCAAAACAACTTCCCCACGAGTCGGTCGCAGCAGGAATGCGAGTTGTTCTGATACGGCTACGTGCGGCACAACTAGACGATCACGAGCGAAAACAAAACACCCACAACTACTCGGATATGCAAACACACGGTGCACTGTGCCCGACCGTTTCGCAAGATAAATTTGCAGATTCTGGTTCTTGCGACTTTTCAGAAATTCTCTTATTACACTTTCATCAATACCACTAGTTTCGTTTACGGCAGTTACTTTTCAACATAACGTCTGGACAGATATCTTACAGGGAACTTACAACTTCTCCGTTTTCGTCGTACTTTGAGGTCAACTCCCGTGGTATCTAATTTCCGAAAGTCATTTACTTAACGGAGACGGCAATTACTGCATGGCTGGAGCTGAGTATTTCTTCATTTTGAAATCGACTTCACAGAAAATGTCCCTGCGTTGGGATCTTGACAGTATGGGCGATTTCGAAGAGTCACGAGACGTAGGTAACAGTCCAATAAGATTATTTCACGATCCACGACGATTTTTAGCCGCCACCGCCGCCACACTAACTTTCGCAATTTTCTATTACTTATCTGGGTCGGGAGACTGTGCGGACGAAATTCGAGACGTTATGGAATTCTTGAGAGATTCTTCACTTATTAGACACGTATTCACATGAGTGTGCAGTTACGCGATCAATGTTGTTTGATAGATATGGTACTTGTTCTTGAGTCGCTTGAGAGACAGAAGAAAAAACGAGAAAAGAAAACAAACAACCAGACAAACTCGAAGATGCACTACACGACACTTACGTGAAGAAAACTCCAATGACAAGTAACAATTGGAATTGAATTTGACGACTGACAGAAGAAGTCCAAGAAAGCTCAGGCAGCTTCTGCAGAAGTGCATTTGACATATCGATACGGATGGTTTGTAGGGGGAAATGGTGAAAAGCGTGTGGTAAGTGTGGTGAATGTGAATGAAGGTTTTAGTCTAGATTAAATTTATAAAATAATCAGCATCTATTGTTGACTAGGAGTAGCTATAGAATTTTAATTTTTGATTTGAAATATTTTTTTGATATTGGAAACTGTGAAACAAAATTTAAAAAAATTATTAAAATTAAAATATATTTTATAGTAATGAACAATATTTTTTGCAGTAATGATCTCGGCAATCTTAGCTAATTTTATCGTATAAGGATATGTACTAACTAGCAGTAGCGAACATTTGCATAATTTAAAATATTCCATTGAAATTTTTATTGTATACTATAATTGAAAATATTCCATGTATCTGCACCTAATAAAAACGTAAATTTTATTACCCGACGCATGTTTTCTTGTTATGTAGTGCACTACCTGAAAGAAAAACTAATTTCTATACTCGTTTCAAACATTCTGTTAATTTACCAATCAATGCATACATACTGTTTGCATTACTATTTCAACAGTTTAATCGTCTTAAGCCTGTTAGTATGAATAAATGAATGAATGAATATATGCTAGCACTGCGACCTCCTGGGTCCATCGTGCTCCTCCTCATGTCATATAGGATATCCAGACTCCTTAGGAACTTGGATATATTTTCTAATGTCCCAGATGGAGGGAAGAGCAAGCAGCACTAATCTTCTTCTAGCTCTTCTTCTTCTAGAGTAGGGCAGTGTGAAAAAAGATGCTGTACGTTGCTCGCAATATCTACAGCACTCGTTTCGATCCTTGCCTATCTTGAAGACGGTACTTTTTGCAACGAAGAAGGCATGTTATTTCAAAGCTCCACATGGGGCCCTTATGCCACTTTTACGTTTAGCCGCTGTTTCTGTTGCTCTTTTTCTACCGAAACTGAGTTAGTCTTTTGAGTGTTTCAAATCGTCTAGATTAAGCCAGTAGCATACGACATTTTTTGAAGCCCCAGTTTTGATTTCCCTGCCCGTATTAGCCTTCATTAAGACCCAGAACAAAGTGATACCAATGTAGTGCACTTTAGCCTTGACGCCTCTCATGGCCAGAGACCTATATAAACTCGCGACTGTTCTTTGCCCCTGCTTGATTTGGGTCCTCTTTGTCTCTCTGCCTAGGTAGTTTCCATTGTGGGCATGATGTCCTCTAGGATAAAAAGTTAACTTTTAGGTTTCCTGATTTGCCGCTTCCTCCGTGTTTAAGAGCTGTAATGGTTCAAGGTTTAGAAGGGCCTCTATCACTGCCGTTAAGGTAGAGCTCATTGCTCCTGTAATCAGAAGGCAGGCCATTTCACCACACTACTAAGCCATATAGAATGATAGGTCTCACCAATTGTTTGTATATTCAAAGTGTCTGCCTTCGAGATATTCTCTAATTGCATCCAAGCATTTTTTATCGTCCAAAGTGCTTTAATGACCGTCAATGTCGTTTTGCTTAACTGAACATCCTAGGTAAGTTCAGACAGTGAGATGGGCCCTTCTCCTCGCACAATTATGCTCTTCCGCATAAGGCCTTTTGCATCCTGAATCTCAAACTAGCCGAATGTGTTAGAGCGGCTAGCTCCTTGCTTTTGAGAGTCCGGATGATCTACTCTAGTCCTGGTGATATTTAACCTTTTAATGCAAGTTGATTTGTGTAATTAGTGGTGAGTTAGATGCTGCCTCAGCGTATTCGTTTTCTTCCTCATTCACACTATCATTATTAATATTGCGCCCTGTGAAGTGTGTTTTGAGTAGTGATGGGCGCTTCTGTTGTTTTCAGAAAACGAAAACGAACTGTTTTTTTCCAAAAACAGCTGTTTTTTAAAACTGTTTGAAAACTTTTTTCACTCGACCAGCAGCAGATTGATACTGGGTGTTACCATTAGTGATGGGCGTTTCTGTTGTTTTCATAAAACGAAAACTATTTGAAAAAAACAGTTGGAAAAAAACTGTTTGAAAAAAACTGCTTTTTTTTAACTGTTTTTTCAAATAGTTTTCGTTTTCTGGAAACAACAGAAACGCCCATCACTAATGGTAACACCCAGTATCAATCTGCTGCTGGTCGAGTGAAAAAAGTTTTCAAACAGTTTTAAAAAACAGCTGTTTTTGGAAAAAAACAGTTCGTTTTCGTTTTCTGAAAACAACAGAAACGCCCATCACTAGTTTTGAGCAATACTTCCATTGTTCCTCCAAAGAAAGTTGTTATCACTCTAACTGACGTTCGAAGTAGTCCTATATGCTCTTGGTGGCCTTCGCACAGAGCTTTGAGAATCTTTTTGCAGGTACTGATAGACTCTCACAAAAGGTATTCCAAGCCTTTCGTTTGGATTTCCTCAGCTCTGTGTTGTATTCTGGCTCAGGTGTTGTATTCATTGTTGTATACATCCTCGCTTTGGAGGCATTAGCTTTTTTGGGACAGTTGTCATGTTAGGGTTTGAAGATTATTCTGGTGACGTCGCCCACCGTGTCCCCTTATTCCACACTTGTAGTACGATTCGGATGCAGATCATGAAGTTCCACTGTAAGATAATTTGTATAGCCTTCTCAGTACATGTACTTTAGTTTACACTTGCACTGCACTGTTTGAAACGTTAGCGCCTTGCCTTGCATTAGCTATAGCTAAATTGCTGGTTAGGAGGAATTCGAAGAGTGGTGCACTTTTAAGGTTGACATCACTGCTTTCTTATGCCGTGTGATATGTGTTGGCATCCCCGGAGAAGTTAAATCGCCTCTACTATATTACTCAAAATATCACCTCTACTGCACCGCCAACCTGTTGCCTCTATTGCTGTAGTCTGGCATTAGAAGAAAGTTAATATTTGTGTTCATCGCTATTGCTCCCCTATCTTTTTTCTACCCAGGGTTCTTTTATTAACTCGATGTTATTGGTGTCTGAAGTAAACCTGTTACTTACTTCTGCCAATGCAGCTTTGGTATGATGTAGGCTTGCCTGTAAACACCCCAATCTAAATCTGTAGTCGGTTGGGGTCCGCTGGGACCTAGACCGCCATACTGGTGGCTGCAGTGACTGCCGGCTCTTAACTTACCCAAACCGGAAGATAATGTTGCCGTTCTCATCAGTTATTCTGGAGGCTGAGGCTTAGGCCGCTGAGACAATTGTCTCTATTCTCCCTGAGCACGTTCAGCTAAACTTGACTTCGCGTTTCCCGTAGCCGCTGAACGATATTGAAGACAGATGTCTGATTGGTTAGTAAATATTGCTTTTACTTTTTTGGTTCTGGCTTAGTATTTGGGGGGTACTTTTTTGTTTGTTTATGTGCTTTTCGTCAGTATGTTTTCTTTTTGTGTGATATTTTTGTATTTATATGTGTTTTCCCTCAATTTTTAGCCCCTGCTACTGTCGATTCGACCTGTGGTGCTGAGATTTTCGGCTGGGGACCATCAAGTGCAGTTTTACCCAACGTTCTCCATGACTTCTTTTGACACTCTACAAGTGTTGTTCGTTACCAAGTTCGGTGAGTCCACTAGAAGTAGCCGATCAGGCTCTTTGGGCTGTGAATCAGGGATTCCCTCAATGCCCACATGTTGGGTTTTTTCCCTTAAAGCTTACAACTTATCCTTAGGTCCTCTATCTTATTCATTTGGCCATTGATCCATCTTTGTAATCAAAGGACACATAGTCTGCTTAGTAGGTGATGCTAAAGAAGCGAGGGAAAAACGTTTGGGTTTTGGACTCGGAAGCTAGTGACCATATGTGTCATCGACGTGAATGGCTCGAAAACATTGTGGAAGCATCGTCACACATTACAATTGGAAATGGCGAAAAAAGCATGGCTCGAGGAAAGGCGACATCATTAGTCATGCGTTTGATAGCGATCAATGGATTCGTAGACGCATGGTGAACGTACTGCATGTGCCGGAAATTCATGTGAATTTATTTTCGTCAGGAAGGGCCATGGATCGTGGCTATCATTTTAAATAGGGTAGCAAGCGCTTGAACTGCTGGAGGATGGAAACATTTTTGCAGTGGGAGTTCGACGCGAAAGCTTGTGTCAAATGCAGTTCAAAGTTGAGGAACAATCGCCACCAAATCAATTTCGCTTCAGGCATGGCATGAACGACTCGGACATCAAAAGATTGATTTTGTGGACGAGGACTTTGCGTGCGAATTGTGCGGTGCGTCTATGGCAAACATCATCTTGGCAGTTACAAATTTCGTGAAGAAAAGTCAACAAAATTATACATGCGGGACGTTTGCATGTAAACAATTTCGATTAGCGGTTTGAGGTACTTTCTGCTCCTTAAAAACGATTTGTCACTAATCTAAACTGAATAGTAATATCTCACGCAAACTTTTATCCGGAAAAATTAGATTCCAGCCTCAACTATGGAATAGCTTTAATATTATCTTATTTGCATCTAAATACAAGATTTACTAATTTTCCCAGACCATTATCGCAGATGTGTATTTATCCGCTAAATTGTGTTTCGCATTGCGGCAAATGGATATTTCATGTAGTTTTTTACACGCTAATGTAGTACTCGTGCAAATGACAAGTGCTAAAAGGTTGTCAAAGAAAACAAAAACTAAAATAAGCATTTCCTCAAAAAGCATTTCACCTATAAAATACTGAAACTGACATTTATTCCTATGAATATTTCCACTCGAATAAAATACATTGTTTTACTTTTACGCAAAACATTTCTGTGTGTGTATTCATATGTATTTCATATATCTCTGGTCATTTTGATATTTTTTTCAAGTTTCTGTTTGAAAACATTTATTATAAACATTGACATTTTGTAAAATTCCTCGCATTCGTACTACGCTCAACGCATTTTTGAGCTATTTTTCGTCGTTCGCATGCATTCATAGAGGCTCGCATGCAGACATCACATTCACGCTATCATTTATAATTCACAGTAAACGTTGAAAACTCGCAACACTGATACAAAATAGACTACAATATATTTGTCCTTTATAATATTTTTGTGGCTTGGATCATCTTTTGTTGTTTCGGAACATGTCCGCGTTTACGTTTCCGTCCCACATGCTATAGATTTACGGTAACGGTACTGGATTTTGTTGCTGCTGCTGATCCGTTAACTGTAGCTGCGGTTCTGCTTCCTTTTCGATGCTGTTCCTTAAGAAGTCACTCAGTTTTCCGAAACATATTCCTTGTTGTGCGATTGTATGAATGATGTATGCATCGATGAATGCGTCGAGTCGAAGATTGTACTGTGGTGATTCACTCATGCAATTTGTATATTGCAAGAAGATATTGGCGTTGAGCTCGTTTTGGACACTCGTATTGGAATGTTGGACGGCCTCGTTTGCAGCTGAAGCTAGTACATTGCGTGCTATAACCAAATCCTTCAAGACACGAAGATCAGTGTCACGGAAATATTTGATGTGATATTGACGGTCGGCAACAAATTTTCCGAGTAAAAATCCTGAAATGAGAGAAATTCAAATGTTGCGTTACTGTATTCACATCGTAAGAAGATAATAATAGTTTTTATTTGTAAACAAACGAGTGGTTGAGCTAGAACGAGGCTGTGATGACTGTATTCATGAAGCGCCCAGTGTGGGTGAATATTAAGTATTGGTTAACTAAAAATATACTCATAATTATTTCATCTTAAACTCACTTGAAACATTATTGCAATATTTGTAGTTTGTCTCTCTGCGATATCGAGTCCCTTGACCTGAGGCTACCAAACATAATTGCTACTTAGTACACTACACAGGTCTGATATGAGGTAGCTTGCTCTAAAAAATGCAATTCCGCTTAACTCATGAATGTCCCATGCATGGTTTAGTTTTCCTGTACGGTTGCATTTTCCTTAGGATTTCCACATGTACGTCATTTCGTCGTGACTTTCGATTGACATAAAGACTTCCTGTAATGTATTTTTTCAGCAGGAAACGGATCGATATCTACTCTACCGCACATATATACATACATTTTCTCTTTGAAAACATTTATGTGACGTCAAAATACATGTCAATGCTCGTAGCGTGTGGTTTACGTAAACTTTTTAAGATATTTATTGAACGAACAAGACAAACGAAATTACTATATTTTCTTTTCATCGAAAATAGAAAAAAAACCCGACAAAATGTGCCAGAGATACGAGTATTCTATGAAATATGTATTTGTATGTACACTCAGCAATAGAGTTAGCGTACAGATTTCGAACACATTTCAAGAGTTTTTAACAAACAAATTGTGTTTGTTCAATTCACAGGGAATCTAAACGAATTATTTAGGCTCCCTGCTAAACGAATCGGTGTTGTTGATTCAATAAATGGACAGGTTGGGGGATTTCCACGATATTTTTGACAGAAGGTGTAAGAAGTAAATTATTCAATATGAGAAATGTCAGTATTAAACTTGAAGAAAACAAATTTATTAATTTCTTAGAAAAATGTGGGACTGCTTGATAATTTTACGACTTACGTATTGTTGCGAAATACAATATATGCTTATTTTAATTGCAAGAAAATATAAATATACCCACACTTTCATCAAAAAAGATACAATTTCATCTTACAATTTTTCTGTTACAATTGAATTAAAACAAACAAAGCTCGGCAAACAAAATCCACGCATATTCAAAATCATTTTGATTTCTCTATTTACATTAGTATACTAAATTATTCATTTACCACGAGACAAATTGGTGGCATTACATTTTCCACGACGACGATGCCAATGCAACTGAAAGCACAGTATTTTAAATCAGAATGTGCATTGGTTTTAATTTTCCACATTCTAATTTCAAAAAGCAGGTCAGAAATATGAATGTGGTGGCTATTGAATTTATTGCTGTTTTTATAGCTCTGGATGCATGCGTGTATTTACATGTGTTTGCACTCGGAGACTTAGCTAGATTTTTCATGCTTTGCTGAAGACAAATTATTTGAAGAAATGCGCCTTACTTGAGAGTTAGTCAAAGTGCGGATATGATGCTAATATTATTTAATTGTATCAGATTTTTAGTAAGAGTCGAAGGACAACTATAACACTCATTCTGGTCCCGATAGTAATATGCTTTAACATATTTTTTAAAGTACATTCGATTTTTTTAAAAAAAAAAGTCTCTCATACTCAAGTGGGAACCAAATGTTTCTACTTTTGTACAACTGAAAAATACACTTTAGATCATTCTGCGATCGAACATGCTACAAACAGGAAAAAAACGGATAGAACATAGACAGTTCTAGCAAGATTATTCTTATGAGGAACCTGAAGGAGCTAACAAGAGGAAATGATATCGAAAAAAAATACCATAGAGAACTATGTGGTGAACAAATTCACGGTCCAATTTACGGGAGAGCAAATGGAACTGTTTAACCAAGGCCTGACTTTTGCAGGCAAGCAAACAGCATTTCTAACAAAATTTTGGCAAAAACACCTTCTCCAAGAGGAGAAATCACAAACTAGAAGCAAAGTGACTATACTAATCAGAGAGGTAAGAGGAGAAACGCTGGTGAAGCAAGAAGGGTGATTTAAGAGATGGCTATCAAACCAGCGTTTTATACTAAAACAGATAAAAGAATCGTTTTGGTTACAATGGACAAAAGATAAATATGGCCGATTAGTCATGAAGACTATAATACACCAATGAAGACTATAATGAGCTAAGCATAGATCTTTTACCACCCTTTAGCAAACGAGTGAAAAAGACCTTGGAAAGAATGTAAGTTGCCAATAATTAAAAACTTTCAAAAAAGAAAAAGAAAACGAACTAAGGTACAACCGCTATAAACGCACTAACAAAGAGAATCGCAAATGTATTGTGGATGAATATAGAGCTTTAGGAAAGATTAGTGATAGACTGATTTTAAATCGAGAGGTGTAAAGCGGCTTGGAGAGTGGAAACAATAGAGTTATCTCCCTGCTTCGGCTTTGATGTCATTAGAGACGTGGTTAATGTCGTCTACTTGAAAGAAAAGTTTATGTTCAATCAACCCTTGAGCGTCACTAGAGCCGGACGATTGTTTATTGAATGCGAACACAGCACAAACATATGCGGCAAACGAGCCAATAAATAGGTGCTGCAGGTTATTTAACAGCATGAGCAAGAATTTTCCTCCAACGATATTTAAAGCAACTTTTAAAAATAACATTATTAAGGCTCTCTCAAAAAATGCATTATTTCGCCGTAAAAGTTCGCATATTTATATTCAACCGCACTATACTTAAATGCATTTTTCATAGCAACATAATAAAATCAACATTCAGAATATCTTACTATGTGTAATGGCTTCTAACTAGATATTAAAAGATTCTGTTTACAAAAAAAGTGTATGGTCGCTTCCCTCATAAATAACAATAAACTTTACTTTTCTTTAGATGCATTGTTCATATTATGAAAATAATTTCAACCATACAATATGGTATCCATTGCAAAAGGTGTCGTAACGCTTCTGATCTAATGTTGTATCTACGTTTTAAGTGTTGCCTCCTATTCTATCATAGAAGTTTCATATGCCACATAGCAAAATTGTGTTCGGTTCGTTGTTCGATATAATTCACCACATTCATGTTATGCTGTGAAGCCTTTATAATACGTTGTATGTACGTTATATATGAATAAATGTATGTATGTAAATGAAACGCATTGCGATGCAGTACAGTGCGGAAGCAGTGAACGCATTCTCATTTTTTTTCTCTTTTATCAAATAAAAATGATTTTTTTCCGAGCTTGCTCAATTAATTTCTGGTCTATTTTCACTTCAATGCTTCCAACCAAATTATGTCCAAAATTTTAATTGCTCTTACCCGGTAAGTTACTGTCAAACAAATGCCTACTGATGCAGTGTGTAGTGTTTTTAGAAATTTCTACTGGCATTTCAGGCTATGCTTTCAGGCAATTTGTTCAAGGAAACATGGGAAGTTAAAACATGTTTTACTTGTTGGAATCAGACGAAAGTCCTATAGCTTATGGAAGCTTTTACCATAAAACTATATTAAAATATCTCAGCGTTCTACTATGCAACTATGTCTAAAACTACTATAAATGGTCATCATCATAATCGATGACGCGACAACCCAAGCCGGGCTTTGGCCTCCAGTAACGTCCGCCTCCAATCGTCTCGATCCTGCGACCTGGTTCTCCAATTATTGAACCCCAGTATTGACCTGCTGTCTGCGTCTATCGTGTCTTCCCAACGTTTCCTCGGCTTACCAACTGGACGCTTCCCTTGTGCTCTACATTTCAACATTCTTTTAGGTAGTCTATTGGCGTCCATCCTCTCGACGTGGCCGACCAATTGTAATTTTCGTAATTTAATGCATGTGGATACAGGTGGGTCGTCATATATATGGTATAACTCATTGTTGTGTCGCATTCTCCACTCTGTCCCTTCTTGTATGGGGCCGAAAATTCGTCGTAGCACTTTGCGCTCGAATACGTCCAGAGCCTTTTCGAAGTCCGTAGTCAAGTCCATGCTTCGCTTCCATAGAGAAGTACAGGTTTAATGAGTGTTTTGTATATGCGAAGCTTATTATTCCTGTTCACTTTCGTAAACTTGTACGCCTTGTTTGCTGCATTTATTCGTCGTAAAATTTCGTCCTCTTCACTGGCTGAATTATCAAGGCGGACTCCTAAGTAGATTAAGTTATCTACATTCTCGATGTTGTAGTTTCCTAAGGTCAAGTTTTGTCTGATTGGCGCCATTTTTCTTGTTTGGGTAATTAGTTTGGTTTTATCTTCGTTGACCCGTAGATTTATTTTCTTAGCTTCTGACTCCAAACTTAGGAAAGCTTCCTTTGCTTCTGGTATGGTCCGTGCCATAATGTTGACGTCACCGGCGAATGCTACTATTGCCGTGGACTTGAACAGCAGTGTGCTTGTTGTATCAGCTGGTATTTTTCTGATGAGGGTTTCCAGAGCAAGGTTGAATAGCATCGGGGCAAGTCCATCTCCTTGCTTTAAGCCTGAGTTAGTGTGGAAGCTGTTGGCTAGGTCACTGTTGACTTTGACCTGAGATTCGGCGTTCATCATTTCCAAGTCAAGCATGATTCGGTAAAGTGTATTTCTGTCTACACTATCATATGCTTGCTTGAAATCTACGAAGACCTGGTGCACGTCCCAGAGACTTGCACAGCGGCCCGAGCCCGCGGGTTGCGGCCGCACTGAACCGCACTCGCACTCGACAGCACGGGTTTGATGAGTGCGGTGACGTCATCGGGCTGACCGGGCGGGCTTGGGTGAGGTCGGTTCAGTGCGGCGGGCTCAAGGCTCAGTTGAATTTCATAGTTTCCATATACTTTGCAATGGAAGACTGAGTGATAGTTATCCAACCGGTGCGTCGGACGGAACGGAGCGGAAGAGATAATCAAATTACATCTTTGGACGCATCGAGAGAGTGAAAAGTTAAGTTTAGAATGTGTGATGAGTGTTTTGCAAGGTATTCTGTAAGTTTAGTATTTTTGAAGGTGAATATGTTTTCAAAATGTTTTGTGGAATTGATAATTCCTTTTCCTTGTTTCTTAGTGTACTTTACGCATTCGGCTCCTGATGAAATAATGTTAATTTATCGATGATTAAAAAAACCGTCAATATTTGTTGAACAGATTAAATTGATGTATGCATTAAATTAGTTTCTGTTTCATTTATCTTCGCAACTGTTGCGCTTAAAACATCATTGAGAACTTTTCAGAAATAGCATGTTTGAAAATAATGTGACATAAATAATAGTAGCTGTAATTTATTATAGTTCGGAAGTTTGATTGATTCCATTAGTTTTTCTAAAACCTATTGTTTTTGTAAAACTAATCGTTTTTCGTTTTTACAAAACGAATCATTTTTCGTTTTTTTAAAACGAACCGTTTTTACTTTGTTAAAACGAACTGTTTGATATGGGAAAACTGTTTAGCTGCTGAAAACAGATTTTCAGAGGAAAACTATGTATGTATGTATATATAATACGAGCTTGTCAGACTTATAAGGTGCGTATTTTTGCATCTCGATCAAGAGCAGATTAAAGTAGGTAGTATTGAAAACAACAACAGTTTCTGTTGTTTTGAATGCTGCATACCATAACCAGCTCTCGATGGCATACGACCATGCTTGATGATTCCTTACAACCATGTGTACTGATTGGTGTATGTAATGGGCAGCACCTGTGTGTGCACAATTCGGTGTGTTGGGCGAGTGCAACACTTTATAAGTGTGGACTGGTGACACACTTTCGGTAACAAGGTGTTGTTTGCATTGCACAGTGTACACATTTTGCGGTTTCAAAAGCATTAGCTATTGAATGCATTAGCTGATGAATGAGATAATTAGGGAATGAAACAGGGAGATAAGATTTATTATTCGTAAGTTTTCTGTGTCAAAGTTTTAATTTTGAGTATACTAGCGTCCTTCTATCTGCATTTCAGTAAGTTTCGAGATATTCAAAGATTGTATTTTTGTAAATGCTGCGGACGTTTTCAAACGGAATGAAAGTTTAAACACGGATACAAATACGTTTATTTGCGGTGCATATGAAAGAAATGCTTTCTCGTTGAAAATATTTATGGAAAATAGATTTTGCGCATATACAAGGGTTTTGTCGTAACATGCAACGAAAAAATGATAGCATTATTAAGCATAAACCTTTCTGCTACACATTACTTAGCATAAACCTTCTATCTGCTGCAGATAGAAGGTTTATGCTAAGTAGTTCTACGTTTTTTGTAGATAGGGTGATTTTTCATTTTTGATTTTAACGTGCTTCCACAAAAGATAGGTTTTTCATATTTTGCAGATGATGTAATATACTATGTAGTTTTCGAATCTGGCGGTAACACAAAAATGAAAACAATGTCAGATAGAAGGGTTATGTTAACGATGGCCGTATAGGATAGTATAGTTATATTGATACCATAGTGTGTTCAAAAAACTGTGTAGTTGATGCAGAGACTTGCACAGTGGTTGATGCGGAGACTCGCACAAGACAGCACGGGCTTGATGAGTGCGGTGACGTGACCAGGCTGATCGGGCGGGCTTGGTTGAGTTCGGTTCAGTGCGGCGAGCTCAAGGCTCAGTTGAATTTCATAGTTTCCATATACTTTGTAATGGAATACGGAGTCATAGTTATCCAACCGGTGCGTCAGACGGAACGGAGCGGAAGAGATAATCAAATTTCATCTTTGGACGCATCGAGAGAGAGAGGAAAAGTGAGCTTAGAATGTGTGGTGAGTGCTTTGCAAAGCATTCTGTCCGTTTAGTATTTTTGAAGGTGAATATGTTTTCAAAATGTTTTGTGGAATTGATAATTCCTTTTCCTTGTAACTTAGCGTACTTTATAGCTATAAATCTTACTGATGAAACAAAGTTAATTTATCGATGGTTCAAAAAACCGTCAATATTTGTTGAACCGATTAAATTGATGTCTGCAGTAAATTAGTTTATCTTTCATTTATCTTCGCAACTGTTGCGCATAAAACTTCATTGAGAACTTTTCAGAAATAGTATGAGGTACTCAGAAAGGTGCCCGAATTAACTTTCCCTAACAAAAAAATTTTTTTTTCCTTAAAATCACTATTGTACTTCCCGAATACTTTCAATCATCGAATGCGCCGTAAAGGCAGTTTTTGCCAAACTATGGCCAAAAAACCCTTGACTCCCCTACAAAACCGAAATGTTTGTAACACAGCAATTGGTCTTGGCCCGTTATGTCCGAAACCACTCTAACCCAAAATTGGGCGATTTCAGCTACTTTTGCCCTAAAAGCCTTTTGAATATTTCAACGAAAATCTCGATACTTGATATTCTTTCATCTAAAAGTAGATTTTATTTTAACATACTTGAAAGCATGACAAAACTCAACTTTATATAATATTTGATCATACACTTTAATCAGACTTAATGGTAAAAAAAAACAGTTCGTTTTCGTTGATTGAAAACAACTGTTTGATTTCTTTATCAGCTACAATAGACATACCACATATATACAATAAAAAATTTCATTCTTATTAGCAATACTACACACATTATCACTGCATATCCTGCCTAGCAAACAGTATGGGTCAATAACACTCTATTAAAAGTAATTTGATTGGCATTTTTTGTGTATATAAATAGATATGCAGGAAATAAAAATTCATTCTCAGACAACACATTACAGACACTAACGGACATAATCAACGGGATGCTCCATCTAAAGAGATATCCAAAGGCGTGGAAATCAGCCATCATCATAGTTTTCCCAAAACCAGGTAAAGACCTAAAATTTCCCCAAAATCGGACACCCATAAACCTCCTACCATCTCTAGCTAAATTGGCTGAACGAGTTCTCATTTCTCGCCTAAGCGAAAAAGTCTATGAGAACAACATTATCCCAGAAGAGCAGTTCGGCTTCAGGCCACAACACTCCACGGAACTCCATTTAGCAAGGGTAGTGCAATATATCCGAACAGGACTCAACCAAACAAAGTCAACTGGACTGGTGATGTTCGATATAGCAAAAGCTTTAGACAAAGTCTGGCATGCAGGACTAATTTTTAAAATGCATGAATTCAAAATACCTCTCCCACTCATAAAGATCATTGGATCATTCCTTAAGGGCAGGACATTCAGAGTGAGAATCGAGGGTCTTCTCTCAACAGAACGTATAATTGCAGCTGGAGTACCACAAGGCTCCCCGCTATCACCACTTTTGTATAATCTATACACAGCAGATATCCCCAAACTGCCCATATCACTCTTCACCGATGATACGTGCATATTCCACACGTCCAGGCTAGCAGAAGCCATTACTTCAATTCTGCAGTCCTCCATAAACACACTAATGGAATATTTCCAAAGATCGAAAATCAAAATCAACTCGGACAAAACCCAGGCGATTTTCGTCACGAGGAAAAGGCGACAGACACCACACAAACTGACCGTGGACGATCAACAGATACAATGGCAACGGAGCGCAAAATACCTAGCACTAACATTCGACGACAAGTTAACCTGGACGGAACATATACAAAACAAAAGAAAAGCGTGCAACAACCTCCTCCAATCCCTGCTCCCACTTATCAAGACCAAAAGACTACACATAAAAAACAGAAAACTTTTATACAAACAAATAATTAGACCGAATATTTTATATGGGAGCCTAGCGTTAGCACAAACCACAAAAACCACTCAACGTAAACTTCAGACATGTCAAAACATACCATGGTATGTTAGAAATAATGACATACATAAGGACCTACGAATAAAGACAATCGAACTGTAGTTACGAGACAAAGCCCTTAAACTCTTTGACAAAATAGACCGACACGATAACAGTACCATGAATATCCTGAAATTTCCGAGCAGACGACACGAGAAGTATCCACACTTGAGGAGTCTCGCAAATATTTAACAAATAACTGAACGCACAAAAATGCACTTATTGAGGCTATGAAAGGAAGCTGAGCGCAAGACCGCTCACTGACAGGCATGGAGTAAGAGTGAGTTATTCACTAGCTCCAAACCAACACACAGTTCCAAAAATTCATTCAGTTTCGTATACTTGAATCAAGCGTTTCATTCTTCAAAGTAGTATAGTTACTGCTGTTCGTGAAACACGAGTATCAACTTAACTTCCAACAAGTGCAATCGCTTGGTGGAATTCATATTCAATAGAAGGTTCTCTAAGTTTCAAGTGCTTAGCGAACCACTATTGAATCAATAAAAACAACAACAGAAACGCCCATCCGGTACAATTTCCAAATGCTTGATTTCTTCAAAGTTAAAATATTCAATCTTGATGTTAATTCTACCATTTGTTTCATTCAAAAGCCATTTCGATTAAGGCAATAACCACATATCATTTGCCATTAAGGCAATAATCACATATCAATAATCACACAGCTTTGACGCATGCAATGAACACATATCATAAATTTCAGCATTCTGTCTGTACCACTACCTGCGATGTCATACCATCCTCGTTCTCGCCTAGCATTCGGCTCGTATTTTTCACCCCTCGGTTTGACTCTTCAGTGCTGCCGCAATCCGCGGGCCAAAGCTGGCCCGGTGCGGTGCGGGCCGTGACGTCACCGCACTTCGCGGGTCGGGCCGAATAATGCTCAGTGCTGTGCTGTGCTGCGCGGCGGGCCGCTCTGCACGACTTTGGCACGTCCATATTATACTCCCAGCATTTTTCAAGCACCTGTTTGACTGAGAATATTTGATCTTTCGTAGATCGTCTGGACCTGAAGCCACCTTGATACTCTCCTATGATGTTATCATAGAAGGGCTTCATTTTGCGTTCAATAATTTGGGACAACACTTTATAGGACGAGCATAATAAAGCGATGCCTCTGTAGTTTTCGCAACGTAATTTGTCTCCTTTTTTGTAAATGGGGCATATAATACTTTTTCGCCAATCATTTGGCAACTGTTCTGCTGCCCAAATTTTTAGTATAAATTGGTGGAGAATGTTGCAAAGAAAAGTTCCACCATTTCTGAGTAATTCGGGAGGTATTCCATATATTCCAGGAGCTTTATTTATTCGAAGGTTACGTATGGCTGCCTCAACTTCTTCGAATGTTGGTGGAGAGATGTGAATGTCCTGCTCTGCTTCTAGGATATTTGGATCTGCTGAGTTTGTCGTCGGCGCGGGATTAAGCAGCTGTTTAAAATACCGTGCCCATCTTTCTTTAATCTCGACCGAGTTACTGATGATGGATCCACTTTCATCCTTACGAAGGCTCGTTCGCGGTTTGTATATTTTGCGTAGCTGTTCGATTAAGGAATACACAGCTCGTAGATCGTTATAGGTCATGTTTTCATTCAGTTTCTGGATCTTGTCGTTGGTAAATTGGCGTTTCTTTTGGTGACACATTTTTTTGCCTGTCGCCGGAGGATGTTATAGTTTTCGGTTTTAGCCCGTATTGGTCGTTGGATTAACTCTTTGTAAGCCTCATTTCTCTTTGCAATAGCATCTTGACACTCATCATCAAACCAGTCATTCCGAGGGTTTTGGCGTTTATGTCCTAAGGCTTTTCTGCTACTGTTTTGATTCTTTCTTTTACCTTTGTCCACATGGTTTCAATATCTGAGTCTTTTTCTCCCGCCAGCGGTATATCTTGGAGTTGATTTTCGAGCGTGGACATGTATGTAATAGCTACCGAGTTTTCATAGAGTTTTTCTGGGTCGTATTTCGGAATTCGTGATTTTGAGTGTTTTTCAACCCTCGATATACGACATCGGTATTTCGCTCTGATAAGGTAATGGTCGGAATCAGTCCGGACATAAAGAACACTGGTGGCCACCCTTTTTTCTACGCGCACGTGGTCTATTTGATTGTAGGTGTGAACATCTGGTGATGCCCACAATCATTTGTGTATGTCTCGATGTGGGAAGTATGTTGAGCTTACAAGAAGGTTCCTGCTAGCTGCGAAGTCAATCAGACAGTGCCCGTTTTCGTTCATAATTGGATGGAATCTGTGTCTTCCTGTGGTTCCTTTATGAGCCTTCTCGCGGCCGATTATTGCATTGAAGTCCTCTAGAACAGTTTTCGCGTCATTCGAGGGCAGTTCGACAACGGTACGTTCCAAGGTGCTGTAAAAATCGTCCTTCACTGCGTCTTCCTTGTCTTTGGTTGAAGCATGGCAGTTCACCAACCAAACATTAAAAATTTTTGTTTTTATGCGGATCGCACACAGTCGCTCATTTATTGGTATGAAATTGGTGACGCATTGTTTGAATTTATTGTCTACTATAAATGCAGCCTCCAAACTCTCGACTTCCCGAAGTTTTTCCCACTGGTAAACACTGTGTGCGTTCGTATCTCATTATGGTCACTGTCCATATATACCCTATACACTATAGGATAAGTGATACATAAAATTGAGTAAAACATACTAAAAATTTTTTCCGTGTACTAAATCGAATATATTTTAGCCGGCTGGTCGCATGAGAGGTACTAGGCATCAAAACAATAGGAGAAGTATGAGGTAATAATAAATTTGCATATATGTACTTTTTCCAACAGTGCTCACACTTGTAGTTTGCGCATACAATAGTAAATAAGCGTGGTCTGTGCAGGCTTTTAGACGCATTGGTATAAAGTTACGTGGATACAAACAGTTCTTCCTCGTGCCTATACGGATTCAATAAAATCTTTGATAATACATGTGAACGGAACAATGACCAAAAGAACTTTATAGAACGGAACAATATAGAAAGTTTACGGTCTATTATCTGCCTAAAAGCATTTGCCTTTTTTCTTATTAATGTGACAAATGCCCAAACAAACATCTACGAATATTTGAGAAGGATTTTTTGCACTTTACATTACCAAGCTAATTCCGTTAAGACATTCTCGAATTTCTGTTTACAATGTCGTGAACACAATAGACGCGCATACCACGCATATCTCAAATTCAATCATCGTCCTTCACTACGAAGTGAATGAAGTCAAAGAATAATCGGGGGGACATCTCATCCTTTGGATAAAATTCCATTTACACAAATACAGACATGTGAAAACATTATATACGCGTGGAGGTCATTAATTCAACGAGAGTAGGAGTGTGAAATAATTTCCCAAATGATTTCCGATGAAAAATCAAGATCTGTTTTCGAAAGACTGCCTACTCGAAAATATTCGATTCAATAATTTCTATTGATTGCCGACGTAAGTAGATCATGAGTGGTACTCGATTCATTTTCATGTTAAATTTATTTGCGAACCTCTTTCAAGAGCCTGGCAAAGAATGTATCTTCAATGTTTATGTTCGTGTTTGGTTGTGTGCGAGGGGGATGATGAATGAGTGGGTGAATCTTCGAATTGACAGCTAGACGATTAATCAAACTGTGTTCGATTGTGTGAACTATATAGATAATGTACATCGAAAATGTGATTTTTCATCCTAAGAATTCTCTTCTTATTTGTTGTTGCGTTTTACTTATACTTTTTCTCTTAAATAAAAAAGCTGCAAAAAGAGCTGAAGCATAAATAATTGATTGACAGAGAATGGCAAATATTTTATGTGAACCGTGAATTAATCTGCTTTTTCCTGATATTCGAAGAAAAAAAAACCAACGATTGATATATGTCATGCTTTGTCTACAGCGAAACTTTTCAAAATTCCTTATCGCACAAGAAGAGTAAAAGCATCATCAATTGCCTATTTTTTACCCCCTGAAAATTTGTGTTCATTAGAGCTCACGACGTCACAGCTCAGCAATAATAAGCTGTACATCAAAAAATTGCACATAAACATAAGATTTATTTATGATTTCATGCAAAAGAAGATTAGCGGTACTTAGTTTCCAGAGCAGATTTACAAACGATCCGCATTTGTTGAAGGTAGTAGTTGTAAATGCTCAATAGAGCTGTGCTGTAATTATTGTTAAAAGTTTTTTTTTTCTAAAATGGCCGAATCACAACGCAATGTTCCTGTGGAAGGAAGAAATCAATTGTTAAGCTTAAGGAGAAAGGTAAAAGTTATGCTGAAATATCCAGGATCATTACCAGACAACGATCGACCATACAAACGGTTATAAAAATTTTTTAAAAACAACAAAAGTTTTGCAATTGCCCAAGGAAGGAGTCGGAAAAAATTTTTAGATGAGCATTTGGAGAGGAAAATTGAGAGAATTATTAAGGATCCAAAAACAAGTGCTCCCAAAACAGCTGCAGACCTTAAAAGAAACGACGGAGTATCGTTAAATGTCCAAACAATGCGAAATTTTTTTCCATAAAAAGTATTACAAGGGATAAATTGCAAGAAAAAAACCGTTCATTTCGAGGAAAAATGTTGCCCGATGCTTTGAGTATGCCAGAGAGTATGTAAAAATGTCAGACCAACTTTGGAAATATGTTATTTTCGTAGATGAAAGTAAGTATAACCTTTTTTGGGCGGTAATTTGTGTGGCGCAAAGTCAATTCAGCGTTGCAGTTAAAAAATGTGCGACCCACTGTGGAACACAGAGGGGGAAATGTTAGGGTATGGAGAGCGATGGCAGCAAATGGCGTTGGAAACAGTGCTGCCACTTTGGATACTTTCGTATCATTTTGGATACGAATCGAATTTGAAAAATCTGGATGATACTATGATACGTTGTCCCCAAAATGGATACTTTTCTCATCAATTTTAATTTACCTGCACGAAATAATAATTTATCACGTACAATAATTTGTAGCCTGGCTTTAGCCACAACACCCTTGACAATGTTGCAGGGATGGCTAGTGCTATGATCATGTGCCATGTAGCAGGAAACAAACCTGCATGATTTTTGATCGATTTCCACTGCAACAACCATGTTATTCTTGTCACAGAAATTGTGTAGTAAAAGGACGTTAGTGGTTTTCTTGACAACAATACAGACAAGTGGGTTGTGTACGCCGTCAGTTACTATGAGTCTGCATCCATTGGTACGTAACCCGCAAACCGGTTGTTGGCAGCCCATGGTTCTTGGATTAGGATTAGCTTCTCCTCTGTCCTAGACAAGCGGAGAAGCAGGGCAGCTGATGCTGCTTTGGTATGGTGTTGAGATCTGCAGAACCTTCACCATCATTCATTGTTGATAAAGATTAGGTCGAGGTCCTCCCCCTCGGACATAAGCTGCCCAAGCCCATTCCTCTGCAGCCAGAGTCATGAGGTCCGGAACACAGAGGTAGTCCCGACGCTGACCCCATCGGCATAGATAATTCCACATCCGATTCCTCTCCAGACGTGGCCCTCAGACAGGCGACAGTCCCATCTTTAAGTAGTTCCCCAGCCATTTGAGCCACTTGTTTTGAGTCAGGCTTAATATTTTTCAGATCTTTTGAAACAGAGCTCTTTGGCCTGTCGCTTCGACAGATCCGTAGAGCCAATTTCTCGACCCCGTACCTAATAACGCCCTTACAGGGCATTCAAAACCGGCAGTGCTTCTTCATTTATAATGAAAAGGGTCGATTATCTACTATTGGCAGATTTGAAACAAAAATATATTTAGCTTCTGCCGAATTTTATGCATTTGATTTGTTAAAATCTGATTTTGATATATTTTAGAAATATATGTTGTGCTGTGGCATGAGTCGCCGATTTATGTTAAATGTCGAAAATGAAATTTTATATTTCCGACAAAAATGGCTTTACAGAGCCATGCAGAGCTATTATACCAAGGTATCAATTTGATACGCATTGCTAAAATTCTGGATACGATGGGTACGTTTTTCTTACTAATTTTGATAAATCTGGATACTATATGAAAGTTCTGAAGTGGCAGCACTGGTTGGAAATATTAAAGCTTGATTTAAGAGCCAGTTCTTCGAAAATTGGACTTAGCGACGAATTTTCACTAGTACATGAGAAAGATCCAAAACAATCCTCGCAATAAGTAAAAGAGTGGTTACTGTATAACGTGAAATTTGTGCTTCCTTCTTGCTATTCCATCGAATATCTTTGGGATGTTTTAGAAAAAAAAGTGCTGGAACATCATATCACAAGTCGAATGAACTCACCTGAAGGAGGTTATTTTAGAAAAAAGGGAAGAAATTACATCTGAAATTACTAGAAAACTAGTCCATTCAATGAACAACCGCTTAAAGGATGTAATTTCAGCAAAATGACACCACACACGCTGTAGGAAAAGTAATTAGTTTTTTGAATGTATGTGGAAATGTTTGTTATACGTGCAATTTTTTGGTATGAATTGTAGCTTAACGATAATATAACAGAATACTGTTTTGTTTTAGATAGTTTCAGTTGTGAAAAACTTACAAAACTAATAAAAATAAAGAACATTTTGTTTGTTTTAAAGATAAATGAGTTTTAATCAACGATAAGGTGGTGTACGTGCGACTTTTCGACACAGTGTATGCTGGTAGTCTTGTGGCAGTATTGCCATCTTAAAAAATCAATAGGTCAAAGAAAAACTTTTTGCTTTATAACTTTTGATGCAGTCATAAGATTAAAGTGAAATTCACACAGTAGATGGGTCTTAGTGTAAGCCAAATCGAGCTGAAAAGTTAGATAAGGGCTGCCAGCTATGGTAGTTTTTGTCACTCTTTACTAAAACATCCTAGCATTAAATTTTAAAATTATAATGATCTTCTAGTAAAAGTCAACACCAAACGTTTCGATTCCAAAAATGTTGAAATTTCCGGGGGTCGCAACCCTAAGAATTATGTCAAGATGCAACCACAGACACTGAGTGTCATTTACATTTACAAAAAAACATTTACATTGGTACCGCACATATCAAATTCATGCGCAAAGACTCGTTACGCTATATGTGTTTAATTTAATATATATATATATCTTTTCATGTACTTTTTCATGTACGAGTACGTATACTGCTTATTCACATGTAGCAATCGAATTCTTCTTTTTTTATGTACTAGATCCCTTTTGATAAGGATTATGTTGGCTTATGACGTAGCAATCGAATTCACTCGTAAGTTTACCTAGTGTTTGACAGCCCATTTGATGGTCCTACAACTCGTTGACAGATTTTCATTTTACTGTTCCATTCACCTTTTGTGCGTATCTCTTATGCCCTATGTAGTAAAAATATATGTATGATATGTAGCACCAGGCCCTGACGATAATATCACTGCATATTATTTGACACGTAGAAATTTTACAGTGTTTGTTGCTCACTAGCTTTCTGAACTCTTCAATAAATCAGCTTTCTCGAACTCTTCTTTTCTCAAAATAAAAAGAAATCTATTCATTTGTCGCATCTGTCATTGTTTATGTTTTTTTCTATCATGTTCAGAGACAAATGCTCTTGTCTATTCTGCCATCCTGAAAACATGCGTTCATCCAACCGTCCACCTTTCCATCGATTCTTCCTTTGAACCAACGAATCACCTACGCCAAGAGACGCCACATACTTGTGTGTTCTCAAACTTTTTTATTTCCAAAATTCCCGTTCATGGCAAATTTGAAGACTTGTGAAGTTAGACGTGATTCCATGTCGATATGCATGCGAGTTTTTTTACAGATTGGGCTAGAGCTATCTCAAACAGCTGGACCATAAATGCTTTTAGAACAAGCCAAACAAAAAATCCCAACGAAATTTGAGAAATTTCATTGTTTTTTGTGTATATACATATGAATCGTGGGCGGGATGGATGAGTTTGGAGATGGCCGGCCGTTATGAGTGTGAAGAAAGTACATTATTATCTAATTTTAGCTGATGAAAGTTCATATGGATGGGTTGTGAGTAGCGAATCCAATCCCGGGATCCCGGATCCCGGGATCCCGGGATCCCGGCCTATTTCTGGTCCCGAAAATCCCGGGATTGATGGTTTCTAATCCCGGGATTTTCGGGATCAGAAATTGGCTGGGATTTCGGGGCCGGGAGTCAAGCATTATCGGCAATCAAGTTACAGCAAGACTCGAAAAGTGCAAATAGAATCCATATTTATGAGAAAACAATTAGCTCACATCATAATGCGTAAAGAATAGAGCAAAACAAACCGATGTAACAGTTAACAAGAGAATACAAAGGGGTTTGTAAATAAATAAGTATGGACTGTTTCGCATTTAGTGCATTCGTTACATCGAATGATTTGAGGAAATTAATACTAGCGAATGCATACACAGATTCACCAAAATCCTTAACAACAATCAAAAAAAGGTTGTTGGCTATGCAAGCAGGATAAAGAAAATAATAAAAAATAAGATATAACAGGCTAGTATCTTAGGTGAACGGTTCAGTTTGATGTTTGATGAATGGACCTTGACTGCTAATAGGCGTTATATAAATATAAACATCTACTTAGTAAATTCTTACTGGTGCGAGTAAGTACATCTACTTAGTAAATTCTTACTTGGTGCGAGTAAGAATATCAATGAAAGCTAGAAACTACCTAGATATGAGTTTACTGTTTCTCTAGGAGAAGACATTGTTACCATCGTAACTGATGGGCCAAACGAAATGCGAAAAGTAGGCAGACTAGTTGGTACAGAGCAACATATTTGTTTGGCGCATAGCATCCACTTGGCAGTTTGCGATGTTCGCTATAATATGGGGTCCATTCCAGATTAAAGAGTTGATGAAGCAGCCGATAGTCTGAACGACGACCACGAAGATTTGGATGGTCCTGAATCAGCTAACTACGTTGAAACCGGTCGCCTGCAAGACACGCTAGATCAGACGAAGGACATCAGCGCATGCATAAAGAAAGTTCGTTAGGTAGTTTTATATTTTAAAAAAGCTCCAGCGAAAAATAATAACGATCTTTAAAACTATGTCGGATCCGAGCAAGGCATTTAACTGTCTCCTTTAAATGGATTATAAAACAAGATGAAATAGTTTCTTGACAATGCTCGAATAGTTTCCCATTTTGAAAAATAGTATACATTAATAGGCCTGCAATGTTCAGAGCAATTAGAAGCAACAGAGTTTGATTCGATTCAGAAAATTATTGAAGTTTTACTCCCTGTAAAATTGGCTGTGACGGCCTTTAGTCGCAGACTTGCAAATTTATGCACTGCTAATACTTCATCAAGATTTGTATTTAGGCTGTTAGGAGAAAAACGGTCTATTCTTCTGAATGCTATGAAAATTGCAATATTGGACCGAATAAAAGAGCGTCAGTGTACCGAGCTATCTGGTATGCTAAGCTATCTCCAGAATCCACATTGTACCAGCGAAAATTTACCAAGTGAAATAAAATCTCTATTTGTGAAACCAAGCAACGCAAATATTCAAAAAAAATACTTCAATGATCTAGATGCTGAACCCTATGCTTGGTAGCCAAAGAAATGAAGAGACCCAGTAGATAACCATATTGAATCCAGAACAAGGTAGTCGTCAATTAACGCTACAAGAAGAGCTGCAAAAGTATGAAAATAATCAATCATGAAATGCCGCCAGAAACTAATCTAATTAAAACCATTGCAAAAGAAATGAATCTTTTCGAAAGTGGAGGCACTTGCATAGTTTGGAGAAGGCGTACCAATATTTCTCGACCGTTTCCGCGGCGTCCAAAATCGGGAATAAATTTAGAAGCAGGCTTGGAGACGATACCTTAGATGCTTTGCTATTGCTTCAATGTTACTTCCGAAAAACCCAATGAACTTTGGCCGAATTTTTTATATGTTACTTTATTATGTATCTGAATTCTAAGAGTTGTGTTTTGTTGTTGTGGTTTTTGTTCGTGATTTTTTGTTGTAATTTGAAATAGATGTAATTTTCAATATCTGTCTTCATACTGTCAACGTTTTGGATAATTAAAATTATTGTTTTTATTTGCATCAATAATATAAATTAGTAATAATGCAATTTTTTATCCAGTTTTGAGCTTACTTATTGTTGTAGTTTTGAAATGATGGCCAATTATATCTGTTTACTAGAAACTTGACTTATTTTGTTGTGTTGTATTTTGAATTTCAAATCCCGGGATCCCGGGATCCCGGGATTTGAGATTTTTTAATCCCGTAATCCCGGGATTGAAAATATGGTTCGGGATTGGAATCCCTAGTTGTGAGCGATAGAAACAAAAAGCGCCTAGGAATGCCGGGCGCTGAGCGAGGGATGTTTAAAATGAAATTTAAGTGAAAAATCCATTTATTTGTGTGTTTATAAGTAGATTTGTTTATTTTTGAATTTTTATGCGGCAAAAACTAAGAGGCAGACAGGCAGATTGGATTCCAATTTGATAAGCCCCTACTCAAATATTATTTTGGGTAAATGAAATTTTTTTTTACTTTTTCAAAAAATGTTATACCGATGGCAGCTCGGGCGGGCTGAATTTTATTGCATCTACAGTAGAGTATTATAGTAGCAGTAATCCACGTGAAATAACAACAACAAAAACCAGAGAACCAATTGGTGGACCATATTTCGATAAGTCATATCAATTTAAACAGTTGGCCCCAGTGATAAATTCCCCGAAACTTCCCCGGAAAAATTAAATCGGATGAGTATGATTAAAAAATCAATGCTGTGGACAGATTTCCCATCCATTGAGTCGAAATAGTTTTCGATCACGTTTTAAATAGAAATTATTCTGCTGATAATTTTCTGACTTTGATTTTGATTTCGAAATTTGAATTTTTAACTGGCAAATGTCTAATAAGCAAATCGCTGCCAATCGAATAGGAATCAAAGAAACTAGCATACTACTCCAGATTATCTTTTTTCTAGATGAAAAAAAAAACCAAGTATATCCACCATCAGCACCAACAGATACTTTCATTTTTTACATTATTTACATTATACACATAATGCAAAGCATTTACAATAAAGATAAGAAATCAATGTTTCAATTTTTCGCGTTTTGAACATTTTTTGGATGACAGCCTCAAACATCGTTTAATCGCAGAAACTTTCGATGGAATCCTCGGATGAAAACGAAATTCAAAGGGTAGGTTGGTAACTTATTGCTCCTTCGTTGGAAAAATGCTGCCAGCACTGAATATTTTCATCTTCGAGAAGTGGTTTTTATTACTTTGGGTATGATACTACAAAAAAGGGTATTTCGTCTTTCCACATTTATTGGTCACTCAAGGACAATTTCCTCCAATATCCCTTTTATGGCGTTTCTGATGCGCTAGAGTTTTTTTTTGTTTTATAAAACTACCGCGATTCGTAAATTTATAGTTTCATTCTGATCACGAAATGAAAGTTCTGCGAAACGGACTGTACACTGAAGTTACTGAATAACTGTTTTACTCAGAATTCAATGCAGAAGGTTACGAATTACCATATATTTTTGTGCATAGATGAAGGCCCAATCAGAAATAAATGAATTTTATTTGAAATATTCTGAAATTGAGACGGAAAAATTATGGTGCTATCATGTAAAAACTTTAAATTTAGATTGAAATTCTATAAATTTTACTACTTCCAATTTATATACTATTTATATTATTGGTTCTTAACTTTGATTTATCAAAATTTATGACAATGTTTTGACTAAAAGAAATATGATTTAGACATCTAAAAGTTTTGAATTTACGTTAAAAATCTATTAGATTGTCTCTATTAGATTGAAATTAGAGTTGTCATTAAGCACTTGTGTTAGAAAAAAATATCCATCAAAAATATAGACAGCGACTTGGTGGAAACACTAGGGGACTCTGCTCCTCCATATTCCACCACTGCACGCTCGGCCAAGAAGTTTAATCTTGGAAGAACATCCACTGAAAATGAATACCGCAAAGGACGTCCATCCACGTCCTTCAATGGAGACAACGTGAAAAAAGCCGAAGATGAGAGGCCACAGCGATCTCGTACGGTAGTGTTCAAAGAATCGTTGCCAACGAATTATATATCAAGCCGGTCTCTGCGCTTTGATTGCCGAGAATGTTAACCGACGAGCAAAAGGAGAAACGAGTCGACAGTTCGAGAGTAACTCTCGAAAAGTTCCAGGCAAATCTGGAGAAGTTTCGTTTCACGTTTCGTAGCCATGCTTTAAAATAACTTTCAAGCCTTTGAAATGCCAACTATTAATTGATTATTGATATTTGCTGGGATCTTTGGTTTAAATGACTTTATACTTTGGTAAAAGAGTCAGCCCAAACAATAGCCACCGTATTCTCTTCTTCTTTTTTTTATCATTTTCGATTTAATCCAAGTCATATTTTGAAGTAGCTACGTATTCATTTAGACGAATGTCTTAAACTATTTTATCATTCACTGAAGTTGACGGTAAATTTATTAAGATTATGCTTGATTTGATTTTTTTCAGGTCCACGAATCGAAGATTTTATGTAAAACACCAATTTGTGTTTAGAAACTCCAAAGATTTCAATTTCTTGACAGAAATCGATATTTTTCTGCTCTCTTCCGCAAACCGGTAGACACTGACGCGGTAACGTAGTGTCAAAGTTAATAATCTAACATTATTTCCAAGAATTAAATTACTTTATTTATTTTGTTTACGAGGTGAATATAATTTAATCATCCGTTTTCAAAATCTTGCCCACGCTGGGCGCATTTTTAACTTAAGATAGTACCTTGCAGCAGGAACGGTTTTTCTGTATTTGATTTTATTTTTGCAAGGTATTGTGGAAAAATAGGTGGATTGTTAAATCACAAGGATAATAAATGTCAGGAACAAGCGTAGCTATTTATTCAAATATTAACACATATCAAAAGCTAGAGAATAGACCACCGGTTATAATTGGTGTGGTTGAGTACAAAGGGCTCTGATCTAAATTGTAGTTTCCAATTTAGTGATGTGAGTCTAGTATGGTTTCTATTTTCCAATTAGTATACTATATCAGCATGCACATAGATACGAATATGTCTTTCTTATCACAGAGTTCTTTGTCCTTATCGAACTAATTGCACGAACCATACGTAAAAAGCTTATGAAAGCTTTTGGCACTTATGAATCTTGTTTTTGGCTGTGGCAGATAAGTCTGAGCTTAAAATTGCAGGACTTCAGCCAAGTACACTATAGAATCTCATCTTATCTCATAGTGATTTACCACCCTGCCAACCACCCTTCATCGGCTTTGTGATGCTCAAATACAAAGTCACTAAGTATAAGAAAACGGGGGGGTTTCATTTAAATACAGTAAAATGCCTGAATGATAAAATTACTCCGCTGATAGTTTCATCTACTCAGCAATTAAGGGACAATTTATTAAGCACATAATTAAATTTGAAATTAACTCTAGTCAAGTAATTGTAGATAAGAATAGCTTTGAGGTGCATTATTGTGAAGTTGATTATTAGGATGGAGTTTGAAGACTGGAAATGGCTGATAAATATATTGGTGAGACTGTGTTGGAATTACCCTCTAAATGAATTACAGCGCTTGTAGTGTATTACGTATGGCTTGTAATGTATTAATATGATTGTAGTAGAGGTTATTGGATGCAAATTGTAGTTGCCACTAAACCAAACATCCTGTTTTAACCACCTACCTGAAATTAATGTGAAGAATGCTATCGTAAGAACCAAGCTGACACAGGTCCTCTTCGTAACATACTCTCGAACGTCTCGTCCAGTGCTGGCGCTCATGGCCGTCTGATAACTAAGAACGCGATGCATTTTGGCTGTTGTTGATGAGCTTTATTCAAAATCTTCAATCTTCACCTGGCTTTAGAGGAACTAGTCTTCGACTTCCCAATCGTTCCCAACACTTAACAATTCCCGCTATGTTCTTATGAATCTTAATATCACACGAAATGACAATACTGTTCTGGAATTCAATTAATGACCTGTCGACTGATAGATTTATGGCAGCACAAACACTCCGACAGCGGTTTGAAACACGAATCACGTATCCATGTGCATTTGAGTTGTCGTCGTTGTATTAAAACACTTTGCATTTATGCGAACTTTCCAAGGACAGTTTCGTTAGGATGAAAATGAGCGCGCACAGGGATAGTCCCTACCGAGTTCGTCTCCGACCACGGACGAACCTGATTGACGATTTCAATGGACCGTGTACTACTTGTGAGTTTCACCTCATTGCGAATCCTGGTCTGACGTTGAACAGGTGTATCGTGTATTACCACTCCCACTGTCTGCAACTTGTACACTACACCTGTGCCTTATTTATGACCAAGTGGTTCTTGGTCATGAGTCATTGGTCACTGATGAAAACCAACACGCACATTCCACTCTTTTATTCAGACTTATTGGAACATGGCATGGCACATACTTAACCCGAAATACCGAGAATATATTGACTCACACCACGCGTCCTCACTGACCGACCGTTTACAACTTAATACTCCCTCGCAGCTGTTAGAGATCTGCCATCGATGTTCCTGCTGACTACTGTGGAGCCAAAATTAGCAACAAGTTTCAGAGACACGCCAATGAGTTTGTCTTCTGACTCTTCCTCTTCGTCCGCATGTTAAGCGTACGGCAGCTTTTTCGGATGGGGGGCTGGCTGATGGAGGCTGAACACTTTCTTTTGTTTCCCGATGAAGTAATTACCACCCCAAGGCAACTCTCAACGATGAATCCTTGCTCCTTAGCAACGTCTCTTATGTCTTTTTGAGATATGTGTGCTTGTGCGTTAGCTGTGCTCCTACTATTTCGGTCGAGATTTCGAGACTCTTGTCAAGTTTTGTGCATATATTTACTTCTCCGACCACTGCTAGACTCGTCAAGTGGTTCTACCTGCCTCGTGTCCTTAGGCAATTTGTCTTCGCCTTCTGTCTGAGTCCAAACGTATTTCGGTTTGACTTGGACAATGCGAAAACACTTCCGTTTCGACGAATATTTTCAGTCTCCTTCGAATCAGCAGAACGTAAATATTTACTTTGGAAAGCTCTCGACTACTTCGTGGAACATTGTTGCGAAACGGGTAATCGGGAAAAGTTGTGCGGTGTGTGCGTGTGGTTCCGCATTATATTCGGTGGTTATTTATTTTATGGCACCGATTTCATTGGGTCTGTGGCTAAATCTGAAATAAAATTTTTGAAATTATTGCCAGTTGTCCTTCGAATCTTTCGTGAAGATCTTATTTTCATAATTTCTGAGCTGAAATTATATGAGCTTAACTCACAATCTGTGTACTTACTTCGAATTTAAGTTTTCAACTCTCGTTGGGGGAAGCAGGCGAAGGAGTAGAAACAGTTCAATTTTGCCATTGTTATCTCCGAGATAATGTCAAAAATATTAGCTTTACTATGCTGACAACGTTCAGCGTCCATCAAATAAAGTATCCAAAAAATGCTACAACTAATAAGCGTTGAGATCACTATACGTTGCACGGAAAATAAACACCATAGCGGCAAGGTGAAGCTAACTCGGACGAATCAAGCTGTAATAAAACTCGCGCGGAAACAGCCGTCGTTCAATCGAAATTGCCAGTTATGACTGGTTCTCGAGAAATTTTCACAAAGCATTTATCACTCAGCTCTGCAATTGAGTGCTTTCGGTTCCCCCGATTGTTCCACTAAACGATACGAATGATTTGAGTGGTGGCCAGCGGCATTTCATTCTCACACCGGGACTCGACTAGCAATTTACTCTGCAATTTCCGATTGCAACGACTGTCAAATTTATGGTATGTCATCTGTGCATGGGCAATTTCATGGCATGCAATTTCATTTCGAAAATGCCTTTGAACAGTGAACAAGTACGCTAGAATGTCAAAGTGTTGCGAAAAACACACGCATAAGGGACGTCCGCGGGAAAATGTTAATTGTACAGGTTGTGTAGTGAAATGAAAAGAAAGTGACATGCGCGGAACAGTGCTAGTAAACAGTTAAAACATAAATTAATGCGGTGCGTGCGGTATAATTGGAAAAATTCGCTTCGAAATGTTTCAGTTGTTGTGAGGTTATGTGATGTAGTGTTAGTACAAAAGATAATTGATTGGGATTTTGCCGTATATGTTAAATTGGTTGTTTATATTAAATTAGGGCAATTAACATTAATGCGGCAATTTCCTAGTCAGAAATGTGTGTGACATTTGAGGACGTCAAAGGCTGCGACGAAGCCACACAAGAATTAAAAGTAGTTTAATTTCAGAAAAATCCAAAGGGTGTTCTTCTCGTTGGACCTCCTGGAACAGGCAAAACTCTACTGGCTCGCGCTGTGGCAGCAGAAGCCACTGTTCTCTTTTTCCATGCAGCTGGGCCGGAATTCGAAGAAGTACTAGTCGGGCAAGTTGCCGGAAGGGTTCGAGATATTTTGATACGTTGAGGTAAATCGCAAAAGTCAGTTTTCAGTGCAGTTTGTGAAGGATGCTTTATTTTCTAGGTGGTTGTCCCGATGCCAGATTTCCGGACGTAAGGAAATATTACATTTGTATTTAGCAAAAGTCTTATAGGATGACATTGAAATTGATATGTTGGCGAGGGGAACTACTGGTTTCAGAAAGCTGACTTGGAAAATATGGTTAATCAGGCCGGTCTTAGGTAATGTTTTAAATTTTTTTCTTTGTGGGTGCTTCCTAGAACATAACATAAGTAACAAACATTAAATATATGTAAAGGGCTGCAATCGATGGAGCGGACGATGTCACAATTACGCATTTAGAAGCGGCAAGAGAAAAGTACTGATGGGACGTGAAAGAAAGTCTCATTTACCGGATGAAGAAGCAAACAAAATCACTGGCTGATATGCTATCGTGGTATATTTTACGAAAGAGCCACATCCACTGCACAAAGTGACAAGCATGCCAAGAGACCCGTCTCTCGGTCATACTCCATATATTACTGAAAAGGAACGATATCATGTGGGAAAAGTACAGCTACTGGCTATGATGGATACAATGATGGGTGGACCTCCAGCAGAAGAACTGATAATTCTTTTCGGAACTGAAAAAATTGCATCGGGTATGTTGATTTATTTATCACGTTAAATAGTTATTACGTTTACCTTTCATTTGATCACCAGGTGCAAGCAGTGACATGAAACAAGCAACATCAACTGATTAACATATGGCTAAATAATGGAGCATATCGGAACGTGCTGGCTTGCGGACTAGAAGAAGCAAGAGGCCTAATGCCAAGCGAAAATTTGGGACCAAATACGATTGAAGTTGTCGATGTAGAAATTAAGAAAATTCTTAGTGATATTTACTAACGAGCCAAGGCGATTTTAAAAGTTCACTAAAAATAACACAAAACTTTAGCAGAGCAATCAGGTCCGGGGCAGAAAATATAGTTATGCATATGCTTTATAGAAGATAAGTTTTAGCGATTACAAATAATATTGTAAACAGATTGCAAAAGTTTAAAAAGAACTTTGTGGAAAACAAGGTATCGAAAATCATATAAATTGGAAGTATTGGAAATAACTAATGCCTACATCTGCTAAAAAAAAAATATGTTTAATACATGAAGAATATAAAAATGTGGAATATTAACCTTGATTTATATTTTATAGATAATTTATTGCTACATCATAAATAAATATTTTCAAGCAAAGCTTCTCTTAAATTTTATAATGCCTACTTATGTTTGTTTAATAATAACAATGTGGTCAGTTTCATTGCACAGCCTCTTCTTCATAGGAGCTGTAAGTTACTTAGTCAAGAAACAACCAACTAAATAATAATCATCTCCCACAATTTCCATTATTGATTAACTACATATAAACTTACTTGCAAAATTTGAAATGCCATTGATTATGGCGCGAAATCTGATTGTCATAAACCAGATTATAGCTACTTTATATGCCGTGCTCTAGGTAGCATTGATAGCAATGCCTGCTCAAATTGACTTCATAGCTAAAACAATTACGTAGCCTCACAGCCCGTACTTCTAGGACGCATTGAGTGAACACATGCGCTGCATGTGAACTTTGAATGCCGTTCAAAAGTGACTTTAAGTCGAAAGCGAAGATATTTTGCTGTTAATGAAATCTCCGCGTATATGATAAATGAATTGTTGGATAAGCGAGGAAAATTCCAGATTTATTTAAATCTCCGCGTGTATGATACCAAAACAAACAAATTATACTAAAAAACAAATTATACATGATTTGGTGGGAGTATGAAGGGTGATGGCGTAAAAATAATTTTAAAAAATATGCTGATCATCAATCGTTCCAAATTTAAATGATTTCTCTTTAAATTATAATATGTATTTAATTTTACTATCCAAAATGTTATCAAATTTAAACTTCTTCCCAATTTCTCATCATACCATAATTGGCATGATATCAAAATGGAAGGAGTTCATCCACTTATTCTATACACTTTGTCCTGGTGTCAAAATATAGGTAGCCACGTGGTGTGTGGGCAAATGTGACGCCATATCATTTCGAATATGTCGTTGAGCAGTGAACAAGTGCGCGCTATCCGTGGCCTGAGAGCTCTGCAAGAGCTGGAGCAACTTGAAATCGAAGAAACGAGGAAACTGAGGAAGAAGCCAGCATATTGGGTAAATCCTTTTCTGCAAAAGCGATCCGCTTTTAGTTTAGAAGCGAATCTTCTGAACGATTTGTTGTGGGAAGACGGGAGTAATTTTCGCAATTTCTGCCGGCTATCGATTGATAGTTTCGAATTGCTGTTGCAAAAGGTGAGAGTTGAATGTGAATAGCATAATTATTTTAAAGTTTTGTCTGCATAGGTTGATTCAAGGATAAGGAAAAAAGACACTGTGCTACGGTACGCTATACCGGCGAGAACGAGGCTCGCTATAACGTTACGGTATATAGCGTCCGGAGACTCGTACAGATCGTTAGAATATCTAACACGAGTGTCTCGGAAGACCATAGGTTCTTTCGTACCAGAGGTTTTGCAAGCAATATATGATGTTCTCCAGCCCGAATATTTGAAGGTAAAGGTTATTGGGTGACTTTCCTTAATTGAAAACTATTATTTCCAGATGCCGTCAACTGAACCCGAATGGCTCGAGATAGCGCAGGATTTTAATAGCCTCTGGGATTTCCCACATACGCTTGGAGCGATTGATGGGAAACATATTCGAATCAATGCACCACCAAGCTCTGGTTCCGATTTCTACAATTATAAAGGTTTTTTTAGCTTGGTACTGCTTGCGGTTGTGAACGCGCACAGCCAATTCATTTATATAAATGTAGGAGCGAATGGGCGAGCATCTGACACCCTTGTTTATGCAGGGTCAAACCTCTACAAATACATTAAAGAGGGGAAATGTAGCCTGCCACCACCATCGAAATTGAGAGGGCAGGTGGAAAACACACCGTTTTACTTGATTGGCGATGACATTTTCGCTTTAGATCGCCATTTAATGAAGGGCTATAGTAGAAACAGTGAATTGTCAACGATGCAGCAGGTCTTCAATTACAGGTTGAGTCGGGCCAGACTTACAGTCGAGATGGCTTTCGGGCGGTTGGCAGCAAGGTTCCGAATATTTCACCGCCCTATTGATGTGAAGCTGGAAACCGCTAACAAAATTGTTAAAACCTGTTGCGTGTTGCACAATTTTTTAACAAAAAAAATTACAAAACCACACACGCTTGAGGAGAACGCGTTTGTAAATGTTCTTCCCGAAACAATAAGTCCTCTGCAACCACAGCAGTATGAAGCGTATATTCGGGCACAACAAATTAGAACAAATATTGCTAAATATTGCTTAACAGATGGAGCTGTGGAATATCAGTGGGCAAAAGTTTTCCCTACAACTTAAAATCATATTAGAAATAATTTCATATCATATTGCCAATATTGTTCCTATATTAATGCAAATAAATAATTAATTGTTATTCCTTTAATGTTTTTTATATTATTCACTTACTACGTACATTTCACTTATGATCTATATTATATTTATTTTTAAATTTAACTTACATATAACCTTACAAACTGAATAATAATTCCACTATTATCTAAATGAAAAAAAATATATATATAAAAAATATTTAGAACTAGTCGTCATAGCTGCTGCAGGCACTGTCGAATGCAGCTGTAATGATGTTTGATTTCGCCTGAGTCGACGATAGCGGTTTTCTCGCTGTTTTTTGCTCGCGGTTTTCCTGTTTGAACCATTTCAAACTTGGTGGTTTCACCTGGACATTCGAAATAATTTTTAATTCAGAGCTAGTGCTTGGCTTGGTTTGTGTCGGGGTAGATGTTATCTTTGGTTTGAAATTCTCTTTAGAATTTTCAAACAAATTCTCTTTACGATTTCCAATCAAATTCTCATTTTCAATCAGCGCAATCGCAGTGCTTGAAACTTTACTTTGGATTTCTGCCATTAATTTTATGGCTTCGACGCGTGGCATTGTTTCAAGCTGAGAAGCAATGCTGTCTGAAAATTTTTGAAATATGCTTTTCTGCGGCGTAATCGTTCCCCGCAGAATTTCTTCAATGGCATCGTTATATTTGTTAGGCGCCTCACTCCTTCTCTTGCGCCTCGGAGCATCAGAACCAGTCACAGAATCTTCAGGAGGCGCCATATCGATTTCGTCCACAGGACCTTCGGGCAATAACAGCATTGATGCCTCTTGCTCCATTGCCGGCTCGTCACATGCTGAAATCTATAAATAGCTGTGCATTCGTGTTTAAATTACAGACAACAAATATTACAAACCTTCTCCAAATTATCCTCGCTTTTCCGCAACAATATGGCGGGATTCAAAAATCGCATTTCTTCGTAGTAGAACAGCGTCGGTTCATAAACCTCCGCTGATGCCCCTGAGACGGCACTTGCTTCCACCTTCTTCTTTTCCGCAACGTATGCCGTACGCATGTGCTTGATTTTTTTTTTCACATTGTCAACATCAATTCCACAAACTTGTGCAATTTCGCGCCACGCTTGGTTTTTTATGTCGAGTCTTTTATACAGGGCACATTTAAAATTCCACAAACACTCCTTTTTTTTGTATTCATTTAACATTCTTAACGCAAGGTCTCGCGAGATCGCCATTTTCGAACTACACTATGAAAAAATAACGACAGTTTTATTACCCTGCAACTGGTATGCCATATGCCTCAATTTTTCAAATTTTCCCACCATTCCATATTGTGTAGACGATTTTGATTCCTCAACGAGTATTTAAAAACCATTTAAATTCAGGTATTTAGCATTTTCTTATAAGAAACAGAGCATTACAACGCTTCAACCATATATAGCAGTGTGATTTGATATAAGTGTGTTATAGAAGGCAAACGATGTAGACAATTTATTTATTAACGTTGTTTATATTGGTCTATGGGTGCACTTTCAAAGACGTGATACTTCCTCATTCCACAAACATTCAAATTGTATTGATAGTGGTTTGTGTTGCACATTCGGTCTTTTATCAAACTACCTACCTCTGAAAAGAATTGACAAAAAACTATGTACATGCAATCAATGTTTTTATTTTGCATCACAAAAATTAAACCACTAACATTTATTAAACAAAATTGTTTCATTACAATCGTACATTGTGGAAGCTGCGAGAGCAATACCCAGGTATTGAGCCACCAGTAGTGCGAACTGAAAAGATTTTCACGCTCCTGCAAAATATAATGCACCTGCTGATGATGAATACTTTACGTTAACATAGTTACTTCCAACAATTAAAACAAATACAAAATTTATATGATGTCAGGTACCTGGTATCTTTTATTTTACAGCATTAGCTCTGGTTTGATTTGACCATGGAAAATTATCCAGCGATACTTATCCAGTGTGAAAGCGAAATTCAATAAAATTATCTTACTGAAACCGTGAAGAAATCAAACAGTTAGTGTTCGATAGTATATTCCAGAAAAACGTAATACCTTGAGGAACAATTCATTTATCTTCGTCTGCATATACAAGCTATTTCCTTGAAGCAGAGCAATTTTATTTAAATGCTTTGGAGCTGATGCAGACACGGGAAGGAAATCGCCGAACGCTTCATACAAAGCAGGATTGATACCTTATCCGGATTGATACCGTTGAAAAAGAAACAGGGAGACTCGAGTTCATTTGCAAGTTTGTGGTTTAATTGTAATTAACTCCTCTTGAAATGCCTAATGATTTTCTCGCGTTTTCTACTAAATTCTACGTATGATATATTTAAGTGGCTGTGATCAACAGCTTTATTTCAATATATGATTTATGTATTGTTATCTTATGCAAGAGAAAATGAATTATAGAACTTGAATTATGCGCACAATAATTTAAGATGGTATATACTGCAACATGAAGGAAGGAACAAGAAAATATAAAAATCTTAAAATAAAACCAAATTGTACATGATTTCACATTCTTCTCTTAATTTTTGCGCTTCTTCTTGTTCTTCTCTAAAATACAAATTTATATATGAAAAAAGCTTTTTACAATATGCAACATAGAATGGTAACAAGTTCATGTAGCTTCTAAGATCACATAAATCTGAAGCTAATGATGTTAAATTTATTTTCGTTGTGGTTGTCTTGGTGCTCCAGAGCCAACGGTTGGATGATAACCATTTTCATCGGCAGTGAATGTGACCCAGTAAGTTTGACCATCAGGGCCAGCAAACGAATACCATCCTGTAACGACGATGGCTTTCTCTTCGCCGAAATCACGGAGTTCACCATTTTCATCATGTTTTTGTCCGTCGGATAGTTCGTATCTGCAAATGTTGAAACAATTTTGTTATGATCCTTTATACGATTTAGATGTTTCAATATTGGTTGAACTCTTTTTTTGAATTATTATCCCAACTAAAATAACTGTTTTATTGCTTTTGATTCTTAAGATTCAAGATTGCGTCCAGTTTAAGAGTACAATTTTAAGGCACATTCAGAATCAAGAAAATGTCACAACTTCAAAAACATCCCACAAAAACAGATTTTTGCACGTCAACATATCACAATGTACTGAAACTTAGATTCAAAGCAATAAAAAGTCCTTCGCAGAGCTAAATTATCGTCGTACAATCCTTACTTGAAATGGTAGTGTCCTAGTCCGTCATTTTCGCTGGCCGATCGCAAAGAGTCACTTGAGCGGGATCTTGTGGGACACAGGGCAATAGCGACAAGCGCACTGGAAAAGTTTGCGGCATGTGTCAATTCATCCGATGATTCTTGTGAATGTAAAGTTTTTGTTGATGCCAAAGTGCTCCTCAAAGCTGCTAAAATAGCAGCTAATAGCTGCTATAGCATGCACATTGAACACACCACTGATAAATTCCGCCTTGCAATTATTTTCCTCTTATTTTCCTCACTCAGCGCCATTTTGAAATTGACAACTGTCAAAATATTGCCGGCCAAATGGCCAAGCAAATGGTATACCATATTGCCTACCATTTATGGCAGAACATAAAATATTGCATACCATATGGTGCCTCGACTGGCAATTTCAAATGTTATGCCATGGGAAATTGCTAGTGGAGGCAGCCCGTCAGCCACCCGCGCTTTTCCGACCCATCCGGGTTCCGCTGACGACCATGTGTGCACGATGGCAAATTTTCCGGGAAATTCATTCGTGCTGAAAGCGAAGGAGCTTTTGAGAGCTCTCTAGCTTTGAGTATAAAGATATTAAGAGTCGCAATAAAGCCAGCAGACTGTCTTCATTTTCCCAAGATTTTACCCATACTATGAAAATTTACGAACATTCGGACAAATTGTTCGGGGCGTAGATGAATGGCTCGTTTTGGATGAAGGGGCTTGGCGCGGAAATTTGAATATATATAAATGTTGTGCGTAAATCTGATATGAATATTCAAGCTTTAATATTCTTTTGCCGAAACTAAATAGTTGATATACGAAGTGAAACGTGAACTATATAATTAATATATATATATATATATATATATATATATATATATATATATATATATATATTTATATATATATATATATATATATATATATATATATATATATATATATATATATATATATATATATATATATATATATATATATATTTATATGTATATATATATGCATACATATATATAATATATATATATATATATATATATATATATATATATATAAATATATATATATAAATATATATATTTTTGTGTATAGTATGAATTTGACAGTAGTCCGATTTTTTTTTATCAGGCTGCTCGTTATGCATTGCTTTCGAATTGCATATTTGAATATTTGTGCAATAGTTTTTGTGTAGTTAAAACATGTCCAAATAATACCTGCACACCAAATAATTGTTTATATTATTATAATTCATTATATTATGAACTTGTGTTCTACCCATATCTAAATTGCCTCCCGAAATTTTCAAACAAACTTAATGTACAAATTATAAGCCCCTATGCATCATCTTCTTACTTACGCCACTGACCTACGACAGTCCTCGCGCCATCTTGAAAAAAGTAAAATCCGGTAGCTGTCAAAGTGTCGCGTTCAAAGACGCCAAATCGCGGACTCAATCGGTAAATCGGCAATAATTCTTTACTAAGCGTGTTAGTTATACTTGAAACTTCTCGGATTTCGTTAAGAAACTTACAGCAAGTGCTATGGTGTAAAGTTTTTTGTGAATAAACATTTCAAAAGCGAGAAAATGCTAGTTTTTTGAGCGATGTCCTGCTGCTCAGTTATCTTTGCCTTTTTTTAATAGCTTAAATCAATGTCGCGTCTATTTCTAATACTCTGATGCTTTTGCATACCTTTCTTAGTCACGTATAATAGTTCGTTTTGTAAAAAGCCTCTTTTTAATAGGTGTTTCTTATCGATTTCTATTACGTGTCGGTAGTTTGTTTACGTTTGCTTTACGTGGCTAGCAAAATTTGACAGCAACCGGATTTTTCGCTCCCATGTAGTGATAGAGTGAAAGGCAAGGGGGAAGGCACAAACTCGCGACACACACCTACAGGCGTTTACAGTGTTTCTGCTACTCTTAATATCTTTATACTCAAAGCTCTCTAGGTAGTCGTTAGCTGGCACAGGCCCGGCGAAATGTGAATCGAGCGATAACGGTGTGCTTGTTACACTGGGGGTAAGTATCGCATTAAGTAGGTGAACGGTGAATTGCAGGAGCGCTGCCAAAAGTTTTCAGGATGGGGGTACATCGGGTGTGAATATGAGGATAGGAATGGGCCAGAGCTAAGCAAATATTTCCGCAAGGAGTTGCTGAACGGAAAAGTTTCATGTTCGCCAGTACGACAGGCATTCTTCCTCCATAGCCTATGATAATTCCGTTCGCGGCGATTGTTAGTGACAACAAAATTTTCAGCAATATATTTCGTAGTGTCCTTGTTTTGTTATGCTTCCGTTTAAGGGCGTAGGTGTATTACACTAGCAGGGAGTGTATGAGGCTCACTCATTCATAATATTCCCTAAGGTCATCACAAATGGAAAATTAAGGGCGATAAACTGCGAAGTCGACTGGTGGCTAGTGATAAACGATACGAGGTGTTAACGTATTTTGTATGATTTTAAGTATAAATTATGGTTTCGTAGCTTTTGTCAATTCCATTGTGCATTGAATACGTTTTAAGCTTACCGATTTTTTCCGCCACTATCGATTCGAATTTATATTTCGCACTTGACTTTTTAAGGAAATATTATTAGAAAATATTATTTGGAAGACAGCAAAAGATATTTAAGTAAAATGAGGAAAATGATTTTTTCAGAATATTTCATATACTATATATGTATGTATATTAGATCCCAATCTGAAAAGTAATGCTTCGGCATATATTCGCTAAGTATTTCGCGTAATGCGTGGAAGCATTACCGATCCATTGCATGTTGATTTCTTTTTAACATTGCATGTCCTAGGCTGGGAATATTTATACAAGGGAAAACTTATGCTTTTAGCTTATAGCTTTATGTATAAGAGCTTTTTGGAAAGTCTGACATCGTATTCTCGCATTTCCGTCATCTAGGGTGAATACGAATTGAGCACTGAAAGAAAAACTCTTGGTTGGTTCAACTATTTTTAATAGTATTGAAACGATTCATTCAAAATCGTTAAACGAACTACGGTAAATAGTTATTTTTATTATGTTAAAATAGTTAATTTAACGATATAAAAGTAGTTGGCTCTGGTGATACAAAAAATATGGCACCGTTCATGAAATCAACTGTTTTAATTGTTTCATAACCACGAAAAATAGTTGATCAATAGAAAAATATTCATCAATTCACTCAAAACTTCAACGATTCGAATTATCAACAGATTTTATGGTACTTAAACTACTTTGCAATAGTTGATTTCAACAAACGTAATTCAGTGAGCAACGTCTTTGGAATTATTCTACGCAAAGTAGAATGGTTTCAACATTTGGACGTTTTTCATGCTCCGAATGAAATTGTTTATCAACCACGCGCCATGGTGCATAAAAGTAATCAACAATTTTCTTATGGTTGTTTTAACTATAGCCCTAGTTGATGCAAAAACAACTAAGGAAAATTGTTGATTTTACCAAGATTTTTCTTTCAGTGAAGCTTTGGCCGGTGTGGTTATGGCATGCTGAGTGATTGTGACGCTCATTGGAAATTCCAATAGCGCATTCTCTTTGCTACTAGGGGAATTGGTACTCTTGTTTTAAATACATTTTACTTACCCGTGATGACTTGAAATGTTCCAAAATTTTCATCTTTCCGCTTTATATAGCACACTACCCATTGCCGATGTATGCTCGCAAGTTATTTTCCCCTTATTTCTGCGAGTGATGTTCATTGGCCAGTCATGGACTTTTGGAAAACCCCTTGTAAGCAGATTACATTTTCATTATCAAGAATGTTTGCTGCATATATTCTGTCCGGAATATATTACAGCGATTCCCGTTGGGATATGCTATATATTAGATATATGTATGTACATATTAGATACACTATAATTGAATCTAGTTTCACGTGTCTCTAATGACTTTTAAGCTTTTAAATTTCTATTGCTGGATACACTGGGGTAAAAGCTCAACGAGATTTGCCAAACCAGATCCGATTTTAAAGCCAAAGAAATTTAAGCTCAAAGCTCACTGAAGATTCGCGGAACCAGATCTCCAGTATAAAAGTGTTAAAGCTTGGATATGATTATTCGAAAAACTTTCGGTCCTTAAATGAGCGTGAAGAAATATTCTGTTTTATTCTCATGACTCCAGAACGAATCTTGTTTCAACCCACATGAATATCTGCAGAAACTCAAAGAATTTCAGGCTAAATTAGACCCCGAAATTAAAAAACATTTAGAAGAACAAACCAAGAAAAGAATCGATCAACTTAATCAAAACAGAGAATGCCCCGAAAGTTATAGGGAAGGGTCCATGGTCTCTAGGAAAGAGTGTAGGGGAAATAAATTAACCCGCAGGTTTACGAAACATAGAGTAAAAGAAAACAGAAACGTTACTATCTTTACAGACAGAAATCAAAAAATTTATAAAGCCAAATTAAAAAGGAAACGTAAATTTCAGAATAATAGCGGGGGTGACACCTGTAATAGGCCGCAAAATGGACGTACAGGACCTGACCAACAGGAACGGGTTACTTCCGATCAGGCTAGGTAACGCAAGACTCATACAATCCTATAGAAATCTGGTGCATATCGTACGGCTCGACAAGCATCGGGCGAAAATCGACAAAATCAATGAAACAATTACCGTTCTCGGGAACATCCCAGAACTTTCAACCTCTATGCAGATCACGAAGATTAAGTTAAGTGAAGTGAACAACAAACTACAGACCCTAAAACCCAGAAAAAGGAGCCAACGTAGACTGATAGACGGACTTGGTACGATAATTAAGGGAATAACTAGAAACTTAGACGCTAACGACGCGTTGCGTATCAACAAACAAATTAACGGTATCCTCTCTCGCGAAAACAATATGCGATCAAATATCGAACAGCAAACAAAGTTGAACGATCAGATGATCGAACGGTTTGGAAAAATCACAGACCATATAATTATCAGCAACAAAATATAACAAACTACCTTCACAAAATATAAAATAGCTTCCAAAATCGCTTAATGACAGGGAATAATAATTTGAAATACTTGCAGTATTTGACACAAATCAACTACATTATTGACATTTTGAATGACCATCTAACAGGAATTTCGGAAGCTGTAGTCCTTGCCAAATTAAACATATCATATCCACGTTAATTTAACACCAAGATGAATTATCAGAAATTTACACAGCACTCCAAAATTATTCGATTAGCGTAGCATCATATGAGCTTTTGAAGTTACAGGCCTACTCCAATGGATCCAACATAATTTTCAACATCCAAATTCCCGTCGTCTCAAGGGCCACCTGTTCCTTTTTCAATGTAATACCATTACCAATCCATAAAACCAAAATTATCCCGACCTTATGTGGCGATGTCCTCCGACGACATCCAACCTATCGACAACAAATGCGATGTCATCGAAAGGGTATATTACTGCCCTCAAACGACGATGTGGTCCAGGATCCAGGACTCAGGATGCCATGGTAGCGTGATGACTAGTAAACCAGCCAACTGCGAGGTGTATGACAAGGTCAACGACATCGAGATTTACCAGCCCGAGCCCAATCTATTGCTACTTATTAATATGCCAAAAACATCAGTAAAAACAATATGTGATCCAAAAACTATCGAACTCGAGGGAACCTTGATGATTCGCTTCCAGGATTGCCAAATTCATATGAATGAGGTTACTTACTATTCGGAAAGTACTACATATTGGGACGAAATCCACATCTATCCAATTTCCTTCAATAATGAGACCAAGGCTACAATAACCACAATCCACTGATCCAACTCAAGAGACTCGATAAGCTACAGTTCCTCAAAGCTCCCGACATTACCAACCATACATATGTGAAGGACTTGTACACCACGGCAGCATTTGGTCCATTTTTCATACTTACTTTCATCGTGCTAGGCTACTTAATTCTGCAACAACGAAGGATTAAAATAGGTAACCGCAACTGCGTTTGCCAAACACCAGATCTAACAGCAACCAGCCATCCGGTGAAGCTCCTATGGCCCCTGCCATATACTAAGGGGGGAGGAGATATGGAATGCATACATTCCATCTAACGGACAGCGTACACTTCAAGACGCCGACATCTGAAGCTTTCTGCATACCAACAACTAGCAGACAAAGCGATGACACCTGACGTCTGGGAAGATACGATCGACATGCCGGCACGAGGCCTGAGTCAGCATTTAGCAACCCCATAAATATATGTGAAACTATCTTTAAGTTCAGTCTGTGTAATTAACTCAATAAAATCATATCATCGGAGCAATCAAATTGTTTTTTTTTCAAGCCCAGATTCAGAAGATACCATAACTCCCGCGAAGCTTCAAGTTGATTCTCCGGATTTCCAGCATATAATCGGGCTCTGTTGTTTGGATTGCAATCTGACTATTGGATTAGTAGCTATGTATGTATATATCGATAGCTGTGCATTTCTGCGTATAGTTTTTATGCCTAATTCAAATGATTGGTTTTTAGGACAGTTTTTAGAGTTACAAAACTGGTAAATTTTTGAAATTTTGGGCGCAATTTTATTTTACGCTAGTTTTTCATCAAAACTTTTAAGAAATGATTAAATATATATTCTCTTCCAGCTCCTGTTAAATGTTTAACAGAAGCCGAACCAGTTTTACTCCTTATTCCCATATCACTAGCTCTCTATGGCCTTGTTAACGAAGTGCTTGACATAACTTAAGCCCCGACTCGGCCCCTGAAAAACCGGAAAACCCTACTTTTGAATTTTGTTTTCATGGCTTCTTGTCCTTTGTTTTGTTTTGCCTTCAAGCTTTGAATCCTTTTCCTTCATCATTTTCCTTCAGTTAAGCTGCGTCGATGATACACGTGATTCCTTTGCAACCTTTATGGAGTAGAACAAGGATTTAAGTTAAATCTTCAAGAAGGTCCTAAAATTCTATCAGTGCTCACGGGCTCAATGGAGTCCTTGACAGTTAGATGAGCCCATCTATTTCAACATGAAAACCACTTTATATATTAAATTTTCAATAACCACATGGTATGATATTGCATGGATATGTCAACTTAAAGTTTTTCCTTCCAATTGATTCACATATGTAAATCCGCAAAAGTCAAGTTTACGAGCACATCTAATTATCATGAAATCAATATAATTAGAAATGCACGTCTGTTTTCTGACGTTTTCATTAATAAAATGCAAATGAACTTCAGTCGAGTAAGCGAACGGAGGAGAAATGTGAAGTTGAAAAGAATTCATAATTTTCTGCAATACACATCCGTTAAGGTCTTACCTTGAGTAAAGAAAGCGTGCGGGAGGACGCGTGTTTTTCATTTCGTGTCTTTCATTAATCCGTCCATGCACTTGAATCGGTTTACAGGCAAACGCCGTGCATAATACGACAATTAGAACCTCGTCAGCGTCGAACGCAACATGCGAAATTGATATGGTACTTAATTCATGGTGAAACTTTGTGCTGATGAAATAACCGTATATCATTTCGGGGTAAAAATAGGAAATAAACTTTCGGCTGAGGGTTTAAATTTGGTAGACAGTTGTTCCTATTGTTTATTTATAGATTTATGCGGGTTTAAAAAAGCGCAACTGCAGGTCACTTTCATGTTAAAAATTTGATGGAAAATATTTTTGACACTTCAATTAAGCTTTTTCAAAACCTTCAATCTTCATATCCGCGCGCACTTACATATTTCCTTCCCACGTTGAAATCATTGGCAAATCTCATAACATCCGGTATACTCGCAAACGGACCGTTAAATTTCCCAACATTAAATTCGCCAGTCTCGGCTCTCGCGGCATCAATAAATTTCATTTCACTACTCATTAACTTTACCAAACATCATCCATGTGGGAAACTTTATCACTTCGTGGATTTGCATGAGTGTGACGCCAACAGCACTAAAATCTTCGTCCTTGGCAGTTTTTGTTTGCAGTCACCACACTATGATTTCCATTAGATGTGACGGCAGATCGTCGCGAGCAAGGCCAATGTCATGAGTGGAAGCGAGTTTCAGTGAAATTCTTCCCGCTGTCTTTTAGATAAACAAACAAACTGTGATTTCTAAATTTAATCTTTTGACGATGTGCAATCATCGGCCACTACCAAGACTCTGCAGATGAAAATCTGGTATGTGGGAATACAGGGAATACACATATATTTCATGATTTTTCGATTGGATTTTGATTGAATTAATTGCGTTAGCTGGAATCAAAGCGATATCATTTTGCTGTTAATTCAGTGGCTAGAAGAATATTGCATCCCTACTAAGCATAAATGTTCTATCTACATTTTAGTACTTTCGAGATATTCAATGATTTGTGTTTTTCTAAATGCTGCGGACATCTTCAAACGGAACGGAACTTTAAACATGGATACAAATACGTTTATTTGAGATACATCTGAACTAAAAGTTTTCACGTTGAAAACAGTTGTGGAAGATAGGTTTTGAACTTTTTTCTAGTAACATGAAATAAAAAAACTGGCCCCGTTACTAAGCATAAAGGTTCTATCTACACATTACTAAGCATAAAAGTTCTATCTACAATATATAGAACATTTATGCTTAGTAGTGCGACATTTTTCATTTTTGATTTTAACATACATATTTCCACAAAAGATAGGTTTTTCATATTTTGTAGAATAATGTAATAGAGTATTGAGCTTTCTAGTCCGGTGCTAACTCAAAAGTGCAAAAAATGTAGATAGAACGTTTATGCTTAGTAGGGCAGAATGTTGAAATAAATCTTTCAAAAAACCGAAAAAAAAAAATTATTCAGACAAGCATTGTTTAGATGGTGTTACAAAAATGTGCCTCATCCAAAATATATCACCTTTGCTTGTGGCTGAGACTATGGGTTTTTTTTGTCTGGGTAGCATCGAATCGGCAGAGCGTTGAAAATTAAAAATACATCTTTTTAAATTGAAAAAAATACGATCATATATTTTGACGACGGTGTTGCGGTTTGTGTCTCCTGTGTCGATACTTATTATTTGTGAGGTTTGGTTTTTTTGATTTGTTTCATTTGGATGACTCTCACGTCCGGAATTTTAAAATGCCTGCTTGTAAAGGTGTCAAAACTGTCATTTTGCGATGTACTTGAAAAAGTAAACTTAAATCGTCTAGTTGGAGGAATCATAACAATGGAAATATGATTTTATCTTGAAGACATGGTTTGAATACTCAAAAAATAATACTTGCTGTAAGTAGGACAGTTTTATACATTCGCTTCCCTTTGCTTAGTAGCATAAGGCTGGTTTACATGTTATCCTGGAAATTGATATTTCGGTACTACACACTTCCATCCGCTTTTCCATTTTTTCTTGGTGCTTTGCTTTAGGTTTATTTTATTTTTTTATTTTTATTCATTAACCAAGCAAGGTAGAAGTTACATAAACAATACAAAGCAAAATAGAAAATCGAAAACTTAATATGAGTAAATACAAGTAATACGAAAAAAAAAATTAAATAAATCAAATAATTAACAAATAAATCAATAATAATAAATTGAAAAAGTCAAAATGCAAAAAGGAACACATAAATGAGCACTAGATTTGCGTTTGCTTACCCCGAGTTTTTTTTAAAAAAACCTTTTATTCCAGAGATATGTTCGTTGTCCCAGCATGCGTGAATTACTCGAGCCCGTTTCGTTCAATCGCTTTTATTTGGGTCCATCATATATATAGACTACCACATTAAAAATATATCCATCTGTAATGATATGGAATCTCCAGTTCATTGCGGTCTCTGCATACGGGTCTCCTAATAGACACAATTTTTCAGAAGACCCTTGAATACTCCCCGATAACAAATGCACTATATCTGTAGAAGTAGGTGTTTACTCATACAATCACTGTTTGGGATCAATTGGAACCAGCTTCGGGACTAATCCTGTCTACACAGTCCGGATGAACCCACTCTTTTTGTCACTATACATAGTCATATCCCGGCAAAATCAACAGTCAAAACATCAATATCAAAGATCAAGATAAAATCCTTCCAGACCAGAAGCCACTTCTATTTAAAATTTGGGAAGCCTTCATATATGAAAAAGAAAATATCCGCTTATTTATGATTGCCAAACCTTTGGAGCTGAACAGCGTCAAACAACTTCTTAACGTCAGAAATGGCTGATGACATAGAGGAGTCAATAGAATAGAAGCTCTGATCAAGATTAGGCACGTTTAAGACTCCAAATAATAAATATTTCTGGGAACTTGTTAAGCCATCAATTTCTGTCTTACCCGCTTACCAGGCAGTATCGTAAGGAACACCGCCAATATTATCAACGCAAGACCCGTGGGGAGTTGGCTACAAATTGGTCACCACTATATATGCTTTTGTGTACCCTAAGAACTGGACTTGCTTCCACCGGTTAACGCAATCACTTTCACATATTTTAACGTATTTTATATGTATATGAATTCTGTTTTGGCTAAATGGTTCGAGAATTTCATGGATAAAATACAAATATTGGCTGTATGCGGCGTAGCACTCTCATGGATGCAGTATTCATGGAGTGTATCATTGGTTCGCTGTTCCCAGCGCATCCGCCAAGGTCTGATGATCCCATAATCGTCAGCCAAGTGGATATTTCTTCCTTTACGGACGAAGAGCTAAACAGTGCAGCTCCAAGAGGAAGAACCGGAAGGCTGCGAGGCCTGACGAAGTGCCAAGCGAGGCGCTTAAAGTCGTGTCGGAGAGTCAACTACGTCTTTTATTGGATTTGTATAATTTATATTTAGCCACAGGACATGTTCCCGTCGAGGTAGAAAATAGCTCGACTGGTACTTGTAGCCAAGGCGAAAAGTAACCTAGGCAATCAATTAGCATACCGTCCGCTGTGGATGCTGGACACTACGAAGGAGCTTCTCGAAGAGTTGCTCAAGCCGCGGCAGTTGTCAGTAGTAAGACCATCTAGCGAACTTTCTGACAAGCAGAGAAGCTTTCGGACAAGACATTCATCAATCGATGCCATCTCAGAGGCTGTTGGGCTGTAGCACAAGCGGAAGAGGTATGTCATCAACCCAGACTTGTCCAGCTGGTAGCGCTGGGCGTATAAAACGCCGTCAACTCGGCGAGTTGGAGAGACATTTGACAACGATTGGAGTTCTATTAGCTTTCTGTCAACAATTGCTAAACTTACCAGAACACATCTTCCTTTTTTATATCGAAGAAAATGTTTTTCAAGAACTCTGTGGGGACCAAAAGGTTGACCACCTTGTCACAGTAGTACCAACAGTATTCGCACCCGGTCGTCATTGCCGTTATGCAGAAACTCTTTTTTGTTCATCAGCAGCCGACCACCGCTACAAGTCAATTCAGTTTAACCTAACCTTTCTGTAAATGTGTTTTGAATATACATAGTTACTGTCAAATAATAAATGGTTATTAATTTCATAGTTTATCGGTAGTGTTATTTCATTCGCTACAACTCCTTTCCAGAAGAATCTACCCATAACATTCTACAGAGCACCAATCTCTTCATTAACCAGTTCAATATTTCTCTTCATTAACCAGTTCAATATTTGAAATAATGGACAGGTCTAGGCATGTTTGATGTGATTAAAGCCTTTGACAAAGTTTGACAATTGAACTAGTTGTCGAACTTGAAGATTTTGAATTTCTTAAAATTTACTCTCAACTTCTTGGATCCTTTCTTCAAGGAAGATTTTTTTATGGAGTTGAACCTAAAATTCCACGTAGAACTGAATCATATTTATAAGGGTAACCCTTTACTAGCACTATAATCTAAAATATACCAAGCATGCTTCACATTAAGGCCAAACCACACTGTAAATTTCGTTTCGATCCGATAACTGCGTTCTAACTTAAAGGGATGGAATGGTTTTTTCACTCACGAAAAATTAAAAAGTTACAAAATTTAAACATTTGTTATTTAATTTCACTTTTTTATAAACACTCATCAATACTAGATCATAACAGCGTCAATACCGATGACTCTCTCATCATAGCTCGAAGTTTGAAAAATTCTTTTTCTACTTTAAGGTACTCAGCGCCCACGCAGGGTTCAAATTTCCAAATTTTTATCATACTTGTTTGTTTTTTCAAATTCTTTCTTTCCATGCACCAAACTCGAATCTACGAAGATCCACTGTTAGAAAACTAGGCTCATATAATGATGCAGAATTATGTGGGATAAGGACATTTTGGCTTGGTTTCGATTTAATAATTTCAAATAATAAAAAATTTACTTTCTACGAAGCAGCGCCCAGTGTGGGTACCCATGTGGTTATTCGCGTAAATTTCCGTGAAAAATGAAATGTTTGTATTTTGCCAGGCTCAATTAAAAAAAGGAAATTAAATGAAAAGCTGACTAGGCTAAAGACTAAATTTGGTAGTAAAAAAAAAAGCTCGTGGGGTGGACCTTGTTCATGACATAAAATCATTCACGTGAATTTGTTAAAGTTGACTTCATTTCCATGACCAATGAAAATAATGCTATTAACAGGTATACTTTGCTCAGACGAGTCATTTTCTTAAATTCCATGCTTTTTGCACAATTTTTTATCACATTTCTACTTACTATGTTCAAAGAGGTATTTATCTTCCGGGGAAACTGATCTACTTACGCAAAAAAAGCTACTCAAAAGCTAAAAAGACGATCAAATACGCAATGAGTGCTCACGACATCTATAGTGAAGGCTCTATAGCCCCTGATTTTAGTGTAAAACTTCTACTTCTGGCCTTAGTAGTTTACCCTTGTTTCGTCTGAAGACCTTTAAAACCAAATGTGTTTTGAATAACCTCGACAGTAGTAGCAGCTGTGATTCAGATGGTTTTAGATATATCTATGTGAAGCTGTAACAAGCATAGTTGACGGAACCCTGATATCATCAAACAGAGAGCAGTCTCCGGTACCGGAAATATGATGAATCGAACAACCACCTTATTCCAGGTGAGATGCTCAAGAAATCAGCCAGCCAAATAGTGAAGAATCAAGCACACAGTAACGACTTTTCGTTGCATGAACAAGAATTGCCCACAATGATTCCCTGGTTCTTCTTCCGAACACCTGTTAAACCAACATTTTTTTAATGGTTCAATGTAAACGAATATCAATTCCCATGGCGCGTAGTGCACTAAACTACTAATAACTACTGATTCGGAAACTAAATACTGCCAAACTTTGTAAGCTTACTCACCTTAATTCTCTTTGCCAAAGGCTCGCACTAATTTTTCCTGATAATCTTATTTTATTACTTAACTGAACAAACAGAGCTGAACATTATAATACATCGCAGTATGCGCAAGGCTTAAGGACACAAACTGTTTCGCCAATCTTGAACCCAATTGATCCTGGCCAATATATTCCCAGTCTTCAAATGTGGTGATGCTGCCGTTATTTCCAATTATCGTCCTATATCCCTCCTCTGCTGTTTCAGTAAAATCTTTGAACGCCTTGTCTAGAATAGAATTTATCCGTATGTACAGACTTTACTTGCTCCTGAGCAGCATGGTTTCATGAAGGGTGGCTCTACATCCACCAACATTATGGAGCTCACTAATTTCATCGCCTTTGCCTTTGATGTAATTTACACAGACTTTTCGAAGGCTTTTGATTTTGTGAACAATAACCTGCTGCTTTTTGGTCCCCTTCTCTCCTGGTTTTCCTCCTATCTTCATAGTCGTGCAGCATGCAGAGTCACTTTTAATGATTCTATTTCCTTTCCTATATTTCCCACAACCGGAGTTCCTAAAGGATCTATCCAAGGTCCCTTACTTTTTATCTTGTTTGTCAATGACCTTCCTTCGGTTATCAACTCTTTCAGTCTTTTATATGCGCATGTCTTAAAATTATATAGAGCAATCAAGAGCAATCACTAATTGTAAGCTGACTTGTTTGCTCTTAATCTTTGGTGTCAAAGCAACTTCTTATCACTGAACATTTTGAAGTATCACCAGATGTCTTTCTCATATAAAAATACTCCACATGTGTTCTTTTATTCTTTGTCTGGTATTTCCCTGTCAATTGTCCAGCTTTCTGGAGACCTGGACGTGGTGTTTGTTTCTAAATTAAAATGTTATGTTCATGTCATGAATATGACGTACAGAGCCGCTAGGATTGCTGGCTTTGCCTTGCGTTCTTCGTATATGTTTACCAACATTTCCTCCTGTATTCATTTATTTGTCTCCTTAGTACGCAGTATGCCAGAATACGGGTGTCAAATCTGGTCTCCGCGCTTTCAGTATTTATCTGACGCCATTGAATAGGTTCAGCGTAGATTCACTCGCTCACTGCTTTTTAACTTCAATATCCCCTATTGTCCCTACTCCTCTTGTCTTTCTATACTTCGTTTGTCCTCGTTGGAATCACTGAGATTATTCCTCGGTGAGTGTTTTCTTTTCAAACTTTGCCAAGACATTTTTTGGTCAGATCTTGGCTCCCAGATAACCAGACGCGAATTTAGTCGTCCAAGTCTTTCATCAGAGGTGTTCTCTGTTCCGTTTGCACGTAAGTAGTCTCTTTCCATTCGCCTTTGTTGCGCCTACCCAGAAGGCACAATGCCTTTAAGCTTGGTTCTTTTCCACAATATTTTTAACAATTCAAGCATGTATTGAGAATGCTCCCTTGAATTGCTAGTTACCTTAGTTAATTTTAGTTTTCAAATTATTCAATAATTTTTTTGGTTATTTCTTTTTCTTTTTCATGTTTCATTTTTGTTCGCTTTCTTAACGCTGTAATTGGAGTTGCATCTGTAGCGCAAGTGATACATAAATAAATAAATCTATTTTCATACATCCAGAGATCTTTGACATTTTATGACATGTGTAGGTGATGGGAAAATGTTTGCATGACCGGTCCTATGAGATTTTGATGACCCTAATAAAAACCTCAATAGGTCAGAGAAAATTTTCTGATGATCAGAAATACCTCAAACGTTTCAAATTAAATAACATGAATGTTGAAATCAAAGATTGTAGATATAAAAGATTTTATTTTTAGTTTTTTTTTGTACATTCTTACCCTAGCTTAAGTACTATTTACAACAACAAAAATACTAACTAGCAGCTATATATAGCAGCTGCTTGCTCTTGATAATATTGTTTCACTTTTGTTTAGCTTGAATTTATTTTAAATCTTACAAGCTAATTATCATACCCAGCCGTGTACAGTGGCTGGGATTATCTTGGCAATAGACACTTAAAATCTACCTTATGCTATGACTTAAATCTAACCTATACCTAACTACAAATAATTTGGCCTGATTAGCCTTAAATCCTTATCCTTGGACTTACATCTAGCGTCTTCTGTTCATTAGGAAGCCTAAATAATTAAAAAGCACATCCATGAGCTACCGTTGACATGCTATCTTCGCGGGGGACATAAATAGTTCATTTGAGCCACCTGGACGCCCAAGTGATCGAATCAGTCCGCTCTCATGTCCTTCTGTCTGTCCCTAAAATCTTCTCGTTAATTCTACAGCCCGGTCCCTAAGCGGCTTCAGTCCTGTCTCCTCATACAGAAGAAGGTTCTTCGGCCACCTTTTAGTTACCAGGTTGTAGAACCTACCAGTACAGTAGCGGAGGATTCTCCTTTCGAATACCTCCGCTTCTGCCAGGGCAGTTTTGGTGTAGGTAACCCAGGATGGGCATGCGTAAGTCAGGATAAGTCGGATAAGGGTCTGATAGGAAATGTACTTAGTTCTGGTGGTCATGCCCATCTTTTTGGCGAAAAGAGGTCCGATGCGCTGAAATGCGGATTTAGCAGCTTTGATTTTACGTCGCACATAAGGATTAAACCTGAGGAATTCGTGGAAGACAGCATCGAGATATTTCAGAGATGAGCTAGAAATAATCTTAGAGGTTCTGAACGAGGCAGCGAGTTTTTCGGTCTAGTTACGAATAGTTTGCGATCTCTGATACGTAGAAGGATTGCGAAATACACAAAATCAAATAGCTTTGGACGTTTAAAGAAACGAACAATAAATGGTCAAGAGAATTTTCTCGGTATCCGAAGGTTTTAGATGACATAAATCGGGAGGAAATCCAACATTCACGTCACATTTTGGTAAGCCTTCAAAGCTAAAAGATGAGCGAAAAATACTTACACATACTCACGTGTATATAGATGTGTCAAACAGTGTCCAGTCGATAAAAGTAAGCTTCTTAGTTTCACTTTCCAAAATCTCAAAGTCTCACGTCATAAGAAAATATAATCAATAAGTGCAACAGCTCCTACAAGTCATAGCTTGTTGATTATTTAAATTTCCTACTAATTTCCCATGTATCAACTCACAACTGACTAGCGTGTTCTAGGTGCGGCCGCTGACACATGAAAAGCATACCTTACCGTACTACTTGCTACTCATGCTGAACAGCCTCGTAAACAATCGTCTGCTCGCAAGGCCTAATTGGAATTTGTTTATTCGTAATTCGAATGAAATATGCACCATGCAAAGTTGGTCACGAACTCTTTAGCTTCCACCAGCCTACTCACGTCCATATTGTGCATGGCTCGAGCCAGTAAGCATTGAAGGTCATGCCTAGCGAACACGTGATTAGTGCCGAACGGCAAGGCAAAGCCTGGGACACAAGACCGTTTCGTTCTTGGATTTACGCTTATATAAGCATACTTCGAAAATGTAGCACCGAATTTCGCGAGAAAGACTGTTACACTCATATGCATGCATTGTACGTTGTCCCTACGCTGTGCAGCATATGCAACATGCACTTGATCGGCCTCCATTCCATCGAATGGCTGGGACAGCACCAGCAATCCTCCATTATTAAATATTAAAATATTATTCTTATGATTTATTTCGAAATCGATGCCTTCAATTCAATTCAATCGAATTCGCGTATCTGGCTCTTTGAATACACTTTCTAACTCGAAATTGTCGATATGCGGGAAGCAAGCAAGTCTCCCACTGTCGCCAGTCTAAAATCGAAGCCACTAATGTAATTAAAGGCCTATACACGGCAACTGCTGCTCAGCTCTTTAGTTTTTCAGTGTTTTTCGTTCCGAAAACACTCGAGCTAATTCAGACGGGATTTCAAGTGTCCTGTTAGTTTCAAGCAAAAGCAACTTGTTAGATAATCACGGCAAAGGATAACATTACAACGGACGGATATAGTGGTTCGGATAGTGACAAGAGCATTACACAGCGGGTATTGGCAGGACACGTAGGCGTCCTGAGTCTATACCTCAACTGTGCCCTCCTGATCCAGCCAAGCACTCGTATCAGCCTCGTAGGCAGTGAAACAGGCGCGAGTAAGGACTCTTAGCCGCCACTACACGTCCCACGAATGGACTGTCGAAAACAGTAATTACTTGTACACACATCTGAAACGCGCTCTAAATTCAGCGATTCGGCAGACTCGATCCTGCTGATTACGTTGCATGCGTCGTAACTTTTGCCTCATGAAAATTATACGCGTCTAAATTGAATTAGTGCTTGAAAGAATCGTGGGTTTCACATCTATGGAATATTCGAAAAAGGCCATATAAAATTCACGTACACACACTCACGTCCAGAGGAAAAATCAAAGCCCTTTAACTGCTCCAGTTTCCGTTCATTGTGCGACAAAGGTTTTTCGCAACTTTAAAAATATTATAAAAAAAAAGTAAGTTAATTTTTCTTTATTCTTGATAGCGAATGACCAATATTTTGAGTGCGTCCAAGTGCAGTGATTATCAAGAGTACATGTATGTGTGTGTGGAAGAAGGGTTAATTGAATTTTACAATCAGGTGAATAGCGTGATATTTTAAGTAAATTCAATTGAACGGCTAGCTAGTCCTCGTGACGGTAGGCTGCTTTGATTACACATATCTGAAAAAGGAGGAATACATTGTGTGACGAGTGAATGAGGATTGTGGCATGTAGGCGTATGTTGCAATTTTAACACGTTTCTTGCATGCTATTAGCGAAGAGAGTATGAAACTCAACGGTTTATTGAATGAACGTAAATATTTTACTATAAATTGACGTAGATTCAAATGGAATTCAGGAATATTAGTTGTAAAAAAAGTAACTTTAACATTCCATAACAATACGAGGATATTAATTTTACATGAGGATCGTTGAAATTATACCAGTACTTAGCATTGACATTTTTGAGGTAGGTAGGTTGAAGTGGCTGGCGATCTACAGAGGCCTGACGACCGACACACATAGGCACAAGGGAGGCCCGTTGTGATGCCACAATTATTTGTGACTCGCTCCTACTCGCTGAACTTAGGAAACCATCTGCTCCCTTTGACAAACCGCACTATCCCCTTTTAATTGTCCACTCTTCATCGTCAGAGCCACAACTCTGACAGAAATTGTTAAACCCTGCGCCCAAACGTTACGTATGCCGCCTTATGAGGCAGTGGTCGGTAAGAACGCCCACAGTGCAACGCAGAGCGCCTCAAGTTAAGCCTTAAAGCTGCCTGGTGTCTGTCCTGGGTATCCATGGATACCCAGGACTGCCTTGTTATCGCACAGGATGATTCATCTGCCCAGGACTTCCTAGCGTTCTCAATATATTTTTGCCTGATGGCCAATTTGACCGATGTCATCGGTATCCCTATTGATTAAAGATTCCGTTATACCCATTGCAACACTCAGAAAAATTTCAACACTCAAAATTTTTTAGAATCAAATTTAAATCAAAAACAAAAAACGAATCTTATTTGAATTAAATGATCCCCCACATTCAATAAAAAATGATTCCACTTTATTATAAAAATGTTTTTTTCATATCAAAATTTTCATCATTGAATGAAAAAACAAAACATTAAAACAAACAAGACACACTTTGATGAAGCGTTATTGAAATGATGTCAGATTATTTGAATTAAAAAGAAACGTATATGACGCCAAATCAAAAATTTTCAAATATGATTCCAATCCAAGCTAGCATGTGTCTTTTTGTTGGGAACCATTGCGCATTAAGATCAATCGACCATTTGAGTGAGAAGTGCTAGAAACTGGCAGTTGAGTCCAAAGATTAAGCTAGTGTCAAATTCATCATTCGAAATGCAGGACCATAGTGAAAAACGTCAATGCAATGAAAAGTCAAACCCACTTACTAATCGTCCAAACATCAGAAGAAAGATTCTTAGCAAAAATGATTGTAAATAAAATAAACATTTTGTATCCTTTATTTCTTGAACCAATTTTAAAGGATACTTCTATCATGAAAAATTAAAATAATTCTGTTGAACCCACTAAGCCCCTTAACAATTTTTGTTTATTTACTGAAGGCTTAACTAAAAAAAATTCTGTATTCAGATTGTACAATATTTTTATCAGAAACTGTGGAGTTAGATAAATACGATTAGAATAATGCCTAATTAGGATATAACATTGAACAAAAAATAGTTAAGCCTCAAAATAACAATATAATTGCAAGATCAGATGAGGAAAGTATAAAACAGACTTGCATAACATTTCTTCAAAAATTAATAGAAGAGTTGAGTTAAAATGTTAAATGGTAAAATTTCGCGAAATATTTTCCAATTTTCTGGAAATAGAATAAATTCAATTATTGATGAAGATATTATAAAAATTATAAATTTGTTAGCGGCTGATGAAACTTCTATTCAAAATATGCTGGTACAAAAAAAGCAATTATCGATCGCTAAATGGAAAGAACATTTTGAAAACATATTTTGGCTGGAGTTTTATAATGATAGATACAGCGAATGTCAACCCGTTTAAAGCTCTCTGCTCAATTTTAGTGCATTTCTATTCAACCCAGTGAAATTCGATATAAAAAAGGCGAAACTTCGGATAAATTAGGGTAAACCTGAGTTTTTTTGTGAACCTTGATACTGCCGTGTTGAGTAAAATGTCAAAAGTCCCCATCGATCCGAGTACTGCGTTACTTTTTATACAGGGTCAAAGGTCACCAAAAGTGACCTTTTCTAAATATCTCAGTAACGGTCACGTTTTCAGAAAAACAATGTCTGACGAATTTGTAGCTTAGAAAATTTCCAACAAAAAAATGTCTGCACTTTTTCTTGTAACCATAACCGTTTTTCAGATATATCAATCTAAACATTTGAACTAACAGTATCCTTTTTCTCAACTGCATGTTGATATTATCCGATTAATTTGTTTTGTTTTTCTATGTTTAACTTTTCTAAGCTACAAATTCGTCATACATTGTTTTTCTGAAAACGTAACCGTTATTGAGATATTTAGAAAAGGTCACTTTTGGTGACCTTTGATCCCGTAGAAAAAGGAACGCAGCACTCGGATCGATGGGGACTTTTGACATTTTGTTCAACATGCCAGTGCCAAAGTTCACACCAAAATTCAGCTTTCCCCTCATTTTTCCGAAACACCATGGTAAATTTCCCCGGACTATATATTTCTATGAAAAGAAAAAAACTTCGAAAAACCAGTACGCCAAATGAAAATTAATGTTTTTCTCAGATTTTTTGATCATTTTGTCCGAAGATTACGAGAAGTTCCATTTTTTCGCAATATGTTTAAGGAATCAGATATAGGATGAAACAACGAATATTAAATTTATATATTGGTCTAAGGAATTTAACTAAATTTGCCAGATTCTACGGCGACCTTGTGAAAAATAATAATTTTCTTCGCTTCAGGTTTTCACACTATTACTCTATCAATACAACTGACTAATAATCAAAAGCCAGCAAAATGAAAACACGCTCCGAATCTCAAAAACACTTAGTCGAAAATGGACCAGACGATGAAGAAAGTAGGGGGCAAGTGGCAAACTTTCGTATGGGCGCCAACACAACTGATGAATACGTTCTTACGGAAATCGAAAAAAGGTTCTTACTGGCAGCTGAACATGGTGATTGCGCTACTGTTAAACGGTAATTTAGTAATATGATAAATAATATGCTTTGATTTTTTTCCGCTGCTAAAAAGTTACCAATATCTCCCACAGAATAATTGACGAGAATGCCGATAATCCGAAAGAGTTCAGTATCAACTGTGTCGATCCACTGAATCGTTCAGCTCTCATGTCGGCGATTGAAAATGAAAATTATGATTTAATTATTCTGCTACTGGACAAAGGAATCCAAGTGAAAGTAAATTCGCATGTTTTTCTAAGCTTCAACAAATCGATTTTCTGATCGCCATCCTTTCAGGACGCTGTACTCCACGCCATCTCAGAAGAATATATCGAAGCTGTCGAAGAGCTTCTCATATGGGAGGAGGACCATCACGTCGAAGGACAACCTTACGTGAGAGACAAAATCATATTAATTATACAATATCCGGCCATTGAAATGAGAAATCTCTTCTAGAGTTGGGAAGCGGTGGATCGTGAAAAATCTTGTTTCACGCCAGATATAACGCCGTTGATTTTAGCAGCCCATCGAAATAATTATGAAATCTTGAAGCTACTTCTCGATCGAGGGGCAACGCTACCCTTACCACATAATGTCAAGTAAATAGAATCGAAAATTATTATTTATTTCATCGGCTGAAGTTGAATGTGGTAACTATGTCCCGTATTAGCTAGTTTCGGACAGGAAGCTGTCACAACTATGACGGCTTTCGGTTGGAATTTGTATCAAACCTCAGTGAAGTATGGACGCTCGAATGCATTCGTTAATATTTGCTTGTAAGATGGAAATATGCTATCTTCCGTTTAATGTGTAGGCACGTAGATTTGTTTAACTACTCCAGCAGGTACGTGATGATTGCATTGCACGCCTGCCAGTTGGCGCTGTAGACAGTCCGCTAGTAAGTGACATTTATTGACTTTTGATTCAGGCAACAGTAGACAGCTTACCGTTACATTTAATCCTTCTGCAATCAGTATTGCTAACGAATTGCCTGAATGTTTCAGATGCGGTTGTGACGAGTGTGTAGTATCACAGTCGACGGATTCCTTGCGACATTCACAATCTCGTATAAATGCATACAAGGCATTGACAGCAAGCTCGCTGATTGCTCTCAGCTCAGTCGATCCGTTGCGAACAGCTTTCGAACTGTCGTGGGAATTGAAACGGTTACAGGTTATGGAATCAGAATTTCGATTGGAATATAAGGTAAAAGATATAGGGTGTTGACATGATTTGATGGTAATTATGTTAATTAGCGGAGAATTTCCTAAATTATATTTCGACAAATAATTGATTTCCGCACTTTAATGGAACTAATTGATTTTAATTGACATAATTGATTTCCGCACAAATAGCAAATTATTTACAAGTAATTTAGTCTATAAAAACTTGAGTATTTTAATTAACTGTAGGAACTAACAAATTTGTTAGCAGATAAACTTGAACGGTAGAAGTTATCAGTAGAATTTTTCAGTTAATTTCTTCATGTTGACTGAATGCACTATAAATAAGAGGTTCAAATCTTACAATTTAGTAACAAAGGGTTGCTTTATACTTGATGATATGAGCTATCAATAACGAAAAATTTATTTGATAAATGTAATTCTCACTCTACTCTATGCCGACAAGCTAAATGGAAATCACATATACTAATTTTAACTCATGTTTTTATTATTGCTAGTTTATTTTTTGATAATTTTCATAAACAATTTGTTCAAAAAACTGAAAAGTACACCGTTTATTAAGTTAAGTTCAACCCAAATGGACAGTTGCCATTATCCTTCTCTTTAACAACAACCAAGTTCGCAATTATCATACTTTCATAATGATTTTTCTGATGCGTTGAGTCTGACATATCTAGTCACGCCAGAAATTTTCTCACAGCGAGATGGGTGTTATTTTTAAAAATAATGGAGCACATAGATATATAGATAGCATATAGACAATAGCATATAGACCAATAAAGATACTCTCTTATCTCTCAAAAGTACTTGAGAAAATATTACATACATAAGCAACTAACCACTTACCTTACCCTTTAGAAGTTGAATATTTAATGAGTTATCTCGGTTCTAACGGCTCTTCTGGCTCTGATGGTGTTCCTAATATACTAACTTAGTCACTATCTTCTTCACCGTGTGTGCCCCTGTCCATTATTTTCAGCCTAAGCATCGCTTCTGGTGTTTTTCCTTCCATACGGAAATCAGCCAACATTTTTCCCACACTTAAGGCAGGTGATCCCGCTTGTATCTCCAATTACCGTCCAATATCGCTTCTACCTTACTTTAGCAAGCTACTTGAGAGAGTTGTCTACAACAGAATTTATCCTCTACTCGAGCCTTTCCTTGCCGACGAGCAACATGGATTTGTCAAAGGTAAATCCACTGTTACCAACTTGTTATCTTTTAGCAATACTGTTGCTTCTGCCATCGATCAGCAAAGACAGGTGAATGTTCTTTACACGGATTTCTCTAAGGCATTCGACTCTGTCAACCACGTGCTTCTTTTCTTGATATTAGAGAAATATGGTTTTTATGGACCGCTGCTTTCCTGGTTTTCTTCTTAATTTTATGAACGTGCTTGTGTTGTTACTGTGAACTCCTGCTCCTCTGCTCCCTTTTATCCCACCTCTGGTGTCCCGCAAGGATCGATACTTGGCCCCTTGTTGTTCTTAATCTTCATTAACGATCTGCCAGGTCTCCTAAACTCCTTCTCTCTTCTTTACGCAGACGATCTTAAAATATTCAGAGTAATCGATACAATTGAAGACTGATTTCAGCTACAGAATGATCTACACACTCTGGGCAACTGGTCTAGTGCAAATTATCTTACTCTGAATGTCTTAAAATGTCGCCAAATGCGTTATTGCGCTTCCGGTACCTCTCTCGATGCTGTATTCTGTTTTAAAGACCAGGGAGTTATTTTCGACACTAAACTCTTATTTGACCAACACATATTGCATATAACTGCCGAAGCGTCCAGGCTCTCGGGCTTTATACTTAGATCTTCCAAGCATTTTACTGATATCTCCACCTGTGTACACCTGTTTTGCTCTTTTGTCCGCAGTATCCTTGAATATTGTTGTCAAATATGGTGCCCACATTTTCAGTACTTAATTGATGCGGTTGAATCTGCACAACGCAGGTTCACCCGCTCTCTGCTTTTCAAATTCAATTTGACTTACTGTGGGTATAGCGCGAGACTTACCATGCTGCAAATTCCATCCCTGAAATCTCGTAGGCTGTTCTTCGATGAATGCCTTCTATTTAAACTACACCATCGACTTGTCCCATCTGATCTCTGCAAGCTGGTTTCCGTCCGTGTATTGGATCGGTCATGTAGATCAACTTTAACGTTTAATGTTCCATTTGCACGGCCTGATACATATTACTTTTCGCCGCTGCTACGTTTACCTAGGCAGCATTACGAACTCAGACTTGGTTCCCTGGCAGCGACCTTGATGCTTTTCAAAAACATGTTAAAAGATAAAATAATAACTTATTCTTTTTAATGCATGTTCCTTGGCTTATTGATTATTTAAATTTTGGATTAAATTATGATACTCTTGTTTGTTTTATATATATTTTTATTTTTATTTATCATTATCTATTGCGTAATTGGACTTGATCTGTTGTTATAGATATTAAATCAATTAATAAATCAATAAATAAATAAATAAATATGGTGGAAGGCAGCTTTTTTCCATAAACCTGCAAACTAGATTTTTATTTTGTTCATTTATGTTATTTTATTTTTAGTTTAGCTTAAGAAAAATGTAAATTGTTATATTTTATGTACCATATACACCTTGTTTGTTTTGAAATAAATAAAAATTTGAATATGGAGAATTTTCTATGCCAGAAACTTTGATGTAGAGTTGTTTGCTTCATTTTTAGTGTGTTTATATCTTAGGTAGTTAACTAATCTCGGGATAATGACGTGCAACAGCGAAAATCCATGCGCGATTCAAAAGTCAAATATAAGAAAGAAGCTTTTGAATTAATATATATTTATGTAGTTTTCAGATCATCCAAATATTTTTACAGTAGTAAACTTGATCTTGTATTTCACAGGAAATGCGACAAAATGTCCAAGAATTCTCAACAGCTCTTCTGGATTATGCACGTACGTCAAACGAGCTTGAGATCATGTTGAATTTCGATCATGAATTGGCCAATGATGTTTGGATGCCCGGCGATCGACAGACGTTAGAACGCCTCAAAATGGCCATCAAATACAAACAGAAAATGGCAAGTTGACGTGCTTTTATTTCCAGATAAATCAAAACTGAAAGCTAGCTTAATTCTTTTTAATTTCCTCTGCTTTTTCTTCTCGACAAAACGTTTCTGTGCAGTTTGTGGCACATCCGAATGTTCAACAGTTGCTTGCTGCTATTTGGTATGAAGGATTGCCCGGTTTCCGTAGAAAAACCATGGTGCAGCAGCTTTTCGAGGTTGGCAAGCTTGGATGTATGTTTCCGGTCTACAGCATGAATTATATTATGTCGCCCAATTCGGAGAAGGGAAAATTTATGCGAAAACCGTTTGTGAAATTCATATCTCATTCGGCCAGTTATGCGTTTTTCTTAAGTGAGTATGAATCAAATGATGCTGAATTTGACGTTTTCCGTCAACAACTTGAACACTTGCCTTGCTTTACAGTGCTGCTAGGCGCTGCATCACAACGAATTGAATCTCTCGCATTGGAGTTTATCGGGCTGCCGTGGATGTTAGAAATCCTGGAGGACTGGAAAAAGCATGAACGCGGTTCTTTCTTCGGACCAATAGAGTGTGGAATAGTTGTTTACATAACAAGTAAGTCATGTTGTGGCTGCGAATTTTATTTGATAAATTATACTTGATTCCGCTGAATACAGGTTTAATATTTGCTGAATTAAGAGCGTTATATTCAGACGGATTAATGGACTACATCAACGATCTGTGGAACATAGTGGACTTCATATCGAATTGTTTTTATGTAACATGGATATTCTGTCGGCTGACGTCGTGGGTAATTGTGCATGTAAGTTTTGATTCATCGGAAATAATTTACGTCCATTTTTCAAATTGATCTTCATGCTTTACAGAGAGACGCTTGGTATCGTGGAATAGATCCATATTTCCCTCGCGAGCACTGGCATCCATTCGATCCAATGTTACTAAGTGAAGGTGCTTTTGCTGCGGGTATGATATTCTCATTCTTAAAACTGGTCCATATATTTTCGATAAATCCGCACTTGGGACCGTTACAAGTCTCGCTCGGCCGAATGATCCTCGATATCATCAAGTTCTTCTTCATCTACACGTTGGTCTTGTTTGCCTTCGGTTGCGGTCTGAATCAGTTGCTATGGTACTATGCGGATTTGGAGAAACACAAGTGCTATCACTTACATCCGGAAGTGGCAGATTTTGATGAAGCTGAAAAACCATGTACTGTATGGAGACGTTTTGCAAAGTGAGTATGAATGGTTTGATGCTGTTGACAGGTTGGGCACCTCAAGATGACAGAAGAAGAAATGATAAAAGATCTCATATTTTATATAGTTTGGTACAGTTTGTGCAGTGATTATGTCTGTTGTGTTCTTGAGTAAGTTAAATAATATCACCTTCAGTTCCTATAAGAAGAAATTCAAACTGGTGTATTACCACAAATAGATATACTACTACACAATATTATATTTTTAAAGAGAAATTGTTACATTCTTTCAACAAAATCAATGGCAAAACAATATATTGAACCCGTCACAAATTTGGGGTTTCTGCAGTAGTCAAATTTAGAAAATATAATCAAAACTTCCAAGTGATTGTCTATAGAAACATATAGATAATAGTTACCTACAGCCGAATGTTTTTGATGGCTTGGCACCAATTGACTTTCGAAAAAGTACTGGGTTATTCAAAAAGATGAACCCAATTTAATTAATTTGTATTTAATGAAGTATAAATTGGACAAGAACAATCCATATACTCATGAAAAGAAGAGATTTCAATTTTTTTAGTGCGCAAATTCTTTTGACTTTGTTTCTTGCAAACTCAAGAACGCAAAAAAACGTTATGTTACATAATAGAAATATTACTCGCAACTGCCAATGGGTGCGAGCACCCTAGTGACCGTTTAGGCAACTATCACCACACAAATGGTGGCAACCAAAACTTTGGAACTACTGGTTTGGGAAAATTAAAACGATGTTCCTTAATAATAAAATTTCTTCTTCTCCTAAAGAGATATGTGATTTATTCACAAATAGTTTCCAGAAAGTTTTCAATGCACCAGATCCGTCTAACCCAAACCTTTCTCCTTCTAATTCAGCTCCAACAGCTTTTGTCAACCACTTAAAAATATTACTTGAAGAAATCGGCAAAGCTATTTTGGAACTCGGTTGTAACAAAGGTCCTGGTTCTGGTCTTCTTCCACCAACTTTCCTGGACAAGTGTGGTTGGCAGCTAATAGCCCCTCTGGCCTCTGCATATATTCTTTGACAGGACATTTTCATTTATGGTTTTCCCATCATGTTGGAAACTTTCATATGCAACACCAATTCTCAAAAATGGCGATTGACGCTGTATCGAAAATTATAGGGACCAGTGAGCCGAAGTCAGATGAGGCCGCCAACATGTGGACGGCATTTGACAGCTCGTCACGAAACCCCTTGGCTCGTGCCCAAAACGAGCGCACGAGCGCCGGCGAGTGCTGTCAAAGTCGCTTGTCTGTACCGTTCACACACTCGGGCTCGCCAGATCTCGCCTGGGCTCGACCAATATCTATTTGGCACATTAAAATTTCCTCAGGAAAATAAAGCTCTTTGCCTTTAGCTTTCAGTGCAGTCATAGAATCATAACGAAGTTCATATGGCAAATTAAACTTATTGTAGACAATACTCAGCAGAAATTTAGTTCGAAAAACAATGATAGGGTTGCCAGCTATGGTTGTTTTGCTATATTTTTGGGCATAGCTTTAGTAATTTTATCATTAAATTTTCAAATCGTAGTGATCTTGTACTGAAAATAAACAAAAAAATATTAACATCTAGAAAATTTGAAAACTTTGCTAGTGATAACCATAAATTTCTTTATCCCCATAACTTCCAATGCAGTCATCGGATCAATATGAAATTCGGAGAGTAGGTTGACTTTAACGTGAGGCAGATGTGACATATTTTTGGCTTCGGTGCTGGCAAATAGTTGCCAGCACGAGGCGTTTTTGTTATTTTCGTACCAATAAATGTTTACATTAAGTATTCATATCGCAAACATTTGCAATGAAAATGAGTGAACAATGTTCAAATTTTCTAAGGTCTGGACATTTTTCGGATGGCAACCCCAAAAACCTTTCTATCGCTGTAACTTTCGATGAAGTCATCGAAATTAAAATAAGCTTAGGGTTTATTATTACTCAGGGTGTATTAATCTTAAGTAGGGAAATTAGCTAGTGGTAGAATACACCTTAAACATCTGCACAAATCCTCTACTGTCCTTCGAACATTAGTGTTTCTAGCGGTTCCGATGCGCTAGGGGGTTTTTCACACTTTGTTTCGTATTTATAAATGTGTTAAATTCATGCCTTGCTTAGTAAAAAAATAAAATAAAATACATTAATTATATCTTGCGGAGACACCCCAGAAAATAAATGGCTTTTTCTGTTCGATAATATGATATTTTCCAACACCATAAATATATTATTCAAATATTACTTTCAATCTCTTCTACAGCCTTTTCGAAACATCACAATCTCTATTTTGGGCATCATTTGGTCTCGTCGATTTGGTCTCATTCGATCTGGCCGGCATTAAAGGCTTCACTCGTTTCTGGGCCTTACTCATGTTTGGATCGTACAGTGTTATCAATATTATTGTTCTGCTCAACATGTTGATCGCCATGATGTCGAATTCGTATCAAATCATTTCGGAACGTGCCGATGTCGAATGGAAGTTTGCGCGTTCGCAATTGTGGATGAGCTACTTCGAAGATGGTGACACTTTACCCGCACCGTTCAACATGTGCCCGACTCTAAAGATGCTCGGTAAACTAGGCGGGAAAACAAAGAAACGAACGAGAAGCCTCCTGGTAAGTATGAGAATGCAATGAGAAGAACAAATTCGCTTATAACATAAAAAGTACAGTAGTCTGACGACGATCCTTGTCGTTTTTTTGGGGGGGGGGGGGGGGGGGGGGGTTGAATTTATTTATTTATTTATTTAGCCAAACAAGGCATAAATACATATATACATATATATACTTAATATGAAATATCAAATTATTAAAAAAAAAAGAATAAGGTACAAATAAATAACACATTAATAAATATCTAATTGTGTAAACAAATAAGTTTAAAATAGACAATAAATAAAATAACAATGAAATAAAAGAAAAAACAATGAAAAACGATATTAAACAAGAGCTTAAAAGTTATGGTGTACAAATGACTTGGATAAGAGAAGATTTGAAGGATAGTTTGGAAATCGTTGGGGAATAAAGGCTGCTAAGGCCATTGAAGACCCTGCAGCATCTATTCACCGGCTCATTAGCTGCATATATGGTGGAATGTGGATATTCCTTTAGTAAACGATTGGACCTGGTGTTCCTTAAGGGGATATTTATCACAAATTTACCATTAAGGAATTCAACTCTAATAACGCCTCTAATTACGTCAAATGTGAAGCAGGCCGATATCATCATTCTTCTGGATGCAAGTGAAGTTAAGTTTAAATGACCCAGTCTAAACTCATATGGGGGTAAATTTTCGAAATCGTAAGGGTTGTACCGATCTCTTAGGGCGAAAAGTAAAAATTGTTTTTGAATGGACTCGAGTCTGTTATTGTGAATTTCGAAGGCTGGGTTCCAACTAATACAAGCGTATTCAAGAAGAGGGCGTACAAGTGCAGTATATAATCATCTAGTGGCCCACAAGTTTTTAAACTCCTTGGCACGTCGTTTAATAAAGCCGAGTTGCTTGTTCGCATGGGCAAGAATTTTGTCGTAGTGCAAGGTGAAACGAAGTTTCACATCCATCGCAGCACCGAGATCAACAACGCTATCGAGTTAGTAAGTTGTTGCCGAGAAAGTAGGTATTCTGCGTAACCGTGCATTTACGGCTAAAACTTGTTTATATTGCACCATTGAACAAGAGAATTAAGCTTGGATTGAAGTGCATTAGATTTAGATTCAATGGTGTGATAGAGTTTGAGGTCGTCTGCATAAAGTAGGTGAGGAATGTTTGACAGGACGTCAGATAGATCCGAAATGAATATGTTAAAGAGAAGTGGGCCAAGATGACTACCTTGTGGAACACCAGAGGTAGCAAATATATTTTTTGATAAAATTCCTTGAAATTTAACGAGTTGGATTCGGTTGTGGAGATAGGAACTGAGCCAGCTTAGTAAAGATCCAGCAAGTCCGAATTTGTGCAGCTTAAGGATCAATATAGAATGGTCAACTCTGTCAAAAGCTTTGCTAAAGTCAGTGTAGACTGCGTCAATTTGATAGCCTTTCTCCATTTTACACAAAACGCTCGAAACTAGGATTGTCAAGTTTGTGATAGTTGAGCGACCTTTTCTAAAGCCATGCCGTTGCTCATTCAGACGGGAGTCAACTAGTGGGGAAAGTTTATCTTAAACAATTTTTTCAAAAAGTTTTGGAATGGAAGATAAGAAGGAAGATAAGTTGGTAGAGACTTCATTTACAATCTTTATATACGAGTGTGGAGCGACAGGTTCCACGACTCACTTTATCGCTCGTTCAACTCAGATACCTGTTCAGAACAAGGCTAACTCAAAGCCGGATTATTATCAGTGTTGGGCTCGAAACATGGACCTCAAACCTTAGCAGCCGGTGCACTATGCACTTGACTAAATAAGCTTCTCCGAGCAAATAACCTACTGACATAAAAAACCTCTTAAACACTTATATATGTGTAACTTTGAATTGAAGTAGATAATCGTAAAACCTGCAAGAGGGGAAGTGTCGAAAACTCCGAAAATCTTGAGCTTATAAGCTGTCAAATTCATACGTCATAAAAGCCTAAACGGTTATCGGCGATTAACAAAAATGTGTATATGAGCCACTCAAAATCTATTTTGGGTAATTGCAGCTAGTTTGATGTTACTATTAATGTAAATTACCGCATAGAAATATTGAGTAGCTAGTTGACGAATTGTTCAGACTTGACTTGATTCCTAAAATGCATTCGAGAGCTATTTCGGGCTCGGAAAATGGCACACTTTTTTTCGTTTTTTTTTTGTTGTTGCGAGATTTGGTTTTCCTAGCGATGATTTCTATTGTTAAGTCGTTTCAGAGCTGAACAATTTGACGTTTTTTTTTGTGTACAACTGAATGAAACAGAAACATGAACGAAAAAGTCACTTTCAGTTTATTTGTTTTGCCAGTTAATACTCGAAATGAGTTCCTTAACTCTTTTGAGTTTCGGTAAATTTAATCGTGCCACCGAAGTAAGACACAACAGCTATTGTCACTTTAAAAAAAATTGTATCTTAAGAATTTAGTCTTCAAATTAAAACACGTATTTAGGCCAAAACTTTGAATACGACATCAACTATATGTTCAACGATTATTCAATATAGCTATCTGAATGGTTAATATCAATTTTATTTAATACATTTTCTATAAAAATATTGCTTACTTAGATTGGTCTAGTTTATGCCGAATACCAATTTAATTCAGATTTCGGTTGATACAATTTTTTCCGTCACATAATTGGGTAAAACATACGAAAACATAATTGGGTAAACCAAAATGCGAATTTCGTATCTTCTTACAAATTTCCAAACCGGTAATAATATCGAATTTTTCTTTTGCGCACATACAAATAGAAATAAGGGCTAGCCCGAAATCCATATTTGACCCTTTATGCTGGTGTAAAGCTAAATCTGAACTGAATTGGGATATTGAATTAATATTGGCTTCTGTCGAGAGTGATATCAGGCGCCCCTATTCCAGATAAACGAGATTTCCAACTATCCAAATTATCGTAGAAATTTTTTAAATCTTCCTCTAAAGAATCTGAATATTCAATTGGAGCAGAACTGAGCGCTGGGATAATAGCAGCATCCGTGGCATTGTGAATGCCACTTTCTTCTGAATGTAGCTCACGCGTTGACTCAGTTTCACTTGATGCAGCATAAAGGTCAAGACTCAGTGCTGGGCGAGTACCATCGTTCCACGAGAAATCTGAAGTGGCATTGTGAATGCCACTTTCTTCTGAATGTAGCTCAGGAGACGACTCAGGGCCTGATGTTTCACTTGATGCAGCATCTGGGTCAGGACTAGGTGCTGGGCTAGTACCACCGTTCCACGGGAAATTTGTTACTTCGTTTTGAGTGGCACTTGTTTCTAAATGTGGTTCAGGAGACGACTCAGGGCCTGATGTCTCACTTGATGCAGCATCTGGGTCAGGACTAGGTGCTGGGCTAGTACCACCGTTCCACGGGAAATTTGTTACTTCGTTTTGAGTGGCACTTGTTTCTAAATGTGGTTCAGGAGACGACTCAGGGCTTGATGTCTCACTTGATGCAGCATCTGGGTCAGGACTAGGTGTTGGGCTAGTACCATCGTTCCACGGGAGATTTGTTACTTCGTTTTGAGTGGCACTTGTTTCTGAATGTGGTTCAGGAGACGACTCAGGGCCTGATGTCTCACTTGATGCAGCATCTGGGTCAGGACTAGGTGCTGGGCTAGTACCATCGTTCCACGGGAGATTTGTTACTTCGTTTTGAGTGGCACTTGTTTCTAAATGTGGTTCAGGAGACGACTCAGGGCTTGATGTCTCACTTGATGCAGCATCTGGGTCAGGACTAGGTGTTGGGCTAGTACCATCGTTCCACGGGAGATTTGTTACTTCGTTTTGAGTGGCACTTGTTTCTGAATGTGGTTCAGGAGACGACTCAGGGCCTGATGTCTCACTTGATGCAGCATCTGGGTCAGGACTAGGTGCTGGGCTAGTACCACCGTTCCACGGGAAATTTGTTACTTCGTTTTGAGTGGCACTTGTTTCTAAATGTGGTTCAGGAGACGACTCAGGGCTTGATGTCTCACTTGATGCAGCATCTGGGTCAGGACTAGGTGTTGGGCTAGTACCATCGTTCCACGGGAGATTTGTTACTTCGTTTTGAGTGGCACTTGTTTCTGAATGTGGTTCAGGAGACGACTCAGGGCCTGATGTCTCACTTGATGCAGCATCTGGGTCAGGACTAGGTGCTGGGCTAGTACCATCGTTCCACGGGAGATTTGTTACTTCGTTTTGAGTGGCACTTGTTTCTGAATGTGGTTCAGGAGACGACTCAGGGCTTGATGTCTCACTTGATGCAGCATCTGGGTCAGGACTAGGTGTTGGGCTAGTACCATCGTTCCACGGGAGATTTGTTACTTCGTTTTGAGTGGCACTTGTTTCTAAATGTGGTTCAGGAGACGACTCAGGGCTTGATGTCTCACTTGATGCAGCATCTGGGTCAGGACTAGGTGTTGGGCTAGTACCATCGTTCCACGGGAGATTTGTTACTTCGTTTTGAGTGGCACTTGTTTCTGAATGTGGTTCAGGAGACGACTCAGGGCCTGATGTCTCACTTGATGCAGCATCTGGGTCAGGACTAGGTGCTGGGCTAGTACCATCGTTCCACGGGAGATTTGTTACTTCGTTTTGAGTGGCACTTGTTTCTAAATGTGGTTCAGGAGACGACTCAGGGCTTGATGTCTCACTTGATGCAGCATCTGGGTCAGGACTAGGTGTTGGGCTAGTACCATCGTTCCACGGGAGATTTGTTACTTCGTTTTGAGTGGCACTTGTTTCTGAATGTGGTTCAGGAGACGACTCAGGGCCTGATGTCTCACTTGATGCAGCATCTGGGTCAGGACTAGGTGCTGGGCTAGTACCACCGTTCCACGGGAGATTTGTTACTTCGTTTTGAGTGGCACTTGTTTCTGAATGTGGTTCAGGAGACGACTCAGGGCCTGATGTCTCACTTGATGCAGCATACGGGTCAGGACTAGGTGCTGAGCTAGTGCCATCGTTCCACGGCAGATTTGTCACTTCATTTTGAGTGGCACTTGTTTCTGAATGTGGTTCAGGAGACGACTCAGGGCCTGATGTCTCACTTGATGCAGCATCTGGGTCAGGACTAGGTGCTGGGCTAGTACCACCGTTCCATGGGAAATTTGTTACTTCGTTTTGAGTGGCACTTGTTTCTAAATGTGGTTCAGGAGACGACTCAGGGCTTGATGTCTCACTTGATGCAGCATCTGGGTCAGGACTAGGTGCTGGGCTAGTACCATCGTTCCACGGGAGATTTGTTACTTCGTTTTGAGTGGCACTTGTTTCAACATGTGGTTCAGGAGTTGACTGAAAGCCTAGTAAATAATTGAATGGAGCACTCGGGGTCGGACTTGGTGCTGAGCTAGTACCATCGCTCCACGCGGCAGCTGTAACGGCATTTGTAGCATCACTTATTTTTACATGCGTTTCAAGAGATGACTGAGGTCCTAGCGGATCACTTGATGCAGCACTTGGAACAGAACTCGGCACTGAGCTAGTAGCAGCATTCGGAGCAACAGTGTTTACGGTATTTGAAGCACCACTTATTTCTGTTTTGGGCTCAGGAAATGGCTGAGGGCCTGATGGATCTCTTGGAGCAAAAATGGACCCTGAGCAAGTAGCAACAGTTGGAGCGGTATTTGGAGCAGCACTTGGTTTTGCATTTGTTTCAGGAGTTGACTGAGGGCGTTGGGTGTGACTTGATACAGATTTCGGGGTATTACTCTGTTGAATGGTGGAAGTGGTGTGCGCTTCAAAAACTGGTGGTTTCTCAGTGGCTAGTGATGCAGTTTTAGTTGACATAACATTTAATTTTGCAGTTATGCTTGGAATTGGTGGGAAGAGGCGTTTTGAGCTCAGTCTGCCAAATGGCAGTTTGTATTTTCTCTTTCGATAGTGATTGTGTCCATGCCTGTGCCTATATGCGCGAGGATAATACGGGTCACGGGCCTCTCCGGGATTACTAAGATGTCGCGCTGCGACAAAAGTCTCGGTTTCTAATACACAAAATAGCACGATAATTGGTAGCAACTCTCTCTGAAATTCAAGCTATTAGTAAACAATAAGATTGGATGTATTAAGTTTTTGGCTCTTACGAAAATCATTTTGAAGATTTCCAGAAAACTAACCAGATAGATGACAGTGAGGAAGACAATAACGCATAGCAAAGTGAGAACGCCTTTTATAATATGATTACCAACGATCAATTTAATTTGTTTCATTTCAAAGCCGATTAGAATCAGATGGTGCGTTGCATGAGTTTTCCGTAACGTCTTGTTAGCTTGAGCTGTTGTTTAATGTGGTGCTGATAGCAGATACGTAGGAAAGTGTTGTGCCATATCCATTCATTAGTTTTTGAAATGAAACCGCTTGCTTCAGCAGGCTAGATGCTTTCACTCAAATTCAAACTCGAATGCGAAAATTTCCAATGAACAGAAGAACAGAATTATTAAAAAATATAACTGTTTGACAGCAGCTTGTATTGAATATTCATACCAGTTCGAACTGAAGCACTAGTGCAGTTGTTAATTTTACTGGCAACATATTTGCATTTCATATTTTTATTGTGGCTATGATCCCGAACCGGGCAAAGTTCACCGAGGTGCCATTTCTCTTCAGCTACCAAACTCATGAGAAACTTTTCAATGCAAAAGTATCTTGTCGACCGAACCTTGTCCGTTCACCGCGCTTTACTGCCAATGAGTGAGCTTACCAGGCGCCAGCCAATCTGCTGCAAAAACAGTTCAGTCCTTGCTCAAAGCCATTTGCCAAGAATTAAATATCAATTTATACAAATTTCTACTTGGGCTCTCGCCAGTATCTTTCCGCAGTCGGAGTCCAACCAATCGTTGGCGTTGCTTACGCTAACCGGCCGCTCGGCAACAAACTAGTCCGTTATCGACCATCAGACCCATACTGCTTTTTGATATGCAAATGCCACAGCAGAAAAATACATATATTTTGAAAATTTTAAAAATACCCAGGGTAGCTATCGCCTACAAGCCAATAGCCAATCTCTTTTTATCCTAATTTGATTTTATCAAACTTTTAATACTTTTTTCTTCTCTTCAAATCATCCTTTCCTGCTATTTTGTCCGCTCCGACGGATTCGTGCAGAGACGCAACTTGGAAAAGGCGCAAGCTATGCACGAGAAGGTAATGAGACTCCTGGTGCGAAGATACATCACAGCCGAGCAAAGGAAACGAGACGACTTCGATATAACTGAGGATGACATAATGGAGGTTCGACAGGATATCAGTTCGCTGCGTTTCGAACTGCTCGACATATTCCAGCAGAATAACATGAATGTCCCAAACATCGATAAGAAGCATAATGCAGGTAAGTGTGCGGTGCACGTACGAGTGGCCTGGCCTTGTTGTTTCACGGCCCTTTCCGACGAAATTGCCAGAAGTAAAATGCAGTGCATGAATATTGCGATTAAGGACACATGTAGAATTGCATGATATCTGTTGTATATCAATTTCACAATAAGTCGATAATTTGTCGACTGGTTCGGGCATGCATGCAGGCTTCCTGATGTCATATGTACATATTTTTAGATCCACTTAATTTATCATTATCCGGGAAAAACTTCAAAGCATAAGCGCGAAAACATTCTTGCTGATGTCTGCTACTATTAAATATATAAACCTGAGCTGAAAACACAGAAGTGATTTTTTCTAACAAATTCTCCGAATATTTTTAAATCCCTTCAGAGCACCCCCTTATAATTGGCGTATGAAAAATATTATTGAAGTTTGCATTTAATAATTCCATGCCACACTGCTTATGCTATCAATTAGAATTTGCACGGATTTTAGTGCTGACATTTGACAATGATCATTTTTTTATTATTACACATAACAACCGATACGTTTACATTTATTTCTATGTAAGTTTATGAAATCATTGCCTGCCACGACAGCATATGGTCAATGAAATTCAAATTATGCGAACGGATTTTTCTCGTAAGCGTTTTGTAGTTTTCTTGTCCAACTTGCAAATCGAGAAGCTATAATAAACTATTTCGTTCGTACTAGGCTTTGTAAAGATCGAATGATTACACAAAAAAATCAAATTTATTTTGAAAAAGAACTTAATATTTTTGAAACTGACCAAACCCTCCAGATTTATGGATTCGGGAATAAATTTGAAAATACATCACTTGACATGGCTTCCCTGCTTTTTTTCAATCGTAAATTCAATCGTAAATTTAATCGTAAATGTTTAAAACAAAAGCACTTTCAATGGCTCACAATACTTACGTATTTAAGCATCAAATTGCTTTTCGTCCAGCCAAAGCCCCTATACCAATTCGCTATTTCCAAACATATTTTAGCGCTCTCCCTTCCAAGCAGTGTCACAACTCGAAGATCACCAACTGCCTTTCTGCAGCTTTGAAAACAACGGCAAGATCCTAAGATATTTCCCATTTTTATAAACTAACATTTTAAATAATCATACCCCAAAAACCATACAACCTGCTATCGAAAATAAACCTTCAACTTCCAACAGGAACCAAAAAGGGTCGTGTCATGGAACGACGAATCATGAAAGATTTCCAAATCGGTATCGTTGAAGGATTGGCTGACATGCCTGCAGCTGGCGTTAAGGATGTATTCTCGTCGATTGCATCGGCAGTTGCCAAGAAGGGTCGCGACAAGAAGAACTGGAACGAAATCGTACGTGAGAACACAATTAAGCGTGATCCAATCGGTTCGACGAAATCGTCTCTCATTCGTCGAAGTCAACGAAGTTTGCGTCGTCGAATCATAGAAGATGCCAACGCTGGACTCCGAATTGACACTGATAAGCTAGTTGGTAAGCGCACTCAAAGTACTCTACTCTATTTTCTTTCATTACGAACTTCTTCTTCAAGAATACAATCCGAAACTCAGTGATGTGACCCAGACTACTCGCGTCGCCTACGTCAAATTCATGTCGAAGGCACCTACAAAGAGGGAACAGTTGGAAGGCATAAGCGAGAAGGCGCCAAAGGCGGTGAGAGATAATAAAAAAAATTATACTAATGACTTTCTATTCATTTTACGCTTTATTTTTGCAGGATGCAGCATCGGGAGCAGGAAGTTCGGGAGCAGACAAATCTGCTAAGAAGGATCCACAAGCTAAATCATCTTTGAAAAAGGCTGAGGGTCCCGGTGCAGCAACTAAATCGAAACCAAAGCCAGATGACAAGAAGAGTCCTCCACCTCCAACCAAACCAAACGCTCCCACTCAACCTCCTAAAGCTGATGGCGCTTCATCCAAATCGGCCGCGCCGCCATCCAAGCCAACTGGACCACCATCCAAACCAGATGCTTCAGCCCCAAAACCAGCACCTGCCCCAGCCAAACCCAACGCACCGACCACACAGCCTGCCACTGCAAAGGCTACAGCTCCAGCTAAGCCGGACAGTGCACCCGCACCAGCAGCGAAACCTTCATCGCCAACCGAAAAGCAACCTGCACCTCAACCGAAAGCAGACGGTACTAAGCCCGCGGGTCCAACACCACCCGGTGCCACAACCGCTGCCGGAACGGACAAATCAAGCAGCTCGAGTAGCGGCGCGGCCGGCGGATCAAAAGACCCAAAGGCAACAACAGCTGCTGGGACGAAAGCTGCAGACAAGAAGGACGATAAAAAACCAGATGATAAAAAGCCAGCTGCACCAGGAGCTGCAGGGGCTGCCAAAGGAGACGATGCGAAAAAGCCAGACCAGAAGAAACCACCACCACCATCTGGCGGCGGGGTGGGACAAAGTGCAGCCGCAGCCGGTGGTGATCGTGGCCGGTCGACAGTGACTGGACGAATGATTTCCGGATGGCTCTAAAAATGTATTTTTTTTTTTAGTTTACAAACATTGACCGTTCGAGTAGTAGGCATGCATTTGGCTCAGTGATGATTTTGTGAAATAAACAAGAGTCCAAACACGAAAATACTTTATATATTTACCCTTTATTTATTTACCCTTCTCTTAGACGCAACTTAAGATTATGCGAACAACTCCCTGGCATACAAAGCTTCCATTTCAAATCAAAGTACTGTCCAACAGGACACTCGTGTTCCCAGGCCTTTAAACTTCCATCACAATATATGTACCTTCGACAGTTTGAAGAATTCACGCTGAAACCTCTGCTCGAGCATTTGGTACTGGGCAGGCTCTCTGTCAAACCATTGCTATCATTTCCAGAGTAAAATGCTACTGGTGCTACTGGTGCGCACTCTCTTCCGTCGAACTGTTCTCCAACAGGACACCGGAGCATCTGAGGATAAAGTTTTTTGTTCGCAAGAACGGTGCAGATATAATAAAATCCACCTTCATCTGGCCATATGGATATTTGTCCTGGATTCATACAATCAGCCTGATTGCAGGAACTCGCACGATTCATTTGGAGACAACTTTTTGTTTTTGTCGAATAATATTGGTTTAATGGACATTGATATTTCGATGCAACTAAAGAAGAGTCCTTGTGTTGGGCTCTTGATTGTCCTAGGCTCTGTGTTCCTACCGGTGCTAGGTTTGGTGTTTGGTCCGGTGTTTTTTGATGAACCGTGTTTTTACAGACATGGTATGCAGTACAGTCAAATGGATCCGGAAAGAATCCAGTCATCAGACAAATAAAGTCAGCGTCATCCGCAAGTTCGTAGCATGGTGTTTTCGTTTCAATACATTCACCAGTAGAGGAATCGCATCGATAGCCTTCTCCACATTCACCCAAAGATATTTCTTGCCACTCTTCGCCACCATTAATGCAAAGGACTCTTTCGCTACAAGATTTACATGCCCTGCCCCAAAGTCTTCTGGAGTTACAAATATCAGCGCTGGAGGAGGATATGATCTGGAAGTTAAAAAAAATAGCATATAACACACATCGTCACGGAAATTCCCTTTAACAAAGGTTTCAATACTTACAGATAAGCATCCAATAGCGATATACAGAATGTTCATACTTTTAATTCACTAAACTCTTCCCACGTTTCAGCCTTTATTCTAAGTTTACCAATTGTTAATGCGACATTATTTCGCCTACACTCTTATATATATATATCCCCGGAGCAGACGGTAAACTTGCGACAAGTGGATTAAACTGCTCTTTAGATTGATCGTGTACATGTTAATCGATCTTTAAGGGGTTGTACACAGTTACGAGTCCGATAAAAAGCAATTTGGAAAATTGAAAACTGAAACGCCAACTTTTAACTTTAATTTTATATTTCTAATTTGCAAAATTAATGATTTTTAAACTAGCTACAGTCGAGCTTCGGGAACAAAGCTTATTACGGTGAGTAAGCTATCTTTGGATTGGATCGTCCAAAACGCAAACAAAAACAAAAAAGTGTTTATATAAAATATTATCTAGTGACAAATATTATCTAGTGATAAACAGGATCATTACAGTGCTCTTTATCCTTGAATATTGTAAACAGCTATGTAAGCTACAAGTGTGCTAAATTTCAAAGAGGAGCTCGTCAAAGTACATTTGAAATAAATTTTTACAAGTACGAGATACTACAACCGCCAAAGAAAATTTAAGAGAATGATATCGACACAAAGTGAAACTTTCAATAGGTGCGTTTTTTGCACACCGGAGTAGATCAAATTTTGTTAAGTATATTGAATACAACAACAACATTTTTAAAACATAATAACCAAATTGTTGTTGTGTTCAATATCATTAACAAAATTTGATCTGCTAATATATGATATGAAATAACTTCATGATGGCTTTACGTTTTTTTTCGCGAAATAATGGTCTTGTATTCCTCAGTTATGGGTAATTATTGTTTATCATTTTTATTTTTGAATTGAAAAGTAATTCAATTTTTTCTGTAACTACCAGAACTAACACTAGAATATCAATTGTTAGCACTAGAATAATAATTGAGAAATTTCATTTGTAAGCAATCATAAAACAAAAAAAAATCTAGCGCATCAGAACCGCCAGAAAACTAATTTTCGAAGAAGTTATCTTTGAGTGACAAAAAAATGTGGAAAGACGTAATACACTTTTGTGTAGAATCATATCAACCAATCCTTAACCCAAGCAACAAAACTCAACTCTAACACAAATGATGAAAATGTTCAGTGCTAACAACACTTTCCCAACGAAGCAGCAATAAGTTTACCATAACAAGCTCATACTTAAATCAACTTATGCTTTGAATTTCGTTCTCATCGGAGGATTTCATCGAAAGTTTCAGCGGTTAAACGTTGTTTGAGGCTGCCATCCGAAAAATTTTCAAAACTCGGAAAATTTAAAAATTGGTGTCTTATTTTTATTGCAAATGCTTTGCATATGAGTATGTAATTTGAAGCATCTGTTAGTGCAATATTCACGAAAATGGCTAATGCTGGTTAACCTGTGTTAGCATCAAAGCAAAATATATACCAAATCTGCTTCACGTTAAGTTAAACCCAACCAGTAAATTTCGTTTCGATTGAATCACTGCGCTGGAAGTTATACGGGTGAAAAGAATTTTAGGGTAACCACCCTCAAAACTTTTCAAATTTTTGAAGCGTTAATATTTGTTATTAATTGTCATTGCATGATCATTCCCATTTGCAAATCTAATGACATAATCGCTCAGCAAAGAAATTCCATAAAATTACAAAAATGGTCATAGGTAGCCCTTTCATGATTTTTGTACGAAATTCCTACAACATTTACTTCACATTAAGGTCCATTTACTACATGAACTTCGTTTTGATTTCTACGCTGGACCAGAAGTTATAGGGAAAAAAGCTTTATCTTGCTGAGCAAGTTTGCAAGATTTAGGAGACAAAAATCACCATAGCTGGCAACTCTATTCTAATTTTGCAGCCAAATTTTCATCAAATGTTATCCAAAGTAAGGTCCAAATATTGTGTGAATTTTGTTTAAATGTGATGGCTGAATCGGAAGCTATAGGCCAAAAAGCTGTTTTTTTTCTCAGTGATTTTTCAAGATGGTACCACTGCCACAGGGTTGCCCGCATTTCAAAATCACTTCTATCAGACTTGGTCCTAACTAATACCAACATATCCTGTAAATTTCATTATAATCGGATAATCCGGTCGTCAGTTCTCGTGCACAGAACTTTCGAGTGCTGAAAATAGAGGTAATTTGGTGATGGGTTGCCGTTCTTGTGCAAATCGGAATTTTAAAAATTTCAATTTGACTTGATGGAAAAAGGTTAGAATTTATCAATGATTTGAATTATTTGTCAAAAATCAAAAAATTTTGAGGAGGGTCAATGATTTGAAGGATTTTTTTTCAGGAGCCTGCCGTAGCTACAGGGTTACCCGCACTATCTTGAAAATCCATGTGTGTTTAATTTTAGCCAACGTCAATACGCTCTGCGAATTTGACGATGATCCAATGTTTTTGTCAGAAGTAATGATAAATCAATATTTGAAAAAAAATTCTTGCCTGCTTTTAGGCATGCTGCACCCACACACGGCTCAAAATTTTCAATTCTTTATCATAGACAAGCTTAGAACATAATTAGTTTTCATTCCCAAAACTTTTCTTTAACAAAAATTTACACTGCTTGGAAATATAGGAGTACCTCAAAATTCACTAAAACGCTCGTCGCCGCCAAAAAGTTTAGGATATCTGAATTTGCCATGGACCTACTTAAGCCATGGACCTACCTACTAAACATATCTACGTTTTCTGAAAATTTCAGCTCAATCGGATCGACCACTCCAGAGATTATCTCCCTTAATCATTTTGCTGATATATATATATATATATATATATATATATATATATATATATATATATATATATATATATATATATATATATATATATATATAAAGAAATATGAATTTTCAGCGAAACGAGTTTAATACTAATGTTCTTCGAACATTTGTAATAAAGACAGCAGATTCCTTTTTTTACTGGCGCCATGAACAATAAGGATTATTTTGGTTTTTCCCTACATCTAGGGTCTCACGCACATATTATACTGTTTTATTTCTTTATACTGTTTGATTACTACCTTTGTTTGCCTATTTTGCATATTTTTACAACTTAAAATTAGGGTTCATTGCAATGCCTGTAGTTTACTTTTATTCCAAAAATTTGCTTTAAGGATAAAGTAGGGGTATAGTTAAAGTAGTTGAAGTGAACCAAAGTCCTGGATTCATATAAACAAAAAATTTTGTAAAATGAACATTCCAGGAAGAAAGTTGAAAAACTTTACTAACGTACAAGATTATATTTAAAATAAAGCAGGAACTATAAACAGAAGAAACAAAAACAAATAATGAATTGACTATTGTAAATAATATCGAAGAAGAATATTCAAAAGTTACAAAAAAGGAAACACTTTTGCCGACGAATCGGTCCCGTGCCAAAGTAGTGTCCGAATTTCCTGACGCAACCCCATATATGATTAAAAAAAACTCTAGTGCACCTGAGCCGCTAGAAATACTAATGCTCGATGAACAGTAGAAGAATCGTGCAGATTTTGAGTGCATATTCTACCAAACGTGCTCCAACCAGTTTCGATTGCAAAATCACTTTGATCTTTACAATGCATTAAAACTCATAGGGTGGAAAGGATTTCAGGTCTACCACTTGTATTAATTTCAAGATAGAGAAATGCCAAACACTGCAAAACTTTGAAAGCAGCATAAACATAAACAAAGAAAATGCTGATAGACACGGAGATTGCATCCACCGATTTGCTACTAAAAGACTCATAAAACGTTAGTTTGTTTAAGTGTATGTATTATAAATATAATAATCAGTCATAATAATAAATTTCACTATTGTTTCATTCACCACTAGCCTGAAATTGGAATCATCACATGTACAATATGTAAGAAAAAAACTCTTAAAAATTTGTTCGATTTGCTATCGTTGGAGGTAACCACGAAGTAGCCGCATTAATGTGTCTCACATTCAGAACAGATGGATTTAAGGAAATGAAATAAGCGTATACATCTACGAAATTTAGTGAAGCAATTTTACTACAAAGGTAAAATCTATAATTAGTACAAATCGAGAGAATTACTACCTCAAATATTCCCTTTGGTGTCTCCGATACCTAAGTTCTACGAGCTTTTGGTTATAACGTGTCCAATGCCTTACTATCTCTATCTTCCTGTTCGCGGAGTAAAAGTCTGTCAAATTTGATAATAGTTCCCATAGTTTTCCTTCACTACTACTAACGCTCTCATTCAGGCAAATTGCTTCACTTCTCACTGCTGTTTTCATTTCCTTATATATCTCACTCTTCTGAGGTCTCACACACTAGGAGCCAATGCTCTACCTACTAGAACATATGAGCTTCAATATACATATTTATATTACGATAATGAAATAAATTTTTTTAATATCGTGGCTGTATATATCCCCTTAAACTTCCAGATATATGCCGTCGATAATTATCGATATTAAACTTTCGTTAATCGATCCTAGCAGCCATGTTAGAACAAGAAATCACGAAATTTCCCAAGTTCTTATCTTATCGTGTTATCTATGCATGACAAAACTTTTAAATGAAATTGTTTACACTTGGACTTTTACTTATTTTCGCAGATTTCGTAACGTATATCTGATTATTCAGGGGATTTTCTCCGCATCGCGTAATTCAATCAAGCTGAAGCTTTATTTTTTACAAGAAAATATCTTTAACACTTTGGCGACAGCGGGCATTTAAGTGAATTACTAGGTACCCCTATATTTCAATGGAAAATAAATATTTGGAAAAAATAAGTGTAAAAAAACAAAATTAGTTATATTTTTAGCTTGACTACGATAATACTTTAGAAATTCGCAATTCCATGCCGTTGCTACGAGCCTAAAAATAAAATTTGCAAAATTTTGAATTGCAATAACTTCGCTAAGAATCATCAGATTATTACGCAATTCACGGCACACATTTATGAGTACAAGGTTTATGCTTGTTTGATTTTTGATAAATGTTCGAGTGACCCTGTAGCGGCGGCAGGTACGTAAACAGAAAATCGCAAAATCAATGACCCTCTTGAACAATTTTCGTGCTCATGTGATGAGTTTCTCATGCTTTGTTTGCACAACCAAATTAAAACTTTCGAAATTTCTCTTTGCTCCCGAGCGGTAACCCTTCACCAAATTACCTCTATTTTAAGCACCCGAAAATTTTGCTCACAGCAGCTGATGATCCAATAATCAGGCAAATATGAAATTCACAAGTTGTATTAGTCTCAAGTAGTACAAAAACTGATAGAAGTGATTTTGAAATGTGGGCAACCCTATGGCAGTGATATCACCTCAAAAAATCGCTAATAAAAATACTGCCATTTGCCTAATAAATTTTGACCCAGCCAGTAGTTGTTGATGAAATTCACGCCGTAGCTGCACGTTTTTCTAGGCAAAGTTTCATAGAAGTTTTGCTGAAAAATTAGGTTAGAGCTGCCAGCTTACATAATTTTTGTATTTATTTGTCTTTTCTTTATTGAGCGTTGTTATCACTGATTTCTCAAAACTTAATGACCTTTTAGTGACACTAAAAATGAAATATTTAAATTTCGAAAATTCGAAAAGTGTTGCGGGTGTTAGCATTTTGTTCTTACCTTTGCAACTTCAAATGCAATTGTTGGATCAAAACAATATTCACAGGGTGCGTTGGCCTTAATTTGAAGCAGATTTGAAATACCTTCGGCTTTGGTGATAGCAAAGAATCGCCAGCACCAGGCATTTTGGTTTTTTTTTTGTACCAACAGATGCTTGCATTAAATATTCATGTGTGTCAAACATCTGCAATGATACTTATTCGCTGTCCTAGTACTGCAGTCCCTTTCGGGCATTGACTTCTTGCAGAAAATGCCTGCGATTATCTTAGTCTAAGGACCGCATCCTCTAATTTCGCAATCCGAGCAGCGATGCAATGTTTCCTAAATTTTCCCGCTAGGCTTTGACACTCAGCTTTTTTATCTAATACCGTTTACTCTGAACAATATGTTCGTTCATTTGCTGTAAGTGATCACCCTTACAGAACTTCTACAGTTTGAAGACTGTGGTGACTTTTGGATCGTCAAATATTTCGTACTCGTGGTTTTAGCATATTTGCTATTGCTTATTGGAGGTCCTCTTTCTTGTTTGCTTTCGTCAGGTTAATTTTGAGGCCTATTTCTTTTGTTTCCTGCTCAAGTTTCAGCAGGAGTTTTTGACGGAAGTGGAAGAACGTGAGAAGTTGTTGATGTCATTTATATAAAAGCCTACCCTTTGCGTCGACAAGCACCTTACTTATCATGCACTTAAGTGCTGTGTTGAACAGTAGAGGGAGGGGGCAGCTCATCATCTGACTTTAGTTCAACATTTATATCCAGGGCGTCAGTCAGATAGTTGTTGACTATAACTTGTGATTATGTTGATGCCACTGTCATTTTCGTCAGTCGCTCTAGTTTTGCTGTGATGCCGAAGTGCAGCATTATTTTATACAGTATGTTTTCGTCAATACTGTTATACTCTCGATTCAAGTCTACGAAATGTTAAACTCCCAGCATTGCTCAAGCAAATGCTATAGACCTTGATCCCAGATGTGCTGGACCACTTTATGAACGGTTTTCGTGGTGCAACTTCCACCGCATTTGGTTTTTTCGGCTGGAAGTTGGTTAATGCTTGGCGCTCTATTATTTTTCTGGCTTCTTATGGCAGACTCGACTTCTTAGTGTTCAAAACATTCTTGGCGCTTCATCGCAGACGTCTGGTGGCTCTGATAATATTGAGCAATATGCACTATGCACAGTACCATTTTTTGGGATCTGTCCGCTCAGGGCAAATAATGTCATAAATTTTTCAATCTGTTTCTCAGAAAGCAAGGGTTTTAACGCCATGGAATGGTAAGATACGTTTGCCTCCTTTAAATGCCGTTCAATAGTTTAAAGACCTGGATAATCATTTTACTCTGGTTACGGCTCATAATAATTCATCCTAATTCATCAATATTTTTGTACGCTTTATGCCACTGGTTCAATTGCAAAACATACTTCTTAGATTTTTCAATCATTTTTTCAGCCGCAGATAACGAAAATTTCAACCCTTTCAAGTGCGAACATACAAATATCGCTTCGAAAGCACTTTGCATACTTTTCGATAAATTTGGATTATGTGCGTTGACTACGAAGTTTTGAGCGACATTGCAACGTATCAACTATGGCGTCGTAGCCCTTTGGTGGGACCATCACCCCCTGGAAAGCAGACAGGTATATATTTTATACTTAAAAAAAACAAACGATCTCTTTCTGCTGACATGGACCGCACATAAGGTAATTACTCTTACTGAATTGAGTCCCAACGATCATCGCCCTGCAGAATTTGTTCAATATACAGAACTTTCCTACCCTTTAGAAATTTGCCTCCCTGGACAATTGTCCCGGTAGCCTCTGCTTACCGTAAGACACTACATATGCAGGATTAAGGTTTTCATATTATTCTCTCCAGTGAGATAGTAGAAATGGAGTGGACATCGACGGTATAACTTTCCACCATTAGCCCCCTCGATTCTCTGACGCACAAAACACGTTTAAGCAGATTTACCCTTGATTGGAGGGAAAATACTTGGACTTGAAAGTAAAGAGATGAAAATTCACTACTATCCCCTTCAATATATATCTTATGGGCATGTTCACTACATTTCTACTATCTCAGTGGTTCTCTCTTTGTCCTAGGGCTCATTTCGGGGAACTGTCAGTACGCCTGATTTTTTTTTCTAAACCAGACATTTTTTTTGCGCTGGGCTTCATGCCCAAACACTTGTTCTTCAACGGTTTTGATAGTTGTCCTCATCTCCATCCAGACCTCAGAACAGAGAGATCTAAGGAAATGAAACAAATTTAACAATTTTACTACAAAGGTAAAATCTATAAATAGAACAAATCTAGAGAATTGCTACCTCAGAAATTCCCCTTGGTTTCCCCGATACCGTAGTTCTACGAACTTTTAGTTCTTGAGCTGTCAAATTCGTGTACACATGGCCTACTATCTTTCTCTATCCATCTAAAAATGTATTTTTTTTTAGTTTCATTACAAACATTGACCGTTTAAGCAGTATGCATACATTTGGCTTAATACTGGTTTTGTGAAATAAACACGAGTCCGATCACGAACAAACTTTGTACTATCTATATTTACCTTTCCAACTTAATTTCACATTATTCTGAACTTAACTTATGTTATTGTAACAACTACCTGACATACACAGCTTCCACTGCAAATCAAAGTACTGGCCAGCAGAGCACTCGAGCTCCCAGGCCTTCAAACTTCCATCGCAATAAGTGTATCTTCGACAGTTTGAAGGATTAACGCTGAAGCCCTTCACAGAGCATTTGCTGCTGGGCAGGCTCTCTCTGAAACCATTGCCGTCATTTCCTGAATAAGGTGCTTCTGGTGCATAAGCTGCGTTCGAAAAGTATATTTTCTTGCATTGTGTTCCATCAAACTGTTCTCCCAAAGGACACCGGAGCATCTGAGGATAGAGCTTGTTTTCCTCAACAGCTGTGCAGATGTAATAAAACCCACTATCATCAGGCCATGTAGCCATTTGTCCTGGGTACGTACAAGAAGCCGTATGGCAAGAAGTCGCACGATTTGCTTCGAGACAACTTTGTGTCCTTGCCGAATAATATTGGTTACGGGGACATTGATATTTCAATGCACCTAAAGTGCGTGCTTGGTGATCCTTGTTTTCGCAGATATAGTATGCAGTACAGTCGAACGGATCCGGAAAGAATCCAGTCATCAGGCAATTAAATCCCAGATCTTCCGTGATTTCACGACATGGTGTTCTTGTTTCGACACATTCGCCGGTAGAGGAATCGCATCGTTGGCCTTCTCCACATTCACCCAAAAATATTTCTTGCCACTCTCTTCCACCATCGATGCAAAGGACTCTTTCGCTACAAGACTTACATGTTCTGCCCCAACGTCTTCTGGAGTTACAAACGTCAGCGACAGAGAAGGATATGATCTAGAAGTTTCAAAAATAAAACAACAAATAATTAGCCTGAACATTACGGAAATTCCCTTCAACAAATATTTCAACATCAGGTCTAAATACTTACACATAAGCATCCAATAGCAATAAATAGAATGTTCATACTTTTAATTCACTTAGCGTTAATCGATCCTAGCAGCCATGTTAGAACAAGAAATCACGAAATTTCCCAAGTTCTTATCTTATCGTGTTATCTATGCATGACAAAACTTTTAAATGAAATTGTTTACACTTGGACTTTTACTTATTTTCGCAGATTTCGTAACGTATATCTGATTATTCAGGGGATTTTCTCCGCATCGCGTAATTCAATCAAGCTGAAGCTTTATTTTTTACAAGAAAATATCTTTAACACTTTGGCGACAGCGGGCATTTAAGTGAATTACTAGGTACCCCTATATTTCAATGGAAAATAAATATTTGGAAAAAATAAGTGTAAAAAAACAAAATTAGTTATATTTTTAGCTTGACTACGATAATACTTTAGAAATTCGCAATTCCATGCCGTTGCTACGAGCCTAAAAATAAAATTTGCAAAATTTTGAATTGCAATAACTTCGCTAAGAATCATCAGATTATTACGCAATTCACGGCACACATTTATGAGTACAAGGTTTATGCTTGTTTGATTTTTGATAAATGTTCGAGTGACCCTGTAGCGGCGGCAGGTACGTAAACAGAAAATCGCAAAATCAATGACCCTCTTGAACAATTTTCGTGCTCATGTGATGAGTTTCTCATGCTTTGTTTGCACAACCAAATTAAAACTTTCGAAATTTCTCTTTGCTCCCGAGCGGTAACCCTTCACCAAATTACCTCTATTTTAAGCACCCGAAAATTTTGCTCACAGCAGCTGATGATCCAATAATCAGGCAAATATGAAATTCACAAGTTGTATTAGTCTCAAGTAGTACAAAAACTGATAGAAGTGATTTTGAAATGTGGGCAACCCTATGGCAGTGATATCACCTCAAAAAATCGCTAATAAAAATACTGCCATTTGCCTAATAAATTTTGACCCAGCCAGTAGTTGTTGATGAAATTCACGCCGTAGCTGCACGTTTTTCTAGGCAAAGTTTCATAGAAGTTTTGCTGAAAAATTAGGTTAGAGCTGCCAGCTTACATAATTTTTGTATTTATTTGTCTTTTCTTTATTGAGCGTTGTTATCACTGATTTCTCAAAACTTAATGACCTTTTAGTGACACTAAAAATGAAATATTTAAATTTCGAAAATTCGAAAAGTGTTGCGGGTGTTAGCATTTTGTTCTTACCTTTGCAACTTCAAATGCAATTGTTGGATCAAAACAATATTCACAGGGTGCGTTGGCCTTAATTTGAAGCAGATTTGAAATACCTTCGGCTTTGGTGATAGCAAAGAATCGCCAGCACCAGGCATTTTGGTTTTTTTTTTGTACCAACAGATGCTTGCATTAAATATTCATGTGTGTCAAACATCTGCAATGATACTTATTCGCTGTCCTAGTACTGCAGTCCCTTTCGGGCATTGACTTCTTGCAGAAAATGCCTGCGATTATCTTAGTCTAAGGACCGCATCCTCTAATTTCGCAATCCGAGCAGCGATGCAATGTTTCCTAAATTTTCCCGCTAGGCTTTGACACTCAGCTTTTTTATCTAATACCGTTTACTCTGAACAATATGTTCGTTCATTTGCTGTAAGTGATCACCCTTACAGAACTTCTACAGTTTGAAGACTGTGGTGACTTTTGGATCGTCAAATATTTCGTACTCGTGGTTTTAGCATATTTGCTATTGCTTATTGGAGGTCCTCTTTCTTGTTTGCTTTCGTCAGGTTAATTTTGAGGCCTATTTCTTTTGTTTCCTGCTCAAGTTTCAGCAGGAGTTTTTGACGGAAGTGGAAGAACGTGAGAAGTTGTTGATGTCATTTATATAAAAGCCTACCCTTTGCGTCGACAAGCACCTTACTTATCATGCACTTAAGTGCTGTGTTGAACAGTAGAGGGAGGGGGCAGCTCATCATCTGACTTTAGTTCAACATTTATATCCAGGGCGTCAGTCAGATAGTTGTTGACTATAACTTGTGATTATGTTGATGCCACTGTCATTTTCGTCAGTCGCTCTAGTTTTGCTGTGATGCCGAAGTGCAGCATTATTTTATACAGTATGTTTTCGTCAATACTGTTATACTCTCGATTCAAGTCTACGAAATGTTAAACTCCCAGCATTGCTCAAGCAAATGCTATAGACCTTGATCCCAGATGTGCTGGACCACTTTATGAACGGTTTTCGTGGTGCAACTTCCACCGCATTTGGTTTTTTCGGCTGGAAGTTGGTTAATGCTTGGCGCTCTATTATTTTTCTGGCTTCTTATGGCAGACTCGACTTCTTAGTGTTCAAAACATTCTTGGCGCTTCATCGCAGACGTCTGGTGGCTCTGATAATATTGAGCAATATGCACTATGCACAGTACCATTTTTTGGGATCTGTCCGCTCAGGGCAAATAATGTCATAAATTTTTCAATCTGTTTCTCAGAAAGCAAGGGTTTTAACGCCATGGAATGGTAAGATACGTTTGCCTCCTTTAAATGCCGTTCAATAGTTTAAAGACCTGGATAATCATTTTACTCTGGTTACGGCTCATAATAATTCATCCTAATTCATCAATATTTTTGTACGCTTTATGCCACTGGTTCAATTGCAAAACATACTTCTTAGATTTTTCAATCATTTTTTCAGCCGCAGATAACGAAAATTTCAACCCTTTCAAGTGCGAACATACAAATATCGCTTCGAAAGCACTTTGCATACTTTTCGATAAATTTGGATTATGTGCGTTGACTACGAAGTTTTGAGCGACATTGCAACGTATCAACTATGGCGTCGTAGCCCTTTGGTGGGACCATCACCCCCTGGAAAGCAGACAGGTATATATTTTATACTTAAAAAAAACAAACGATCTCTTTCTGCTGACATGGACCGCACATAAGGTAATTACTCTTACTGAATTGAGTCCCAACGATCATCGCCCTGCAGAATTTGTTCAATATACAGAACTTTCCTACCCTTTAGAAATTTGCCTCCCTGGACAATTGTCCCGGTAGCCTCTGCTTACCGTAAGACACTACATATGCAGGATTAAGGTTTTCATATTATTCTCTCCAGTGAGATAGTAGAAATGGAGTGGACATCGACGGTATAACTTTCCACCATTAGCCCCCTCGATTCTCTGACGCACAAAACACGTTTAAGCAGATTTACCCTTGATTGGAGGGAAAATACTTGGACTTGAAAGTAAAGAGATGAAAATTCACTACTATCCCCTTCAATATATATCTTATGGGCATGTTCACTACATTTCTACTATCTCAGTGGTTCTCTCTTTGTCCTAGGGCTCATTTCGGGGAACTGTCAGTACGCCTGATTTTTTTTTCTAAACCAGACATTTTTTTTGCGCTGGGCTTCATGCCCAAACACTTGTTCTTCAACGGTTTTGATAGTTGTCCTCATCTCCATCCAGACCTCAGAACAGAGAGATCTAAGGAAATGAAACAAATTTAACAATTTTACTACAAAGGTAAAATCTATAAATAGAACAAATCTAGAGAATTGCTACCTCAGAAATTCCCCTTGGTTTCCCCGATACCGTAGTTCTACGAACTTTTAGTTCTTGAGCTGTCAAATTCGTGTACACATGGCCTACTATCTTTCTCTATCCATCTAAAAATGTATTTTTTTTTAGTTTCATTACAAACATTGACCGTTTAAGCAGTATGCATACATTTGGCTTAATACTGGTTTTGTGAAATAAACACGAGTCCGATCACGAACAAACTTTGTACTATCTATATTTACCTTTCCAACTTAATTTCACATTATTCTGAACTTAACTTATGTTATTGTAACAACTACCTGACATACACAGCTTCCACTGCAAATCAAAGTACTGGCCAGCAGAGCACTCGAGCTCCCAGGCCTTCAAACTTCCATCGCAATAAGTGTATCTTCGACAGTTTGAAGGATTAACGCTGAAGCCCTTCACAGAGCATTTGCTGCTGGGCAGGCTCTCTCTGAAACCATTGCCGTCATTTCCTGAATAAGGTGCTTCTGGTGCATAAGCTGCGTTCGAAAAGTATATTTTCTTGCATTGTGTTCCATCAAACTGTTCTCCCAAAGGACACCGGAGCATCTGAGGATAGAGCTTGTTTTCCTCAACAGCTGTGCAGATGTAATAAAACCCACTATCATCAGGCCATGTAGCCATTTGTCCTGGGTACGTACAAGAAGCCGTATGGCAAGAAGTCGCACGATTTGCTTCGAGACAACTTTGTGTCCTTGCCGAATAATATTGGTTACGGGGACATTGATATTTCAATGCACCTAAAGTGCGTGCTTGGTGATCCTTGTTTTCGCAGATATAGTATGCAGTACAGTCGAACGGATCCGGAAAGAATCCAGTCATCAGGCAATTAAATCCCAGATCTTCCGTGATTTCACGACATGGTGTTCTTGTTTCGACACATTCGCCGGTAGAGGAATCGCATCGTTGGCCTTCTCCACATTCACCCAAAAATATTTCTTGCCACTCTCTTCCACCATCGATGCAAAGGACTCTTTCGCTACAAGACTTACATGTTCTGCCCCAACGTCTTCTGGAGTTACAAACGTCAGCGACAGAGAAGGATATGATCTAGAAGTTTCAAAAATAAAACAACAAATAATTAGCCTGAACATTACGGAAATTCCCTTCAACAAATATTTCAACATCAGGTCTAAATACTTACACATAAGCATCCAATAGCAATAAATAGAATGTTCATACTTTTAATTCACTTAGCGTTTTCCACGTTTTAACCGTTATTCTTACTTTACCAATTGTTAATGCAACACTATTTCGCCTACATCCTTATATATGTGTCCGCGGACCCGACGATAAACATTCGACAAGTGGATTGACCTGCATATGCTCATATGCATGTTTATCGGTCTTTAAACTCCCGGATATTGGTCACTAACGCTTATCGATATTAAACTTTCAGTAATTGCTGCCATGTCAAAACATGAAATTAAGAAATTTTCACAGTTGCTATCTTATCGTAAGTATCTATGTGTGTCAAAATTTTGAAACAAACTTGCTTTCGCTTGGATTTTTCATATCTGATTTTTTTGTAGTTTGTTATATTTTCCAGGTAGCTCTGCGTTGAATCAAAAAAATAAATACGGTTAAATTTTTTGAGATAACATTTTTGGGTAAGCTGGACTGCATATTGGAATTGTTTTTGCGGGATGATTAAAATTGAAAAGTTTTTTATTTACATTTCACAAAGTGGTTTCGAAAGTATGCACTGATTCTCATCAGACACCAGCACACAGTGCATATTTGACTGATGTGACCACTTCCATAGTCCATATCCGTTAGGCAATTTTACTGATAGATGTTTTACTGATATGTTTGTGTTTTTGTGATTGATAAAAAGTTAAAAGTCTGCTGGAACAGTCACGGCGATCGTTTTTTGGGGCTTAGAAGTATCCCGTTGACCGCTTTTAAAATCCAAGGCGTGCCCGAAACCGAAGAATACTACGCTTCAATTCTAGACTGGTTGAAAGAAGAAAAAAGAAGAGAAAAATTAACGAAAAGTGTCCTCCTTCTGCACGACAACGCACCTATTCGCAAGAGTTGTTTTGCAATGGCTGCACTGCATAAGGTGGGCTTCAATATTTGAAATCACATCTTGACAGCCCTGACTTGACTTCCAGCGATTGTTATCTTTCCCGAAATTGAAAAAGGAACTTCTTGAGAAGAAGTTTTCAAATATTGAAGAAGTGAAGAATGCAATTTCGGCTCATTTTTTTGACAAATACAAAGAATTTTTTAGAAGGTATATATAATCTAATTTAAAAATCTGGACAAAGTACTGAAAAAATAAAATAAATTTGCACTTCTTTGCGTTTTGTGAACTTGTTCAATGGCGCGGAGTCACTTCTTTGAGTTGGGCGGCTCAAAAAGGTTCGTGCCAATTTTTTGTTGAAAGACACAGTTGGAAAATGGAGCGGATAGGACCTAGTTTTGATCACCGCTGTAGTTGCAGTACAGCACCGTAAGCCAGGGAAATTAATGGGCTTCATTTCAAAAATTCTCCTAATTAAGAGTGCAGAGCCTCCATTTTAGTTGACAAAGCATGTGGTGTACTGTCTGAAACTGACCCTGTAAAATCCTGAAAGTCTAGTTTCTGCTATCAGTATTAATTCGCATCAAGAAGATGTTGAGCAGACGCTCTTCTGGCCATCAAAGTGAACTTACAAATGAACTTACCAACCAACTTACCAATGAACGGTATTCAGCAGTTTGAGAGTGGCCAAAATGATAAAGTCATTTACCAGTCCGAAATTGGAATCGCTGACTAGCAGAAACTAGTGAAGCTGTACTTTCTACTACCTGTACGTATGAGATGCCACTTCGCCTGTAATTCGAGACACTTGGCGTTACAAACTGTTAACGATCCATCTGGGGCTGGTCCAGTGAGGTAGTAGAAATGGAGTGGATATTCCCATAAGATTTAAATTGAAGGGGATGGTAGTAATTTTTTGGCTGCTCATTGTCAAATCGGGGCAAATCCAAGTAGTTCCCTTCCAATTTGACAATTAGATCATAATGGCGGAAAGGCAACTTTAACATGCTTTGTGCGCGAGAGGATTGAAGGGGCTAATGATGGAAAGTTATACCATCCGTATCCACGGGCTGGGATGGTCACGGCATATATTTTTCGCTTCCATCATTTTTCCTAGCCATAATTTATTTGATAAGCCGGGCATACGCGGTAGTTGGCTGGATGGCAATCGAGAACACAGTTGATGCATGTAGGCTGTCCGTGTTCCATTTTCGTGTTCCGTGTCTAAACACTTAACGCAGCGATGGGCGATGGTATTACCTGCTCCTTCAACCATTATCTCTCTTTCGAATTCCGTCGCACTACCAAATGTAAGTCTTGGCTTTTGGTATCGGCTTTGACTGCTCTCACTCACAATAGTTTACATCTACTTACGGTTGCTACAGCTTTCGTCAGGAATTTTGCCACGTTGCAATTTGTGGCTTGGTTTTGTTTAATGGCCTGAAAGAATTCGTCTGCTGACGTAGGTCATTGATTTTTTTTCGCAGTCCTCGAGTTTCCTCGATTGTCCTTTGATTTTCCTTTTATTTCTGCTATAGTCCACAATACAATATTTACCGCTAGTAACCTAATGACACCTCACTCTGATACAGATCGGTCCGGCGTTAGAGCTTTGTGGCACACCTAAAGACGCTTAAGTTCATTAATTTTTGCTAACAAGGATTTTTTTTGGATAGGAAACTTTTGATAAGTCATCGCATTACTTTCAGGTAAATCAATAAGTCAGCAAACATAAATATATTGTACTATTTCGTAGTTTTGGCGGACTAATATGATTGATCGTTTATTCTAGTGGTAAGAAAGCGTTATATGATTTTTTACGATGCCTTTTGATCTCGAAAATTAGTAATGGGCAGTTAAGGGGGTATTCTGGTATAGAAATTTGATCAAATCGATTTTTTTTGTTTGCATATTTTCAAAGTTTAGACCTTTAAGATTAAGCTTTTAAAAGGACTTTCGGAAATTTGAATTATTTTTTGAATTACAGCTATTTTTGTGGCACGCCAACTAACTGCCCGAAACGAGACTCCAAGTTTTAAACGCGTTTTTCTCGCAACTACTTTTCTCGATACGGTTGACATTATATCTCTAGTTGTAATGAACCGATTTACGTGAAATTTTGCACAAACCCTCTTAACACTATCAGTTATCGTCTAACGTAGGGATTTTTCAAAAAAAAATTCTACTATTTATTCAAAATCCCCAAAGTTGAAAAAATGAGGCAAAAACACGACTTTTTTACAAATCGCCTACGTCAGACGAATTTTACATTCTTCTTATTACAGAAATCACCAAAAATTTATGTTTCAGACCACCACGAAGGTTGGAATCATGTCAACCATGAGACAAGTTTTTTTTTGAGCCTTCACTTCGTCGGCCTGTTTCTACATCAATTTTATTTTTTATTTTTTTTTTTGAATAAATTTTTGTATTTTCAAACTGTTAATAAAAGACTGGTAAAAAAATATATACCAAAAATGTTTATAGCTTTTTTTTTATTGCGTCCGTAAAATCATCTCAAAATCGAGCCTTTAGACCAGAATACTGCCTTAAGCTTTTTGGCGGCTGGTTATGAAATATATCGGTTTTTTAGCGCGCACTGTAGGGTAATATATACGAAAATAGTTTTGTGAAATGCATCGTTTCTCCACAACCTGTAACCGACTCTAATCCATATTAAATAAAAGCCCCCTTCTACTCTTCAAATTATTTTTTATCGCGTATGGAAAGATATAAATCCACAAATATTTTTCAGAACATCAGCAACTATAAACAAATCCAACAACGTCAACAAATCCAAAAGTATCAAAGCTTTATTAGCCCCACTAGTAATACATCAATAACAACCGTTTTTGTTACTCTTCTATTACTCGTATCTTATCATGTTCAGATAATGAAACTGAAAGTCATTACATACCATATTATGCACATCTTAACCCATCAAATTACCAATAGCCTAATTATAGCACCTATATTCACACTTGCACACCATCACCTCCATCTAATCAGTGTCTTCCATTCTCATTTACACTCAATTATCTCGTATCTTATAAAGACGCCGGCATCGTGTTGTTTCCAAACATTCCGGTCATAATGCGTTCTACATAAATTTTCAACAACCGACGTTAGCACCCAAGGAATTGATGAGATTAGCCATTTGCAGTAGCCAAGTCCAATAGCATGGAAAAATACAATAAGTAGCACGGCAACAACGCACACCTTGATTTCGCCCCTGGTTCGATCGCTGCCACCCCCGGCTTTGTTATCATTAGAGGATGTCAATGGTTCTTTAATGCCTTTTCTTGTTCTGCGAACGATTCTTTCGACTTTTATGCGTTGCTCTGCTACCCGAAAACTCCACTTGCAAGCGAGATTTACGCAAAGCCGGTTAGCTCATTCCGGAACGGGTATTGTGGCGAATCGAATCGAATCCAGAGTCGCGCTGAATCCGATTCGGCCATTTAGCACTAATTTAGCACGTCCTTCGAATTAGTGCTGCGAAAAGTTCGTCACGTTTTCACCCTGCCGATACAGCTAAGTATCGACAGCAAAGTTTAATCGTACTATCATACTGTTGTGTGCCGACGAAACCTCTTGTCAGCTTCCTTTGGCCAGCGCCCCACAGCCCGAAACATTCCATGACCTAAAGGGTTACAGACTGTGTCTTTGCGGCATCAGCGCTCATTACCAACAGATGGTGTTTTACTGGAGGAGTATCGATAAGAATAGCACAAACAGTAAAAGTTACTAAAAAATTGTTTTCATCGCCTGCTGGAATTCAAAGTTAGTCTTGAGCTTCCCTACGATATTGGTGGAATTGTTTCCATGCAAAACATCAAATGTTTTGCATTCCCTGCCTCTTTCACGCAATCCCCGTAAGCACTTGTAAATTAGAGCACCTGACTGTTGCAGCTTCTCGCCCACAGCTAAAGACAACAGTGGCAAAACCCAAAAGTGGATTCTCTCGCGTCCGATTCCTCCACGGCAAGGAAATATAGTAGCTCCGTCCGATTCGAAACCCATGAATACTTCCCATTCGAGTTCATCCGAATTGAGGAGGAATGTTTAGCCAGCGAAGCGGGCTCGCACTGCCAACATAAACAAACATTTTCAGGTAACCGTTATATGTGAACGTGTACGCTCTACCTAGTACTCCCAATGAGGCCTCTATCTATCCTATCTACTACGCCTAGCGGAAGCAGGTGGTTTTAGTTGTACTAAATTCGCTCTGCTACGCTAGACCCAATGCACGTGTCAACTTACTCGTGCCTACAACCGAGTTTCCAAAATTATTTTCGAATTGATTTCGATGAGTCGATTATTTAAAGAAATATATGACGATTTCAAGAGAAATGTGTCTGTTATGCATACATATGTGCTGCACGATATCGATTTGTTTTGTGTTTTCCAGGAAGAAACATTGGCTTACTTCCTTTTCCGTAAATTTCGGTTTGAACTTTAAAGTACTAGTACTTTTTGTATAATGTGACCAGTATTTGATGGGTATTTCATCTTGTTCAGGTTTTGCCGTATCTTGGAAATAAATCGAATGCATGTTGTCATATGTTCAGATAAGTCCCGTTATTCTAGAAAAAAATGGTGTTTTGGAAAAGGTTACAGTTGTAGGCTGTAGTTGATTGATATGGTGCTTTAATGCGAAAAAGTGAAGGTAAATTCGTGAAAGAAATGGGTACGTACTCTTTAGACATTAACAAAGTATATTTCAATGTATATAGTTAAGAGATAGATTGAAAAACTACTGGCTAGGTTCAATTTTAATGAATGAAAATTCAGGACTTTTTTTAGACATTGTTTGTGTTAACTTACAGCTGACTCATGACTCTCTGGACTTCTTCTAAAGTTGCTGGCAGCTCTATGTGGTCTTCTTCTAGCATATATTCAGTGAGCTGACCGTTGTTGTGTGCACTAACAATTACAATGACAACTAACAATGTAAACAACCAAAGACAGAAACAAAAGAAGACAGCGACAACCTGTCCAAGCGAACAAAACATAAAGTGACAGCGATAATTCAATTATTTAATTATTTGAAATGTGATCCAATCCATATGCTCATGCTTTGCTCTGCTTTTCGAATTCTTGCTGCGCGGTGGCTAAATTCACCAAGCAAAAATTACAATTGGCGTGGCCAAAAGCGTAGTTCGCAAAAAGAAGAGATTTAAGAAATTCTTTATGTCGCAGTCTTCGAACGAACCTCATCACATCGTTTAGCCTTTCGTTAGAATACACTTTCATACGCTCCAGAATCCTTTGCAGACATCTGATCAGGAGTTCAGCTCTGTTCGCATAGTTTATACACACAACACAACGTTAATGGCTGTGTCATGCTTTGGACTATTGTCTTTGGATTTGACTTCCTTCGGTTTCACAGATGAAGCTTTGTTCCACGGCTCCTTTCTTTCGTGTGCAACGTTTCTTCCACATTTTCTGAGCTCTGTATATTCCTCTTCAAGGGCTCGAATCCTCCAAGGCGAACTCACTCATTTTTATACCATAATCAGGCTTCAGTAGTGGCTGTAGTGTGAGTACACGTGATCTATCTTCGTCACGTTTTTCCTGCTCAACAGCATGGTTTCGTGAAAGGCAGAAGTACTTCCACGAACCTTATAGAGTTTTCTCATTTTATTGCTTCTGCTTTAAATAATCACCATCAAGTAGATGTCATATACACTGACTTCACTAAGGCCTTTGACTCGGTCAATCATGAGCTCCTTTTTCTTAAATTAGAGCATTATGGTATAACGGAGCCCCTTCTCTCGTGGCTTTCGTGATTTGTATTTGATCGTATTTGTTATGTCTCTCTCCGTGGCTTCACGTCCTCTCCTTTTTTTCTTACCTCCGGTGTACCTCAGGGATATATTCTTGGGCCTTTGCTGTTTAATATATTCGTCAACGATCTTCCTAATGTGTTTGAATCTCCTTGTCTAATGGACGCTGATGATCTGAAGGTTTTTCGCGTTACCAACACTCCTTCCGATCAACTTGCTCTTCAAAACGATTTGAATCGTCTTGTTTCCTGGTGTGACTGTAATTACTTGTCCTTGAATATCTCCAAATGTTACTCAATGTCTTTTACATTGAAGCCTTGTGCTTTTGAGTTCATTTACTCTATTTGCGACATCACCCTTTTAGTTGTGGATCATTTTACTGATCTCGGTGTTACCTTCGATCGGAAGCTAAAGTTTGATATTCATATTCGAACTATTACTCGATATCGAGTTTTTCGGGAGGAGTAACTGACCGTGATGGCCGATGACGGCCCGAATCCGCTTGAGGTCCAAAACGAGTGCGAAACTTTCGCTAAAAAGTGCAAGCAGAAACTGATTAAATTATGCCACAAATATGGATCTTATGGGACAGTTCATTATGGAACTCATATGTCAGTGCAAGTTACAAATCTGCACTAGTGTTCTAATCGATGAAAGCGAGTTCATCGACCTTGCGGAACACACAGAAGAACCATCAGACTGTGAGGAGATCACTGAGTGTGAAAGTGATTGTATAGACACTTGGTGAATCTACAGAGGAAGGTGTTAATACTAGCAGTGTGCCGGAAAACACCCCTTCATCAGCCACCAGGTAACGGGCAAGCCCTACTTCTCCGCCATTAACCGCAATGGCTCCCAAGTCGAAAAAGGTTTTCAACAGTTACCCCGAACTACGGGCAGTTGTGCAGAAGGCTAGTGCCGCTGCGAACTTCATTTTTACTCCGGCTCCCCGCCTTATGGGTCCGAAACCAAGTGAAAAGAGGGTTTCATAGCAAGGTCAATTCCCTGCTTTACCTACACTTCACAATGTGTAAAGAGAACAACTGTCCTTTTGAAAGACATTCATTCATCGTATGATGAGAACGATATGCTCATTGTGCTGCAAAAATTATTGGGAGATCAGATCTCCCATGCCAGACGCTTTTCCACCGCCTACTCTCGCAGAGAGGCAAAGAGCTTAGGATTTTTTATTGTCCAGCTCGCTCCAGGAGTAGACACTAAGGTTTTACTCAATATTAAATACCTTCTGCACTAGTGAATCCAATGGGATCGTAACACAGTGCTATAACTGTCAACGTTTTGGACATACTGCCTCCAATTGTGGTCTTGGCACACGTTGTGTCAAATGCAAATAGGTTCACGCCAGTAAGGACTGCGTGGTTCCAAAAGAGTCCGATGCAGTTTACTACGTAAACTGCAATTCAAGAGACCATCCGGCCAGCTATCGAGGCTGCCCTGAAATCAAAAAAGTCGAAAAGCGGCGAAAACCCGCCAATTTGGAAAAAGACCGCGAGAGCGAGCTAGTCGCTGCGGCAATCAAAACCACCATTCGTCCTAGCGTTTTCACAGCTGGTAACAAAGCTTCCAGTGCAAAGAAAATCCCTACACCTACAGTAAAATCCACTCAGGCTTCTGCTAAAACTGTTCAACCATCAATAGACTCAGTAGTCTTTGGTGAATGCCAGAATTTGTTTGGCTGCAAGCTTTCGCCTTGGTTAATCAAATCAAGGAATTCGTTCCTACCTTCAAGAGACTTTCTTCCCAAACTTAAAAGCGAGATGGTTTCATCTCACTCGCCCTTCGCTTAGCTAGCAATGCGTACACTTAAGTTTGCAGCCTTAAATATTGCTACCTTAGTTCCCATCTATAGAAGGAACTTTGCTCAGGATTTCCTGAATCATGAGAATCCCGATATTCTTTTCAACTCAAGCCATGCCACCGTGTAGCCATGGATGACTGCAAAGCCATCCATGAGGACACAAGTTCCTCTAAACTGGGTACCGTTCTATAAATTAAAGAATGGATCAAACCCCAAAGACATTTGATCCCAGGACTTTCTGCTATAGAAATTATTTGCATTAGCTTCCAATTAAGCAGTGATCAAATAGTATTTGTGGCCACGTATGTCCATGATTGTTTCAGTGGCTCTGTGCTGGCCCAGGATTTCAACCGCATACTAAAGATGGAGAAATTTGAGCGCCGTATCATTTGAAATCACCTGCTCCAATTAAATAACAACTCAATCCGTCGTGCCTCAGAGCACCCAAACCCTATCATTCAATCACTTCATCCAAGAAATGGATCTTAACGATCACACCTTGATCTCATTAATAGCTCATAGGCAGTGACTCACTCACCATACATGAAGTTCCTAGTGAACTTGTTTGTTTTATTCAATTAATCCGACCATTCTTGAATTTCCTACATTTCTCATTCTTTGAAAGTTTCACTAAAACACGAACCGTCTTTCGTCTCCTCTAGTTGCTTAAACAGCCACATAAACTAAGCAGTTAAAGTTCAGTTGCAATCGAACCTCATATAACCCAATTCCCACAGGTTAGAACTTCAAGCCATAAGCTAAAAGGGCACAGCTCATAGTTCCATATTCGCTTTAGAAAATAGTTTTAGGTAATCTATTTCAAACCCTCTCTCCTTTTACTAGCGGCGCTTATAATCCAGATCGACATAGACTGGCTTAGACCGACTTGGATTGAAATAAAAATAGCTGCCAAGTCAAAGTAGGTCTTCGATGTGACAGGATCAACCAAGTCACTTGAATCGCGATTGAGTTTTAGATTTCATGTGGGTGTTTTCGTGCGACAATAGACGCGGTAATTTTTTTAAATTTGAAAGTAACAAAATATGAAAGCTTGTTAAAATGGGCAATCAAAGATTTCTGATATCAATAATAATAATGAATTTTCTTTGTCAGCGTCAATTACTAATGAATAATTAATAATTAATAATACCAACACATGTACCTGAATTAAATTTTATGGCCCTACCTCTAATAAAAGATACGGAAAAACCCCAAAATGAATCGAAAGGCTTGCATTCATTTCCAGTTCTTTATTAAATTTGCATTTGTGTGAAAAGAATAGTATTTTCACAAAACACTTTTCCATTGTTTACCTAACTTACTTTTACCTAGCATACGGGTTGCGAACAGGGGCGGATTTGACCATTTCGCCGCCCTAGGCCTCAGAAATATTTGCCGCCCTTTTCGTGAATTATATTACATGTAACAATGTTCGATTTTTTTTTTTGGAGTCCCTAGAATACTTCGCTGTTTTTCGTTGCGCCCGAGCTCACAAAAAAGGAATATCAGAGCAAAACCGGCACCGGTCCGTTCGTAAAAATTCCCTATTATTGAGCCCTTGCCACACAAATAATTATTAAAATACAAACACGGTAAAGAACCTAAAAGTACCTAAAAACATCGCATTTCGATATTTATTATAATTCAAACTTTTTAATGTCCGAAAAAAATCATTAGAGGCGAATTTTCGCGTGCATTGATTTTTTAGAGAATTCGGTTGGCTTGAGGTGTTGGGCTCATTCGACATAGATATATGTACATATACGACAGAAAAAAACTGCCGGCTAAAAAGAAAATCGAAAAGGGGCCGACCCCAAAAAAAATCGAAAATTTGCCGCCCCCGAAATTTGCCGCCCTAGGCCCGGGCCTACCGGGCCTAGTGGTAAATCTGCCCCTGGTTGCGAAACAAATCATCCACTAGTGCTATTTATTATTCTGGTATTTTTTATTGTAACTGTATTTACAGACACGGTCCGACTCTCCTTCATTAGTAAGTAATAACCAGACGATCGCACATTTTGTGAAACGTAAGAAACATGCCCTGCTAACAGTATAAGTTAAATTTTTTCGCACCAGGTTTTACAACATGTGGGATTGTCTGATGAAGTTATAAGCGGCGGAATTTACGGCAGCGGTGAAATTTGCCAAATTTCTAATTTTGCCGCACCGCTAGCGGTGATACCTACCATAGGTTGGCATCACCACTAGGTTGAATTAACTCTGTTTGAATTAGGTTGAATGGTCTGGTGGAATAGACAAGCGATGGCTGATGAGTATTGTGATAAGCCAACCTAATCCTCGTACAGCAGGATTTAGCAATACAAAAAAAATGATTTTGGTTTGTGCCTTGGTTGCATTGACAGCAAAATCGTCGCTGCTTTGTGATTCACCAAATTCAACTGCGGCATTCACGCCTCCCCCTGTGGAACGCTGCGTTTGCCGCAGCGGAAAACGCTGTATTGTGATTAACGTATACAACTATGTCGCAAAAACAACGATCTAGTATAAAACAGTAGTGCATTCGCTAAGACTGACATAGGTTGCTGTATTTGCTGTGGTAGCACGCAACAGCTGAAAATAAAGGGAGAAAATAACGAATATACACTATCACAATCGATAGAAAATAGAAAAAGAACTAGCAGAAAATTACTTATTTAACATTCTACACATTATGAGAGCTTTTTCGAATTTCGTAACTACCAAAACATTCAACATAACCATGAAAAACCCAAAGCCACCTCACAGCAAAAAAGACAACTTCTCATGAGCTTTTCTTTTTTCGATCAGCACATTCTATAGTTCAGCACGTGAACTACAAATGAGGAATAGAATTTCTGTACTAGTGAATTCACTGGTACATGGGTTGTTGTTTTTTCAAATACGTCTATTCTGTTCTGTGCTAGATAGAGTAGCAAAAAAACGCACCTAATGTCTTCAATTTTCCTCTCCGTCACTCAAATATAAAGTCATGAATATAACTGACTGCCTGGACCGTGAGTATTCCATATAACTACAGGCATGAAATTTTTACACGCTTCACTAATCATACCACTTATGAAATCAACAGCAGACCTATTTTAACGCAATTATAATATAGTAGTATTTAATAAAACAACTCAAAATTTGCCAGCCGTTACACTTATTATGTATTACAAAACAAGCAAGATAAATACCACAGCTTCTATACATATGTAAGCATAATTTATAATTTGAACGAAACGATTCGTTTTGCAATTCACCATTAATTGACTAAATTTCACTGATTTAATTATTGTTTGTATACATAGGAAATACATAGGAAAGGCAAGACATTATTTTTTAAACAGCCTGAACTGATAGCAGGTGCGAACTAATTGAAAAGAGCGTGACAATCATTTTACGTATAGCTAAATACCTCACAAATAGCGTAATAATTAAGTGACTAGCGCATAAATTTCGCATACTGTTTTAAAGTTCAAGCAAACTAGCATCACTGAATCATTTTTCAATATACCTTAATTGCTGTGGCACTGCTACATGCTTAATCAGGCAGAACTGTCACTAATACCGAACATGAATCAACGAAACCGTCCAATCAACTCGTGCGAATGCAAAACGCTTTGACGCATAGACATGTGGGCATGTGGACGTAAAAACATAATTATAGGCATTAACTTGATCGCTTTTACTTTAGACAAGCAAAAACAGGTGTCATATAAGTATAAAATGGATCTTCTCTTATGACTTTTGATAATTTTAAAGGCTTTGGTGTGTTCTTTGATTCAAAGCGAAAATTTGACCGGCACAGTGCCCATATAACTGCCAAGGCTTCTCCACTGAAAAAACACATAGCGCCAGACGCCATAGTTTATGGACTTCTGGCGCCATGTACATAGTCGATTTTGGGATTGTGATAAAATATAGCGCTACACGCCATAGTACATGGCAAAAAGTACATAGGAGCAGGCGCTATGGTTATGGCCCCCCACGCCATGTACTATAGTCCTCCACGCCATGCACTATAGTTCTCCACGCCATGCAGATGGCATGGCAAAACCCATGACAGCTGTCACACCATACGTAGCATTAAAAAGTGTAGCCAACTTAAAGTTCTATACCTCAAAAAAAAAAACACCCGTTATATGAGCACTGTCAAATTTAAATTCTGGCGGAGGTTTCACGGATACAATGGATTGATTACGATCGTAGTATTAGCAGAACTGGCTCACTTAAGATCTCTAAATAGCCTGCAAAAGGTGGCAATTAGGTCTATACTGGTTTCCTAATCCAAGCCACTTTTTGATCGAATCAGCTGGCTCTAGGCCAACGAAACTTATTGACCCCAATCTACACTTGACCAGTTAATAAACGACATATAACACTTGCACCCGTGGATGTCTAAAATGCTGTGCAATCTAAATCAAATGCAGCGAGCGACGGTAAACGATGGCGAATTGCTTGCCTGTTGCACTTGATCTATTTTCGCTTGGAATCATTTGTGAGAGAATAGCAAAGGCGGTTTTTCAAATGTCACATTTACAGACGAATCTTCTTTTTGGACATGGAGTACGTACAAGCGAGCAATGTCGATTGGAGGAATACCACATATTCAGCGCACCGTTAAACATCCTGTCAAGAACCACGTTTGCGAGTGTTCCAGTAAACAAGGATTGTTTGATTGATGTTTACTGGAATCCTGAGCTCAGAAAGGATGAAAGAGAACTGCCAAAAGTGTTTGCTGAAGTTTGTCTGTAAATGGTTTGGCTCTGATCCGAGCGCATGAATTCTTCAAGAAGATAATGATCCAAAGCATTGCAGCCGACTATGCATCGAATGGAAATAGGAACATGGCATCACAACAATGAGCTGGCCTGCACAGGCACCAGACATGAACCCGATCAAAAATGTATGGGCTACCATGAAGTTCAAGCGTCCTCAAAAGCGTGTATTCAATTTAAAGCAGCTTTGTTAGCATCTTCGCGTTATCTGAAAAAGTTTACCAGCAAAACTGGCCTATAATCTGGTCGAAAATATGCCCAAACGATGTCAAGCTTTCCAGGAAAACGTTGATGATTGGATATTTTATTAGCATAATGCGCAATAGCCTTTTTAATATAGAAGTTAATTTTGCTTTCCCAGCCCACACGTTCTTGTTATACTAACTGTATATGATTAGCAACAGAATTATTCAATGAAGATGAAACGTTTTACAAAGTGCAAAAACAGGTTATGCAAATTTAGTTTGATGTAGAGCTTATAAGTCAGTCTAAGATAATTTTGACACAACATAACAAAAATTACAAAATCTCGGTGACAAATATTTAGCCTATATCTTGCTTTATAGATGGCTTCAAAGGGTCATTTCATATTGACTGGCCTCAATAGTATTCTCAAAAATTCTTCAAACACTACACCAAACGGCTACAGTCCAATCATCTCATAAGATGCATACTTAGGTAAAATAATAATCTGGAATGATTTCAGCTTAAAATCCACAATTCTTAAATCCGACACTCAATCTTTTACTTAAATTTTGTTTTCAAGCTTTAATACCGACTGCAACGCATATATTACAAGTGCATATGAATTTTAGTAAGCTCTGGGTGAAATTAAAAGAAAACACTACACGCTGCACGTTTAATTACGAAATTTTTCCCTTCAAACCAAACTATGAAAACACAACTCTTCGCTCGTTGTTTTAGCTAGTCATGCCTCTATACGTGTATCTGTCCGTCCTAAACCGAAGTATACATTACTCATCAGCCGGCTACATTTAACAAGACCATATTGTCTTCCGTTTCCCTAAAAAATTAACGTTTTCTTTGCAGAAAAAACCAACGGACAGACGTCATAGCTCCTGCGGGCATTTTAAAGCCCCAGATATTTTTATTAGCCGTGCTACTGTCGCTACACTTGTTTGTCGTTAGACAGGACAATCGGTCGAGCTATTCTTTCACTCTGCTTTTTCTGATCTCGTAGCGTCACTATTACCATTATTAGCATCAGCATTAGTCTTTTCATCTACGCCATCACACATAGCTCCTGCCTCCCCCGCCAAAATCAGCCGATCAACGTTCGCCACTCGGCAAGACGCGCCCGTCTGCCGAAATTCAAAAATCAAGACAAATCTCCAACTGTTCTTAAATCTATCTAGTTTATCTATATTCTATGCCAATCTTACCTGCGTCCAAAACCCCACGCTCGGACGTCACACAGTGCCCGAATACCGTTTGCAACAGCACGAAGCAGAATAAGACGAAGACATCACACCAAACTCAAATAATGGCCACTGTTAAGTCGCCATATTGGTTTGCTACCTACTTTTTTTCAAAAAAAAAACCGAATCCTATGAAAACTGTAATTTAACGGTCCAATCAAGCGCTTGCGTAAATCCACCATGTCCGGGGATAATACACAAAACGCATCATCGAACAAAGAACTATAAAAGGAAGACACTTGTTGGTATCTACCACAAACATCTCCGGAGTATTCAACAGTTATAACCGTCAACAACAACATCATCACTACTCTCTGTAAAGAAACGGATTTCCGCTAACGTAAAAGATTTAGTTAAGACGATTTCGAAAGTACACTAGTTTACGAAAGTGCGAAGTGAAAGAAATAATCGGTCATTTGTCGAAATTTGCGGTTTTTCGTTACATTCGGAGGAAAATATTTGTCAAAATGTTCAAGTTCTCATCAGTATCTATCGATATGGTTTTGTGTGCAGTGTTAGTAGTGGTAGCGGTTCTAAGTTTTAATAGTTGCTCGGCAGCAGATGGTAAGAAATCTTAAATGTTTTCATTGCTGATTGAATGTTAAAAATAATAATTAATGAATAGTGGTAGTTCGAACGAGACGTTATGAAAAATTTGCTGTTAGTTTGTGCGTTGAATGAATGGTTTTTTCTTCGAGTGTGAGTGTCTTATGAAGAAATTAAAATTAAAAAAAAAAATTAGATTATTTAAAAAAATATAAATTAAAATTAAATAAAGAAAGCGTAAATTCAGAATGAAAATGCAACAATCAATGCTAAGTTCAAATAAAAAGAAAAAATGAAAAACAAAGTTATGAAAAAAAATAAATTTAAAAATTAAAAGTCCCTCAACTTATTTAAAAATTTGGGATTAAGTGAAAAGACTCAAATATAAGCTTCTTAATTTCAAACCGAAAATGTTAAACTCTTTCAAGAACCTCCAGAAAATGTAACTAATATTTTCAGATTTATTTCTTTAGCCGTAAACAGGGTTCTAAAGCAAAATCTATAAAACTGAGTTTTTTTTTGAAGATTTTTTTGAAAGAAATTAACAATCTATACCAAGTTTTCAATTTTTTAACGTTTCAAAGAGTTTTAAACATTGAAATCAAGTCTATTATTTTGACTATTTCCTCATTCCAAGACGATTAGTTTCATACCGAAAAATTAGATTTCTAAAGGGAAGCATATTTATGAAAATTCTCAAGGTTGCACATTGCTAGATTTCTTAGCATTTTTCTAGCCACTTAAAGTCGCGTTTGGCAACGCTACGCCTATAAATGACTAGTTTATATTTTTAGTTCAATTCCAAAATGAATAAACCAAAACATTGTTAAATATTCGTGGTAATATTTGAATTTCCTCAAAAAAAAACCATTAGGGATTGAATTAATGTGCAGCATTCAATCTTTCTTCAATTAAGACGTCACTATTGCTTTTAAGAGAAAATGTGGAACAAAAATTATTTATTAAGTAAAACTGTTTTATGCACTATGTGATCCTGACGGCCTTTGAATGTTGAAAATTTTACAGCATCTATATACGCCTTATGAGAACTGTACAGCTTGCTCCTGTCCCTTTTACAATAACTTACCTACTTATAAGATTTTAGTCAGAGAAGGATTAAGTACTGGTTCTGTAGCGAAAACCAGTGATACTAAAACCATAAATACTTAATAATTTAGCCGCAGGTCTTTGAAATATATTTTTTTGATCTAAATTCTTGTTTTTCTTGCTAGTTTCTCTCTTAAGAGCTTATATAAAGTCTACACGCGTATTTTTAACAAGAAGGCTTTTATCATGCAGCATTTTCTAATAAGAAGTGTCGTTTACACAAACATTTTGTTTAGCCTAAGGAGCATTGAAATTTATGTTTCGGTATAGTGCATAAACTATGGAACCAAAAATGGAAGCTGACATTTAAGAAATGACTTATTTATTGAATTTTATATCGCTTTCTCACATATGTGGGACTCCTATTTTACCAAAAAGAACTGGAATTGTTTTTGGATAATTATTGGAAACATTAAAATTTCCTCTTTATGTTCCTAAGATAAAATTCTGGTGGTACTATGTTTTTAGATCCAAGCGCCCAATGTGGGTCACTGAAGCAACAAATTTGACAGTAACTATTGCTTTGCTTCCCTACAGTGTGATATAAAGCATGCGATAGATGGGAGTAAACACCTTTCAAATACATTATATGCAATCTAGGCTATAAGAAGTTAATTCGTACCCCAAAATAACGCACTCGATCAATTACAATGGTTACACGTGTATCATTCTCCAAAAAGAATCAGCCCCATAAAAATGGCGAAAGCGAATTCACACCAAATTGTAACTTTTTTGGATAAAGATTACTCGACGCTTCTTGGAAGTTATTTAGAGGCCCAGATGTTAACATTCTATTTATGATGTAATCAATAAAAGGACCTCACAACTCAAGGCTATTTTCCTGAGAAATATTAGTTAACCTTCAGTATTTTCCAACGCTAGATCACTCTAGATGTTTTACTGCCAATGCTTACATTAACTGCACTTGGTAGGCACAGGCTTTCTTATGCCAAATGCGGTCCCGGTTCTTTTCTGCGATGGACGGTTGTGATTTCAACGATAGTTCGAGCCTTAAAAGCAATATTTACAGCCATAATTTGGATCTCTCCATCTCTAATATGGTCTTATCTTTATAATTTTACGCTCCTATGTGACTGATACTAGCCAAAACTATAGAGAATAGTTAATAGTATTTACATATTTTTTAATTCTACGTACATTGCTGAACTTGGCTGGTTTTGGCATAATAAGTGTTCAATCTAGCCTTTGGTTTTTGGCATAATGAGTTTTCTATTTCAGCCTGCTAGCTTTTCTCGTATTGTATTTTTTTATAGTGACAATATTAATTTTATTTGCTTTCACATGTCAGATATTAGCCAGGCTGTTAACTATATGTTACTTAAAAACTAACATATTTCACTGAATTGAATCTGGCTTATTCCTAACTAAAAGTAGTTTAGCCTAATTAAACTTAACCTAAACTTAGGTCTTAACTCTATCCTTTCTGGTTTGTTGAGAGGTCTGCAGAACCAAGCAGAATGTTCATGAGCCACCGTTGTCCTGCTATCTCCATCGGACGCATAAATGGCCCATTAGAGCCACTCGTGCAACGGATATCCCGAATCGAGTCCTGTCTTCTAATGTACGAGAAAGTTTCTCGTCCACCTTTTAGTTGCCGAACTGTATAGCCTGGTCGTCTGTCTTAAAGCAAATAAATGTAGATCTTGTCATTATTCCCATCTTTTTACAAAAAAAAATATCTGATGCGCTGGAACGGGGAACTACTTTGATCCAGACATTGGGATTGAATACAGCACATAGTTCTGTTTTGCTACTATTAAGTTTGATATCCCATTCATCAAAATAAAACTTAAAATTGGCCAAGTAGTTTTCTCAGCTCTTTGCAGGTTTGAGCGAGTCTTGTCAAAAATTGAAATACTTTGAAACGGTGTTCGGGTCTTTTTCACACTTTTGATATTTCATGTTTACTATTTTTATGTATTTTTGAAGCGCATTTTGTTACGCGGTACTTGAGCTACGTAAACTTTGAGCAAGACGGAAAAAAATTAGTTGCAATGTGCTTAAAACTTATGCACTTGATTCTCATCCTACGCGGTTTTGTCTTACATGGAACCAATAAACCGTGTAGCTTGAAAGGAGACCTGTAGTTTTTTTTTAAATTTCTCATAATGTTTACTTTACAGTTGTCAAGAATTTACTACATCATATTTAACTGGTCGAAAATTCCGTGACATACAAAATCAAAGTGTCCGTTCTGGTTTTTCACTTTTGTTTGGTTCTATCTTTAGTTAATTAAACAGGTGATTAGTTTAATCAACTAAACATTTTTCAATGGATTGCTTATATATTCTAAGAGGACATGCAAATTATTTTTTTTAAATAATATGATAATTTTCTTAAATTTAAATTGTGCATATATAACTTGAAATAAGGAGTATTTAGCATAAAAAATCTTATATCTAGTGGCTAGACTATTTTGGCCTGCTGGCTCTAACCGGATGGTAATTATAATTCTTTTATAATTTATTTATTGTATATTTTTGCTCACACCTATAGAATATTACCCAGATCATACATGACCTGGAGCTGACTTTGCTATTTATACTCACTTAATTTACTAAACTAAATCTTGCTTATATCCAACTACAATTAGCTTAGCCTTATTAAACCTAAACTTAACCTAGGTCTTAAAAGGATAGATCTCCAGCTACAAAATACTGCAGTTATTCAAAAGCCTGAAGGATAGTTCTACAGAGTATGCTGCAATAGCTACACTTGCAGCTATTTCACAACCCGTTGATATGGATGGTGCATCTGTGCCCATTTACTGATTCCATTCCAGCTCATCTTCTGCGGCTGCCTGATATGCTCAGTTGAAGCAAAGAGTTGGGACCAAGTAGTCAGTGCATCTTTTGAGCTCTCGATAGCAGCTTTTACAGCAGCGCTTTTAAGAAAGAGGTCATACCTATACAAGATGAAGTAAAACGTTTAACGCAGATAAAGGAGTTGTGTTGAAGGCACTTGTAATATACTAAACTTTATTCAGTATGTCAGCAAAGGTGATTCAATCCATTGTCGATCACGAAACCAAATAACCGAAGCCAGAATCGGCCTTGCTATAGCTTACAGATCCAGTGGATTTGAGCAGGGCTAAGTCCCCATGTTACCCATGCCCAGCTGCCTATATTTTACACAGCATATGTTTGGTGACATCAATCACGTTGCTTTCTCTCTTTCCCTAGGTCTCTCTGATTCGTCAAGAGGCCAACATAGTTGAACAGCATGTCCATGAGCCATCATTGTACTGCTAACTCCACCCGACTTATAAATGGCTCATTAGTCTGTTTTCATGTCTGTCTGTCTGCAAGTACAATCTTGTCGTTAGTTCCACAACCCGGTCCCTAAACGGCTCAAGTCCTGTCTCCTGATATAGGAAAGAGTCCCGCGGCCACTTTTTAGTTACCGGGTTTTAAAACCTGCCTATACAGAAGCGCAGAATTCTCCATTCGAACATCTCCGCTTCTGCCATGGCAGATGTGGAACAAGTAATCCAGGATGGAGATGCATATGTAAGGATTGGCTGAAACAATGTCTTATAGCAAATGAGTTTAGCCTTTGTTGTCATGCCCATCTTTTGGCGAAAAGATTTTTGATGCACTGAAATGCGGACTTGGCTATTTTAATTCTACGTCGAACATTGGGATTAAATAAATCGCAATATAGGACTAGGAGTAATTCTAGAAGACAGCGACTTTTTTTGCCTTATTGCGGATAGTTTGTAATCTCTGATACTTGCAAGGGTTCCTGAACACATATAGCTGTGTTTTGCTGCTATTTGGTTTGATGGAAGGATGGATGGACGATCAAGTAATCTTCAAGACTCTTCGTGGCGGATCTTGGCTCGACGCGAATAAGAGTGTGCGCAAATAATTGAACAAGGCGTAATTTATTAAACAAGCACAGCTATAAAAGATGTACTATACTCTATATTTTCTCGCCAAAAAAGTTACAAATTATGCTGTTCAGCAAATTAAATAATTTTAAATAGTTTTAGTAAACGCAATAAATTGATGATCGTTTCTAGATGTGAAGTAGGTACAAGAAGCTAGGGTTGAAAGTTATAGAGTAAAAAGTTTTTATTTTTTTGAGCGATTTGCACTACCTCAAACATTAATCTTCTATCAGACCTGCTAACTTTAAAAGCCAATGCAAACTGTGAGTTTCAATTGGATTTGATTATCACAGCGTGAGTTTTCGAAAACATAAATGTATTTTTTAAGGCGTTTTGGATTTTAAATATTTTGATTTCACCCTTTAGAAAAAGAGGAAATTCTTTTTGCTTTTATAGGCAGCTGTATAGGCTGTCACAGATAAGAAAATAGAAGCGACTTGAAAGCGAAATGATGTTTTTGCAATAAACAAAGAAAAAAGTTACTGATTGGCTTGTTTTTACCAAATTTTAACTGAGAAGACATCGATTCATTTCATTAACAATAACTTTTAAAGTACAATCTACGATTAGTGGAAATTGCCTCTCTGCACCAAATTTATTTTCAGTATTACAGTTTTTCAATAAAAAAAATTATACTCTCGTCTAAAGTCTATATATTTATGAAAAATTTTAATCTGCTCAAACGAATTTCCTATGCAGCGTAAATCAACCAAGCACCATTCAAATTTTTACACACTATCTTCTCTTTGTTTCTTCCATTCAATGATTTTTAGACTATTAGAATTACTCAGCTATCACCCGAACTCAAACGGTCCAGGTCTATTTTTAGAATGTCATCCATACAAACAGCATTACAGTAAATCAATCGTCAATGTAATTCTTAGCTGTAACATAGCTTAAACTAGTTGGCTTAATGATTCCTAAAATTTTATTAAGGCAAAATGAATTAATAAAATAATTATTATTGCCAATCGATTGGTGTATGAATTCATGATAGGTATTTAGGTTATTTATTTAGGGGTCAATCAAGAAACAAGCTTTTATTCATTGCTACAACAAGTGTTCCTCAAATTTATGTAGCTCAATTTATGGAACTTAGTCGCCAATCGACCAGCATAAATACTGTTTAAGTGAAAGAGTTTGCTTTCATCGAAAATATTTCAGAATATGCAAATTTCAAAGAATTTTTTTAATTTTTTTATGGGAAATATAAAATGAGAATTTATAATGATAATGCGAATCTATCGATTGACATAACTTTGCCAGAATACAGCTTAAAAACTTCTTGAGAAGAAAGCCATTTTGAAGCAGTTGATTGACTCGATAGTGAAAAAAATCTAGCGCACAAGACCACCCGCAAAAGTTTTCAAATTTTCGAAATCTTAATATTGGTAGTTTACTGTCACCACATGACTGTAGTGGAAGTTATGGCGCAAAATGCTTTATTTTTCTGAGCGAATTTTCCAAATTCAAGACACCAAAATTACCATAGCTGGCAGCTCCAACAAAATGGCACTACTTATACAGAGTTGCCCACATTACCAAATCAGTTCTATTAGACCTGGTCCTACTTAAAACGAATACATTCTGTGAATTTCAGATGTATCTGATTATTGAATCGTGAGTTCCCATGAGCAAAAGTTTCTGATGCTTAAAATATAGGTGAATATGAAAACCGAAAACTGACACTTTTGGTTGTCAATTTTCAGGAAATACAATGAAAGCGTTCCCGTACTTTTCATGAAATTCCCCACCACATGATTCAGGAAAATTCAGTAAAATTCAGTTACTGAAAGTACGGGAACAGACCTAAAAACATGTAATCTGCCGGATAGAAAAGTGTATCTTGAGGAAGCCGTGCTTTCAGTCAAATAGATGATTTACGAGTACTTGCTTACTCCCAGAAGTGGGAGTTAGGACTCAAATAAAGAAACTTTCCACGGATACCACCATAAATTGAGCCACTTAGTGTTTCAAATATTCAAAGCCTGAAAAATGCAGACCTTGTTAGGAAAGTAGACTGCTTTTTCTCCCGTCTTCTGGCCTTTTTGTCTCCAAGACTTTCCAGTAGCTGAAATCTTGCTTCAATGAAGCTCAAAAATGTTGCTAATTTTGGCATTTGCCGTAGATTATGCAAGGACTGCTCGAACAAACGACGAGTATCTATATTAATATTTTGTAATACTATATGAACAATTAGTGTCGATGCCCAAATTTTTAATGCCAAAGAGAGATTCTTTTATTACGTCATGCCTACGCTTTAAGTGCGATGCTGATTCTATGTGAGCGCTTGGCAAACCCAACAGACTATTTAAAAATGCGGAGACTATCAGACGCTGATTGTCGTACCAATTGCATAGAATCTCACAAGCAGTCAGATAATTTTCTTCTGAAACTGATAAATGTTCTATTCGACGCTTAGCCTCCCCCACTAAGTTGAATTTTGTGGGTATGGTAGCTTTTGGCAGCTTAATATGTGTAATTGGCCGTTGGTAAGAGAACCATGCTTCTCCATTATCTCCATTCATTTCACTACAATTTCTTGATAGTTACTTTCCAAAGCGGCAACTTCATCGTCTAATTTGTAGTTAGGAGTCGCAACTATCAGCTCGTAGTGAGCGGCCGAAATGTTTTGCCAATAATTTCCTAAGTTTGCCAAATGTTGTTGAGAAAAGCAAGTTGATCGCTGAGGTTGCTGAGAGATGAGATTATTGACATTCTCAATTGCTCTCTTCATCGATGCAGTTAGTGAATGTTGTTTGATGATTTGCTTCTCTCCATCTGCTTCTACCGAACGAGTTGAACTAGTTGCTTCAGCATCTCTTAGTCCATCAACTAGCTCTTTCTTGAGGTCGTTGTAAACCTCTTGAGCTTGTGAGAATAAGTTTTCCTTGAAGTATGGATGATCCATGTTTGCGGACCGTAACTTCTGACATTCTAGATCCCTCCGAATGAAGTCGGCCCACTCAGCTTCCAATTTCTTCAAGTGATTCTCAAAATACCGCTTGTTCTTCCTCGCCTTCGAAGCCTTATAAAAGTTTGTCAGCATTCGCCCCAATGTCTGTCCAACCGAGACCTGTTGGGCTGCTAGAGAATCCATGTTGTGTCAAAGATGGTTCTCTGAAAACAGTGAAATAGTTTAACATTTTGTTAGGAGATAATACTTTTTCGTTGCTTGAGAATTGCTTACCGATGCAAAATGTGCCGAATTGGCAGAATGACTTTGGGGAACGTCCAACTCGTGACAATGAACCTGATGGTATTTTCTTCGATATTAATCGACGCACTCTTTGCGCACCTTAGTAAACCATTCCACCGTGCTGATTACTCCATTTTAATTTTCAAACTGTAGAAGCTCAAAATTGCTGTGTCTCAAGTTACTTGCTTTAGATCTAGCCTCGATGACGCCGCGTCCACATTGGCCATGGGAGATGGCATAACATTCGACTTGCCATGGAAATGGAAAATGTAGACAGTAAATGGTATGACATATTTGATGGCATGCCATAAATGTCAAGCCATATGGCAAGAGATTTGCATGGCCATGAGCATGGCCATATTCTGACAGTTTTTCATTTTCAAAATGGCGATGTCGAGGCAAATAGTGTTACGAATCTTAAATGAATACAAAAAAAAAGATTGCTTATGGAATTATATGTTCGCCTCTTCCTCAATTTACGCCTTCCCTCACATTCCGCTTCCTCTAACCTTTGCAGTGCTTTCAAATACCGGATGGCGCGCACATGTTCACGGCTGAGCGACATTTTTAAAATGATATGGCATGACATCCAATAGGCCGCAGATGACATGCCATAAACTGACATTCGTTTCCATCGCATATGGCACAGCTCATGGCCAATGTGGACTCTAGGTGATCGCTCGCAATATGTTTAATTTAATAGAATTATCTTTAAATAAATTCATATTGAGTATGGTTTTAGGTGCACCACAATCGAATCTCGTTCGTAAATCTTCAATGAGCTTTGAGGTAGCTTGGGGTAAAGCTCAACGAGATTCGATCTTTCAGAAAGAATCAAACAAAAAATTATCATCTGAACATGCCATCAGGATATGAAGAAAACAGTACTTACATTGATTGCAGTTATATGTACTAGCATCTTCGACGAAATATTCTATTTTGCAACGGCTCTTCTGTATCATCTTTAAACTCTCTGTTAATATATTAGGGGTAGTCCATAATTATCCAAACTCCAGAATCCTATTACTTTTACGCGAAAAGCGTGAAAATTCGTCGTCGAGTCTCATTCCGGAATGCAGATAGATGTGATTGCTGCCAACTTAGAAATTTTGAGATTTCTTTTTTATTTATTTCTTCTTTCTTTTCAAAATGCCAGTACTCTTCTAAAGTATTTTTTGTAAAACTATATCAGAATGAGATTTTACAAAGACAAGCTGACTTGCTGAACGTACGCTGGCAAAATGTAAAGCGTTTGTCCTTCTTTGTTGGCTTGTTCGTTGCTTTTATTTTCAAGGTCTTAATTTTCTTTTAGTGATTTTAAAGTGATATGTCAAATTAGTCTGTGAGGGGTGATTTCAATGTGTTTCAAAGGAAAATATTTCACAAATGTTTATGACTTGAAAATCATAATTCGATTTCAATAGAACCATCACAAATGGTATTCCATCAAAATCGTAAAAGAAAACTAAAGAAAACTTTAATAAAAAGTAATTGTGGTTCACGCGGAAGTATAGAACTTCATCCTTTGACCTACCGAATGGTAAGAGTTAAGCCTAAAAAAATAAAGTAAAATATCTGGGAGTCAACTTGAACTCCAAACTTCTATGAAGCAAAAAGGGTTTCACAAGGCATTTCGTGTTTTTTATTGTACATTTGTAAAAGAACTATAGGAGCAACTTCAGGGCTGCAACAATGTATTGTTTTCTGGATTTACACTAGTATAGTAGAACTAATCTGCAGTACGAAACAGTAGCTTGGTGGCCAGCTATACTTAAAACTGTAAATTAGAAAATTATTGAGAATATACGTAGGCTAGCAGCCTTATAGATAAGGGGGCTCTCCGTACTAGCCCAACGAAGGCACTTCTAGTGCTACAACAAGGACAGAACTAGGCCATACTAAAATTGTGATGCAAAGAATGGCTTTTTTTAGTGGACATTGATTACAGTACTGTCCAACTATCTATGTATCTTTTGAAACCCAAATCCCAAGCAGACAGGATCGGGCGGATAAAAAAACCTTAAGAGGAACTATAAAGCAAACCAACTTGCATAGGCTGGCACACTTTTACCGAAAGTGCTCTGCAGTTTCCCGATTGTCATTAATCTCGCTTCAGTTAAACAGACCATCGGGCAAAAATACTTAAGGAAAGCAATGAAGTCCTGGGTAGAAATACCTTCCTAGGCAACCGCTAGACAATTGTGGAGAACTTGTGAACTCTAAGATGAATTTAATATTTTTATTAACATCGAATTCTACGAAAAAAAAATTTTTCAAACTTGGTCACTTTCCACGAAGTATATATATTACATTCAATGTGAAATTTCTTAAATTGAAAAGTGCATAGATTCATGCACCATACGAGATAAAATTACTTTCCCATGCATTTAATGAAAGCGTGTTACGAAAAATTTTCCAATACGTACGAAACGAAAGTAGTACATGCCTATAAAATTGAAAGTGTAATTCAGTGTAATTTCATTTACTTTCATTTACTTACCATGCTTGCGACTTATTAGGGCTGATCCTGTAGTCAAAGCAGAAATTTCATGAGCGCAAGCCGAAATTCAAACTCTGCTATATTACAATCAGAGATAGTAAATTCAATCGAAGGAATTGGTTGTGGTTTGTAAATATTTTAAGCCATTTTTGGTAAAGCGAAGACGTTCTAATCAATACGAGATTTGGCCTCAATGTATTAAAAAAAGCCTCAGTGTCTATCAAAATTGCAGAATAACTAATAGTTTCGTTTTTTTCACCTCTATCGAGAACAATTTAGGATAGTAGAAAACAACAACAATCTTGTCCCAGTTGTTTGAAGTTTTCCCGAAGCTCCCGAATTAGACATATATTTTCGTTGGCACTCATAATGAATTCACCTCTCTTTCTGTAAAATTAAGAATATTAGTTTTTCCAGTGGATTTCTCCTATTAAAATGACTTCGATAAAAAAAAAAAGTACCACAAACCGCCTACTTTATCGATACCGCGCACTTCCGCCTAATCTCATTTTCTCCGCCCAACGGCTAACGGCTCAATATAAAGACTAGGCAACAGCAAAATCCGCGTACTACTGTTATATTTACACTTCAACCGCATAAAAACAGACGCTGTAATACTCTTCTAATTAAATGATAAGTGATGTTAGCTTAACTTTCAAAGTCGCTCGAAGAAAAAAAAATAGCCCTCGAGGATATTCTTATCGCGACAACTGAATTAGAATCGTAACCGTTATCCCCGCATCTCATTCACTCATCCACTCTTCATTGGAGCCGAGATGAGAGGGGTGACTTATGCTAGAGGACAGATGGAAAATATGAGGTGGATGCAGACTTCGAGTTGAGTTATTCGTCCTGCTGTTTGCGTGTTTGTTCCTATCATCCTTGCACATTACTGTTGTCGGGGCGGTCGTATGATAGGCGCTTCAGGGTATAGAGTCGAATGAAAACAACAGCCAGCTACGAATGAAATGATCAAATAAATTCATGGAATCGTAAGAAAAATTAGAAACTAAGTCATTGAAATCGTGACGAATAAGTTTTGAAGAATTAAATGTTTTTCGGAGGGACACAGTGACGACTTAAGTGCGGCCAGCGTGGTAAATGACGGTACTTTAAAAGAAAATGTTTATTTCAATGCTTCGTGAATAAAGAGAGAGAGAAGAAACATTTAAAGTTGCTACTTGTCAACTGCAAATCATTTTTCTACCATTTGAGCATTGTCAGTTGGGCTCCGTAAAATTTCCGGGCAATTGACATACATAACTAGATTAGGTTTATTGAATTATATGTATACTAGCGGTTAAGTTGCTTTCCATGCAAGTAATATCCTTATTTTACTTCCATACAGAGAGTTATCCGGTGCGACCTGGCTTCATAGCGGATCGAAAATACTCTTCTACAAACTACCGCATGAATGGCAAGTACTTAAATACTCTCATAAAATATTCGACTGCTAATTTGTTATCAAACATTTTATTTAAAAATGAGCAGATCCGCAACTTAAACCTTGCATAAAAGCAAAATAGTGTAACTATGACTTAGGGGGATCCTACACGATCAATATGGATCGTGATACTCAAGTAAATATTGATAGAATAACACAAATGCCAACACGTTCCATCGGATCACACGTCAGTACGCCTGATAATCTCGTTTGATGTAGACGTTTGCGAATTAATATCTGCAAAATGAGTGATATAAACAAAACAAAAGCGCGCGTGGCAATACTATTAGCAATCGGTTTCAAAACCAAGGTAAAGCAAAAGCAATGGATGAAAACGTGGCTTCGAAATCATGAAATTCCCTTAGCGTGTTATATGCATATCTTCAGGTCAAATTCAATTTATACTAATTGGTCTGAAACTCTTGGGCTGAGAGTAACCATGGTGAGAAGCATAGCTCAGACCCCATCTTTGCTTCTGTCTCTAACTTTCGGCAAGAAAATCAATCGTTAACCCTTTCTAGGTTCAGTTCTACAAATCTTTCGACAAATCTTCAAGGCCATGGTACCGTGGTGAATAAGAAAACCCCTCTTACCCTGGTGTCGACCCTCTCATCTAAAAAAAACTTCCGGAGGATATAAAATTTCGAGCTTCATCTTAACAAGGCTCCGTAGTGGCTTCTTTGTGCACCTCTCTGTTCTATTTAACCCTTGTCTAAATATTGGATTTTTTTTTCTATTCAACTCATATCTTCCCACTACTTGGAAGCGTTTGAAAAAAATGTCCTACCACAAAAGCGTCAGGATCCTGCGAAGTCCTCAACGCTCATTCAATTTCTCTCGTCTCAAACCTGGGAAAACTACTCAAAAAGATAACTAAAATTCATATAAACCACTCCATAGAAGAGAACCTCATCATACCCGGTAGACAATTCGGCTTTAAAGCCAAACACACCACAGTGGACGTGCTAATGGTTCTCATAAGCGCAGCTGTGGAAAGCGTCCAAAAAAATAAGTTTTTGGTTGTCTGTCTGATTGATCTACAGAAGGACTTCGACTCCGTTTGGATTGAAGGACTCCTGTGCAAAATGATCAATTTTGGTTTCCAAACATGGCTAGTTAAATTCATTGATAACTTTTTATGAGGCAGGGAGGCTTTCGCCACCTTCTTTCTGACGAGCTTTCAATCGACTCAGGTGTACCTCAAGGCTCCGTTCTCGGTCCTATTTAAAATGTTCACTGCAGATATCCCAGGAATTTCAAATGATTCTCCCGTAGGTGTTTCTGTTAATCTATACGCAGATGACTTCCTCTTCTGGAACTCGCAGTATAGCCCGCACAGCGGACCTAAATAGGTACGCGAATCAGCTCGTCGCATATTATGAAAAAGGGGGCTTGCAGATAAATGCCAACAAAAGTGAGCTGATATTTTTCAGCGGCACCCATGCAAATTTCTCTAGAAAAATTTAAATTTATTATCAATGAACAGTCAATTACTCCTTCAAAAACTGTTATATATCTTGGCATAAAGCTCGACCCTCGCTGGAATTGTAGTCTACATGTTCAGACAAGCCTCAACAGGCACAAGGCTGTATCTTCAAGCCGAAGTCCATTATCTCAACTCGAGCTAAACTGATAGCCTATAAGCAATTGATTAGACCTACCATCACCTACGGTGCCCTTATCTGGTCTTCGGCTCCTTCTAGCAAACTGGAAAAGCTGGCCAAATTCAAACGCCGTATCCTCCGAAATATCACGTCGCTCTGCTTTAAGGCCAATGGCCACTATTATAGGAATAGTCTCATATTTGGTTCAACTAAAAGACTATTCCATTCGACGTGCCATAGAGCACCCCAGCCCCATCATCCAATCGCTTCATCCGAGATCTGTATCTTAACGATCAGACCCTCATCTAATGAATAGCTCATAGACAATGAGCTACTCACTCACCGCAAACGAAGTTCTCAGTGAACTTGTTTGTTTTTTACCCGCCAGATCCAAACATCTCTTGCATTCCTCATTCTCTCTAAAGAATTTTACCAGAACACAAACCGATTTTTCTCCTTTCTCTTCTCTTAAATATCCATATTAACTAAGTAATCGAGCTTAGTTGCATGACATATTCTGCAATAAACCAACTCCCGAAAAGGTAAGAACTTAGAGCAACAAGCCAGCAAAGGCACAGCTCAAAAGTACATTATAATGTTAAGAAATAGTTCCAGGCTATCTATTTTAATTCTTCCTCATTTCACTGCCGTAAAACCAAGCTCCCCGACGAAGGACTCAAATTAATCGCATACGCTTGGAAAGCCATGGAAAGCTAATACCAACATATTTTTTTTTATACCTGCTCAAAATTTGTCCAGAACTTCACTTACTAATTGTTAGATAAATTTCTATCGAATCTAATATTCAAAGTCCACGTCATATGCAACCCGAATACGGGAAAAAATACTCTTTAATGCACAAAACATTCATAATAATACCGTTTTATCATGAAACTACAATTTTCTGAAAGCTCTCAACTAGAAATTGTGAGTTACATATAGCAAAACTTGATCGTTCTTGTCCATCTAATATTTTTTGTCTATCATATTTTCGTCTAGCATTCATAATTGGCATCATCAACAAAAATTAATTATTTTAATCTATAAAGTTGATATTTTCATCATCTTCTCACCAGTCTCTTTTTGCCTGAACATCTGTTGGAAAAGAAGTTGCGAAAAGTTATATTCGATGGTGCTCGTGTACTTCCCATTTCTTTCACATAACGATAATGTATTCCTCTTCTGCAACATTAATGTATAATGAATATGTATCACTTTCTTGCTCTCCAAAAATTATTTTCTCCCTGTTTTCACTTCTCGCAATACATTGTGTAAAAATTCGAATAAATCTCCGAAAATCTCAACGGGCAAAATAAATTGATACTGCGTTAGAAGAAACGTTTTCGTATTTCCACCCCTAGCATTTGGGAAGCTTTGCAAGATACTCATATAGCATATACAAGAAAAACGAATAAATGAAGTGAAAAACTAAAAGAAATTGTCGTCTAATGCCTACTTACAGGCAAATTAACCATGCAAAGCTGTTCGAATTCTTGAAAATCCCATCTAAAATTCGATTATTCGAAAGATAACAGTATCATAAATTGAAATGTGTAATGGTGTTATTTTGCATCGAAATCGTTAAGTTTCAAATGGAAATTTTGTTGACTTAGGAATCTGGCGTAGAGCGAATAGGCAAAGCACTAAGATGTAGAGGATGAAAAGATATTTTAATAAATGTGAAACCCACACTGGGCGCGAATATTTCCTGACTTTATTCAATGGAATATACGATTAAAAATTGTAGTTTTATTGTAGTTTTGGTCAAAACACTTCTTTTAAAGATATTTGAAACTGAAATTAGACATTTCATTTGCTAAAATTGCATAAAATGGTAGGTGCACGCACACTCGTACGTATTTAAGGATTCTATTTTTCACGAGAACTCACAAATGCTTTCGGTTAAGATTAATATAATACAGTCTAGTGTGAATTATCTCATTCAATAAACATTTTTCAAAACTTTAATCTACGTTGCCGTGAGTCTCGGTCTTATGCAAACATACAGATTTTAGAGCCTCAAGTGGCAATTGAAGGCATCTTACTAATTTCAAGCTTTACCTTTTGTCTTAACCTCAAAATAGGTAGACCATATTCAACAATGAGAGCATCAAATCCACATGACCTTTCACCGCTTCAGTGCTCATCTCTCCTCGAGACAATTACGGCACTTGTATTCGTAGCTCACCTTAAACGCTAAATATAGACAGATTTTATCTTGCCGTATTCACCCGATACAACAAATGCTATCGCTTAATATTCCTCCGAGTGTTAATGGCATTTAATGTATAACGTCCAAAAACGGCTGTTTAGAAAACCACTTGTAAACTTTCCCATACGCACTCGCGTAAATTTACATTTGACTATGCTGGTAGATGATTTTAATAAAAATGTTCATAATAAAGCAATCCTCTCTTTGGAATACTGTCTTGTCTTGGTTTAGCATCAAAGAAATGGTCTCAAGGCATTTTCGGGGTATAACGTTAATCTGGCCAACCGAAAGATTCGGGTGAATTGTTTTGGAAGTATACTTTTATTTTGATTTATTCAAATGCTTTGTTGGCTTCAATAATGCTTACGATAAGAATAGAAAATGTTCGTTTTAGAACAAAAACAAATTGCTACTTCGCCAGTAATAACTTACATTACTTGTAATTGCCAGTTGGAGTAAATTATCAGTAAATTATTTATTCGTTGTCACACGTTTCACTTTGATCACCTCTGGGGCACAATAATTATAAGGACTCACTTTTTACTACTAAGTTATATTCTCTAACAGATCCCTTACGACAATATGTTCCATGTTATCTTAATATGTATCATGTGACAAATAACTCTTTCAATGTATCACTGAGTAGTTTATTGTGCTAATGATATTTAGTGTGTAATAATTTTCTGTTAGAACTGCTGCCATCGAAAATTTGATAGTAGCAAAGATGTAACAGTAAACAATCAATCAAACATAAATTAAATAATTTAATCAAATACTCTTTTTTTCATTTTCAGAGCTCGAACAGATCAAACCTAGAAGAGGAGGTACAGTGGGCTTGTTTGCGTTTCCTCGTGTTGGTCGAAGCGATCCCAGTCTATATTCGTACAGAGGCTATGCACCAAGTCAGGGTCAAAATTCCTACGAAGAATACGACGGTAAGCATAATTTTCAAAATGACAATTTTTTTTCCTACGATGTAAATTTGCTTGATCTGTCAGTTTCATAAATGCGATCATAAATCATGATTCAAAATTGCTTCTCTCAGCTGTGCATACAGTGGCTTACAAAACTACTTAATTTTACCATAAATACTGTCATAAAGTTCATAAAAGGGGAACATCATATAAGGGGAATTAATGAACCTGCATTCGTGAAAAATTGAGAGTATGCTTGTTACGGATATGCCTGTATGCTTGTTTTGGTAACATTGAGCTGCAACTTATCTTTTAAGCTTTGAACCTCCTGTGAATCGGGTGAAAAAGAAAGCAGAATTGCGGTTACTGTCTTTTATAAGTGTGGTAAACAAGCAACAAGCTTGTCCAGGCTAGTCTCGCGTTTGTGCTAGCTCCACCAGCAATCAAAACAGTAGAGAATAGAATTTGGCGAAAAAACTCTACGGCAACAGAAAATCATGCCAAGAAAAATGCACATTTAAACAAACAGCATATCTTGCATTAGTAAAAGTGACTTAAATATGGACACTTTTCAAAGAAATACAGGTCACACTTATTGGCAGAAATCTCGACCATTAAATCTCTTAAGCGAGTTGCGGATGACACGCAAAAAAAGTTTTTTTTATTGACCAAACAATTTTTACGGTCGGGGATTACTTTTATAGCTCCAGAGAAGCTTAAAAAGTGATGAAGAAAGCGCAAAGAGGCTATCGTCTCGCTTTCCTTACGCGTTGGTGGCGAATGAGCTGTGATGGTGTGACAGACCGCCATTTTTTTGCAAAAGAAGTAAAAATGGCTGCCCAAACTATCAAACTGATATTTCAGATGCATGCGTAGGATCGTTAGATCAATCTATTTTTTTGGGTGTTTCAGTAGGATTCATAAAATATTAACAACGCAGACATGGTTGATGAAAAAAATTCCCAGAGTTTATTCAAGCTTCCCGATGGCCCTCTGAGAGTCCTAATTTAAATTCACTAGATCGCAAATTGTGGTCTGAGCTGGAAAAGGTGGCCTGCAGTACGATACACCCAAATATAAGAGTGGATGCGGATGATTGTCGCGTGGATAAAGTACGCACTGCGATTTATGAATGGCCAACGCGTCTAAAGGCCTGTATCAAAATTTCAAATAATACTTTTTTATTACTAGTACATAAATATGAGTAATAAATAAATACTCTTCTACATTCATAGTTTTCACTTCTTCTTTTGTGTGACAGCATCTATATCAGGACACAAAAATAGTTAAACTTATAAAGTAGATCCATTTTAACTGAGAGGCATTTCTATATATTATTGCATATACAAGCTGAAAACACATTGTATCGGATACATAATGACAATAGATAACCAAAAAAAACTTCCATCGCACAAGAAGCAAAAATTAAGACATTTCTACGAAACACACAATGAAAACAAAATTCCACAGGGAAAAAATGGTCTAAATCAGGTAAAAAATAGTCTATAGCGTAACTATGTTATACTTCTCGGTCGGTTTTGTCAAGTTTCGTTCACTTAATGTCACTTAAGCTAACTAGGAGGAGAATCGTAGACCCCTTTAGTCAAATTTGACAACACCAATAAAATCGGTTGCAAACAGTACAACCGTGTTTTTTTCGCCAACAGGGACTAGTTTTCTTTTTAAAGACTACGTTAATCTACAACTAATATTAAATTTGAAGGTGACTTATGTTATAAAGTGGATAATCTTTATTTATTCTTCTAAATCTACTTCATCACCTTCATCACCTTCAAAGCATCAATCCAGTTTGAGATGGCGCATTATTGTGGTGCAAAAACCAAGAGTGATCGGTTCATAATTCTGTCTTCTTTTTGCGAATAACTTCAGGCATATGACGCATAAAATAGATCTAAGTCTAATCTCTAGTATCATGGCATGCTGGTAGTCATAAATTATTGTTTCACAGATATCACAAACGCGATGCTCTTTTTCCAAAAAAAAATTATTGTTTTTTGACACATTTTTGGCACATATGTTAATTACTGTGCTACCAACTTAAAATAAAAACCAAATGTTAGCATTTACGTACAAACTTAACGTAACCAAAATTGATCAGTAGTATTTTCTATTAATTTAGTGTTTCTAGATGAACTCAAAACAATAAAATATTTGCCGATCTACAGAGGCCTGATGACCGACACACGACCCGTTGTGATGCCACAATAATTTGTAACTCTCTCCTACTCAGTGAACTCAGGAAACCATCTACTTCCTTTGAGAAACCGCACTATCCCCTTAAAATTTACCTGGGATAGTTCGGCCAGGTTTGAAGGAAAAGGTGCATCAAGTGCCCCCACCCTTCTCCTTGCCAAAGCCGGACACTGACACATGAGATGGAGAACGGATTCCTCCTCGTGCTCAGAGCCACAGCTCCAACAGAAATCGTTAAATTCTGCGCTCAATCGTTGCGTATGCCGCCTATGAGGTAGTGGCCCGTAAGAACGCCGACAGGACAACGCAGAACGCTTTAAATTAAGCCTCAAAGCTGCCTGGTGCGATGCGCATCCATACATATCTGACTACCTTATTATCGCACATTATGATTCATCTGCCCAGGACTTCTTAGAGTCCCCAAGATATTTTTGCCTGATGGCCAATTTGACCGATGTCATCGGTGCCCAAATCAATTGAACAACTGAATGTCTCGATATCTCCCTAAAAGATGCACGGTGTTCGGCAACAATAATGGACACTGCACAAGGATCAGCGAGGATCAGCAAGGGACTTAATAAATCAGCAAGGGACTTAATAACCGCTTGGCTATTTGTGAAAATACCAATATTTACCCCGAATATTCGATTACACAGAAGTCAGCCCATTGCTTGAAAAAAACGCCACAATCTTCGCCTGAAAGACACTACAGTAGTTTGGAAGACAGAGGGACAGCTTGAGGTTCAGCTCATCTGAGTATACACCACACCCGACTCTATTGTTTATCTTTGAGCCGCCAGTGTACACATGGATAAGCCCACTTTGAAAAATGACACCATCACGCCATTCATCACTACCAGAAATCCAAGCTGTGAACTCCAAATCCAGTAGGCATTGCGGAGCAATATAGTCAACACTCGCTGAAGCGGGAGCTTCCTGGGCCGAAATCCTCGCATAGCCGAACTCTGTTCTATTCCATGCTGAGATACAATTCAGTCTCACAGCAGCAAGATTAGCTTGCTATGAGATCAGTAGATTGGTTCGCAGCCAATGAACTAGCACAAAAAGTGCCTTAGAAGGGGTGGAGTTACCAGTAGTGCAGCCATCCCCCACACTTAGTCAAGCTACCGTTTGCAGGTAGTCTCAAGAGCAGCCTGCCACCAGAACGCCATGCCAAGCAATAGAATTGGCTCAACCACAGCAATATAAAGCAAGCTACAGTGCGAGGCTGTAGTCCACAATTCGCCCCAATGGCTCTTTTACAGCAGTAAAGTGCGTTGAAAGCCTTCTGCAGTCTTTCTGCTACATTGTAGGTTCATAGTAAGATCGAGTCAAGGATAAGCCTTAAGTACTTGACCCTGTGACTCAGGTCAATGGAGACCCGTTTTATTTGGGGAACTCAAAACAAGGAACTTTGTACTTCCTTGCAAACAGCACTAGCTCGGTTTTGCTAGGATTCACATACAAGCCGCACTCATGACTCCAACGTGAAAGTGTGCCAAGAGAGTGATTTAGCTTCTCCGATAGCGTAGATAAACACTTTCCCGACGCTGCTACAGCTATGTCGTCCACGTAAGCAATCACTTTGCAGCCGGCACATTCCAGCTTCATTAGGAGAGTATTTATTCAGCGTGATGTTCCACAGCAGGGGAGAGAGGACTCCACCCTGAGGTGTGCCCGTACTGACCCCTCGTCTTACGCTGACATTATCCAGGAAACAGATTACCACTCTACTTTTGAGAAGCTGCACAATAAAAGCAATCAGCTGCTCATGCACATGCAGCACCGGGAGTGCCTCAACAATTGCGTTAGAGTTTACGTTGTTGAAGGCCCCCTCGATGTCCAAGAAGGCGGCAAGCATATATTCCTTAAAAGCAAGTGATTTCTCAACTTGCTGAATAAGGACGTGAAGAGCAGTCTCAACAGACTTACCTTTAATATAAGCGTGTTGTGACTGCGAGATCAACATCGGATCGATTGAACTTTTAATATGGTAATCAATGACCCTTTCTAAAATCTTAAGCAGGACAGAGTTAAGACTTATTAGACGATAGTCCTTCAGCTTAATATGCGAAACTTTTCTTGCTTTAGGGATGAACACGACTCTAGTTTCCCGCCAGTCGGTGGGAATACGAGAAGCGAAGGCAAGCCTTATAAATCTCTCTGAGCCATGGTAGCGATACTTTCATGGACAGCTGGATATCAGCCGCAAGGCAGAAAAAAAAATCAACAGAAAATTTGCAGCGCAATATGCAACAAAAATTATTACCTACTCTTTCAAATAAACAGCTTCTCGCAGCAAACCCTTTATAAAATATGATCTATATTCTGCATGTATTTTACTATAAATTCCAATTTTGATGTAAAATTCACATATTTTGGAAATAAATTATCCATATTCAGGAAAAAAATATATTTACATAATGCCAAAATCCTATTAAAATTTCACTTCTTCAATATAGATCAACCGCTTGAATGGAAACGGAATATCGGTCTTGTACCATTTCCACGTATCGGCCGATCCGACAATCAACTGAGAAAATGGTCGAAACTAGCTATGCAACAAGAAATGGACAAGCGAACTGGTGCTGCTAGTGCAAATTCTGGTTTATGGTTTGGGCCTCGACTAGGACGAATTCAGAAGCGTGCTGCCGATGCCGGAGGATTGCCAGGTGATCATTTTTAAGGTGATTAGTTGTTGACGTTTATTATTCGATGTAATTGGATATATACAGATACATAACCTTGTTTGAGCTCGAAATTTATCTGAAATTATACCTTACGCGTCATTAAATACGAAACGCAACAATGTCGAATTGCTTTTTGATATTTCGAAAATATTTTAAAAATTCCAGATTCAAAAGTCTATGATTTTTTTATATATTTTATAAGTTGTTGTGCGTTTTTATAACCTTTGTGTTTATTTCATAATTTCAGGCAACAATCGTATGGAAATTTACACACCGCGCCTAGGACGTGAATCCGAAGAAATGACTCTCGATGAATTTGGCAATACTGATTATCTTAGAAATGATTATGTTAAAATATTTAATAATTTGGTGAAAAATTTCAACCAAACCAACAACGTTCATTCTAAATACAATACGCTCGAACCATGATTTGCTTAATTTCAAACAAATTAAATCAATCGAATCCGTAATAAACCCATTATCACAGTTCTACAAAATACTACAAATCAGAAAAATAGAAGATTTTATTTTCAATTTCAAACACTACATGTGTTTAGCAAAATCATTTATACAAACACAACTCTAAACAAAATGTAACTATATCTAAATTTGATATTAATTGTAATTTGCACATTAAACTTTGGCTGGATAGAATTTTTCCAAGGAATCAAGTCGATTAAGGACAGAAACAAATATAAAAAGATGAAAACGAAGATGTTGAAGATTCTTTCGAGAAATTTTATAGTTGAACTGTGCAATTTACTGTTGAAAAATTGATTGTAATAATAAGATAAATCCGTGTGGAGAATTATGTTCTAGAAGTATATCTTATATGTGCATAGCATACTAATACTGTATTATACAAATTTTCGCTATTCTATTAAATGAAAATGTTGAAGAAAAAATGAAAGTACTCGCATGAAAGCAACACAAAAAAAATAAATGATTATAAAATGTGAAGAGTTATATTTAATATTAAAAACTGGATAATTTTAAATCGATAAAAAACATTGTTTCACAGCAAATAAATGCACAAAATGCATATGAAATTCATATTGTTTTAATTATTTCTGTAAGTACAGTTTGTTCAAAATATTACAGATGTGTTTACAGCAAAAATGAAACGAAAGTAATATTCAGTCTTCATTTTCTAAGAGAAAAGATAGAGGTAAATTTTCATCCATTTATTCGCCCAGTGAAAGTGTGTATTCAAAAATAGCTTTAGTAATATGCTTTTTGAATTATGAAAAACATTTTCCACCAGCTCGCCCAAACACCACGTTCTAGCTTAGGAAATAAGGAACGACTGACCAATTACTTGGCGCTCCGAAAAAAAAACTGGACTGTCCTTATGTTGATCTAAATGCTCCGAAAGACGAGAAAAGAAGACCAACATTAGTCATATGTAATGGGATCAATTTTGTTGGAAAAATACATAACGAAATACTTAGAAAACTTTAGAGCATGAGAATTTGCAGAGCACTAGCCATTTAAAAAAAGATCAAATTCTAAATAACTACAATAATTACGTGAAGCGATACCACGAAAAATCTTAAGGTCATCATCATATAAAAAAAAAGAATCAGACTTGAAGTTAGAAGGAAGATCATTGATAAACAAAGTGAAAAGAAGTGGGCTAAGGATGGAACCGTGTGGGAATGCTGGAAGTAGTATAGAAAGCAGAGGAATAACAACCATTAAAATGCGATCATGGATGTAAGAAAAAAATCAGGAGATAAGGTTACTGAAAACAACGAAACAACTTCACCAACAATGCTGAGTAATGATTAAAATTGAACAACTTTTTACTTTACATAAAAAATTTTAATCTACATTGAAAATTCTATTTTGACAAAGTGGTTTCGAAAGTATGCACTGATTCTCATCAGACACCAGCACACAGTGCATACTTAACTGGCGTGACCAGAAGGGAACCGTGATCAAATTCAATTACCTTTACTAAGTAAAATTATATCCATGGATATAAGTCGGAGATGTTAAAATTTGTCACAACTAGCATAAATAAAAATGTAATGATTTCCAACTGCAAGTGGTCACGCCAGTCAAGTATGCACTGTGTGCTGGTGTCTGATGAGAATCAGTGCATACTTTCGAAACCATTTTGTCAAAATAGAATTTTCAATGTAGATTAAAATTTTTAATGTAAAATAAAAAGTTGTTCAATTTTAATCATCCCGCAAAAACAATTCCAATTTGATTCTGCTTTCGGAGGCTGATTCCGCAAAACGATCGAGTTTCCCGTTTCAATGTTCTCAGCTTTGATAAGCTTTAGAGATGATATACGTTGTCCATGCTGATTTATAGACAAGAAGGGAACCGTGATCAAATTCAATTACCTTTACTAATGCTGAGTAGTTTATCCTGCCAAATAATTTCGTGAAGTTAGCCTAAATCACATCAATGCCATTCACACTACATTCTAAATCAGGCGATTTCGATCAGCTGATCGCTTTAGAGCTAGCAACTTAAATCTACCTGATTACCCATACATTTTTCTCGGCGTCTGACAGTCGAAAGCTACCTGATTTAGAATTAATCAAGTACAAATCAGGTACTATTGCGAATTTTGTCCCTGGTGAATTTTTCTCAGAGCGTGGTGAATTCCATCCGTGAGAGGGAGAGTAGACTTTAATGAAATGTCATTCGAATTTTGTTCTAAAGTTCCAAGAATTCACCACAAAAGGAAAATGTGATTTGTACAAAGTGAAAAGAAAATGTTCTTGCATGTTCCTGCATCATTTTCAACAACTTTCACGCAAAAAAATTGTACACATAAATTCGATTGACATTTCTCTCTCTAAATCTCTTCATTCTAAATCACTTCGGGTAGTGTGAACGCTTACCTGATTAACTTGACAGCTTTTAAATCTACCTGATTTAGAAGTGTAGTGTGAACGGCATATAAACCGTTATCTAAAAAGCAGGCGATAGAACATCCCTGAATGAATCCATGTTACTCTTTAGAAAGCAAAACACCTGCAAACAACTCCAAGTTAAATGTAATACTCGTAGACAGAGGAACACATAATTAAGATGCAAGAGACGTAACAAATACATTTGGAACACCATCAGAGCGATGATATTAAGGTTCCGAAAATTTCAAACTGAAAAGGTGGACAAAGCATGATCAATAATTTGAATGTTTTCCCAAAAACCGAAAACAAATTCAGGAGGTCTCGATGATTTGACAGATTTTTTTTGGCGTAACTTCTATAGCCACAGAGTTGCCCGAACATTCTTTAAATCGCATATGTATGTTCATTGCTAGTATATCAATACGTCCTGTGAATATAGTATCGGTCTGATATTTTTGTCAAAAGTTATCGCAATTGGAAATTTTACAAACAAATATTTGTCTACTTGTAGAAAATAAAAATATTTGTCTACTGATTTGTCTACTCAGCACCAACATAGGGTCAAAAATTTCCACAACACTAGGTTAAGAGCGGGTAATGGGAGTCAGCGGACAATGGTGCTCACCCACATATTAATAAAACTACACGTCCGAGTGTGATGTCGATTATCTTTCCGCCCAGCGCTGCACCTCCCACCATTTTTACGAACGACTCTCACTAATTGCCTAGCACGTTTCTAAGTGACAGTTGTATTTTGTTTTGGTGCCTCGCTAATGTAAATTTTCGTCTTAATAAAATTAACGGTAAGTGCCGAATTTCTTATCGTACCTAAATAAGGATTTTATGTGTAGTTAGTCTTGTTATGATGCGCATCTTAAATTTCGATTGAAATAACTATGTTTTTAAATTTTCTCATTAGTGCAGAAGTGGGTAATGAGACTCTGGTGATTTCCATTGCCCGCAAGTGATTCCTATTAGCCGCAAAGATTTTTTTCCTAGATGCCAAAAGCACGGGTCCGCATAACCGAAAAGATTAACTGGTCATCTGATTCTCAGGAAAAAGTTTCAAATTTCAAACACTACATGTGTTTAGCAAAATCATTTATACAAACACAACTCTAAACAAAATGTAACTATATCTAAATTTGATATTAATTGTAATTTGCACATTAAACTTTGGCTGGATAGAATTTTTCCAAGGAATCAAGTCGATTAAGGACAGAAACAAATATAAAAAGATGAAAACGAAGATGTTGAAGATTCTTTCGAGAAATTTTATAGTTGAACTGTGCAATTTACTGTTGAAAAATTGATTGTAATAATAAGATAAATCCGTGTGGAGAATTATGTTCTAGAAGTATATCTTATATGTGCATAGCATACTAATACTGTATTATACAAATTTTCGCTATTCTATTAAATGAAAATGTTGAAGAAAAAATGAAAGTACTCGCATGAAAGCAACACAAAAAAAATAAATGATTATAAAATGTGAAGAGTTATATTTAATATTAAAAACTGGATAATTTTAAATCGATAAAAAACATTGTTTCACAGCAAATAAATGCACAAAATGCATATGAAATTCATATTGTTTTAATTATTTCTGTAAGTACAGTTTGTTCAAAATATTACAGATGTGTTTACAGCAAAAATGAAACGAAAGTAATATTCAGTCTTCATTTTCTAAGAGAAAAGATAGAGGTAAATTTTCATCCATTTATTCGCCCAGTGAAAGTGTGTATTCAAAAATAGCTTTAGTAATATGCTTTTTGAATTATGAAAAACATTTTCCACCAGCTCGCCCAAACACCACGTTCTAGCTTAGGAAATAAGATTAACTGGTCATCTGATTCTCAGGAAAAAGTTGTATTGAACAAGTGGATTATTCCATACGAAAAGCTGCTACGACTGTAGGTATTCCGTTTTCCAGTCTACAAAAGAGAATTTAAAAAATGTAACTTGGGATCACGTCTTGGGCGGCTCACTGTCTTTACATCAGAAGTAGACGAAGAAATAGCAAATGTGACAAAAAAAAGATGGCCAATGTATTCTATGGAAAAGTTGCATTCGGATATGCTGAAAAGTTGAATCTAAAGAACAACTTCATTGGGGCCTCAAGAATGGATGGACGCGATTTATTGAATGCATTAACGTTGAGAAATAATATATCTATTAGGAAACCAGAAGCAACAAGCATAAACAGAATTACAGCTTTTAAAAAGGAGGAATATAGGCTATTAGGAGAAATGATGGAAAAGTACATATTCGTTCTAAAAAAAAAAAACATATATAATTATCATAAAACAGGGATCTCTACTGTGCAAACTCCTGGGAAAATACTAGCTACGAAAGAGCAGAAGAAAGTGGGATCTATCACAAGTTGGGAGAGAGGAAAAACATCACTTTAAAATGTGCAATGAGCGCGGCTGACGGGTTCATTCCAGCAATACTTATTTTCCCTAGAAAGAGGTTGACGCAACTACTCAAAAAGGATGGTCCAACAGGAGATCTTTATAAATGCTCAAACAATAGTTGGATAAATAAATATCTCTTTCTTGAATGGCTTTCGCATTTTAAACACCACGCTGAACCGTCTGTGGATGAACCTGTTCTGTTGATACTAGACAATCATGCTAGTCATACTTCCATTTCCAGCTACGACTATTGCAAAAGCAACCATGTTCATATGCTATCTTCGCCACCACACACTCGCATTAAATGCGGATGTTTCTTTCTTTGGACCACTAAAAGCAGTAAAATCTGGCAGAAAAGATAACCTCTTATGACGTAGCAGCCTTGGCGAGGAAACCATTTAATAGTGATGCATCTATTAGTAAAGGAGAATCTGGATTTAGAGCAACTAGTATTTTTCCAATAAATCCTCAAGTATTTTCAGAAGAAGATTTTGTTGTTTCTGAGATTCTCCAATCTGAGTCTATATCAGTTCAAGATTGTGATAAATCTATTTCGGCTTCTACTACTGATGTAGTGCAAGATTCAAGGTTGATTCCTAGCACATCGGAGTAAACAGACCCATCAGTTTCCGGTACATTAAACCAAAAATACCTTAAACCAAAAAGTCGTCTGTTAAGGTATCTAGTATCCAAGACCTTATAAAATTGTCAAAGAAAACACCTGGCTTCACTACAAGACAGGGACGAAAGAAGCAGCATGCCACTGTTTTAACTTCGACACCAATCAAAGAAAATGTAATAGAAAAAGAAAATAGGAAGATAAGAAAATCTCAAGACAAAGGAAAAGAGCAGAAGAAATAGAAAGGTAATGGCCAAGGAAAGAAGATTAAGGTGCAAAAGGAGAGCCTCAAAAGGGTGAAAAGGGAAGTTCTCCAGGAGTCAAACGATATCACTTCGCTATCAGACGCAAATACTAATGAGTTGTACCAGGAAGATAAAGAAGATGATGCAGAAAATGCAGGAATCTTATGTCTTATATGCGGCGAATTCGGAAAAAAAATAATGAGATTTGGTACAGGTGTACCGTATGTGGGTTGTGGGCTCACGTGGACTGCACTGGATGGGAGTGAAAAAAACCCGAGTGAAATGTATTTTTTTTCAACTCTTTCCAAAGGTGATTACCAAAGTGATTAAAACTGATGTGAAATGATAGTTAAATAAGTAAATTTCATTATAAGGCAGTTGCAATAAAGATTTGATTTTGAAATAAGCTGTTATTTTAATTCTCGCTTAAATTACACCCATTAATATTTTCTACCCTATTGCAACCAAGCTTAAAATATTCATTCTGAATACTTCTTTTGTGGTATTCTTCATTCTGAATATCACATTTATCTCTTCCAAACTCAAAGAGCCAGGCAATATAAAACAATCATAATCCATTATTTTTTATTTCTAAGAATCTTAAAAAAAACACATTATTTACTGTACAAAGATTAAACGTACAAAACTGGAATCATTCACGTCGAATAGAAGCACATGAATTTTCTTCATTCAATGTCAGCACAGTGAGCTATTTGCTCATTATGCTCCTTAAAAGTAGGCAAATCACTTTGTATTTTCCCTCTTGAATTTCTTCAATTCATTCTGAATTGCTTCGATGAGTGGAGCGGCTGAAAGTTGGGTCCGATCGGTGGATTGATGTGCCAGCACACGAGCTACGTCAACCGTTGGCGGATCGGGACAATGAAACGGTCCAGCACTTAGCGGACGAACTAGAGGTGATGGTGCACCACTGCCCCAAGCACGTCCATTCGGTGTTGGTGGCTGCGTCGATGTATTACTATGGGATTTGGTAGGACCAGCAGTTACTGGACGATTCTCTGAGTTTGATCGTGAAAGTCGGGCGAATCTGAAATGGGTGAAAATGTATAAGTCCAATTGTCAGTATAGATATGGAATTTACTCACCCTGAAACTATAGCTGACTTGCCTCGATTATCCTTCCGACGGTGGCTATTTCCGTGACCTTGTTCCTTCTTCAGCGACTTCAGCGACTTCGTCGGACTAGAGTCCTCTGTATACATTTGAATCGCACCTTCGAGAAGTCCTTCAAATCGATCACGAGTGGAGGCTGGGTCACGTATTGGACTCTCTATGCTCTCTTGAAGAATTGAATGCATAATTCAACAGCCGAGAAAATAATAGAATTTTACTCACCGTGTTGATTTGTTAATCGCTTCTTGTGAATTTCCCATACGATTGGTCCAATCACTCCAGGATCTGGCCCGTCACTTTGACTGTGCCGCGAATAATCAACCAGAGTCACTGATTTTTGTTTGGAGGGTTTCTTTACAGTACCACTCGACTGAGTGATATCAAAATAGTCGTAGTGCGTCACTGAGACAGGTTCTAGGACACGATGCAAAGGCTCGGGCATCGGTTGCCTGGGAAAACTCTTCACCGAGGCCATACTCAGGAAAGATCCTATACTGCCACTCTCAGAGGTTTTCTCACCGGGCTCTAGAGCCTTAATCAGGTCCCGATTAATCGCCTGTGTCGGGCTTGTACGAGTGTTATCTACACTATCGTATATCTTATCGATGAATCTCCGATCTCCTATCAACTTATTCCTGTGATAGTTTGTGTTCGGATTGAAGACTTCATTATGCTCGAACTGGTCAAAGTCCGGCTTCAACGAATCGGAAATACTATCAGTCGAGAATGATGCTTGTGAAGAATGGACCTGAGCTTTTTCCTCGATCGAGCCAACTCGATTTTCGGCCAAGTACTTGCGCTTCATTTTCGCTTTGGATCGTTTGTCGCGTTTCTTAACAGTTGTCGAATAAGTATGTTCGGTTCTTCCATGAACCTCATTTGACGTTGTTTTTCGTCTTTTATCGAACAACTTGTTGGCTTTTTCATCGAGCATGGTTTGCAGATCTAAGTCTGGCTTATTGACGGGACAGTAAACTGAGGAGTCGGAAGTGCTCGTGGTACTCGATGTATCAGCATGAAGAACCGGCGGAAGAGGAAAGTCAATTGATGGATATTGACGTTTGCCGCTTTCAGTTTTGGATTTAACTGGATGATCATATACGAAGCCTACATTTTCAATACCATCATCGTTTTCAGTTCGAGACAAAGCACGATCAGTAGCTGTCCGAACCGTGACCAAATCATCAACGTCGCTTCGGGCAGTTAGAAGGCCTTGTCGACTCGAAAGCCTTGAATGAGAAACATAATTAAATCCTTGGGACTTAGTTTTTTGATCCATTTTATATGATAGCTTTTTACGGTAAAATTAATCGATAAAATAAAATGATTAATAAAAAAAAAATAAAAAGTTTTATTAGATATTGAAAAGTTTTATTAATAACGATTTTTGTCCAACAGGATTCTATTTTCTAATACCACAGAAAACTAATATAATAATTATTTTACCTTTTCACTTCGGCACTTCGAATTCGTTTCGCTCTAGTCATAAGCAACAATGCTACCAACAGTAAAATCAATAGTAAAATGGTTATGGATGCCACTGTAATCAGGAGCGGATGATTGTTAAAAATGCTGTAGGCAATGGAGTTTCCATTTTTACCAGCTGGAACAAGTGGTGTTGCCTGGGGTTCTTTTAAGTAAGCTAAAATAAGTTAGAGTGCTAGCAATTAATGAGGACTATATTCAAATGTAAAAGAAAAAAACATTAAAATACATATAATACAAAGTGACTAATGAAAGAACCTACCCAAATAAATGTAATAACTTTTTTCTATGTAATTAATCGGTTCCATATTAAATTCAACTAAAAAGCAAACTAATCGCAGCAAACTTGCTGATTGGCTTTGAATTTTGCCAGAAGATCATTCGAATGGTGAAAGAGGACGAAATAATCTTGAACTATATTTTTACGAAATTGTCAAATATGCAGTGATTCTAATCCATAGATACTCCATAAATTGCGAAATTTCATCCACTTCGAGTCACAGTATGGTGCGCAGTTTCATCAGGCCTCATTGTCAGGCCTTACTTTTTTGAAAAAAAAAACGGTATTACAGTTACGGTCAATAGTGACCGTAACTTAAAGATATTGAAAGAGTTTTTTTTCAGAAATACGTTGAAACAGAATCCTTTTCAACTTTTTGTGCTTTCAACAAGATAGTGCAACTTCACACATAACCAGGGCTGTTCTGACAGAGTTGCAGCGAAAATTCCCCAATGAAGTGATTTCCAGAAACTCGACATTCCGTTGGCTTCCAAGGTCTTCCGACTTTACTGCGCCTGTTTTTTTTTTACTTGTGGAGTTATTGCAAACAGGAAGTTTTCAAAACAAAACCAACAAATTTGAATGAGTTAAAGCAATCCTTCGACCAATAAATGAGGTAGTTCCCGTTGCAATCCTCCAGACAGTAATTCATAACTTTTTATTTCCCACATGCGTCACCGAGCGTGAGGGTCATTTAATAAAAAACTTCATTAAAATTTATTGTTCTTCAAATGAATAAAGAAAAAATAAATTATGTGAATTCAGCTAAAAGTTAGTTGAGTTTATTCATATAACAATGGTTACATGAAGAAGTTTCTTCATGTAAAAAAAATTATTTTTTTAAATTATTTAGTCCACCTGCTGTACCTGAACCAAGCGATAGGTCAGTCCACGATTTCAAGCGACCCGACCTAAAATAGGTCGTGGACTATATCGCTGTAAATACACCCGACCTAAGTAAGCATTGATTTTTGCGCGACTATTGATCATATATGCACGTCAAATTTAAGCTCGCAACCCTCTCGTTTGACTCAAAATCATTCAAATAAACATGTTTGAGAGACAAATGAAAGTACAATTACAGTGTATGAACTAAAACTAAACTAAATTCACTTAGTCAGCGCTATAGTTCAGGTCACATTATTTCCAAACGCTGTAAACTCTACCAATATTTATCGGCCACAATGTACAACAAAGTTGCTGTCAAAATTAATATGTCAGCGTAATAAGATTGCATGAAGGAAAACACAAAATGGACAGACCGATATTATTAGCACAATAATAGTCCTAAGCGAGTTTTAGTCATCATTTTAAAATCAGTACTTAAAGTACCCTCGGACCTTCGGACCAAATAGGTCTATGTGTGTCCCTGTGCCAGCCAGTATAGCCTAACCTAACCTTTTTGTTAGTCTATGTCGACCATAACGCCATATCAACAACACTCTCAACCGAATATCTCATTTTGAAACGATCCAACGTCGTTGTTCTATTAATCGAAAAGAAAACCGTACCTTAAAAAAGCTAAACACCATCTTTCAGCATTTTGAACAGCGAAACGAAATGTTCACCAGCAAAATAAGATTACACCGCAAGCCAATTCTTTATGCGGGTTGACATTTCGTTTTGCTCCACGAATAGCCTAATACAAAGCTCAAAATCGTACTTGAAGACAAAAAAAAAAAACTCTAGCTCATAGGAACCGCTAAAAAGACTGATTTTAGAAGAAAAGTAGATTACCAAATGTGCTCCTTTTTACAATCAAAAAAACTAAGAAAATGAAAGTTATATGGGTAGAAACATGGTTAGGGTTACCGCCCAAGAAAATTTCAAAGTTTTCTAAACGGAAACGTTTAGTATTAAGTGTTATTACAAGATCATTATTATTCTAAAGGTCTTTGGAATATGAACATTTAATGGTAACAACTTTTTGCAAAAAAAAAATGAAAGAAATTATCATAAAAAAACTTAGCTTACACTACACTACCTCCAGAGACACCTTCACAAAATCGGGAAGGGTTACAAACAGGGTATATGGAGAAATCCATAAATTGTTGGAGATGAATAAAGAGCAACGGCGTAGAATTTCCACTTTCCTACTGTTACTGGTGATGAGGAATGGGTCTTATACAACAACAACAACAATAAGCACACCAGTCTCTCAGTCTCAACGTTTTCTCCAAACCAACTGGCCGTACCCACTCCTTGAGTATCTCTCAGTTTAAAGAAAGTGCTGTTTGGCGTTTGGTGGCACTGCGGTGGCACAATTTATTTGAAGCTACTGAAACCGGGAGAAACAATAACAGCTGAATTATTTTACCAACAATTAGATAGATTACACAGCGAATTCTGGATGAAATGACCAGATCTGGGCAATAGAAAAGAAGTCATGTTGGAACATGATAATGCCTGGCTCCACATCGCAAAGTTAACTCAAGAAAAAATTAGGTGACTTGATTGGTGAGTTTTATTTGCCACATCTCTCCTATTCTCCTGAGATAGTGCTATCTGACTTTCATTTACATATTTCGATCCATTCTCTAAAGAATACCAATTTTAGAAATTTTGATGATGTGGAAACTCAACTAGAATAATATTTTTTCATCAGAGCCAACTGAATTTCAAAAACAGGGAATCGAGATTTTGTCAGCAAGATGGCAAAATGACCTAAACCAACATTGAGTCTTAACATTCAAAGAATACTCACGTTCTCAAAATTGAAACATGTAAAAAGTACTCACGTTCTGCCTTCATGTAAATATCCTTTTTGATAATCGATGCAACTTCACTTTCTGAAACAAGTTTCATATCTTCAGCAGCAGCTGTAGCTAGTACTGGCTTGCCATTTACAAAAACTGAATAAATTATTTCCGTTTGATTTGCTAGTGGTCTGGAGCTTCTAAAACATTTTTTGAAATCAATACTACAACTCTTCTCCGAACTTATTGTCATTTATAGCCAAACTTGAACATTTATTTGCACATACCGTTGATCGTTAGCATCATCATAGCTTGTGTCCCAATTCTGAATATCCTCGTCAGTTATTGCAGTGACATTATGTATCACAATTCTAATATGATCATCATACGGTCGTCCGTTGAACAATCGGCCTTTGGTTTCTTCATCATTCTCTTCATCTAATTCACTATTGTAAGGTGGCGGGGGAATATCTGCACTATCATCCATTCTAGATTGGATGCCTCGTTTACCTATAACATGAAAAAGGTTTATCAAGCGAAAGTATTTATTTCGGAACAGATACACCATCAATTACTTACATACTTCTACTGTAATCAAAAACTTACCTTTAGTTGAATACTCCTCTATTTCGCGTTTACTCCTTGCCGTGTTATTAGTTCTATCAACCAAATTGTGTGAAATTCCCAGGTGGTAAGACTGCTGTCTGTAAAAATATCCTATATTAACTAGAAACTGCATAGTTTACTGAAACTCCTACCTAGTGAAAGCTATCCGATACAATTTTGCTAAATTTCCTTCTAGCAATGGCATATCGTTCGGTCGAAGAAAACCCGCTACAACAGTTAGCAGCCAATAACGTCTGTCCGTTGTGTAATTCGATGCTAGGCCATTGCCATTTTTAATACAGTCCAAACAAAGCTGATCGTCATCCTTAATTAATACGAAAAAATAATCTGAATGATAAAAATTCTTAAGGAGTAGTTCGATAATTTACAGTTTGCCCTTCAGCATATACGGTTGCAATCAATGTTTCGGTCTTGATGATAACCTCTCTTCCGTCTTTTGCGGCAGTATGGACTTTTTTCAGAAATTCAGGTGGACCATCGCCGGACCCCGACCAAAAGAAATCCTCGAGACGAACTTCTCGTTCCGCAGCCGACATATCTTTTTGATGTTTTGTGGGCTCTAGAAAAATAATATGGAGATAGCGTATTGCATAGAAAATATTTAATGTGTAATACAATATTCGCGAGCCGAAATTCAACTCAGATAAAGAGTAGAGAAATATAATGTTCAGCAGACAAATGTTTTTGTTGCTCTGCTCAGGGTTTTAGTACGGTCATAAAGCCCTTCAAAGTGTTGCATGCTCTAATGGGCTCGAACAGCCACATATTTTCTCGGCACCTAGACATCCCATAAAATATTGTAGATTTCCGCATGTGGATTTCCGCACGTGAAAGACAATGTATTTTCGTTTGCGTTCTAAATCAGCGACTCGATGTCCATTCATCGGTTTTGCACAGACAGCGAAGTATACTAGGATTGAATGCAGCTCATTTAGTTAAGTAAAAAAGTACTTGTATTAGTCACGGCTACCAATCCACTCTTTTGAACCTACTCCAACTCCGAACCTAGTCCGGGCTAGTTCCAAACCTATTTCTGACTAGTGTTGGGTCGATCACTGATATTATTCGCAGTGAATATAAAATCACTGGTAGCAACAGTGATTATACACTCAAAATCACAGTGAATAAAATCACAGCAAGCGGATGCTAGCGATCAACATTTCAGTAAAGAAAAGCACCAAAAACGAAATAACAAAAAATAATAACAACAAAATATCACAGCGATTTGTTGTGTATGCTGTGATTGGTTATTGCTAGCAGTGGTAGTTGTGATTTCGATCGTTATGATTTTGTTCGCTATCATTCCACCTGCTGCGATTTCAATTATTGTGATCTTTCCCTGAAATGTGAATTTGGTATTGTATTCGAGTCGTACTTTGTGAATGAGATTATCTCAGAAGTGCAAGATACGATCAAACTGAAATTTTCATACATATAAGAAATAGGTATTTTCAAGTTAAAATACAGATATGTTCAACCCATTTGCGGTGGCGGACATTTTAGTGAATTTTTAGGTGCTCGTGGAAAGAAGAATTTCAAAAAGCAAGTATGCGAATTGAAAACTGATAATGTTCTTTGTTTAGCTATACTAACGCTTTGAAAATTATGTATCCAAGGTGGGAGCTGTGTGCTTAAAATTAAGCAAAGAAAATTTGAAAAAAATTTTAAGGGTCATATTCAGAAGTTTTATAAAAATCTGAAATGAAAAATATTTACTTCTATTTATAGCTCATTTAAATATGAATAAAGCTTTTCTTATCCTTCCTATTTTGTAGTTTGAAACTAAGTGCTGTTCATCATATCTTTTCCCTAAAAGCTGCAGTGATCAAAAATTACTGCTTAAAACCACAGTGATTTGAAAATCACTAACACCTTTTCATCGGTTAATGAAAAATTACGACATTTTCCTGCACTACTCCATTCTTACTCCGCACCTACTCCGAATCTACTCTGGATTAGTTCCCCAAATAAGCCGGAGTAAGTCCTGAATCAGAGTAGGTTCAAAAGATCGGATCGGGAACCATAACTAAATTGTATCCGAAATAATAGTTACCGAAAAAATAGTATCCGAAAAATAGCATTATTTGGGAATCGGAGCGCACTCTGTGCTTGGGAAGGCCATGGTTCCACCAACTATACACGTTAAGAGTCAAATAGGATGATTACTCAACCATGTCCACCGCGGGAATTGTTTTCAAGACTTTTTTGTCTTCTGATCAAATTTATTTATTTGTTTATTAATGGTCACATTCAAATAAAATCAATGAAAAATTTAAATAAAGCAAAGACAAACTAAGTCAAAAATTAATAGGGAGTAATAGGGAAAATAAAAATAAGTGTCACACTAAGCACAGAACAAGAACGAGTGCCGCAAGCTGCTTCATGTACAGAAAAGTGACTGCTGAGATCAGATTCAGCCACTTCATGAAACAACTTAAAGACGAGGCAGTCAGCTAAGAAAAGTTCACGTGATCTACGGGAAGGAAGTTGTAGGAATCGAAGGCGATCATTATAAGGACGATAGCTAAGTTGGAATTTCAAAAAATAAAATGCTAGTAAATCTGCGTCGAACAGACTCCAACGCATTATTTAAATAGTCGAAATGAGGACACCACACTTGACAGCAATATTCAAGGACACTACGAACAAGGGAAAGCAAGACATGTAAACAGGTGGAAAGATTAAAGAAGAATTTTGGAAGACCTAACTACGAAACCTGATAATTTGGAAGCCCTGGCAATGATGTATGTAACGCCAAGGCACAGCGTAATAACAACCATCGTACCAACTTATTCCACTTTCCCAAAAAAACACTTTGACCTTGAAATTGCGCCTCCATTTACGTAATGCATTATCTGTCAAAGCAGCCTGAGATTATGTTGGTATATTTTGAAAGATTGCATCTCTTTCTGTTCCATGCGATTTCTTCCAACTTTCCACGCTGACCAACAATACAATCTCAGGTTAGATCACTGGATTTTTGGGCCGTATACATATACGGAGTTGGTACGCTGGTTAGGAACTAACTTCTTACGCTGTGGCCAAGGTCTCTGAGCAACAAAGCAGAGCCGGAGATTAATTAGGAGAAAATTTAAGGGGATGTTTTACATGTATATGACGTTTTGTGACATTTCGCGACGCTCAAAGCACAGTCATCTCGTACCTCGATAGCTCAGAACATTTTGATCGTCGGCGTACCAAAGAAAATGCAACCACATTATGGAAGGAATATCGTTTTTCAACAAAAGAAAAAGACCAGGACCAAAGATAGACCCTTGCGGAACAACTCAACAGGAGTTGACAGCAAAAATGCAAGTACGACCAAGGATGTAAGAGGTAAACCAGGATAGGAGAGGACTGGCTATGCCATCATTCATTAGGTTTTGAAGAAGGAGATTATGATTAACGGAATCAACGGGTTTGAAAAAGTCAATATATAACACGTTGACTTGCTTTTGAAGATCAAGAGCGCATGTGACTGTATGTGTGAACGAAATAAGGTTTGTTTGAGTGAATTTACCTTTGATTAAACAGTGCTGCTCATGAGCTAGATTAGGTTACGGAACACTCTTGTAGACCACTCTCTCAAGGATCTTCCTAAAACAAGGAAGAAGGGAAATTATGCGGCAATTAGAGACCCATGTAGGATCACTAACTTTGTGTCTTGCGAAGGTGTAGGCAATTTTCCAAAGGGAACGGAAAGAGCCAGAACAAGATGCAAAAAGGAACGCATAGAGACGATGAAAGTGGTTCAGCCAGGATATATGAAATACCAGCTAACCCACTACTACCATTGGTATCGATATCGTTCATCAGAAGTTCGATTTCTAAAGGGCTTGTCCACTTAATTCACACAGTAATTTAATGTGAGAAAAGTGCTGTCTTTTTAGATACCATTTCCTCGACCACTGTGAACGCCGGGTTCTTTTGAGATGTTCCATTTGTTTCTTTTTCTTTACTAGACAACATTCAAAAATTGACCAGAGTAGTACTTCCTCCATGGTGACGCCACTAAAACTGCGCTAAAATAAATACAGATTTGCATCATCTGGACGCTCTTTATTTTTGCAACGTTTTGACTGTGCAGATAAAACGTTGTGCAAAACCTAGCGTCTAGCGTGAAAGTTCGACAAAATACGGGAATAACGAGCACCCGAATGTTTGTGCTTGGCCTAGGGCAAGCACTAGGCGAGCAACCCAACCACACATGCGAAGTTTGCCAAACTAGGTGCTCGGTATTTGACAAACACCGCATATCTAAAGCCGCCTTAATGATTGGCGGAACTACTTGAGAATGGACATAGACACATACATTTATTTATTTCAATTAGTGAAACCATATATCATAAAAGAAAATACTTGTATGTGTAAAATACTTTCGTACAAGGCAATAAACTCAGTCAGAAACTCCCGTGAACATTGTCGAAGGTTTGCCATTTGCTAAAAATGAATAAAAAACGTAGCTAATCGTCCACACGTAACGACTTGTCGGCACAATTTACGGATAACTATGCCTAACCACCTCAGTTATCGCTGCAACTGTACCGTCTCCGTGCAGTTCTCAAAATTGCACAGTTTTCCTATCCAGACGCAACGTTTTATCTGCAACGTTTAAGACTGTGCAGATAAAACGTTGTAGAAAACGTAGCGTCTGGTTCGGGCTTTACAAATGGTTAGATTTTCCCAAGGCTAGAAAACTATTAATTGAAGCAACGTTTGAAAGAAAGATACACATTTCAATCTATTTATTTGTTTTATTTAATTTTACAATCAGCGTTACATTTATCGAAGCCTATGTTCTAGTTTCCGATTGATTGTAAAATTAAATGCAATACCCAAATATATTGAAATATGTATCTTTCTTCCTCACGTGCCCTTATTTTACAATTTTGTTTTTACCGAAGGCTATCTTCTAGTTTGAAGCTTGAGTAGGCTAGTGGACAGAGAACTTGTTCGAATCCTGGTGTGACGGGGTATCGAACATCAAGCTTTGAGTTCACCTAGCTCTGATTGAGTACCTGAACTAATCAGGGGTAAAGTGAGTCGTGAAACTAATCACTCGACACTAGTATTCACATTGATTGTGAATTTGTGATGAAGCTCTTTACCAGCTTCAACCCTTAGGGTTGATATTTTTTGATAATACTATGATTTTTTTTTACAAAAAAACCTTCGTTTTTTCTGACTCTTTCTGTATATTAGCCATGAATTTCTTCTATAAAAGTAGTATTGTATTTCATTTCAATATTCTAGCATATCGTATTCAACTTGTCTGTTTAAAATACATTCAGAATATGTACAAATAAATTACATTACAAATAAAATTCTTTCCGTTACATACATCATCACTTTGTCAAATATCCCCGGTAAATGTTTTGTCAATAATGAAATAAAACTATTCAAATTGTCTATGCTCTACTTCATGTCTAGATGTATGAAGCTGCTCGAAGCAAAAATAACTGCCTCTTGATTCTTCTGCCTCTACATGCGTTCTACGGCATTTTGATTAGCTTCCAAAAACTATTCCATGTCTAAGCATAACAACATTAATGCAAAAAGAAGCACGCGACACGCCAACAGGTAAAGTTTTTTGTCGTTATTTACATATGAATGTGCATATGTTTCTAAAAGTCGCTGAATCACAAAAGAGTTTCATCAACTAGAAATTACAAGTAATTCAACTTTATTTTAAGCTCGGCATAGGCGATTCGTTTTTAACCTTTTCATTACTACAGTATTTATTGAAAACATAATGTCACATTCAGTTATATTTTTACCGAGCACTATGTCAATACCCAATAGATTCAGATAATATTCCATTCAATAGCCGTGACCCAAAAAGGATCATGATTGTAAGTAGGATGCAAACAGAATGCGACACATACACGGTATGTCTTGTAGCTAATCGATTGAACTAATTCTGCTAAACACGCGTCCTTCATATTATTATCAATTGAAAAAAATCTGGAACAAACCACTAGCAATTGGAAAAAAATATTATTTTGTGTACTAGGGGTAATTGGTTACACATGTTATTACATCTACAAGGAATGAATGCATAAATGATGCCTATGAGCTGTAAAAATTTAAATAATGCACTTGAAAATTTACATTATTGAAAAAACATACTAAATAAAATTCATCATTGTCTTTAGTTTAATCATTTTTGAAATACTTTTCCATGGCTAAGGGATGGAATTGATTAAACAAACAGTCATACAAACGTAAATAGAAACGATGGAAACGTTAGCGATTTGTCGATAGGGATATTTTTTACTATTCCTGAGGGAAAACTTGCCAGCCGAGACTTAAGGAAAGAAATGCAGATATGTACATATGTTGATTTTGTTGGTGTTTCTTTTAAGAAGGCATATACCTATTGTAGTATGTAGGAGCTTACAAGTAAAATACGTTAGTTTCATTGCTTTTGAATTTCATTGGAGTTGGTTTAAGAGTTTTTGTTTCTTTAGTTCTTGTAAATTGGCAGGGCATTAGCATTGTCAAGCTGTCTCAGATCAGCTTAGTAGAGTGCCCTGCAATCACGCTGGTTTGCCGCTGTGTTAGGCAAGTTCTTTGTGAGGGATGTTAATATGGCCCTGGAAAAGATAGATGCTACATACTATCGTTCCTATTAAGTACAAAAAAGCCGCAATGCTATAGGAATTCGGGGAGCAGGCTCTGTGTGCAAAGGATCGCGCATTTGGCTTATTTCTTCAATTAAACACAAATTCATAATGTTAAAGAAATATTTTTTGGTTTTTCATTTTTGGTGATCCAATTTTGCTCACAGCAAGACGCTTTTTTAACATTTAATCAATGAATTTCCAAAAAAATCATTGAAAATCGTTTTTTATCGGCCTCGTAACTGCATATACCCCTAAATCGATGTTAAACTTCTGAAGTAAATGGAAGATTTCGTGTACATTAAAAAACAAATAGTTATGGCAATTGCTGATGGGATAGAAAATCTTGCAGTGTGAAAGAGCCAGTAAATTAAACATTTCTGTGGGGTGTTTCTAAATGCAACAAAGCAACTTAGGCATTCAATCAATAATCATCATAGAGACATACTATCTCAGTTCACGAAATCAATTATTATTACCAGGAGCAAAATATAATTTCAGCGAAACTTTCTTATACGCTTCACATTTTCCTTCAAGAATGGCTGCAACATTACTGTTCAGCATGAAGAATAATTCTTATTATATGAGACGGGTAAGCTGGTGTGAGCTGGGGAATAAGGTTCTCGAGGAAAATGTTTAACTTGAGCAAAGAAAGTTCAATTTCAAGGTGACAAAATAAGAGAACGAATTTATTATATTTAACTAAAGATCCGTATCAATCAAAATAAATATGCTCAAATTCAAACGTACATCAGAAGGAATTTTGTTTTTCAAATGAATATTGACTAATACTTTTGGAAAAAAATCGATTGTTTCCAATTCATGGATATTTTGTAAACAAAAAAGCGAAAGACCTGCAAAGTTTACCTGTTCTGATCATCACTAGCATAGAGCAAACGATCTTGATCTTTAATCTTTTTCGCTTTTCGAGCATTGTATCCAATCTTATTCGCCGTGCTGATCTCAATCTTGCATTCTCTTATTTTATATTTTAAAATTATTTTAAAATAATTTTTTTAAAACATCATCTGTTTTGAGATTAATAGCTCTCCGCAGTTCCATGTTTAAAAGCAATAATTCAAAAAAAAATGGTATAAAAATATGTATAAGCTTGAAAAAATATTATATATAAGCTTGAAGTTGTTTGATTAAAATGTAGACTTGGTAAAAAAAAATAAATAAAACTTCATTTTGATATCTCAAACAACATTCAATTTGCTTGTAGGTTCAAGAATTTTATTGGAATGTGAATTATATTTAAAACCAGCTGCATCAGTTGTATGTCATTGATTTTGCTCTAACAATATCGTGCAATCGTTCGTAACTACTATGTCCCAGTCTTAACTAACCTCTACTGTGAGTAATAATTTTTAAAAAAATCCATTCATGGAGCAAATTTGGAAGAAGAGCCTGAAACATTTCAAAATCCAATCGAAACTTGGCTGATAATAGCGAATTTGGCAGAAAAAAGTACTATTCTGATAATTACCTCCAAAATATTAAGACACCTTTCACACTGAGTAACCATTTTCCACCAAATCAAACCTATATTTTATTATTAGACTAGGAATATTTTCAGTCAACTGATCAAAAGCTATATAAAACAAGCACAATATGCGTTATTACCATCTGCATGTGCAATACACTCGCAAAATTTATTGTCTACAAACATGTTTTTTCCACATTAGCCCAGGTACTGACTAACCGGAAGTCCAAGGCAGCCACGCATGACGGAGGTCAATTTGATCGTATCACCAGCGATATGTTACGTTGTAGATACTTAATTTACAAAATCATTATACCGGTAAATTCCCACACACACTGAACCCTGCCTGCATTTTAATGAATATATTTATGGATGCTTTGTTGACAAAATATATGACCTATAATTCTCTTATATTTAAAGGCTACCAGTTGAGAAAATTAGAACAAAAGACAGTCAGATGGGTGAAATCACTTCGAATATTTCCAATTAACTTACCACCAACTGTATAGAAAGCAATTTGATCCAAATCAGTTTTTTGGGCATCCGTATGTCGCATTAGTAAGAATATTCCAATCACTATATTGAGCGTGATGCTCATGGGATCGCCACGTTTTCCAGCCATTGTTTTCTTCAACTACATCTAAAACACGGTCAACTTATTCAGTTAATATTCACATTCCACAATATCTTCACAAATCACAAATAACAACCGAATGTCTACAGCACTACCGCGACATATTCTCCGACTACTGATCGGAATACAGGAAAACTCGCAACCTAGCTCGCACCTGAAACACATTGGACACTCGATTAAAATATTGAGAGCATGATATAAAATCGCGCTGTGTTTTGTTTGTGATTTTGCTCAGCACCATGGAAACGGAAATTCGAGAATCGCACCGAACTTCAGATTATTTACTATTTCTTTTTAGTGATGTAACATGATGTGAGCTCATTCAACTCTGGTGCCCAATACAAGGTATTCCATGCAGAGTGCAGGTTTAATCCAAGCATATTTTAGGTAGTACTGAACTTATAAACAACAACAAAACGTTTCAGTAAAGTTCTCCGACGCCATAGACCGGAACTTGTTTGCTTTGTTCAAATTTCGTGCAAAAATATTTACCCTCTTTGGAAGTGCATGCACTTCTGGACGTTTCACGTCCGAATAGGTGCAAAAGAGTTTTACAGGGTAGTCTTAGTATGCTGTTTAATCTTAGGACCTGGTAGGAGAGTTCGCATCATAGAGCATGAACTTATATTAACTAAATGCTTCTTGTAGGTCACGGAATAGTTGAGTACAAACTTTAAAGCAAAAGCCATTTGTTGAAGCTGCATAAATATCATTTTATTAGTATAATAAACTGAAACCGTATACAAATATGATTAGTTAATATCAAAACCTTACTAACATCTGCAAATAAAATATATATTTATATGTTGGTTCTTTCCGAACCGTCCGTATTCTAAATTCCTCTGCACAAAACATAAAAACTCAAATTCTGTGCATTAGGTTCAAATCAAAAGAAGAAAATCCGTAAACTTTCCTTCAAACATCGGTCCATTAAAAGTCGAATAGCATATCATCCCATTCGATAGATGGTACAGATGGCACTGGAATATTCAACTGAATTAGTACTTCAACGTTACGTTTGAATTTTATCTTACATTGTGGCTCAGGAATGTTTTCGAAATGATTCAGTGCAATCGGCTCAATTTTCCCGAAAACCGATTCGAATGTTTCCATTGACGAAATGTCCGGCAGCGGTAAAAGTAAGTCATCATCATCGCCACCACTACGAAGTCGATTCATAGCACGTTCAGCAACAGCTGCTGATTGCTGTGACCATACGAATAGACCATCTGTTGCACGAATTTCAAAATTAAATTTTAAAAACACCTTAAAAACTCAGATCAACTATCTTTACCATCATAATCGCGGTACGGTTTCGGTACAGAGTCGGCATTCGGAACCTTGCGAATTCTATCGTGTCGTTTTGCCGATTGTTTCGTAGTCAGTGGAGTCTTTTTAGGTTTGAGCGGTTCTTTTCTAGTTTTCATCGGTGTGTTTGGACTGATTATTTTACTTTTCATGGATTTCATCGGAGTCGGTGCACCAGTATTATGCAGAACATTTTTCAATTCGCCAAATGCTTGTTTTCGTCCAGTGTGTCGACGCTCGGATAATATATTTTCTTTGCCAATAAGTTTGGTCGATTCGAATGCTATAAGCGGAATACATAAAATCTTAGACTGGTATGTTCAGTTATATTATAAATATTGCAGTAACTGCAAATCAAAATTTAAAAAAAAATTAACATCTTCTGTGCCACACTGACTAAAGTTGTCTATTACTGGTCATTTTGCGGGCAGATTAATCACGCGGTCTAATACAGATTTAAGATTAAACTATTGGGTTATTTGTGAAGCCCTGTTCGCGAATAATTATCGATTTCTAAATCATATCGATTTTATTTAATCGTCCTATGAAAAGATTATCACGATAGCCGACAAAAACATCAATCTTCTATCTTGGTCAAATATAAAAAACAAATATAGCTTCATCATCAAAATGCAATATCAACACTCGATAGAAAGTTCACGACGATTATTGCTAGTCAAATCAATAGTTGTTTAGATTCACTATCGCCCCAGACATGCAATACAGCATTAACCAAAGATTAAGTGGTTGAATTCCTTACAAAAATTTGCGGAAAATTGGATAGTCTCGATAGCGGCTACAACACTTTTTCCGAAAAGGTTCATAAATTTTCCAAACCTGAATGAAACTCTTAATTCAGCTCAATCGGAAATTTACTCATTCATGGAGCAGCTACTAACTTCATTAAACAGTACCTCCACACCAACAGTTTCGGAAGCCCCTGAGCGTTATATAACTCTAACCAAGGCGTCTCATGAAAAGTGGAAAAACAGAATCAAGAGGATTAAAAATCCTATAATAGTCAAAAAATACTATAATAGCTACATTACAATTAGTAAACGAACGGAAAACGCTAGTGCTGTAGACGATTCTCCAACTAAAAGCTTTTTTGTGAATAGTGCCCCTAGATTCACCGACGTTGCCCGGCATTCTAAAGTTTTAAAGGACGAGTTAAAAATGGGTAAGTGCAAAAGTGTAGAATTACTTGCGCGTCTACGTGGAAATAAGGAAAAATTATGTTGGAAATAAGCAAAAAGCATGTATGCTTCAAATTATCTGTATCAGCTCAATATGGATGAATATTTTGTTATAACGAGCGTAATGGAGATGACTGCCAGATGCGGGAAGGAATGAAGTCCAGCCAATGGGAAAAAGAAGTATCAAACGAGTTTCCACCAGACGTCAAAAACAAACTCAATGAATAAGTCACCGAAATAAGAGTACGCATTTAGGCAATTCCTCCATCTCTCATCTGCGTCCTCAAACTTTACCATCTGCTGACTTGCCTCCAATTGCAAAATATATGTTTTCTTTCACATTTCATAAATCATATCTCAAAAAACCATGATGACCGTCAAATTAGACATATTTTCAGATCCGCGACAAAACAAAACGATGTCCATCTTCCAAAAGTACATCGACATACTTATATGTATACAAATTCAACTTAAAAGTTAAAGAATGTTTTTCTTCCAAACGGAAGACTTGGTTGCGCAAAAGGTGCACAATAGAAGCAGTAATTTAAGATTAAATCCAAGAGAGGCATATGCAAATTTCATTCGAATCCACATTTTTGGTGAGATTAAACTCATAATAGGCAGGAAATTGGCTATTTAGATAGCATTCTTTCTTTTCACGCTAGAATAAGGTAAAACATAGTCATACCAGATAATATATTTTCTAACTGTAGACATTTTCCATCTAAAATCAACGTGAGCTTTGATTGGAAATATCATGCAACTGTATTCCATACAACAGTACATACATGATTGAAATATTTTAAGCACAGTTTTACATTGAAATGTCTAAATAGATCAGACAACGGAACTTAATAGTTGCTTCATACTTCGCTTGTAAGACAGAAGAAAGGTTTCATACCTCATTATCAAGTATTCCTTAGCATAAAAAATATTTTCTACCAAGTTGTATATTAATTAATCCATCGAACATTAGAAAATCAAAAGCTCAGTAACAAGTGCCATCTAATTCGTTGTTCATGCAGACTACATTCATTTAGAATTTAAACTATATCCAAAATCAACGGACCGTATAACATGAGTTTCCTTGCAACAGCCTGTCACTAACATTCACTTACCGGGTGGTAAATTTTCACGATCCATTGGTTTCTCTATTCCTTTCATATGCGAATTTACATTCCTAAAAATCGCAGCCATTTCTAAGACTTTTCAGATTATTTTTTCTAATGCAGTTATCGACTTTTTCCCAAAAACACCAGTTATACACCGCCGAGCCGTTGCACTACGTCCACGAAATAGATTTTTTTCAATCCGACCGCCAAACATTGACAGCTGTCTTAATTAAGCACTGGCTGTCGTCATATTTCAAATTCAAAATACACATTCAGCCACCAATTCCCTTTAATCACTGGCAGAGACATCTACAATTACTTCGGTATTCTGTCATGTTTTCGAAACTCATTCACCCCACCAGCAAGTCGAGCGAATGAAATGAACAAGGGTGTCCGAAATTCCCCTTTTCGGACTTCTATGCTGTCATGTCAAATATTTATTTACAAATAAAAAAAAAGGGTCAGAACTCTTCGAACTTCAATCGTACATGTCGATGGCTGTGTAGGAATCTATCTCTTCGGCTGCTGATACGTGATTCGCCTCCCATAAGTTTCCACGACGGCCAGAGTTCACTATCATTGGATCATATGTTCGGGCGCTTCGGGCGAGATAGTGACGTGTATTCCATAGTATCAGACTACGGCGGTTTATCACTTGACTCATATCACGTTACAAGTGTACTTCTCTCTAACTCCGACGTAGGTTTGTCGTATAGTTGACGTGTCTTGAAAGTGCAATAAAGTTGAAGTCCACTAACGAAGCAATACTCGTCGTAAAGTTTGTGCCTTTCGTCGTAGAACCAATTTAATAGTGGATTCGAAATCGGCTGCAAATGTGTGGCTCAGAGAACACAAGACGAGGCACTCGGGCGCTGATTCTCGTCGGTGGCTTCGGGACACGCCTCCGCCCTCTTACATTAACTCGCCCTAAACCACTGGTCGACTTTGCCAACAAACCAATTCTATTGCACCAAATCGAAGCACTTGTCGATGCTGGTGTAAAACAAGTACGTAATTATTTCGCACTTATCTCTGACTCATTTGGAGCAACTGGTCTATTGTCGTTATCTTAATACCGGCAATATGTTTTCCAGGTTATCTTGGCGGTATCATACCGGGCCGAGCAAATGGAACAGGAACTTCAAATGCATGCCGAGCGACTGGGAATCGAACTGATATTCTCACATGAAACAGAACCATTGGGAACTGCAGGTCCTTTGGCACTGGCTAAACCACTGCTCCAAGCCAGTCCTGAGCCATTCTACGTCCTGAATTCCGACGTAATCTGTGATTTCCCATTCAAACAACTCGATACGTTCCATCGGAATCATGGCAAGGAAGGAACGATTGTTGTAACTAAGGTGGAAGAACCGTCCAAGTACGGTGTGGTTGTGTATGATGATAAGGGAGCGATTCAACGTTTTGTCGAGAAGCCACAGGAATTTATAAGCAATAAAATCAATGCAGGAATGTATATTCTAAATCCTTCAGTATTAGATCGAATTCAATTGAAGCCGACGTCAATCGAAAAAGAAGTATTTCCGTTCATGGCGCAAGAAGGTGAACTGTATGCAATGGAATTGCAAGGCTTTTGGATGGATGTTGGACAGCCAAAAGACTTTCTAACAGGTGAGTGTGGAGATATGGATATATAAGGCAATTTGATAACGTTCAAATTGAAGCCGCTTGTTTGCTAAAGTTGCATATCTGGTTTGCAACCATGCTAAGCACTGGCACATACAAGAAACTGAACACTGAATATCCGCATAATTGTTTTTCCATAGAAGGATGATAATTTAGAAGGATTCGGGGGGTGAGCTCCTTTGAAAACTGTCTCGAAAATTTCAGGCGTCAAATATCGGCTATTAAGTGTTAATTCATAATTTTTACCAAAACTTCAGATATTTTTTTCTTACACTTATTGATGACAACGTCGTTAATCACAGAGAAACATCGTTTTTTAAATTATCGATAATTTCAGTTATTCGGTTTCCTTTGACACATGATGTGTCTTATTCTGTTTCTTCCAATTCGTTTATTATCCTCCAGTATTTAGTACTATTTCCACTTTTAGCAAAAAATATCTTCATTTTTTTTCTGCCATTGCGATTTGATTCGAGTGGTATTTTAATAGTCGATACGCTCGCCTCTTCGTCAGGTAGTTTGCATCTGCTTTGCATATTTTTTATGCTTTCGTTTTGACATGTCAATAACTTTTTGGGAGACCCATGATTCATGTCGTACTCTTAATTGCTTTCTGTATGTTGGTTTAGCTTGTAACAGGATACTTATCAACTCTTCAATATTTATATTAGATCCGCTATTCAAATCATGTGTTGATTATTTTATGAACTCGATCTTGTTTAAAATACTGATAGTTACTTTCAGGAGGCAGGTTTTCTTTCATTCAAGTCACAATCGACATATTTAGCACCTTATGATCCAAGTCTGGCCACGCATAGGTGGTTCGTTCCACCAAGTGAGCATTTGTAACAACAACATTATCAATGAAGGTCTTTGGAGTTTAAGTTATATGTAGCTACGTATACAACGTGGACTGATTTAGGGATTGAGATTAAAACAATGGAAAGTAAACGGGTTGTTCAAAGGTTTCGATTCCACTATTTCAATCTCAAACCGGTTTGAATCCACTTTCAAGTCGCATTGTATACGTAGCTTGTATCGGTTTGCCCGATTTTATTTGACTGTTCTTTGTTTTGATATATTCATATTTCATTTCGGATAACTAATTTGCTAGAAATGGTCCTTATACTGGCGTATATTTTATATAAAACCTGTTTATATTATTCATGATTAAATTTAAAAACGATAGCCTATTTTATGTTGATTATTTTTGGTATGAATTGGTTTTTTGAAAGCAGTTTGTCGAAAAAATATCGAAAATTTGCGGGGTTGTAATCGTTGTTATGTTGACTTCCAGCAGCCTCTGGCTGCTACAGTAAGTCAAGTCTGTTTCGAAGTGTAAGAAGTAATTATTCGATCGCTGGACTTTTTCCCGGTGCTACATTTGGTCGTTACAGTTGTATAGAAGTTGTCCATCTTCAATACCTTTGCTATTTGTAAAACCTGAAGCCGCCGAGACGCCGTCAGTGCTACATGTTGTTTGAGGTTGAGTTCTGATCCATCCCGCGTGCCAAATCCATAAGCAACCTCGGTCCGACATTTATTTAGGGACGAACCCCACCACCATACTACAACACACAAATAAAAACAACCCTAACGCCAGAACGACACACATTTAGAGGGAGGAATCCACCCCTACAGGGATGGAAGACATTGCTTCTATGGAAATGCAATCTTGGCGATTTGGTAATATGAAATGTAATAAATGTTAACACACACGCAATTCAGTAAAAATAAAAAATAAAAATTTGCTTTGTAATGTTGCGTCCAGGCTAGCGGACCAGATGCCAAAGGATGCAGCATACAAAAATCAAGCACTGCCGATTTTAAGTGCCAATGTATTGGACTTGAGTGCTAAATCTCGCAATACTCTGCAGGCGATTGTGTGGCAACTTCGCTGCCGTATTGTTTCGTAACAATCTTAGGTACGAACAGACCCTGGAGTTTGATCCAGCTAGTAAAAAAAAAAGCAAAAATAAAATTAAAATAGAAAAAAAAATTAAATTAAAAACTTGATTGAAAGACTTGAATTGATAAAGCCTTATCTCTTGCCTAACTAAATTTACACTAATAAAACTCGTACTAATGAAAGCTCAAATTGATATTTAAACAAATTACTTAACCTAAGTATCATTACATTCTTTCAAAGCCATTTTTCGTTAGTACGTTGTCCTGTTTTACGATGAACAGGTTGGCTTATAACGAATTGACCATACGGTTTCGACAACACCTTAAATGTCCTCTTTCCTTAAATGTTCTCTTTGACAATCACAAACACAAACTGTGCCTCAACAACGCACCGACACGACGCGCAGTCATGACACGATGATTGACGTATGGTCAATTCCAAAGAAAGACTATCCTTCGGAAAAAAAACAGATCATTCTGCAGTTCTCCGGCTACAACCTTCTGCCACAAGAGACAATACGCAAATGCAAAGCCGTTTGTAAACTTCGAAAGGAGGCAGGTTAGGTTAGGTTAGGTTGTACTGGCTGGCACATGGCCACACATAGACCTACCGGTCCGTAGTGATACCAGATAAATAGACCTCGAGAAAGGAATTCAGTCCAAGCGGCCATCAAAGGCCCCGGACTTTTTCGCGAACTGAAGGATGTCCTTCAGCTTTTGCTGTGCCACGTGCGAGAGATCCACCAGCCAGGGCTCACCGAAGTATCGCAGTCTGGTTTTCCCCAGTGCCGGGCAGTGACACAGGAGATGCTGGATGGTTTCTGAGACCCCCGGCTCTTGACACCTTCTACATGTGTCGCTCGTTAGGAGTCCCATTTTCATAGCATGTGCTGCTACAAGACAATGACCAGTAATGATACGAACGAGTCGTTTGCAGTCAATCCGCGCTATCTCGAGGAGGTACTTGGTCGATGCGAGATTTTATGACCCCCACATGATTTTGGTTACCCTGCAGGTCTGAGTTGCACCCCATCTGCGCGTCGCACCCTGCATCATTTTGGAGTCGATTGAGTACTTAATCGTCTAGATAGGAGTAAGGATGTTAACCGCTTCCAAAAGGGGAAGACTAGCCCCATACTTGGCTAACGCATCCGCCTTCTCATTTCCATCAATACCCTTATGACCGGGAACTCAGAAGATTCTGACTCTTCTGCTGTTACCCAGTCTGTTCAGGGCCTGAACGCAATCGCATACACACTTCGATTTGTATGTGTGAGCGAAAGGAGGCAATAATACCTACAAATAAATCTAAGTCTACTTGTTAACTTAATCATTATGTCCTTCCAAAATTAACGTATTACTGTCACCTTGGAAGTAGACAATAAATTCCTAATAATTAAACTGCTCCTAAGATTAACCTAATCATTGCAACCTCCCAAGGTTAAAAGGTCACTGAAACATTATAAGGAGGCAATAGTTCCTATGTGATCTTAATTCTAAGCCGTTGACATAGTTATTGTGTCCTCGCAAACCTAACAATACCATTCACTTTGCAAAAATAATGATTCTAAACATACTTCTAAAACCCTAAGCTAATCGTTAGGTCCTCCCTCTCCAATTCCGTACAACTCCGTCTTTGAGAGGAGATAGTTCAACAACTAAACTAACCTGAATCAAAGCTGTTACGCTAGCTTAGCTTTGGAAAAAGATAATGGCATCCCCTAAAATAAACTTCAACCTAACATCAAACCATGATTACATTTTTAGTTTAGCATGCTAATACCGCGTGCTAAACCTAACAACTTCACAGAAAACAAAAAAAAAATACTAAAGTAATAAGAGGAATTATAATTGCCTTAATAAACCCAAAATGACTTAACTAAGCATAAGAAGAATAGGGAAAAAAACAATCCCGTGGATCTGAAACACTCGGTAATGACTGGGCCCGTCATACCTCGAGAGATCTTTGGCGCCGTACTTGGCGAAAAGAGGTACTGCCGACTGACAGGTGGCGAGTGCCGGAAGCAAAAAAGCGGAGATGACCAGCTCGTTAGCGCATATTTATGTCAACTCTCAACAAAAATATGAAAAAAAAAACAAAAGGCAAGTTAATAAGCATAAATTAGAAACTCCTAAACCCAACGAAATCGAAAAGAGCCAAACCAAACTTGAATTAATCCAACCGATAACTAAAGCATAAAATGTGCTTCAAAAGAACAAAAACCGAACCAAATTTTAGGCTAATCAGCCGCACCAACTCACAAAAAGCATCTATAAACTAAAATAACTGGCGGTTATTAAAAAAATAAAACTTTAAAAAACATATCAATAAGTTTCAAAAAGAAATTTTAATGTGGCTCAAAATAATTAGTAATTAAAATCATACGTATAAAAAAAACACTAAAAAAGAGACAAAGAAACAAATAAAAATGCAAAATCTGCGAATGGCTGCGGCACTGCTCCACAACAGTTTTTTTAAAGGAATATTCTTCGACCAAAACTTGTTGAAAAATTTAGCATGACCTTCATTTTCATTTTATTAAATTTGTCTAATCCAGACTATATACATACAATAGAAATTAATTATTCTTATAGCTTCGTTAAAGCATCTACTAATTGCATTGTCTTCTGTGAGGGCATGGCAGTTGTCCAGCCAGACGTTGAAGAATCTGGTTTTGATGCGGATCGCAGCAAATCCGTTCGTTAATCGGTTTGTTTAACCATGTGAAGCCAATCCAAACTTATAGTTTATTTGCGATTTTTCATTTTTGAATCAAAACGATCGCATGTCAAATATTTTCTTTCATGCCATGTTGAGGAATCGACAAAAAGTTCACCCGCCCGACACGTTTGTAATTAATGTTAGTAATTAAATTTGCTTAATAAGAAGTTTGATTCAATAGTGCCTTCCAAAATTTTCGCGGCAAATAAGATTTTGGAATTTTGACGTGGAGAGTTCAAGGTATCCATTTGTAAAAGATCTAAGCGGTCTTCATAAAAGGTCATATCACGGAAGACCTCTTTTGGATGGACTCAATTTGGTCAATGTAAACTTTTTGATACGGCGCCCATACAATACTTGCATATTCGACAATAGGTCTGACTAAGCTGCAAAAGTGGGTCTTAGAAAAATGTCATTGAATTCCGTCGAACGACTTCTGCCAAAACCTAAGGCGTTACTAGCTTTCACAACAATTGAGTCAATATGATCGTCAAATATGAAGGATTGATTCAGCAGTATTCCTAAATCGAGTGCTTTCGCTGATCTATTTCAAGGTGTACTCAAAAGTGAGTATTCATAGATTACATGGTTATTTTTGTGTGTGTAATATATAATCGTACACTTGTCAGAATTAATAAGTAGATTGTTATCGGAACACCAACTGGCAAATCTGCTTAGATATTGCTGCAAACCATTGCAATCGTTAAGGTTTCTCACAATTTTGAAAATGTTTGCGTCATCGGTATAAAGCAGAACAGAAGATGACTGCAGAATGGAACCTACATCATTAATAAATAAGGCGAACAGTAAAGGGCCTGGATGACTATCTTGCGGAACGCCAGAAGTGGTTTTAATTTCAGATGACAAGGCTCTGCGAAAGGATACATGTTGGGTTCGATTCGTCAAGTAATAGTCAACCCAATTTAAAAACAAGCTAGAGAATTGAAAGGAATGAAACTTACGTAAAAATATAGAGTGATCAAGCTTATCAAAGGCTTTCATCAAGTCTGTGTAAACCTTTCTTAAAACCGTGCTGATACGGAGTCATAATGGATTTGCAATGAAAGGCTACAATATCTGTGACCATGGCTTCAAAAAGTTTAGCGACGCCGGGATGTTTTGCAATAGGTCGATAGTTGCAAGCGTCATTACGACCTCCATTCTTGAATATAGGAGTGACGGTGGAGTATTTCCACAAATGAAGAAAGATGCCTGCTTTAAAGGATGCATTAAAAATATAAAACAGCACAGGTAGTAGTGATGCCACATAATATTTTAAGACTAAATTTGGTATGCCATCTGGCGCGGGTGTTATATTATTGTCAAGTTTATTAACAAATGCGATAATGGTGTCTTCGTCAATTTTTAAATCCTTCATCTCCAAAGAAGAAACTGTTGAGTTCGTCGAGTAGGGTGAAAAGTGCCTGGAGCTTGGCAAATCCGTACAATAAGCTTTACGGAAGACAAAAGCAAATAAATTACTAATATCAAAGGTATCATCAATATACGAGTCGTCAGATTTAAATGTGAGTGGATATCCATCGTTATAAGTCTTAGAATTAACAACATTTCAAAATCTTTTAGGTTGAGGTTGAAAATTAAATTTCAGCTGTTACGTATGTCTCTGATATGCAAATGAAACTTCTTTATGATACAGATATCTTTGTGTACAAAACCTTGGTAGTCACGTTCTGAGCGAATCGAGCGAAACTGTTTCCAGGCTTTGTATTTGATATTTTTCAAATTACAAAGCTGTGGAGACCAAGGAAAACGAACCGTGCTCTTATTAAAGGTAGTTGGCACGCTCCGTAAAAAACAGCCGAATAACCGAATGTGGAAATAAAACGTAGCTGTATTCGGATTAGGTTCCTGCAACACGGAAGACCAATCATAGTTAGCAAGCAAGTCACGTATTTGATCAACATTAGCTCGTCTAAAATTAGATTTCAGCTCAGATGCGTTAGATGATAAGTCATTACTATGACTTTGGGTCGAAAATAATGTTGAGTCCACAATGACGTGCAGGTTCGTCGATGATAGGTGATGTGAGCGGTTTCACCACAGTAGTAGAAACGTCAGTCACAAAAATCAGGTCCAGCATTTTTCCATTTGAGTTCCGAATGCAATTGGCTTGAAACAAACCAAGTTGATGTCGTTTTATTTAAGTAAAGCTCAGAAGTTCGAAAGTGCCCTACGCTGAAGGGCACCAGGTGATTCTAAGTAGGTTGAAATCACTCATTAAGACGATATCGTCGATATTGTCCTCGAGGTCGCATATGAACTGAATAATATGTATTAGCCAAGCGTAAACGTCATGTGTGGTGGCGTGTAGTTGGTGGCGTAAGTTCGACTTGAGCACAAACAAATTCATTATTTGTATGCGGTATCTCTATTAGAGATACTTTTATTTTTTGTGAAAGACTAGAAGAACACCACATCCGACAGGAACGTTAGCAAGATCTCCATGTCTATCCCGGCCGAAAGCAGTATACTCCGAATTAAAAATTTCAGCATTGTGAATATTTGCACAAAGCTACGTTTCGGTGATCGCAATGACATCAAAAGCTTCGGAGTTCGAGAGCTCATAGGACTTATTAAGTTTAGATTGCATCCCACTTAAGTTGGCGTAGAATACTGAGATGAGTTCGTCCCGTTTTTTGATGCAGCGCCCGATTTACTTGCCCTTTTTTTGCCGAATTCATGCACAACGGAGTTTGGCGGCTAAAAATTGCTATTTGCGATGAAACTAAAGCAACAATCTGGTGCTGTAATCTTAAATGACGATGCACAATGCCGGTTCCGTATCTTAATAACTGAATTTTATTGATATCTCCGATACAAGTTTTTATCAGTTTTGTTTTTCTTTTATTCAATTGATTGGAATCCAAAGCTCCCTATGGGCTTTATTGTTCGATATTTGACTTCGATATTTGATATTTTTCCGCTAATTTTCTTTGCAAGCAACGTTCGTTCAGCTTTCAAAGTATTTCCCCCTTTTTTAACTAAACTCAATTTCTTAATTCCAACTCGTAGACCCGACAAGAATTGTCGTGAGATTACTTTAATTCCTTTAACGCCCGTTTAGATGCCATTATAAATTCTGCTCAAAATCTGCTAAATCCTGCTTATCTGCTAATCTTCGAGTTTTTAACTCGTTTACTTTATTTAATATAGAACTCTTTTCGTATACAGTACATTTGAACTCTATACTGCACTCAATGAGTGAAGTGAGCTATATTCTATACTGACCCAATTGAACGAACGAATTTCATTGAATTCAATTTAATTACACAGAATGTTTAATGTGGCCATGTTTCACAGGCAAAGTTATGTTGCGGAAACCAAAATGTATGACCATTTCAGGCCAAGATCTGTTTCTCAGATGGCCAACTTTAGATGTTTAAGATGTTTTGTAAGGATTTAAGTTCATGCAATTATATTCTGGACAACTTTCACAAGTTTTACTGTACAAACCCCAAACCATTTTGCTTTCAATTGTTTAACCGAGCTATTCATTACTTTCAATTTCAGGAATGTGTCTTTACCTCTCTTCTCTACGGCAATCACATCCCGAAAGGCTCTATAACGGGCCTGGAGTCGTTGGCAACGTTCTGATCGACCCGAGTGCAAAAATAGGCGTCGGATGTAGAATCGGACCGAATGTAACGATTGGTCCGAATGCCGTAGTTGAAGACGGGGTTTGCATTAAACGTTCCACTATTCTTAAGGAAGCAACTGTGCGCTCACATTCTTGGTTGGAATCTTGCATAATTGGCTGGCGATCGGACGTAGGACGATGGGTGCGTATCGAAGGTAATACCGTTCTCGGTGAGGACGTAGTTGTACAGGACGAACTGTATATTAACGGTGGACAGGTTCTTCCGCATAAGAGCATATCGCAAAGTGTACCCGAACCGCAAATCATCATGTAGGATGATAATGTTGAACAGAAGAAAAATAAGCGCAACTATTGTATAGGTAAAGTGCGAAAACGACAGTCAGTAATGCTTCAGGGATCATCGATGACTCGACTTTGATGGAAAGAAAAGCATTTTGTTTCTAGCAGCCCACACAGAATAAACATATTTAGTATTTAAAACTAAAGTAGATTATAAGATTTTAGCTATCGACAACATTCATTTGAAATTGAAAATATTGAACCATGTTTACAAAGAAAAAGTAATATGTTCTTGCAATTGCTGCGCAAACTGTTTTAAACTTTTGCTACAATTCGAAAATTTTCGAATTCGAATGACCGGTAATCGATGAAGATTTCTTATATATTGCCAAACGTAACACAACGTAAAGGAATATTTGTTATGCATATGTGTTTTAAATTACACTGTAATCAAATGTTTAAACTTTTCATATTCTTGTATTTTTCACTTTTCTAATTTATATTTTCTTAAAAAAAATATAATCATATGTTAATAATATTATGCAAGATTTACATCGTTATCCTAAACTATTTGTTTTAAACAAAAAACTTTTTCGGTTTTCATAGGCTATAGAAAAAATATAAGATACGTAGAACACATTTACATACATTTATACAATAATAAAATTGTAAGCAGTGTTATACCGTTTTATATCGAACAAGAATGTAAAGACAAAAAATAAAACAGAAAATTAAAATTGATAGTACGATTCGGTGATGCAGCGCATTCCAAAACAATCGCTAATCGTAATAATGTGTAGGAACTGATGTCTAAAAGATATATACAAATAAATAGAAAAATTTATTAAGCTCTCGGACTTTTCTTGCCTATATTTTTTTTATTCTTTTGTTGAAGTTATTGAAGTTATTTGATTTGCAGTTGGCTAGACTAAACGTTTCACCACATCTACAGCCCCATAGCTACGGCTGGTGCGTAAACAAAAAACCTTCAATCCTGAAAAAGTTTTGATTTTAGGAAAAAACACCACGGACTAATAAATTTAATGATTAAATTAAAATCTTCAAAACTTCGAACAATTCATGAAATTAACCCTATTTTTAGCACTCGAAATTTGTGTTCGCGAGAATTTAGGCAAGAACCAATAATCAGATGGGATCGAATTTCGCAGAGTCAAGTCTGATGAAGTTATTTGAAAATGTGGGCGAAATTGCGGCTGTGGTGGCATCTTGCAAAATGTTGCCCTATAACTTCCGATGCGGTCATCAGATATCATTAGGACCTTAGTGAAAAGCCAAGTATGGTAGATATTTTTTTTTAAATTAGGATATAGCTTTTATTACTTATAGATGCTGCCATTAAATTTTCGTATGGTAATGATCTGGTTTATGCTAATAATGATCTTCGCTTCTTTGGGTTTAGGATATTTTGAAATTTTCGCTCGCTGTAGGCCTAATATTTCTATTATTAAACTACCAACGCTGTCGTTGTATCAAAATATTTTAGTAGGAATATTTGTGGGGTAGGTTGGCCTCGACGTGAAGCTTATTTCGTATACTTTTGGCTGTTATGCTAGCAAAGAGTTGCCAGCAGCAGATGTTTTTGGTATTTTCGTACCAAAAGGCGCTACCATTATATTTTCATATTGTTGTGTCTTTCCCTTGAAAAACCGCTTCGTCGATTCATATCTCGGCAGTTGCAAAGCAGAAGTTTGTTTACCACCACTAAGCACACTTGTATTCAAATGCAATAATTGGCCTAAACTCGACTACGTGTTCCCCATAGCCGTTAGCCTATTACTACATATACTACAGTTAAAAATTAAATTAAATTTATTTATTTAATTAAATTCATTCGTTTCGCTTTCTCAAAAGACTGACTACCAGCTCTCACACCTGGAACATTTCCAGAATGTTCGATTGCGATTGTATGCTTCTAGGCTATTGTGAACTTCTTTCGTCCTATGGGAATTTGTTTTTTCATACATAATATGTTGCCTATCGGCGTTTATCGGCGATTTTCCGTTCTATGAGACACATTAGATGGTTTGTAAGGAGTTAGTTCGAAACAATATTTCTTATAATGTCTCGCTATTTTCTGGATTGATAGTGTGAAGTAACATAATTGTTGATGCACATGCAACACTACCCGCTCTTTAGACTTGTTCGTTCCGAACAGATTTGTCATCAACAATAGCGTTGTCGTCGTGATACGAAGTAAGGTGATCTAGGTGTACAACCTTCATCTTCTATTGGTATTTGCGATGCTACTGTATCCGGTAAACAGCATCGTTAAGGCGTTTGATTACGCATTACGGTCCTTCCCGTTTTGGTTGCAGCGTAGGACTTACACTGTTTCGGCGTTACATTTTATGTCACTCTCAGAGAGTTTTCCACTCAATGCCTCTAACTGTATTTCTCCTCGTTCCGATTAAATGGCTCTTCATATTGCTAACGTGCTAACAGTACTTCATTGTTTCTCCATTTGATTTTTCGTTCTTCCAACCATGATGACTTAAAACATACTTCCCAAGAATACAGTCATCAGTTAAAACAAAATTAACGAAAATATAAGTTGCGGACCAAGTGCTGATCTTCGATGTTGGTTGCCGTCCAGCCTCTCCGCTTTGCTTGTATCTAACATCCGTGGCGCTACCTTTACCCTTCTTGTAGCCGTCACGTATGAAGTGCCCGTTCTTTTCGCAATAACGGCACCGGAATGATCTACCAGCTGATTTTCGATGCATTCATTTCTACCGTTACGCCAGCTTCCAATTCTTGCGACAATCGCGACTCAAGTCACTTTCCTCCACAATTCCAACATTCAGGAGATCCGCGTCTCATTGGTTCCCGGGCTCTAATGGCTCTTCGTAATCTTCGCACCAACGTTGATATGCAACGCCTGCTTCAACGATTCGTAGATCCAAACATAAGCCAAAGATCCAAACATAGACCAAACGAAGTGCTTGTTGAAGTTCTTTATAATGTACATCGTTTCTTTCCATCTTTCGTCATTTCAACCCGATGCTCTGCATCCAACTTAGCGTAGGACAGAAGTGTTGATCGCTCGATGTTATGAGTCAACTAGTTAAAGGTTTCTCCTAGCTTCTGTGCACGTGTTTTGAGTTGTGAACGATGAGCTCCCTTTAAGTAGCTCTCAAAGCGCTCTAGTAAACCTAGTTAGGTTTGAATAGCTGGAATACTTATGATAACATTACACAATTAATGACACCATTAATGTGGTCGCTCGCTCACGATTACATTCCGCAACAGCCTCAATTGCTTCTTCAAGCACTACCAACTTTCGTCCTTGCTTACGAAACTGTTGTTTCAATTTCACAAAACATTTCTGAATCTCCACCTTCCGTATTAAAAGCTTTCTACTTCAATATCTCAAAAAACCATCTAATGCATATTAAAAAGTCGATAAAAGTTACCGGATTTTTTTGGGGGGAAGCCACGAAGCAGTTTATAGCGTCAACCTAATCACCTGAAAAGTAGCAGGCCATCAAATATCCTTGTCCAGTAATATCGTGAAAATGAATATTCGTTGAAGAACGTTCGACCATCCTATAAAATTAAGCGTCTTCAAATCACTTTTCGAAAACCTTTTTCGCTTACATCTACAACTCGTGTTTAGTATTTCCCAAAGAAAACGATCCGTTTATTTCAAAAATCATATATTTTATTCTATATTTATATTAACCCTACCTAAAGGTATAATATATATAAAAATTAATTTAATTTTAACAGAACAAAAAAGAATTGCAGTAATTCAAACAAAATCAAAAAAAATATGATCAGATTTTTTATTACGATATTTTGCTCGTTTCTTTCAAGAATTATATTTTCCACCTAATTGCAATAAAAATTTCCAGCTCGTGGACAATGACTGCTATAGACGAGTAAAAGAAAGAATATTAGATCGGAAACAAAGTAATACAGTTAACTTAATATTCAGACACAAAAGCAGGGATTCCTACTGCGTGCAACAGGAGCGGAATTTACAGAACGAGAGAGAGAGAGCGAAACGAGAAAATCGTTTTCCAAGTAAATTGCTTTTACTGTTTTATTTTTTTCGTTTGTTTTGTGTACATGCTACTATAGACGATAATTACTTTACAAAGTCCATTGTTGTATATTTAAATTGCTTCCGCAAACTCTATTCCGTACACATTACCGATCTCCTTGCTTGCTTGCTTATGCATTCATTCAGAACTTGCTAATTTCAAATTAATTCTTTTAATGTATATGTATGTATCGATTATAGTTCATGGGCTTCCTCCAAACCGACGAATCATCATCATGTGTTACGCAAAGTGAAATCAACTAATTTACTTGAAAATATACACTTATATTTAATCTTACATTCGCTGGTTCATATGCAGAAAAATTATCGTACGAAATATTTTCTCGATTTTCGGTCGGTTTCTTCAGTTTCCAATTATGATTCCGATTTTAAATTACCGGATTCGATTCATCCGAGTGTGAAACATACAGATCTCTAAAAAATTAATCACAATTCACAACATCACCTCAGTACGCCTTTGCTTTCACACAACTCTTTTTTGAAATCACTTTCTGTTTTTTATTCGTGTTTTCTATCCTCATATATTTTCTCATATTTTCATACTTCAGATTACTTTTTTAAATGTTTGTTTCTCAGATAAGACAAAGTTTATGTATAATAAGCTTATGATAAATGGAAAGACATACTGCCTTCACTAACGGCCACTTTCAGTTTAGCACGCATTACCTCACGACTCGAATACTCGGGCAGTTTCAGATAATTCACACAGGTCATCACAGACGGTAAGTAATCATCGGGATTTTGATTAGGATCTAGCGTCTTACGAACAATGGTCAATGGTGGTGTTAGAGCTTTAAAGCCGCCAGTCGGCAGGCGTGGACTGCCCGTTACGAATTGCAAGAAGAGCCTTTGTTCGTCGCGGTTGTAAGTCGATAAGATGTCGTAGAGGTAGCGGATCGCTTGTGAGTCCTGAGTGAATCCGTGATCCGTTCGACAATATTCCTGCAGCATTCGCGTGTCCCAACGCAGATAGTTCGTTGCGCCCGTTCCGCAAAACACACTCTCCAGCTCCTCTGGGTAAAACATACGCAGACGGTTCGACTGGAACACTGAATCGAATCCTGAAACGAGAAAATACTCTTTGAATTGGTACTCCGATAGATGATGCTTTTTCAATCGACGCTTACCTTCACGAATCGCTTCGAACTGACGCTGCACACCCTCGAACAAGAACCAGTGGGTTACTAGGGATATATACTGATGAAGATTGTGAATGGTAACGGGAATATCACGACCACCGCGTCTCAATTCGATGTTCGCATGACCAGGTAATACGAAGTCCAGGCCCAAGTCAGCTATCGGACAACCATCTAAATCTAACTGCTCAATCTGTAAAGAACAAATCTTAGTTATTTCACTAGCTCATTTACACCCTAGTGACTCGACTCATCATTACCTTTTCAGTCTTTTCCATAGCATCAACACTTGAATCAAGTTGAATAACGTCACGTTGTCGCACAACTTCCTGCAAACGGACCAGAGTTGATTGCACTTCGGGTGCCACCCAAGCCAGATCGGCTAGAGACAGTGAGCTCTCCTCGCACAACATCCATCGATAGAACGGAATGGAAAATGGAAGATCAAGCTGTTCAAAAACATTCGATTAGTATTGACAGAAGAAAATTGTGCATCATTATCATCCACTTACCATCCTACTATCCATTACAGCTTTTGCTATAAACTTGCCCAGGAATTTGAATTTCGACTTAACACGCGAGATCTGAGACAGCTTCGCGGCTTTGCCCAGCGGCAGTGGGAAAAGCCCGTGCGGAGCATTTACATGGGTCACCGTCACGGAACGGACGACTGGTGCCAGTGTCGCCGGAGCGTTTCGAATGTGTTGTACATTATCATGACTAGTACGATTAATATGGTTCGACTGACTCATTTGATAGTGATGATCGCGATTAGCTTCGTTCTCGATAACCAAGCTGCGTGTATTATGCGACGACACCGTTTGCGTTGTTTCCGTTCCGTGTGACGACATGTGAACATCAACTTGTTGCTCTATGATCATATTCACCGTATTTTCATAGGCAATATATGAACCACTATCAATTGATTGGTTCAAAGCGTTATTTGTGGCAGCAAGCGTGCCAGTATTGTAGCGATTGTTGCCTCCTACTCCGCCGCCCTGGCCAGTGCCTACCACACCATTATTACCGCCACCACTTTCATTTCCATCGTCTATTTGTGCCAATCCCGACTTCACCACGTCTACTATTGTCGACGAATTTTGCTTGTAGCTATCACTTCCATTCCATAAACCTAAATCACACCTTTGAAGCTCGCCAGAAACCAGAGCATAGAATTCTAGCGTTGGCCCGAGACCGGTACCGACCTGCAATCAACCAAAATTCAATAATCGTACGATCGACCTGCAACAACTTCCAAAAGTACATACCTCATTTTCATATTGAATTTCTAGCAATGCCTTCGAATGACCGAAATCCTGAATTATATGCTCAGCTTGCTTCAGTATATCCTCACGGGAAATTGCACGTTTTCGACGATCCAAGCGCGGTGTAACTCGTTCGGTTGTGTCCGATGAGTTCAGATCCGGAGCGGTATCGAGCAGTCTCTGCAGGGCACGATCTCGATCGAACGAAATCGCATAGAACAGTAAATGTCGTGTTTCGAATGGAAACAAAAATGGACAGGCCAGAGCGATTTGCTGCAGCCACTGAGGCAAATTTCCAGTCATAATCACAAGTGGGTCTTGAAGCTGCCGATTGGCTTTTGCGGTGATCTTCGAATGCACGAATTCCGATTGACTGATCAGGTTCTCATGCTGCGTGCAAGTGTAAAGGCTTTCCCAATGGCGGTTCAAGGCGTTAATTATTCGAAGCATACACAGCGCATCCAGTGATGCGTCCTGGACAGTTACAATATCGGCGGGCAGTGAATTTGTTAGAAATAGAGTGTGTGGGGTAGTTAACGAAGGAACAACTCCTTCCAGCCAAAACTCCGTCTTCTTCCGCATCAGCTTCGATGATGATGACTTACTACTTTTCTTTGACGAAGATGTTCCTTTGCTGCTGTTTCCACTTACAGCTTGTTCTTCTTCGATTGGTCGATAGTAAATAGTGTGTTGTTGAACCCAAATGCTGGCGTTTCCTGCAAAATTAATTGGCGCGTGAACGAATGCCACTAAATTGAATTATTAAATCCTACCTATTGGTGTCTCGGATTCCGTATCAGTCTCGGATTGGTCATTCACAGCAGGAGAATACTGTTTAACAGCCTGATATACAGTCATGTTGTAAGGCAACACGTGGTCACCGATCAAGAACTGTAGCCTGTGCTTCAGTCCGCTCTGCAAATAGATGGAATCAATTCAGTTTTCAAAAGTTCTTTATAGCTCATGACAAACAAACCTGTGACATGGCCACTGCAGCCACGTTATCATCCATGTCTTCCTCTGAATCGTCTTCCGAATCACCTCTTATTCCACCGTATCCTCTCACGACCAGATATCTCTCAATTGCTTGCACCAAGGCTAATGGGTCGATTTTCACAGTACCGCCTTTCCATTGACGCAAATTCGAACAGTCTGGATGGCGTTGCAAGTTGCACTGCAAAACAATCGATAATTAATTCAAAATATTTATACTAAAAATTACTAGACTCACTTTAAGCTGGTGTGTGTTAAAGAATTTAAGTGCACTTGTATTCGATCGGCCGCCGGGTCCAGCTGGGAAGTCATGGACGCGGACTGGAAATTGCTCCAGCTGCGTAACACAGCCATTCAATTTCGCAACAAATGCACTGAACGGAGCCGATTTTATTGTCGGCATTCCTCCACCACATATCACCGAATCCTTCGGGAGACCGGCAAACACATGTAGGAAATATCGAAGACGATTGTCCCGCGGAACTATCCCTTGATCCGACGACATGAATGTCAGCATTGCTTTGATAAGACCCGAATGATTCACTTCGAACGGCGAAATATCACTCTCGATCAAAATATTCTTCAGTTCCACTAGAGATTCCAGGCAATCGACTGCGCTTCCGTCCAGCTTGTAGATGACACCAGCTAGACGACTCAAAACTGATGCAGCTGGGTGGATTGACTTGGCTATTTCTTGCTCCGTGTAACGGTTTATGAACGATATGGCTTGATCCCGTATCCATTGGCGGGCTTTCTCGCGATTGCCTGACAAAAAAATTCAACAATTATAAACATCAAAGCTAGACGAAATATATAAATTACCTGCGGCAATCAAATTGGCATTCGAAGCACTCTTTCCAATATTCGATGCGTTTGTACTACTACTGTCTTTGGCAAACGAACTATGAGATCCTTGTCGGCCCCAGCGAGCTGGATTCAATGAAGCCAGAAATGATGTTTTTGACGACGAGCCGCCTCCGCTCCCCCCACTTGATCCGCCTGTGCTATTTAGCACTCCACGAGGCCGTGAGCTCGATCCACTAGAGCTTGGTGTGTTTCTACCCGACGAACTACTTCCGATCGTTGTGGCCCGATTAATTAGATCTTGCACCACTGAATCCTCCTGGCGAGATTTCGAACGATTGCTCGACTGCGACTTCCGTTTCGGTGGGATTCGTCGCTTTAGGATATCCGACATTTTGTTTTGGATCGCGACTGTTGAAGACGGCGATGGGATGGCGTATGCTGCTGCGGATGCTGTGTCGGGGGCAGAAGACGATTGAGCGGACGTGGACATCATGTCCATGTGCGTTTGGTAATGCGGCGGTGGGTGATAACTATATTGGCGAGGGTCGATAGGCGCTGACGTAGAATACATTACGAAATTGCCGTTGTTGGGCAGCGAACTGGCCATCGTGAGCGGATCCATCATTGGCGGCGGTCCCGCCAAACTTATTGCTAACGTCGATGAATTAGCCGCCGGAATCTGTAGCGTCGCGCCACTCGTCGACGGCATCGACACACTCATTTTCGAATTTAGAACATTCATGGCATGCGAAAGGTTCTTCACGTGAGAGTTGCCATGTTCGACTTTCGTGGGCGTTGACGTATCGAAATCAAATGGATTCATCTGGAATCCCGTAGCAGACGGTGGTGCACTCAGGGCTCCACTCGCTGCACCAGCTGGCTTCGGAGAAGGATTCGCGCAAATCGGGTTGTTGGGATCTGCCAATTGATTGATCTGATGAATCACACCCTCACGTCTGAAGTGAGTGCCGAACACCTCTGGCAGTTTTTGCATCAGAATTTCTGCCATTTGCAGAGCCCCGACGACGATTCGTAGGTCATTTGATGCCATCATTCCCGCTATGTGGCTCGAGACAATTTGATTCTTGAGCACTTCTCGTAGTAGATCTGCGCTAGCGTAGTAGACCATGCGTAACAGGGCTCGTAGACATTTGTATCGAACTGCTGGCCCCGCAGAAGAACTGTACACCTCGTACAGCACCGAAAATAGATTTTTTATAAACTCGGACGCAAGACCGCGCTCCTCTCGCAGGCAAGCTATACGTGCATCGCGTTGTGCAATTCGCGATTCGTAGTCGTGTTGACTTTGCATCGATGGCCCTGCGCTCGATAAGTCTTGACCCGCGGAACTACCGGACACATAATTTGTATTCACTTTGCGTTGAACAGCTCGTGTGGTGCCGGTATCTTCATTGATTTGTTGCATCGAGTGAAAGTCTACGGTGTAGGTGCGTCCCAATGTGCTCAAACTAATTTCATCATCTGAATTCATATGCGCAGCTTCGATCATTCTCGAGTCTATGGCTGAGTAGGAATGCCACACACCCCTGTCATCACGCCACTGCCACTGCACTTGGTCCTGAACTCCGGCGTTTGGCCGTTCCAACAGAGCATCTACACTAAATATCCCATCGATAGGTAGTCGAGGCATCAGCTCGCCGATCAAACAGGTGATCTCGTACAACTCCGATGGACTGCGGGACATCAACTCAACGTCCGTGGTTTGACTTGGTTCCGCCGAGCCCGTAAGAAGATACAGCAATGTTGACGCAATGTCATTCTTTAGCAGACTGATAGCTAAATCGGGGCTACTGGCACACATCACTCCCAGCATTCGAACCACGTTTGTAAACGTTCCTGTGTTGAGCACTGACGGCGTCAGAACGAGTAATTGCTGACAATTCTTGAGCAATTCCTTACTGGCAATTTCTTGAAGTTTCGGCTGGTCGTGCTGAAAGCTTTCAACTAGGCGATAGAAGGCAGTACATACACTCTCCACACACTTTTTATCCTGTTGTGCTAGAAGAGGTGCTAAAAGCGGCAAACTTTTGCTCACGAAATGGAACTCCTCGGGATGCAGGTTCAGGCAACAGTTTGCAGTAATTGCCAAAGCTGCTCGTTGTGCATTAATTGAAAAGAAATCCAAATAAGTTAGACATGCAGATACGCCGTTGGCTTGTAGTATTGCTTTATTGTGGCGTCGCGACAGAATCTCAAGTGCTGTCAAACTTTGTTCCGCCACGTCCATGCATTGAATTACTTGCAGTTTCTCAAGGAACACGGGAATGGCATCGACTACCGTTCCTGAAGAACGAGGCAAAGCTTCGAGCATGTAAGCCAGAGCACGGCACGCATTATTCATTATATCGAAATTATGCTCCATACGAAGTAGACTGATTAGGGCTGGCACCACTTGTTTTATCGGGAATCCGGCCAGAGTATCCTCGTTGCCCATCACAAGCATTTGGCACATTTCGATCGCGGCTTGAAGTTGCTGACTTTCGTCGTGTGATTGCAATCCCTGCAGAAGTTGCTGAGCCTTTGACGAGCTACTCGCTCCAATTGTGCGATGCAAAATATGCGTCATGCGTGGTCCCAATGCTCCAAATAGATGCGGCGGGAGTCCTCTTGCTTCTAGCAATGCCTGTAAACGACCGACTTCGCTGTCATCGCTTTCCGAATCCGGATGAGCTGCGTTGGTTGCGGCATTACTCGCCGAGGAGCCAGCCGCCTGTGATGGCTGGGCTCCTGCGCCCCCTCCTCCGCCTGCTGCGTTTCCGTTCGCTACCCCTGACGATTGCTGACCCATTAGGTTCAAATTTGTCCCAGTTGCGGCGTCTAGGCCTCCACTAATCGATGAATGTGCTGTTTGGTGATTATTAACAAGCTTTTGTTTCAACAGTTTCGGCTTAAGGAGCTTTGAATTACCTCCACTTGACGGTCGATTGCCGTCATTGGCCATGACCGATCCTGGCGTCGAGGTAGACGGTCCTCCCACACCCGCTCCACCAAAATCGTACTGCTTTCCTACCGCTGAGCCTCTACTACTGCCGCTACCTTTGCCCAACGAACAATGAGCAGATGATACAGCACTGGCGCTTGTCGCCCGATGGCTACTATGATGCGTGCTGTTGTAATGATGTGATGCGGCGCGCGATGCTGTCGATCCCGGTGCCGACGTACCAGCAAGTGCTGCTGCTGCCGACAAGGATGATGAAGACGCTGCTACACCACTACCGCTTCCTTGCGCTGCTGCTGAACTGCTTACGCAAGAACCCGTTTTGCCTCGTGAACTACGCCTTAGGATATGAGATGAGGAGGATGATGACAACGCACCGCCTATTTGACTACCAGAACTTTGCTGATTAAGCGCTTGCAATGATGAATCTCCGATTGCTCCACTTAAGCCTGCGAACACAAATTATTATTAGACCCATTATTGTGTGTAAGTAAAAAAAAGCTCAAAATAAAAAAAATGGTGATGGTCAACACACACCTGACTGATAGTTTTGATTAATAATCGCCTGCAACGACGAATGATGTTGCGGATGAGGTTGCTGCTGTTGTGTGGCGTCGCGTGTTGCACCACCACCACCACGAGCCAAACGCGCCCCCAGATTCGGGGTTCTATTGTAGCCCGTCGTCGCTCCTATCGACGACGACGCCTGCAACGATATTGGCACTAGATTATGGCTGCCGACACTAATTCCGCTTGCTGCCGAGCTTGTTCCTGCCGCTGATGACGACGATCCCGACACTGCACCGATTACTGAGCTTCCAAATGCCGAATGAACCGATCCTACGCTCCCTGCGCCACTTATAAGAGTGCCAGCAGCAGTCGTCGAGGTTGAATACAAATATTCGGAGTAATCACCCACTTTTTGTCGTTTCTTTGGCACAGCACCGCCGTGATTAAACGTTATCGAATACGACGTTGATGGATTTATTGGATATCCACCAAAATTAGCAGCCGCCGCTGTCAGTTGTTGCTGTTGTGGTGCCGTGAAATTATCCGAAGACGAACAACTGATTGGCTGTCGCTGACTATGGCTGTTATTCCCTGATTCACTAATGGTTGAGCGGAGATTTCGTATTGATGAAGAAGATGGTCTGTTGCACGTGTTCTGCGGAACTTTCCGATTTTTGTCCACGTTTGATGAAATGTTCTGCGGAGAATGAAAATAAATAAAACTAACGGACATTCAGTTACTCGCATACCTTTCTTTCTTTAGAGAAACTCTTTAGCTTTCCGGCGCTAGATACACTTTTCTTTGTAGTTAAGCGTAACGGTGACTTCGATTCACTCCGGTTCGGTCCTGAATTGTTGGCGACAATCGAATACTCCGGCACCACCTGAGGAGCAGAGTCCGACTCGCGGGTATTGTCGAAACGATTGGTCGACTGATAATTATGATCGAGGAGTTCGGTGCTGACTGACTTTTTGGTCGAGTTGCTATTACTTCCTCGCGTTTTCCGAAAGTAACTCAGCAGATTCGACTTAGTTTGTGCTGTGTATTGATTCGGTGGCTGTTGGTCCAATGGCTCTGATACTTTCTTGTGAATTTGATTTGGCACCTCCTCGTTAATGGCGTGCTTGACTGCGCCTGTTGTAGTCGAAGCTGTCACAATATTCTGCTTCGGAACACGCTCACTTCTCAAGCTTGACTTTATTGAAGTCTGCCGCAGAACCGGAGGAGTGACTATATCACCTAACGTTCGTGATCTAGTGCGAAGAGCAACACAATCACGTCCTGGCGATGAATTCGATTCTCCACTCTGGTCCTTTGCAGACGAGTTGTGGCGACGCTTCTTTTGGCTTGAATGCGCTAATAAATCCTCGCAGCTTGCTGCAGGAACTGTGAATAGTGTATTATAAATGATCAGAATAAAACAAAAGGCAATTGTAAACATATGTAAAAACAAACGACACGCAGCTCGACTTATTCGGATTTCGTCTACACTGCCATTATTAACTCACTAAACTAAAACCAACACTCACTCTGATCTGATGTTCTCTTGCGATCTACACGTCTGGTCGTGGGACTTGATCCTTTCTGTTTTGACAAGTTCTTGCTTGATCTGCTGTTTATAAACGACTCACTGTCAACTTTAGACTGGTGTCGTCGTTTTGCCGCTGCTTCTGCTCGCGACGGAGATAGCGAGGTCTTCGTTTTTTCTACTGTCTGCTGTCTGCTCTGTTCGTTGTTATCACGAACTTTTCTACGATTATTATTTGATTTTAAGCCGGGATTTCTGCCAGGATTTATATAGGAGGTGCTACTGCTGCCAATATTTTGCTGTAGGTCTGCTGAGCTTCCTGTCGAACTGCTACGATGCCCCTCCGTCACTGCAGAGAGCAATTGATTGTTAACGGGTTCGGCCATAGACGACACTTGGGCGTCCACTCTATGTCATTAATCATGCCCCTGAAGCAAATTTTTCCCGGTCTTGGCTCTATTTCAAAATTTATTATTTAATACTGAGCAAATCAGGGGGGAGTGGTTAATCAAGTTGTTTTAATATTCTTGTCTCTCTCGCTCTCTCTTCTTTCGAGGAAACTACTTTCCGTTTATGTCTCCGAAAGTAATTTAAAATGTCTTTTACCCAAATATATTAAGTGCTTTGTAATTAACGGGCCCTTTATTAGAACTTGCTTACTACCTGCTACGAACACTTGTACTGTTTTGTTTTTGATCTGGAAATAGAAATCAAATAAATGAGTCATGAAACTTGGAAGGAGACGATATTTCATTTAAATTTCGGACAAGAGAGAAAAAGATGTAAACTATTTTTTGTCTACCTGTGTGATTTTGAGTTATCAGGATGGAAGTAGGTAATCTAATGCAAGCCAAGTCTAGGATAAATATTAGTGATGGGCGCTTCTGTTGTTTTCAGAAAACGAAAACGAACTGTTTTTTTCCAAAAACAGCTGTTTTTTAAAACTGTTTGAAAACTTTTTTCACTCGACCAGCAGCAGATTGACACTGGGTGTTACCATTAGTGATGGGCGTTTCTGTTGTTTTTCATAAAACGAAAACTATTTGAAAAAAACAGTTGGAAAAAAACAGTTTTTTTCAAACAGTTTTTTTCCAACTGTTTTTTTCAAATAGTTTTCGTTTTATGAAAAACAACAGAAACGCCCATCACTAATGGTAACACCCAGTGTCAATCTGCTGCTGGTCGAGTGAAAAAAGTTTTCAAACAGTTTTAAAAAACAGCTGTTTTTGGAAAAAAACAGTTCGTTTTCGTTTTCTGAAAACAACAGAAGCGCCCATCACTAATAAATATATGATTTATTGGGTAGTTTGCCATTTTCATAACTGGTAATATTTTATATCTGGTAATATTTACATAACTGGTAATATTTCGCTTTTACTCGGTGTGACGATATTTAAAATCTTTAAAAAAGTAAGTAGTGTAATAGGCGTTATGAATAACAATTATTTCTTGGCAAACGCATCTGATTGTTATTGATTTTTCTTAGATTTCAAATAATGTAAGGATTTTGTCTTTCGTCTCTAACCATCAAGTGGAAATTTTTGAATATGTAGCTTTGGCTGCCTAGGTGCGATATCGTGTATTGGTTGTTATTACGAATACCACATGGACAACTCGCCTTTTTCAGTACTAATTTAGCGAAAATTCTCAAAACAATCGTATATTGAGCTCTGATGCATTAAACTTGGCCGGAAATGTTGTCTCGGATGCGAAGATTCACTCATGAAATTCACATATGATCGTTGATAGTTGCATTTTGTGAAGTAATCACCATAATTCAAAACCTCACATACCGCCATCTTTTTGCCACCACGTCACAACTCTAGAGCATGCGAATAATGAAATGTGGCACGAAGTTACGGCATTTATTGTTTTCAATGTTTGTCGAAAGTTATTGAGCATTTTCTATGGAAGATTTGTTTTCTTCATTCCGTTTATGGAAAAGTAATTAAATAGAGTTGAGTGAAAATTTATTATTTTGTTAATTTTTTGATGAGGATTTTTTTTCCAAACAATGGAGAATACTGGGGATCTCAACTTTAATTTTCTTTTTTTCCAGGGCTGAAACTATACCGAGAGTTCGAAAATCTGCAAATCACGGTAGGAGAATAAGCTGAGCATATCACTTTAAAGTAAGCGGAATCAAAATTGCTCAAGAATATTTGACCAAGGATTCAGCGTTCTGAGACAGTTAATTTTCCGCATAAAAATAAATCTAATCTGGATAGAGATGTGATTAACTCTCTTTTTACTGAGCAGTGATCGCAGAGAGCAGTTTGAACAAAGAGCAGTTTAGAGTAGCAGCTATTCAATCGCAATTGCGATTGCAGTTTCGTGCGTACGAAAAACCGCTCGCTACTTTTGATTGCTCATTGCCAGTGTTTGCTCGTTACCTTCTCATCGCCTTCGATTTGTGCTTGATACAGCAATTTCTAGCCTCAGATTCCAATCGCATTGTATGCTTACAATGTAACTGTATTTTTCCGTGGAGATGGATGCTCATGTTTAGAACAGATGTAGTATGTTTGGGAATATGTTGCCTGCATTAATTCGGCACTTGCTAGCAGAAGAATGTATTGCCAAGTGCTTGGTAAATCGTATAGTAGTTTTGTGGTTTTCAAAATGTCATACATTGGATGCAAGCAACGTAGTGAAATGTTATTAGGTCTGTTCCCGTACTACGATTAATTGCAATGAAGTGCACTAAAACAGAGTTTTTACTACGTTTTAGTACGCTTCATTGCAATTAATTGCAATTAATCGTAGTACGGGAACAGACCTATTATACATGTACAGTATTATGCAGTATGTAATTTAATTTCGAAGATTTATTATTCCTGGCTAATCTAAAACAATCGGTTTTCCACTTTTATTGAGAAATGAAAACAAAATGTTTACGTGTATTAAACATGCACCCACTAGGGGCCAATCTCTTCGGTAAGGCTGGACATGAGTCACAACCCCGGTAGGGTTGGAGTGTAGTCACGAGCACCGCCGCAGAAGCCAACTGGCGAACCAAAAAGGATCCCAACATTTTTAGTGCTACTTTCAGTTTTTCGGGCGGATTTGATTTTGACGTATCTTGGAAACTAGGCCGCTTTTTTCCAGATTTGTATGGGAATTTCGGCCGAAACAACTCAGAAAGGTCCCCAAATTCATGCTAGACCAACAACTTTTTTTTTTTTGGAAAAATATGGACGTTTTTGCCCAATTTTCCTCATTAAAAATTTTGTCGCCCTTAATATATCACTAATATACTCCCCGACTACTTTCAATCATCGAAAGCGCCATAAAGGCAGTTTTTGCCAAACTATGGCCAAAAAACCCCTTACTCCCCTACAAAACCGAAATTTTTGTATCACAGCAATAGGTCTTGGCCCGTTATGTCCCAAACCACTCTAACCCAAAATTGGCCGATTTTGTCCGATTTCACCTACTTTTGCCCTGAAAACTTTTCGAATAATTGAATAAAATACTTGCAAGTCCGAAAATACTCGCAAGAGTAGAAAGAAAAGAATCTGAATAGATGAGCATTTAAAATTTTCTGTACTGCAAAAGAGCAATGAGCAGTTGAACAGCATGAGCAGAAAACAATCAAATTGCTCACTGCTCGCCTCAAAACTTTGTGCTCAGCAAAAGAGCAATGAGCAGTCGAACAACATGAGCAAAACACAACCAAATTGTTCACTGCTCTTCATAAAACTATCTGCTCTGCAAAAGAACAATGAGCAATTGAACAGCATGAGCAGAGAGCAATCGCACTGCTCACTGCTCTTTTCAAAGAACAGTGAGATTAGTAGCAGTGTTCGCAGGAGCAGTCCCATCTCGAAATCTGGAAGTCATAGAAAAGACTATATGTGGAGACAGCCAAACACTAAACTACAACCGCGAAATTTAAGGTGTACTGTTAAACATGATGATTGCCATTTGGTGGGTTGGGGGTGCTAATTTATGCCAACATGAGCTGATTCAAATATTTTAATATCCTGAAGGCAACTTCACTGCAGGGTAATTAAGGCGAACAAGAATACAAAAAAAATTTAATTTCTTAAATTTGGGAAAAACTAGTGTGGGAGAAGCTTAAGAAAGTTCTAGGAAGATGCAACCAAATCCAGTGAAAGTAGACTTCGGTGCTAGCAAATGAAAAAGAGAATACCTTATGAGGTCCATATACAGACAAACATGTTCGCAGGCCTGGTATGCGAACCAGAGCATTTCTAGCCGTTAACAGACAAACACTTACTCTTTAACAACAACAAATGCACTGGCGACGGACGCCAAATTTTCGAACATATTCGTGCGTCTATGGAGCCCATCATATAATTTGATATGCGACTTGATTCGCCCTGTGGAAGCGTCTACCCGCAAAATGATTGACAAAATCCACGATATGGTGTTGCGATGCAGTAAACTGGCAAGAAAATAGCTAAAACGAATGTTAGGTAAGGTATAGCCTGTTTTGAAAAAAAAATTTTAGTTTTACCTCACATACGGCATGTTGTCTGATAAATGAAATTAGCAGCATCAAGTCATGGGCACTCATAAGTTGACTTTGATCAACTCGATTTCTGCGGGGAAAATCTATATTATGCTGAATCAGTGGTCATCATGGCAAGGTCAATTGCATCCTCAACCGACTCGCTAATCGCAGAGTTGGTTGCATCTTGTAAAAAGTGTTGGTTGGGCTGTGCTGGAATGCATGTAGTATTGGATATGGCCCATTCCATGCACAATTTGTTTATAATCAAATAATTATAATCAATCTGAAAAGTCGAAACAAAACTAGATAGGTCGCGAGTTTGACAGCCGGAACAACTAGTAAACAAGATGCTGATGACAGTCATCAAATCACCACAGTAAAATCGGTTCACAATAGAGCTAAAAAAGTAATTTTCTAATGACGCAGCAAAACGGATGATACGGAAGAATTTGGGGAAAAGAACCGCTTTTGCGGTTCATGAGAAAAATTTTTTCGAGTGAAAGAACAAAGGGGGGCTTTTTTCGTTTTGACCGTGGTGGAATACAGAAGGAATTTTTTTGAAAACCCAAAAGGGGAACACTTAAGTTTAATAGTGATATTAAATATAGTAAAACTTTAGCAAACAAGAAAATTGTTTTAACATCAGTGATTAGTTATCGTTATATTCTGAAATCGCTGAAAAGTCGTATGCAGAAAAATTGAAACTCCGAAAAATTAATACCTGAAACATTGAGTGCAGAGGAAGAAACAAGAAAATTGTTTTAACATCAGTGATTAGTTATCGTTATATTCTGAAATCGCTGAAAAGTCGTATGCAGAAAGATTGAAACTCCGAAAATTTCATACCTGAAACATTGAATGCAGAGGAAGAAGCAAGAAAATTGTTTTAACATCAGAAGTTGAAGATCAGTTATATTCTGGATCGTTATATTCTGGAATCGTCGAAAAGTCAGGAACATCAGTTGCAAATTGGGCTGAACATGGTCATATTGGTAAAGAAGCGTACTTCAAGAAGAGTGTTGTAATCGATACACGGCCGACATTATGATCAATATCTTGAACGGAAATTGCGGGCAGAAGTTTTGGTAACTCGAGGAAGATAAGCCAACGGTGGGAACAACTACTGGATGATCACGTGGTCAAGATAAGTACCGAATAAGATCATTCATTCAAGGTCAGAAGTTTTTTTATTTAAGCATGAGTTATTGGTTTTAAAGATTTAATTCTTCAGATATAGTAACAAAACAAAAGAAGCAAATAATTTAGCATAAATGGAAAATTTATATATATAATTTTGGTAAATGAACTATTATAGAAAACCAACTAAGAAAGTATCCATACTTTTTATATCTCTTCTTTCTTTTTCTTTCGTTGATTTATTTGTCGATTTATTTTAATTTTAATTTTCTTTTCCTTGGAGTGGGTGTTAATTGTGTTCGACTTAGTTTTATATACTATATATATTTGAATTTTTATTTATATTTTATCTCATATACTTTATATATTAGAATTTTTATTTATATAAGTTTGGAATTCTAATTTGGGAGATATTTGTTAAGATCGGTGTGAACCGATTCCGATCGGAATGGGGCAGAATCAATAATCACCCACAGCATCTAACATCAGAAAACAGCAGAGATCTTGTTAAAAGGCTTTATATTTTTTTTTCAAGTCTATTTAAGTCTATTCTTGTTATTCCACGGTTACTGAATTTTTTTTGTTCTCTAATTTGTTTGTTTTTCGCACCATGAATAATGAAGCAATAAAGAGTGTAATAAGGATGGAGTAGAGTTGAGTTTCTATAAATAATGATGCCCACATGGAACCTTCAATATCCTTTCCCATAGCCTGTGTGTATTTGTCTGTTTCGTGTGCGTGCCGTAGCACGAAGAAATCCTGGTCCCCAAAAGGCCCACGACCGGACTGAGCTAGTCGGCGGGGTTAAGGCACGCAGGGTAAATGTAACCACGATTTCTTAAATATAATTATGCTGCACTGACGACGGCTCGACAGAGCTTTCAGCAGTCGCAACAATGGTTTCAAGTGATCCAAGAATCAAAGTGCTGCGCGAATTAGTTGATGCCACAGGCATATTTGCAAGGCACAGTCGCTTCAATTTTGCACGAAAAATTATGTGAGAAAAAAATATCGGCAAGATGGGTGCCGCGTTTGCTCACAGTGGAGAATATTCACTGGGACAGGAGTTGTTGTTTTCAATGCGTCTGTTCTGGATAGCATTGTTCTGTTATGGACAATAAAACACGCCGATTATTTACATATTGTCATAAGTGATGGACAAAATAACACACAGCGCACATTTACATTAAGTGCGTTTTATTGCTCCTCTATCCAGAAGGGAAGAGAACAGACGCATTGAAAACAACAACACCCCTGTACCAGTGAATTCAATAGTACAGAAATTATATTCCTCATTGGTAGTTCACGTGATGAACTAGAGAATGTGCTGATAGAAAAAAGATAAGCTCATGAGAAGTTTTTTAGTTTTTTCAAGATTATGTTGATTGTTTTGTTAGTTAGGAAATTAGAAAAAGCCCTCATAATGTGTAGAAAGTTAAAAGAGCTAATTTTCAGTTAGTTCTTTTTCTATTTTCTATCGATTGTGGCAGTTTATAGGTACCACAGCGAGCACAGCAACCTATGTCAGTCGTAGCGAATGCACTGCTGTTTTGTACTAGATCGTTGTTTTGCGGCATAGTTCTATTCTGTTCTGTATCGGAGCAAACAAACGCACCTATTAGGTGCGTTTCTTTGATCCGACAGAGCAGAATAGAACTATGCCGCGAAAACAACAATCTAGTACAAAACAGCAGTGCATTCGCTAAGATTGACATATGTTGCTGTATTCGCTGTGGTAGCACAAAACAGCTGAAAATAAAGGGAGAAAATAACGAGTATAAACTACCCCAATCGATAGAAAAAGAACTAACAGAAAATTACCTCTTTTAACTTTCTACACATTATGAGGGCTTTTTCTAATTTCCTAACTACCAAAACATTCAACATAGCCTTGAAAAAACCAAAGCCACCTCACAGCAAAAACGACAACTTCTCGTGAACTTTTCTTTTTTCTATCAGCACATTCTATAGTTCAGCACGTGAACTACATATGAGGAATAAAATTTCTGTACTACAATGCGTATACTCTGTTCTCTGCTGGATAGAGGCGCAAAAAAAACGCACCTATTGTAATAAAATTTGTGAAGTATTTTTCGTCTAGAGTTTTTCTTTGAATTTAACTCTATATTTGAAATAAGCTGTCAAGCTAATAAATAACTGCGCAAAAATAAGCACAATCTACCTGGTGACCTGCATCGATCGATGAAGTAACGACTTTGGAGAATTGTTTGTTGAGGAGGTTGAGTCTTTGAATTCCAAAATCAATGAAATCAAACGTTCTTCCAAACATTTATGTGATCGTTGGCTTCCGTTGGGACAGAAATCAATACAGTTTTGAGAGGGGTCACACATTGCAATCAATATTCAGGAACTTTTCCTTTGTTACCATTAACAGTAAATGATCCATTGCACTCAGTTTCTTTATTATACAGGCGGCTCATGCCAAAAGTTATGCTTCTCGAATTTCACAGCGTTTTCAATAGGAAATTACGCACTAAAATAACAAATAGGTTTTTTCACCATTGTAGGTGCACTATTTGTGACATTTTACATTGCATTGCACACATACATTTGCCTAACAAATTCCGGTAAAAAAGTGTTAGCTTTTTTTTATACGACCTTATGTAGAATTTGTAGGCTTGATCATATAACATTGTAACAAACTTTATCTGTTTCGAACAATTGCAAAACACACAGAACATTTGAAGACAAAATAAGCATGCAACTAACTTAGAAAATCAGAGAGCAGTCACCAAACACCAGAAACAAAACAACGTAGAACGTAATCAGATAGATTCACCTGGCTTTTTAAGAAGTGTATTTTTTACATAACGTTCCTCTATATTAACAGAGGTGGAATAAGTTTATTTTTTTTAAATAGACTCGAGTCAGAGTTGAAGATAAAAAAAAACTTTATGAAATCGATGAAGGAAATAAAGAAAACAAACCCTCAATATGGCAACAAAGGCAGGTAACTTTAGCTCATGTCATCGAACAGCCGACTCTCTGCCAAATGATTTTACATCTACAGTGCCAACCAAAGAATGGGATGGCATCATAAGTCATGTCCGCCGATTGCGCAACGAGTGAAAGAGATGTGAATTGAAATATCAGCGATAAATCCATGGACGATGGACCTAACAAAATATGCTCTGTTCACACATCCACATATCACACTGAATCAATAATACACACGGTCCATATATGCGATGCTAACGGCTCTGTATCTGCTCACAGTATGTACACAATAATCAGCTGTTTTCCACTTTATTTATGCTCGGTCCCCTATGTACCTACGTAACGACAGGCACATATGAAACCAGCCATTGCGCTGTGCACGAAAACTGGCGACGGTGCGTATTCGTTATTTGACAGCTTTTGTTGGTGTGGCTGTAGAATCAATCGCACAGGGAATACGATCTGGGCCGCTTTATCTTTATTCAAACAGATACTGGTGCTATGTAGTCACACAGTTCCATCTACATGCATGGTCAATACGAGTTTGCCATAGTTTTTGTACATCATTTTCTGACAACGCGCATGGTCCGAGACTGTCAAAGGCCCTTTCTTGGAGATAAACAAATTCTAGATACTTCGCGACCAACACTTCGGTTGGGATCAAATCCACGAATCGAAGAAAAAACTTCACTTGAAATCTACTTTATGTGGACCACCAATTAGAACATCCAGATCCTTGCAACTAAAATAAGTATATCGTCATCTTTTCATCGACCTCCACTGTTCTAGAGATGTAAATAAACGTCCCCAGATACCAACACAATCGCCACTCAACTGTCAGACTCAAATACGTCATACTTGTATGCGTAGACAGCAACGGCGCAAGTGTAGGAGCTCCAAAGTGGGAAGGTAACAAAAAAAAAACAATGAACATTTTGGAAAAAAGAATCTACTTCCAGTCCTATGACCTCCGAACTACAGGGCCGTTTCAATTTCACTAGCCCATTTCAATCAAATCATTTAAAGCACCTAGCACTTCACTTACATTCCTCCAATACTACATAAATCGATTTCATTCCAACTGCTCCGTTTTCAGGAAATCCACAATGGTGCAGCACGAATTGTGCTCGAATACGTCAACACACGACACATCCATTTTTCTTCGCAATTTCCGAGTTCGTGCAGTCGCCAATTTGCCCGTATTTAGCTTTATACGGTAGCTAATTCCACTCACACTCCGCGATCCAATCAGTTCACTTTCTTTATCTGGATTTGATCAATAAAGGAAATCTAGATTTGCCCAAGCAATTCGAACCTTTTGTACTTCTTTCTCCAGACTTCAAGCTACACATCTGTACACTGACTCCGAGAGACTGATATTAAAACGAGCGTAGCAGACGAAATCGGAAAACTGTTCACGTTCGTTTCGGTTCAGTATTGCCGTTCTGTTTCGCATCGAGTGTGTGCTGTTCGTATTTTTCCTACAGCATCATATTTATTTGCCACTGCCGTGGTATGTATTAAAATATTAGTGGTGTGACTGGTACTTGATTTGATTCCGTTTCACGACGGCGTCCGCACACACTACACTATCTTCACACTTTTATTTAATTTGTATGAGAGCTGCCTGCCAGCCAGCCAGCCAGTCCAATGTCAAACCAGTTAGTATCGGTTTGGGGGGAAAACAGTGGCTATCAGCCATAGCTATCAGCCTTTTCTACGCTATTGTTGCAATGAATTTTCCACTAAGACTTGAATGAAACCTCCACAGAATTTTTCGTCAGTATCAAGAGAAAGATAACGACCATACCCCCTAAAGATATTCGAATTACCTATATCTCGCTTCAACTGTATTTCGTATGGGAAACATGAAAACCACGAAACCATTTGCAAAAAATTTAAACACACTGAATTAGAAACATTACTCAATGGGAATTTATCCCAAAGATAAATCGAATTGAATGCTGCATTGAATACACTGCAATGTCTTCAGCAATTTTTACAGAAAAAGGGAATGATTTCAAAATAAGGGCATTGGGAACTACCTAAACCGAAAAAAATGGGTTTGAACGCCGAAATACCATTTCCGAAATGATACTTGAAAGACAAAAACAGCTCCAGTGCATAGGAAACACTGGGAAGACTGATGTATAGATGAAATGTGTAGATTTCGAATGCATATTAAATTTACTGTTAATATTTCTCAGTAAAAACGTGACCAAATTGATCAGTAATCGCAACCAAAAGCCTATTAGAACTGCTCTATTTTCAGACCAACCTGTTCTGTGAATTACGTTTCGATTCAATGAATGCGTCGGAAATTATAGAGCCTGAAAGATTTGAGTTGGTTGGGGCATTTCAAGATGCCACCACTGCCTCAGGGTAGCCAGTCTATTGGGTAAACTTCCGTCAGTGATAATCACTGGAATAGGTTCTGGATAGCATTGTTCTGTTATGGATAGGGGAGGGGGGGACAAAAAAACACGCCTATTATAAACATCTTTCAATGCAAAAATTGCTTTTCAAGAGATTCGAATCTATAGCTATTAATATCAAAAATAGGATTCCAGACAATGCACCATTCTCAAGTAACGAGCGGACTATGGTAATGTACAGAGATTTCGACCCCCACAGGCTGTTGAATTCCTTCGCACCCGCTTTATAAAACCCAGCACCTTTCTAGTCTTCCTTAAGACATGATCATACTGTAGATTGAAACGGAGCTTTTTATCTAGAATAACTGCTAGATCTGTCAACATCTATCAACATTGTTAGTATTGCAGGTGGTAGTTGACATTTAAAGTAGTGAGTTTTCGCGAAAAGCTTAACGCATGGCATTTGTTGTTGTAAATAGACAGTTTGTATTGTTCACAATATTTCTTAATGCCAGCAATTACAATGGGAGGAGCTCGGATTCTGATTTCAATTGAATGATATGATACATCTTCTGATTGTCCCCCCACAGATAAGGTGCGGAATGTTAGATAAAAGCTCTGATAGATCTGAAATATGTAAATAAATTGATCAAAAGGGGTCCTAGGTGGCTGCCTTGTGGCACTCCCGAGGAAACACATATTTTTGACAATAAGCCTTAGAGTTTTACGAACTGATTTCAAATTCGTAGTTAAGAATCAAATCAGCAATGCTGGCTTCTCGGGATGCCCAACTTCTGTAATTTGATTTTTAGTATTTCATGGTCGACACGGTAAAGCCTTTGCTAAAGTCAACATAAATGGTTTAAGTTTGGTGCCTTCTTTTCCATAATGCAGAGAATATCTGAAGCAATTAAATTAAAGAAAAACTCACCAAAACTTAAAATTTATCGTTCAGGATTTATGTATTTGAATGAAATGAGAAAATTGCAATTTGAAAATGTTCCCTAAATGAAAAAAAAACAAATTTCATGCCGTTTTCTTCAATTGTGAAATAGTTTCGCGTGTTTTGTGAGCAACAAAATGTAATTTTGGTGACTTTACAATGTCTGGTTTTATTGTTATGAATTGTTTTATTTAATAGAAGTTATATTTATCTAAACATAGTTTAGGAAGAGTCATCCAAAAAATGGCATGTATACATTTGCTGCAGTTTCTCATTCAAAATAAATAATTATTTTTCATTTCTCTGTGGCCCACTGAAAATATGTTTGTCGAGTATAATCTAGTAGTAAACATTTTTCTGGCCGCAATCGAGCGAACGACTTTCAATTTCAGCGAGCGCAAACGAATGGCTGCAGTATAGAGGAACCTAATATTAAGTTTTGTTTGCGGAATGACTTCTCTGCTGCAAAAACGTTACATAAGGCCTTCGGTAATCAGGTCATGTCGAAAAAATATTTGCATGTGGTACAAAATGTTCTAAAAAAGTAGAGAAAGCGTTGAAATCGTACCATATCCAAACCGACCACAAACGTTAATTGCTGAACAACACATCAAGAAAGAAAAAAATCATCGATTGACAATTGAAGATATTTGCACATTATATTTGGATCAGTTCAATCTATTTCAAAATATGTCTCGTGCCTGAGAAAAGTCATATCTCGTTTGGTTCCAAAAACACAATTTTTTGCAAGAGCGTCGCAATAATGTCTACAATACAATGATTTCTGGGTATCAGAGCACATCATGAAACTCATCAGTACTGGAGATGAGACCTATGAAAAATGCCAAGGTCAGTTAACAGTTTTTGTTCTTCTTTATAGAATTCATCCGCTGGGCCAAAATGTGTATAAAGAATATTATTTAAGTGTTATGCATAATTTTCATGTAGCTATTCGCAAAAAGAGCCCAGAATTATCGCCCGACAACTCTTGGTTCTCACACCACGATAATGAAAAACAGCAATTCATATCGTTCCACAACCACCGTATTCACCTGATTTAGCACCGTGTGACTACTGGCTATTCCTAAAATTTAAGACTTTTATCTCACTTGAAGAGATAAAAGCCAAATCGCTGCACGCTTTAAAGATCATTGCGGTAGAATCGGAAAATACGTTGACATTAGTGTACTGTATCGAACAGAAGCACTACTCTGAAGTTGAAGGTGATGAAATAGATTTTGAAGAATAAATAAAGAATGTCCTTTTCATAACAAAAATAAACTACACCTACTCGCACAGCTAATTCAAATTCTGGTGTGCCAGGGATTATAAACGCTGTAAGCCAGTGTTCTACTAAACGCTGTTCGACTACACAAACTTTTGTGTTCAGTGGAACAAAGTAACTCGACCAGCGAACGAAAATAGCCTCAAAATAAACGAAAAACTTTGTGTCAAAAAAAAAATTAAATAATTTACGAAAAGGCATAGTTTTTTGAAATTGTTATGCGTACAAACAAGCACAAATAATTTTTTTTTTAAATAAAAAATAAAGAAATAAAAAATATTTGCAAGCAAAAAAATTAAAAAAACTTTTAAAATGAACAAAGGAATTTAAAAAAAAAAACATAAGTATGAAAGAAATATGTGAATAGGCATAGAAATTAAAAGTGATAATTATGAAATTAAATCATAAACAAAAATTATAAAACAAAATATTAAAAATTATATATAATATAATCAAAATATAAAAACAAACTATTAAAGTAAAGAACAGATATAAATAAATATACGAAAAATAATAACAATGTAAAAATAAATAACAATAAATACATAGCAAAAAGTAATAAACAAATATGAATACATAAAAATAAAATAAAAATTGATAAATAAAATAAGAATTAATAAGCAATAAAAAATAAACTAAACGAAAATCAAGTAACAAAAAATGATAATAAACAAAAAAGAAATTACAACCAATAAAAAAATAAGTTTAAAAACAAAACCTAGACAAACAAAATATAAAAAAATATGTAAGATAATAAATGCACGAAAAAATTAAACAAAAAATAATTTACATAAAAGTAAATTAACATCAAAATCATCAAATTTTTTTTTGTCTTCTCTTTTCATTTCTAACTGATATTAAATTCACTCAAATGCAAAATGACAACAATAAAACTCTTAAGACATTGAACATTTAATCTGAAGCCATCGATTCGTATCATGAGCCAATGGTTTGGAAGTTATCCGTACCACCTATAGCAAGCAAGCTAGTAGACACGGAACCGTGACATCAAAGGTATAAGCACATTTTTTAAACGCACACTTCTTCACTCACTCACTTGTTAGTAGTCGCTGAGAAAGATTGAATTGAAGCTGGGTTGGTCCGACAAGAATGAGACGAAACGAACGTACTAACGGTGGGGGCACGTCTCATAGCTTTTGTTCAAACTTGTCAAGATTTATTTTGTTATTATATTACGTTCCTCTATACTGCAGCCATTCGTTGGCGCTCGCTGAAATTGAAAGTCGTTCGCTCGATTGCGGCCAGAAAAATGTTTACTACTAGATTATGCTCGACAAACATATTTTCAGTGGGCCACAGAGAGCTGAAAAATAATTATTTATTTTGAATGAGAAACTGCAGCAAATGTATACATGCCACTTTTTGGATGACTCTTCCTAAACGATGTTTAGATTATTCTTACAATATGGAGGCGAAATTGAAACCAACTAGTTCGGATGCGAGAATACGACAACCAGCTTACAAGTGGCACTTAAAAAGGAAACCAGTGCAGTTAAACTTGTTATTAAATTCAACTTATATAAGAGTGATGGATAACGATAAACTACTCTCAGTTAACATTAAGCAGCAAAATAGCTGATCAGAAACAATGTTGTTGTCCACGCTATTTTCATCTGATTATTCATATAAACACAGATTCGATCATGATAGCATGCTGACAAATGAATATGTACATTCTCCAAGTCAGATTCAATAAAATCTTGGATTGATTATTTGAATCGAATTGAGACTGTGGTCGAAAAAAATATGTTGTAATTATTTTGCGACGCACAAATGATAATGCTAAGGGTTTGCTATTATTTTATTAATTGTCCTTTAAACGAGAATCAGATCAGTTAACATTATGTTTTTGCATTTATTTACAGCAAGAGTAAAATGACTCGCCATAAGATTTTTCTAGCATATTAGAGGACAGCTATGTAAAGGTTACTAAACAATTCAAAATTCTGCATTAGTCTGGGAGTGCGGAGGTTAAAAAAACTTTTTCTCCGAAAGACAGTCACCGTGAACCCTTTAAGGAGAGATATACACCTAGAATGGTCGAAAAAATCGATTTTTTTTTTTTGTATATTTTCTTGAAGATTGAGGTCTCAACAATATCTGGTGAAAACGCCAAGTAAATATTTCTATAAATAAGCTAGTTACAGCCGAGAGAGTGAAGCGTGTTTTGCGGCGCTGATCCGACAGGCAGGTAGCAATAGGTATCTTCTTCGAGCTATAGGTGTATTTTTATATTGTGAGCGAAGTGTAGACCTATTTTATGATTCTATTGTGTTTTTGGGTATGCTTGGCTTCCCAAAACTGCAATGAGAGCTCCAAATAACTTATTTGGAAGATAGCTCCAAAAACGATGAACAGCGGGGCCGAAATCGTTAACATTGCAGTATTTCTTGCAGCATACACATTCAACAATGGTTTCACCTCATTGTTGGAAGTCATGAACGTGTTAGGAATATCGGTCGGATCAGGAACGCACTTGTATAATGCGCAAGAAGATGAAACTCGCAGAACAAAAGCCGAGTTGCAAGCGCGAGAACAGACGAAAGAAAGTCGAATACGGCGTCGGCAGCAAAAATTAGAAGCTATGAATATTCCGGAGACCGTAGAAGACTTGTACTATGGGCCTGGTATCGATGATTCCATGTAAGTTGATAGATTTAATGATTTATTCATTCCCAAATTTTCAAACGAGTTTTTCTTAAAAACACGTTTTTCAAATCGTTTTTTACTCAAAATTTCTCGAAAACCAATGAACCGATTGCTTTAGTTTTTTTGTGATTATTCTATTCAGCATTATCTAGTACTTGCCATAGGATTTTTTTTTTCGTTATTTAGTTTTTATTTTATAGGCAAAATAATAACTAATTTTTGGTCCAAAAACCACAATGCATGTTCAAACGTCCGCCATTTTGTCATTAATCGATATTTTCAAAATCGGCTATGACAAGTACTAGATTATTGTGTCTTATTTAATAATCTTTTTTGATTTTTTTTTCAGATGATTTTTGAAGAAACACCAGTGGTTACCGTTAACGCTGTTTTTTTTTACGGCGCTCCAAGGATCATACAATATCTTTATATATTTTTTATAATTTGAAATAAAAAAAAATAAAACATATTTTTGAGTGTGTATTCTTTCAAATAGTTAAACTCCCAATCCGATATTTCAAATAGTTTTCCTAGGTGTACATCTCCCCTTAAGTAAATTTAACTTGCGCATTGCGTGTGGTATTTGGTTCGAATCCAGCCATGAACATAAAACTGTCATCACAATCCAAATTTTGAGTTAGCCTAGCTGTGAGTTTTACTGGAAAACTGAGTCGTGAATTTCGCTCCGAACTCATGGAATGAACTGGCTAACAGATTCATTCCTTGGATCCGAAATTAATTGAGACAATTTTAATTTTTAATTTCGACGGAGAACATAAGCGGGATAACGTCATAGGGGTCTATTGCGATTGTCGATTGGATGACCATTCGACTGCTGTCGTTCGAAACGATAAAATTTGATTTGGTATTGTGTAAGTGCAATCGACAAATATGTGTATTATTGTGAATTTAGATATAAGAGCTTGTGAATATTTTGTAATTGGCACTTGTTGACAGCGTAAATCAGACGCGTTTGTGATCGTCAGTCGTCGTCCATGTAAAATACCATCGATAAGAAGCGTCTGTCAAATCGACACTTATCAATCACAATCGACATTCACAACACCGAACTTCACAATCGACTAACGATAGTCGATAAGCATCGTTTATCGACTGTTTTTCGACAATCACAATCAACCCCATATATAAATGTATTTGTGCCTTGTACGCATAAAAATACAATAAACAAATATACTTTTACATAATACATACATACACTATTTACATAATACGGATGAGCTATAAAATATGGCCCCCCGCGACATAATAGCAAACTTGAAAAATCCTACGTAGCAATTATGGTCGCAGCCACCAGCTATGGCCATAGCAGCTTGAACTGTAAAAGATAGCTACAAGGTCATAATTTTAAATGTAAAATTGGTCAGGTTATTAGCATTTTTAGCTAAACACATAGTCTGGACTCCAATGCACATGGTTTACATGGACGAGCACCAACGAAGAAGCCTTTCATATCGGACACGAAAAAAACGGAAGCGGCTAAAATATGCAAATAAATGCAAAAACTGTGCTCTTCACCGATGAAAGCAAATTCGTAATTTTCGGGCATAAAAAATCTAAGAAAATATGGCGAACTAAAAATTCCCAATTTTAAGAAAAAAAAACATAACATAACATGGCGGAGGGTCGGCAATGGTATGGGGGTGTATGACGGAGACAGAAGTCGGGAATCCCGTGTTCATTGATAGTACAACGAACAAAGAGCAGTACCTTAAAATTTTGCAGGAAAATTTGACTCCCAATGTTCAAAAATTGGAGCTACCTAGGACGTTGGTCTTTCAACAAGACAACGACCCTAAGCATACATCTCGCTTGGTCAAAGAATGGGTCTTACATATATCGGACACCGAATCAACTTGATCACCCTCTCCAGTCTCCAGACCTTAACCCTATAGAGCATTTTTGGATCAGCGAGTTCGAAAAAGGCCAATTTCTTGCAAGAAAGGTTTAGGAAAAGATTAGGAAATTCTCTATCACAAGCTAGGATGTGAACATACCAAGACAAATACAAGCTGCCATAGATACCAAAGGATATCCAACCAAATATTGAGTCTTCATTCTCAAAATTATTTATAACGATTTACCTGAGTGTGCCTTCAATTTTGTGTGATAGATTTGTGTGCTACTAGTTAATTTTATTTTGCGAAGTATAAATATTTATATTAAATTTTTTTGTCATTACCTTTACTTGTTGGTATGGATTAAAAACCAAAATAAAATAATTGGAATAAATGTGTTTGATTCGATATATCATCAACAATTTTGATATTAATGGATTGTCCAATTTTGTGACTATATGCCGGTCTAATGTGAGTTCGGTAGATAAGCACAAGGCCAGCTGGTGAAAATCATATCTCACATATACTAACACACCTAGTATTTCGCTTTCATTGCATTTTCGCATTGCGAAAAATGAAGGTCACCCAGAAACGAAGACAGTGGATTGAATCCAGGGAGGATCAGGTAGCAAATGCGAATCTAATCGACTCCTGCGATAACTCCATTGAAAGAAGTTGATTTTCTGATTTTTTTTAAATATATAGGACACTATCTATTACACATGCAATCTTCTCCCAAAAATATGAGAAACTAACATTGTCGCCTTATCTTATTCCATTAATAACAAAACTCGAAATACGTACGACAAAAATAAAGTAAGATATGATATCAGTTCATAAGAAAAGGTACCAAGCACACCAGCCACAACACTTCGTTCAATCGAGAAAAAAAAATTATACCCTCCGAAGAACTGAAACCCAAGGAGAGAAAACAAACTGGATTTTCGGTGTTTCTTCATAATATAGGTACACTACGTTGCGCTGAACAACAGAGTACGATATGCTTGCGTTACGTTTGTGGGAGCCACAGTTTAGCTCGCTACGAGGTCGTTCACGAGGGGAAACAGCCAAACAGCCAACAACAACAACAAAGGGTTACTGACCTCATAGTTCACTTACGTTGACGACTTCGACGTTCGGTGCGAGCGTATGTATGTACGGCCATTTGACATACCGAAAAGGATATGCATTTGTCCTATCTCGTCCCTTTCTATTGACATGCGGCGGTACATTGCGATTATTGCTGACTATAGCTGCGAAGTATACCATTCAGCTGCAAAGCGATAACGACAAATACCCTAGAGTGCATTTAATGTGCACTTTGCAAACCTTGTATTTAATATTCTTGATATACACAAGTAATTTCCAAACCCGCTGCCTAATATCAAACTTAATTTACAGGGTAGAATTGGCAAAGGCAACAAAGATTGCAATAATATTTACGAATGGTTGAAAATCTATGGCAAACATATTTAAGGATATGAAAATAATTCGATATCTAAGTCTTATAATCTTCTTACTAAAGAAAATCAAAATAAATGAGTGCTTAGTTAAATGTCATTCCTTTTAAGGATATTCTTTTGCTACAGGTAAAACGAAACACCAAATCTCACAAACTTGAATATACTTACATATATCCACTTACCATCTGAACTGAACATAATTCACATCCACATAATCTAGCCCATGTATCAAACAGGACGAATCTACAGGAACATATGATAGCCAATACACATACAAAAACACTTGTTCGTATATTCATTCATCAATAAACCTTCGGTTCCAATCATATACCAGTTTCTCGAAGGAAACACATTGTTATTTAGTTCCAGCGAAGAAGTGCATTTGTCATTTTCGACAGTGACAATCTTAGTATATAAGGATTGAAACCACTCAATAATCGAGCATTTTCAGAAAATAAACCTTTAAAGCCCTTTTCAGACATGAGTCCATGCGTCCATGCGTTTTTAGATTACACGAGTCAAGTCAGATCAAATCCAGTTTTTTAAAGGCGGTGATTAATATACCATTGACTTAATTGCTTTACTTTCGCTCTTTGTCATTTGGAGATGATTAGTACTAGTCATGCACGTAAGGATGCAAAAATAAATTATTATTCACATCATCATATAATAAAATAATCATCCACAAAACATATATTTAAATGATCATCAACGAATCATCCACACATGCCACTGAGCGAAAGAAATCAGTATAAAATTTATTGTACATGAATCAGCATACTCCACCTCCTTCGCTTTAGAGCCGCCTATATAAACAAAATCGAATTGACTCGTGTAAGCAAAACACGCTAGATCGCATGGACGCGTGGACTCATGTCTAAAAAGGGCTTTAACAGTTGTTCAATTTTTACATTGTTGCCAGTTTTTACAAGGACACCAGTATCAAGTTTATAATGACGAGCCCCTCAACAGGTTACCACATTTAGGTAGGTACCTGCGGCTCAATTTCTGTAGAAGCATAAAAAAAAACCTCGGGCGGATATCAAATCTGACGCACCTGGACAATGAGGAAAAAGGAAATATGATCGTTGGAAAAATCGATAATGTGAGTGCTGCAAGGTTTCAATGTTGCGAATTTATCAGTTGAGGAATTTATTGTCGATTCAATTTGTGGGAAAAAAAACTCATATGCATTAAATTTAATGTTTGATTTTTTGCTGGTTTTTACATTTTTTGTAATGTACAAATTCAAACACTTGATTATTAGGATAAATTTGAAATTGTTTTTGCGGGATGATTAAAATTGAAAAAATTGATTTACATAGAAAATTTTATTTGACAATGTGGTTTCGAAAGTATGCACTGATTCCCATCAGACACCAGCACACAGTGCATACTTTACTGATGTGACCACTTGCAGTTGGAAATCATTAATTTTTATTTATGCTAGTTGTGACAAATTTTAACATGTCCGACTTATATCCATCGAAATAATTTACTCATAAAGGTTATTGATTTTGTGATCATTGTTCCCTTCTGATGAGAATCAGTGCATACTTTCCAAACCACTTTGTCAAATAAAATTTTCTATGTAAATAAAAATTTTTTATATTTTAATCATCCCGCAAAAACAATTTCAATTTGATTCGGCTTCGGAGGTTTATTCCGCAAAACGATCGAGTTTCCCGTATCAATATTCTGTTTTGATAAGCTTTAGAGACGATATACGTTGTCTATGCTGATTTATAGATAAGGAGGGAACAATGATCACAAAATCAATAAACTCTATGAGTATATTAGAATAAGTTTGATATAAAATCCGATTCATTTCCTTTAGAAAGCGCGGAGAATCTGACAGTTCCTGATATTATTTTAATACAGAATTACAGTATGTAAGTAGGTTCATACTATCTATTATCGAGGAGTATCAGGGTGGCTTTCGAAACGGGCAGTCGACAGTCGACCGAATATTCTCAGTAAAACAGATACTTGGGAAAAGTGCTGAGAATACAACATTGGTGTGGACCAACTATTTAGACTTTAACCAAGTATACGACAGCGCTGACATATATGCCCTGTACAAAATAATGCTTGACTTTGGCGTCCCAACAAAACTAGTTTGCATGTTCAAGCTAACAAAGCTGAGCACAGATAACAGATAGCTTCAAAGTGGAATCAGGTTTAAAACAACGGGATGGACTTGCCCCAATGTTCTTCAATGTAGCTCTCATTCCATTCTAAGATCCAGAGATGTACCCAGGAAAAATAAGCTTCGCATTTACAAATCACTTAATAACCTGCGCTAATATATAAAAGAGAAGCACTCGGAACGAGCGGCTTCGAAAAGGTAGTGGATGTGTTTGAACGCAAAGTGCTCAGGAGAATCTACGGCCCAGTGAAACAAAGAACAGATAGGGGACTTCCCAGCATCGATGAATTGACGACAAACCTGTATGCGTAAAGTTACGCAAACTGCAATGAGCGGACCACGTAGAAAAAATGCAATAGCACCGGCTACCCAAAAGAAAGTTAAAGGGTAGAGCACAAGGGTAGCGTCCAAATCATAAGGATTTTGCGGCAGGACCTCAGATTCTTCGGGTCCCAACTTTACGTATAACTACAATAGAGGACCCTGGTTGAGTGGAAGCTCAAAGGCTCCCATCGTAGAAGAGTTTTTGAGTTTGTTGATAGTTTCAGGCTCCGGAAGACCACCTCAGCTTAAAGTCCGATTAAGGTCGTAAAAGGGCCCACCACTGGCGAAGATGATTTCAATCTCATGATCGTACTTGAACAGAGAAGTTTTTTGGTGCTGAAGGACAGATATCGCAACTTTTTGCATGCGATTAAATTTAACCAAATCAAAAAGAATGCTAAGGATCTATTCCCTATGACTATCTATCGATATGCTTTCAGAGCAAGAGCAAACTCCTATAGAATTTTTTTCATTGAGGTCACGATATCTTTATAATTCCCAGACATCATTTCTGGAGATTTATTCCTGAAGGTATCAAATTTGTTCAGATCTACTTGCAGCATACCCTGGCTTCGTCTTTTTTTTTCAAAACTGAAGGCTTCCCCGTAATCCCATTTTTACAGGAGCCGTTTCGTTCTAGTTTCCAATCTGCATGATGCCACTACGCTCAGACAGTTTTCAAGCCGGGGCCTTTCAACGGTGATCGTGCAGTACCGGGAAAATGGCAGGCTGAGAAGCACGTTTGTCACCTCAGCTTACTTTCCTTTTGACTCTTTAATTCCGCCGCTTACACAGGAGCTGAATGGCCTGGCCCAGTAGGCTGAGGAGAGACTATAACTTTTGGGGAGCTAAGATGCTAACTCCCAGAAAATCAACTGAGGCAGCAACAAACGTAACGTCAGTGGAGACACTCTTGAATTTGCAACTTGGATTTAACACCCATGGTGAAGAGAAGCAACCAAAGAAACACTGTCTGAGCTACGTTCAAGCGACTTCTTGCAAACAAAATGTGTCCTAGTGGTAGGATAAAGTCAAAAAAGTCAATAGGACCCTGACTAACTTCCGGGCGATCCGGTGATTGAAACGTAGAAGGAACTGTTTTTTGTTTAAACTTCCTGTTCTGGGCAGCAGTGGCAAATGCTGGTATACAGCTAGATCTGTGGACGCCAGTGAAAGGTCAGCATTGCAATCATGTCTTTTGAAAACTTCAAATCGCCGGGCTTGGATGGCATCCAAGCGTTGATGCTAATGGAGGGAATTGACTGCCTGCCGGCAGTCTTAAACGAAAGCTTTTGGACATGCCTAGCCCTGGGCCCTATTATGATTCGAGCACTGATATCGAAATTCGTAAAATTTTCAATTCAACAATAGTCCGAATTTCGTATTATGATCAATTCAAAATCAGAACTTAATTCTCATTTTAAATTGCAAGCAGCATCACTCGAATTAGTTAAAAAACGAAGTTCCGTTGTTTCTTGCTAAAATTGATTCTGTGGCAATTTATTTTGCTTTGCCTATGTATGGTGAGTTGGAAAAAATAAAAGAAATGCATTCAAATTTCATAAGTCGAAATAAATCCAATAGTGAATGAGAATCTTATAAGAATGTAATCTCATTAATTTTTAAATTAGCGTCATAACTACGATTTATAACGCACGGTGCCTATCAGCTACCCGATTCCGCATGTCAATCGAATTAAAAAAAAAAAAACAATGTTGAGACTAAGAATTCCGCCAGAATCCGTCAAAAAATCTGACCAAAAATGAGCTGTCGGATTAGACGACTCGGCTGCGGAAATTACATTTCTATGTTGGCGGTTTCTCGTGAAAATAGCGATTTACAATAAGAAAATACGATATCGTAAAAATTTCGATATCGAATTACGAATCATAATAGGCAACCTGTCGTATGTTTCGTCACCTGAGCGACAGATTAAAGTAGTTCTAAAACCCAAACCTGAAAAAGAATCAGTTCGAAGGAACTTTAGTCCGATCAGCTTAACTTCGTTCATGCTTAAATGCTTGTTGAACAGCACATACGCGCTTAAGTTCAACCCCTTGAATGATGAGCAACATGCGTACCAGCGAGGAAAATCATGCGAGTGGCCCTTCAATCCCTGGTTTCCAGAGTTGAAGGAGCGAGAGTTGAAGGAGCGAGAGTTGAAGGAGCGATCTCAAATGGTGAGTATGCGATAAGAGTATTCGGACATTGAAGTAGCCTTTGATTACGCGCCTTTAGTGAGCTATGAGAGACTGCGAAAGTTCATAGCGTGGACGAGGTCCTAGTTAAATGGATGCATGTCAAGCTAACGCAGATTGTTGCTTTCGGAAGCTAGAGCCGACTGATACTTAAAAACGGAGGCAATAAATGAATGTCCTCAAGGGAGTCGTCCTATCGCCGCTCATGTGGAATTAAAAATACTGAGTTAAACGAACTGCATAAGAAAGGCTGTACGCGCATGCTTATGTTGATAACGCTGCCGCACCTCAGTATTCTTAATTCCGCTCATGTGGAATTAAAAATACTGAGTTAAACGAACTGCATAAGAAAGGCTGTACGCGCATGCTTATGTTGATAACGCTGCCGCACCAGCAGTTAATAAGGATCTGAATGCAATATACAGTAATACACAACGCACATTTGATTGAATTGATAGTTGGTGCTCGTGTGGATTGCCTGCATAACTTCCTGATTGTCTTTTTGGAATTGCAAACTTTCTTCAAGAACCGGTCCCATGCTTTTGATAAATAATCATACTTCTTCCACATTTCGATGTCTTTAAAAATTGTATTAATTTCTTGATTTGATTGGCATGATTATGAAAATTTTACGATCTATTTCCAATAGATGTCAAACTTAAGTTCTGTTAGGAAGGCGAGGTTTTCCTTTTTCTTCTTTAGCAGTTAAGATTCGATCTGTTAATGATGTTCATACAGTTTTCCCAACTACGAGCTTAACCCGTTTTTCATTAATGTTTATCTAAAACTATTTTGCAAGAACATGAATTCAATGCTTCAAATTATCTTCAAAACTTTAACAAATATAGTTTTCCAATCAATTTAACATTTATACATATCATGATAACATTCAGATATCACTTGAAACTGCGACACACGGTTATCTGACACAAGACAATCAATACATTTAGCGTTTGGTAGGAATCTCTAGCAATAAAACTGAACCATTGCTTTCAAAGCTATCTAAGTACAATCTAATATCGGAAAAAGAGATGAAAAGTTATGGCCAAGTACTTAGGATAGTAAATTTATTAGTAATATTACTTTAAAAGGGAATTTACTATTAGGATATGTTTTCACCCTGCAGTGCCATCACTTCAGAAGTTTCTTTTAAACGTTTACTTGCTCGTTTTTATCATATAATTTTATATAAGCATCTACCAATCAAAGATTTAAACTCATTAAATCGAACTCGAACAGGTTCTAACCATATAAGAGATGCAGCTTTACCTAATAATAAATACATTCAAGTGATACTAAATCAATTTTGATCACGCGATTCATCAATTCTAGATAGTAATTTGATACATCATTCCTCTTGAGACCTGAAGCAAAGCTATGCTATCACAGAAACTGAGAAAGTGGTTGAAGCGTGTTTCCAGAATTTTTTTTAGATGTGCACCTTTCAATTCTTTCGAGATTGTAGACCTTCTATACTTTGAGATACGATTTGTGAAAATTGCAACTTTTATTGCAATGATTATAAGAATACCTACTTTATTTTCTGTTTAGACAAAACTCTAGAAATAAGTCAAGCATAATATGACACATAATTCTAACAACTTAATAGTTAAGTTCCATTGCTGCTCGTGACGAGATGTGATCGATGACAAGCTAAATAAAGTAGCCAAGACAGTTTCAGGCTCAGTAAATCTGAACTCTATCGATACACTAGTTCAAACACATGTTTGCAGACTCCACTTTAGATATTGACTAGCTTGCATTAGTATTCGTTTCAGATGTTATCAAAACAACTCGAGTCGTGTTTACAAAGCGAAAAATCATAGTTCTTCTTGGGAGTGCTATTTTCAGACTTAAACAACATTTATTATTCATCCATTCATCAAACACAAACAGCTGGAATAATACAATGCAGGGCCATGCCCCGTCTGATTACAATTTCCATTTGAATCAAGTGATCTTGGACTATGCCGCATGACATCTCTAAATTATTCATTTGTAGCGCCGATAGGAATATTGCAGTTTTCTTACAATCCACCAGACAAGCCACTTCCATTTCCTTGTTAGCATTTTCTCCATTCTGATTGTTCTCTATACTCCGATTGCCACAACCACCACCACCCTCAGCGCAATCAGTCTTTTTCACGATCAAGTTGCGATAGTGAGAAGCGACTGTGGCCAGTTCGGTTTCGGCAACAATCGATAGCTCACCGTTAGTGTTCACGTAGAACGTTATCGATGGCGATAAATTCTTAACCTTGTCGATAAGGTTACGTAAAAATCGTAGACCTGGCATCGTTACAACGATCTGAGCGTCCGGCACATGTGGCATTTGGTACGAGTCCCAATCACGGCGCGGTATCATATCCACCGGCACATCATGAACAATCCGACGATTTTGCACATTATGGGCCGATGGCAATTGTATGTCTACCGTCAGGCAGGGGAACTGTTTGTTCGTCAGCTTGATTTTCGCATATGACACAGATCCCCGCGAAATCACAGCCAGTGATCGTGCCAAGTTAGCTGGATTGAATGACAAGTAGATGTGTTCGTGCGCTTCATCGACACCTTCCATAAGGTACGATTCGAAATAGACACTGCTATCGATTTCCGCCCACACCAATGGAGCTGAGCTGCTCGATTCCTCGTTTATAATGAACATCACTTTGGCCGGACGAATAATCATCACACATTCTTTCGTCAGTTTCGAGATAGTAAGCACTGTATTCAGGAACTCTCTCATGAGCTGCTGCTCATGTAAAACTGCCCGGAATTTCATGTTCCCTACGGAGAATAGAGAGAGAAGTTTTGTGTAAACTACTGATTATCGAATTTGACCGAATATAGCAAAAATGTAATCAACTCTATTCTACTTTTGTCTTCTGTCTCTTAAGGAGTTCATTATCTTTATTTAAAATTAGATTCCTGGTAACTTGAGTTTTTTCAGACACTGATTCTTCAGGAGACTGAATATATTTTTCACTTGATTCATACCCATTAAAGCAGTTAGAGATAACATAAGTGTTCAGACAGAAAAAAATCCCTTTCCTTCTTCACTGCTTTCCATCTTTCGGCACATACAATGAGGTTAGCGGTTCACTGCAATTTTATGGCTTGATGGTGATCGATACTTCCAGTTCTTCGAGTATTTGCTTCCTTCATTTTGATTCTTTCGATAAACCACTATTCGACTGCGTTTCCTCAGACATTGTTGTGAAGTATCAGTTCCACCCACAAAGATCTGAGGGAAAACTAAATGCATTTCAAGGTAGACTAACTAGTCTTTGAATGTCGCCAGGCTGCTTTGAGTATCTTCACAAGACGAACGATAGAGCTGGAGACGTTTAAAAAAGACACATGATCGTCAAACGACCTGGTGTGTTCTTATTATTTTTCAACACGGGGCTGGTGTTATTTTCATGCTGCTAACGTCACATACATAAATCTACAGTCAAACATGACACGCAAAACAAAAAGAAATAGGGACTAGAGAGACAGGAAAAGAATCATTATTTTAACCCGGAATTATTCCACTACATTTGGACCAGAGTCCATGCGTGGGGCAATTAGGTTGGCCTCCAATGCTAATAATAAATTTGACCCAGACCTGAGAGATCTTTAGGATCAGGCAACAAAAACCTTAAAGCGAAAGAAAATCCAAAACCTTCAAAGCAAACATTAATTCAAAATCCTTCACCTTCCACCAAAATTTTTTCACAAAGTAAATCACTAAAAATTAAGAAAAAAAATGTGCCAATTTTGAGTGTTTGCCTCAATTATTCCTGTACACGCTTATACCTGATATCATTCATCAAACCATTTTTAAATCTTTAGCGTGATAAATGCCCAAGAACTTTTCTTCACTTTTTGTTAATTCATAGAGATTTTATTAACTCACTTGGTTTCGCTTAATCGTCGCTTTGATAAACTTCGGAGCAAGTTCAGCAACGAAACGATCAGCTGGAGAGCTGAGGGCATGGTTACGTATCCATACATCCTACCTGACGGTGAAATTCTTTAAGGATTATATAATTGCGCTCCTTTAGCGTACGCCTCAACAAGCTTCATCTTAATCTGACAAAGCATCAAACAATTTGGGATTATAAATACCTCTTCATCTTCAAAAGCCTGTATGAACTTCACAGCGTATATTTAGAACCATGATGGGTATGTTGGTAGCCGAACATCAGGAAATGGGGTAAAAGCCTGAAGATTCATGTACTGCATTGCGAAATGCGGTGCATGACTCTGGCTGGTTAGCATCCCAGTTCCTATGATTATATTTAGGCACGGGTAGCGATGAGGACAGATTAGTTTGACTTTTCGGATACGTTAACTTGAGGTAAGTAGAAAGGAATGTAACATTAGGTGCGGTTTTTTTTTCCGTCTCGATCAAAAGATGGCTAGGGTAGATAGCACTGAAAATAACAACAACTGAAGTAGAATTGCTGTTTTTTCAATGGTAGGTTAGTATTGAAACCAAATCCTGCACGAGACGCATCTAATGATTCAATCCATACTGGGCTTAAAACCGCATTGGACTCCATTATCAGGCATGTCAGAGGCCAAAAATATATTTTCTTTTGTATTTGTTATAAACCAAATTGAACCATACAAATTTGGTATAGTGATCGTGCACCACTGGGCATTACTAAACTTGGAGCCTGGATATGGACTCATAAAGTCAATCAACAACCGCTGTATAGTTCGATCAGTAATTCCAGCTAGACATGGGTAACGCAGCAAATTTTGAGGCGCTGATACACTGATACCGGCGCCAGCAGTGGTATCAGCGCACTGCGCTGATACCATTGCGCTATGATACCATGATCTCATTCGCCTATGTGTGATACTGCGTTTCTCGGACTCACATACGGCGCTGGTAGCATTGCGCTGATATCATGACGCTATGATTCACTCAAAAAAGAATAATTGAAAAAGCTTGTATGGGACGAGAGCAACCCACATTTGAACTTACTAATTTTCCGATATAAAATACCCTAAAATACCCAGGCTATAGTATGTACTCATTCAGGTATCTTTCCTAACGTGCGTACGCGTAGGTATATTGCTTTGCATCAAACAGACTTGAAGTAAGTATACTCAACTCATATCTTTGCGCCGTAGCATAGCGCCAAGCCAAATGGTGTTGGCATTGCAAAGCGGCAGCGGCAGCGCCAACACCATTGATACCGAAGTGCGTTACTGCGCTATTGATACCGACAATCGATACCAGCGCAGTGGTATCATGGCTAATGCTTCAACGCAATTGCGCGGCGCAGCGCTGCGTTACCCATGTCTAATTCCAGCAGCCTCCATATGTGATCTCATTGCAGTACTCGCTGCCTTAACTTTTGTATAGGTTTGGCAATTAACAAAACTGTTCACGTTTGGATTAAGTTTTGGCCATAATAATAACCCGAGAATTTTACGAATATCACATTGCGACTCAACGGGCTGTCAAGACTGCGTGCTAACGGTGCCTGTCTACCTCCTTCAGGAACTCACACCTTTGTCGGTGAAATATCTAAATCGAGGCCACCATTCGATCCTTGGTAGATGTACACAGCCCCGTCTGTCACGTACAGATTTTCAAACTGGTCTGGATGTTGTTCGACCTGATGGATCCGGTTCACCAAATCAAGGTCCTGGAAGACCAGTGTTGCAAGTCAGATATCTTCAGTGTTCAATCTTAATGCTTAAAGTATCTGCACCATTGCCGAAAAAGCAAAATATATTTCTAGTTCCAGCCACCGAAAAAAAAACCAAATATTAATAAAATCAAGTTTCAGCATTCATTTCGTATTTTGGAAACAAAGGAACTATACAAACACGGAAAAAAACTTACAAGTACACAAAGTAGTAAAATTGACTGACTGTAATGAGCTTAATTATTAAAGAATAATAGACACTCCCATCAAAATGTACATTGATGGGAAGATTGCTTACTTCCGTTCATCTCTAAAATAAAATTCCCTTTACTCTCAATACTTTGCCTTAAATGCTTCATCTTTTTCTACCGAATAGGAAATGCAATTTAAGATTGATACTCGGAATTTAGAATTATTGCAGACACTAAGTGCCATCAACAAAACTCCAAATTTAAAAACCAAATTTATATAGACTTGCAATTTAAGCATCGTGCAGAGATCCTAGAAACCCCAGCCCCCGCTCTATGAGGAATGTTGGCTGCAGCCGGTTTATTTACTTCGCGTTTTACATTTTACTCGACAGCAGACTTAAAGAAGGTTGGTTAATCGTCGAGGTGGCAGTAACAGGCAAGTCCGCAATAAATCCTTCATCATACGTGGAACATGCGTATGACCAGCAGCACCGTAGCATTGTGCAAAACAGAGGTAGCCGGAGAAACGAGCAGGCAGTCATTATATCGAATCACCCCAATAATTCCACATGCAGTCAGTACTAGGGACATACTTGGATTTAACGCTTTCTGCTTTTATGGTTGCATTCGGGAGCTCGCAGAGAACAAAACAGACTGAAAGGGAGCAAGCAAATGTGCAGTATGTAGGAAGAGAGTTCATAGACATCATCATGCTTGTCGTCTGGATTTACAAAGACGGTTGTATATAATCAATCCCTTTTAACAAACACAAAATCAGAATTTTTCAGTAGAAAATGACAGACAAACCCAACAAAAATAGTAGGGTGGTGTGATTTTTCATATTTAGGAGTTGAAAGATTTTCTAGACAAAGTATTAGAGATTGATTTCAAACTTACCACGATGTAATATAAATGAAAAATAATTAATAGTTTCTCGGAAGGATTTTTAAGGAATTTTTCTATGTTTCTACAGGTTTCTAAAGTATGTGGTTGAAATCCGACAAGGATCAAAACGAATTAGCCCGATTAGTCTACCTATGCTTAGTTCAATAATGAGGAGTAAAGTGATTCAATGACTGCACACTCATAAAGCATTGAAAGAAGTCCTCACGAACGTCAAGCCTCAAACCTAAAAAGGTTAATGATGGCCTTACTTTGCATTTTGATTTATTAGCTGCAATATGTTTTACATTTTCGAACGTAAGCGCTTCCCTGACAGGATTTCAATTGTAACTGTTTTGTTCTAATCTCCTTGTCCGTATCGGCCTTTTCAAAGCCTCAGTAAGTTGGGACCAATATAAGGCAATTTAGCAAATTTATTGTCCTTGGTAGAAGCCTTCCCGTCTCCTTGATGCGCCTCATGGTTGGGAACTTATAACAGCGCGAAGATGTTCTGCGCATTTTTTTCATTTAGGACCTCTTTCGCCTCTGAGAGAATAGCTGAGTTTATTTGATTATGATTGATAGCCTTGAGATTCGCTAGCCCTTTTAGTGTTGTTTATCTTCGTTATAAGCTTGGCCTTAAATATAGCCGATTGTTCTGCTTCATAGTCGCCTCCTTAGGGAGTGGGAGGTGTATTTTGCACTTTGGAGCTATAAACCCTGCTCCGCCTCCACAATCCTTCGAATCATCCGTATATCACACTTGCATCCCTTTATGCGAGAGGGTTGGCTATCCTCCCATTTGTTCGTTGATGGTCTTGTGACTTCACACCTTTTCTTGAAAGTTACCTTAGTTTTTATTTGATCACTGACGTTCAGAATTTCCATTATGAGCCTCATGTCCTCAATGATACTAATATTACTATGTACATGCAGGCCTGTTCTAGTCTTATAAACTGTTTTGTCGATTCCTGTTGAATTTTGAAATGTAGCAGTTCAATACCATACCTGTCTTTGAGCAGGATATCTACAGTTACCGATTGCAACGAATATATCTAAATTGAATAAGTGCACTTCATAGCTATTAATTTATGTCTCTTTTAGAATAATCACATCTAAATTAGGCTTAGTATTCAAAAATAACTCAAAGTCGTTAATTTATTACTTAATATTTTCGCATAAAATATATTCACATATATTCTTGCTGGCATTTCAACAACCAAGCATTTATTTTTTTTAATTTTTATAACCGATATTTTTCTCTTAAGAACATTAAAGGATGAATGAGCATGATTTTTACAATCAAATAGTAGGTATGCAATTATTTAATGTTTGCGAAGCGCACATATGTAGATGTGCTGCAATGTGTTGCACATTTTGCAAGATTTCTACTTGGCCGTTTCAGAGTGGCTTAAAGTCTGGCTCTTATAATGCCTACCTGAGAATGTGAATGTTTTCTCTGCAAAAATTGGAGTTAAAGTCTATTTTAACATATTTACTAATCTTGAAAACTGGAACCAATTGCTTTAATTGTAATTGAATATTTTTTAGGGTTTTTTTATTCTGCCTATAGTTTACAACCCTGATGCACCTACAGAGACTTAGAGAGCTCTATGGAGGATATATAAGCCCTACCTAGCCGATGAGAAATTAGTATTGGGTTTAATTCTTTCATAATAACTACGATATCGGAATTGCCTAAAGAACGATTGTTATCTTTCAGTGTTAGACTTTTTTCGCCAGAATCTATGTTATTAAGAGCAAGATCCCCTTATTCCTTGAAGTGTTTGTTTAAGATTTGCATATCTGAATTTATAATGCAACACTACTAAATAATTCATTTAAGCATAAAAATAATCAGGTTTGTAATCACCATCACATAGGTTACCATAGCTAAGCTTAGAATATTTTATTGTAAAAATTAAACTCATAGCCACCAGCGAAATTTATAGGAATCTGCGGTTGGTTATTAAAATCAATATAAATTATAAGTGTATACTTTTCTTCTTTTTAAACAAAAAATGATTTCATTCCCAACATTATTTTAATATTTCGTCATAACAAAGAGACGGTAATAAGGTAGCCATACCCTTCTAGGTACACTAGAAATTATTCATCGATATTCAACTCGTCACGATATTCTTCACTTAAGCACTGCCAAGCAAATTCACTCACATTTTCAATATCAATGTGTAATATGTCTCGGGGCGATTTCATAACCGTAATGAAAACCACAAAATCAAATACTTTCTACGCACAGAGGAAAACAGCAAACCCCAAACAGTAATAATACAATACAGTTTGCTGATCCTCTACTGGCATGAGGCTGCCTTTCATATCGACAATATTTTTTTCGTTTAAATCAAAGTATGCTTGTTCGCAGCAAGTCGATGATAAAGAAAATCAATACTTACAAAAAATCGACCATCAAAACCACAATCAAAGAATCCTACCGAAATCGGGTATCTGGCTGCCTAATGTTAACTACACCAAGTCTATCGCAGTTCTCTAAATAATTGTCTTTTGAACCAGATAACTAAATCCGCACACCCGAAAAACCATACCGAAAATTGTCTTTTTACCAGATGTCAGGCAACCATCGACACGACAGCCATATTTCCCGAATAACAGTAGACTCACACACATATCCAACCACCGACTGGCTGCCTCTGACAAGATTTTATAGCAAGCCAGAAATGCAGCGCAGCGATTGCAGTAATATTGGGATTTCTATCGATTCGGACTGCCATACACAGGCAATAAATATCCCTCGCCCCTACCAAACAAACTCGTCACTGGATCTGCATCCGACAGAATCCGACAACTTTTGATCGCATTCATCGTGCTTCACGGAACTCAGGGAGAATTTAAATACCGTCAAAGATTCAATCATGCACCTACTGAAAAATAACTGAAAATAACCACGACTCAGAGACGTTCTCTCTGGCCCTTGATCTGAGTCAGAAACAACTCCATTAACCAATTTTGTTTACAAATTTTCTCTCGAAAGTAACACAAGACTTACGTTGCACGTCCTGATGAAATACGGAAGAACAGTTTTCTTCTATCACACGATTATCCGTCCAAACGACGCTGTCACAAAAAGTCTATTTTTCCACTTAAACGTCCATTACGAATTTCTAGGAAAATTTTCACACTCGCGTGATCCGAATCGAGCTAAATTTACTTTTAATCACTACGTACGGGCAATCATCCGAAAAAGCCTCTACGACTCCGAACTCTATAGAAAACAAATCACAAAATTATTGTTCAACGCTGTTTCGAGGCGAGGCTCAAGAAGATGCTTGTTCAAATTTTATCTCTACTCTATGAACTTCCTTTTCTGTTTCTATTTTTACACAACACACATCTAATGTTTTCCTGCCTGATGATGAATTTTCCCCTAACTCTGACAGGTCGAACAACCAGCGCACAACTGTCAAAAATCGATACGGCAGGTCTGCCTGCTGATCGCAAATTTCCCAGTTTTCAGTCACAGTCGAAAATCCCCGTTTCTTTTTTTTCTATTCACTTTTCCTGTCGATAGGCAATTTCATTTGCTCACCCGAAAATGTTTAGAATATTCAAATGTAAAAAAATACACAAAATAATTATAAATTCCGCTCTTTTAACTCGATTACTAACAAGAATTCGGATAAATTAAATATGAACATTAAATTTACGCGTAGATATTCCTTTAGTACCAAGAAAACAAACCAAATTACAAATTTCACTTATTAAACTTGATTTTTTTGATGTTTGAATTGTTTGAAAGTATTCAAATGCGAATGTCACCAACAGTCAAATGCTGTTTGAATACGTTCTTTTGTTTCACCAACGATTTTTTTTTTTTTTGGTTTCACCAAATTAAATTTTATCATGAAGCGAGAGGGAAATATTTACATTTATTTTGTACCTCTGTTTAAATTCCGTTTGATCTTTCAAAAAAATCTGTATGTTTAGCATGTCCGAGTAAATTTCTCATTTCTTATGCATATTCGCAGTGATAAAATACTTATAATTATATCAAATAGATTAGTAAAAGAAATGTTAGTCAAAATATATGCTGAGAAAGCATCAAATTATCTATGTAAATTTCTATTGTAGAAAAATGCTCATCATTAAGTCTGGTTTAGAATAGTTTGCAAAGCTTCTTCGCAAAATTTGTCCAGCGCAGAATTTAACGTCGTACTTGCAGGCGAATATAAGCAGAGATGTTCTAATTTTTCAGAAGGCGATGGTGTACGACCCTTGCTCGGATTTTCGTTGGTTCTATTAATATTAGTCTCCACTACATTTCCTTGAACTTGAACATTTTCAATTCCCATTCGGTCGCAGGATTCAGAAACTATATCGTCAATCGACTTTATCAGCTCGTCATGACAATCATTTCGCACCAATTCTACTTCACTTATTTCAGTAATATGTTGCCCTATTGTCAGTTCTGCTAAAATATCTTCACCATTTTGCGCAGATATGAGTGATGTGGTTTGTAGTAGTTTCTCAAGTAGATCGCCACCTTGCAGAATAACAGTTCCTGGTGGTTGAACTGCACATTTATGAGTTCTTTGTGAAACTTTGTAACGGAAGCTCTTATCACACGAAGTGCATTTGTACGGCATAGCTCCTGTGTGAATTCGTTTATGTACTAAATACGAAACTCTTTGCCGAAAACACTTTCCTATAAAGAAAAATAACGTGATTATCATGAAGCGTACTGATTTTATTTTTTTTGGACATTTTCAGTTACCACAAATTTCACATTTGAACGGTTTTTCGCCGCTATGGATTCTTTCGTGATTGTGTAGCGTCGAGAGTTCCTTGAATGCTCGTCCACATGTTTGGCATGCATGCGGTTTCTCATCACTGTGATACAGTAAGTGTTTGTGATAAGACTGTTGAAATGTAAAAGTTTTTCCACAAATACTACAAGTGTAGGGCATCTCACCTGCAACGAGTGTATATACAAGAATTCAGTATTCTAAATAAGAACAAAACCGGAAGATATCAACAGTGTATACAACTTTGATGCTCTAAAGAGGAAGCTTTGGTTTTTTTTACTCTCCTTATTTTTTTCATTATATTCTGTTTTCTTCGCAGTTTTTAATTTCCGTTTGCATATTATTTTTAAGGAATTTATCCGCAAACATTTTTTCATCATTATTTCATGAGCGGTGTTTTTTTGTTTATTTTATAACTGTGTACCCTTACATTAGTGTTGGCCACTGACTGGGAGTCAAACTATTGAACTTATCGTTCATACGTGCATTTGTTTATTTAATGAAATTTACACAACCACAGTCCAAACAGAATAATTTTTAAAAAAATATTTCTTAAAATGAAATTCCAGCATTGATTCCTCTACGGTAACTGCATATAACTTCTCATCATTGTCGACGGATTCCTTCTTATAATAGCACACTGATTTTTCATCGTTTTTTTTTTTCGTTCTTTAAACTGCTCTTCAGAAGGAATGTCAAAATTTTGAAAGACAAGTGCTTATCCTAGCCTGCACCCCTTAAATGGTTTGAATTACTTCGTCATTTAACGGAATGAAAAGACTGCGGCATATTAAATTACATGCGATCGTTGAGTGTTTCCATAAATAAATTTTAAACACGTGCAACTGATTGCATATTAAGATATCTCATCAACATCGAAATTGGTATCGCACTAACTCGAGATTAAAGACTCGTACTTAAGAACATAATTTTTTTATCGAAATATTAAATACTTTAAAACACGATTAGAAATAAGATAAAATTTCGAAAACAGGATGAGTGTTATAAAGTGTTCTTATGATGAATAGTTTTTGAAGTGGTTACCTCACAAGTCCTTGTCTTGGATAATCAGGAGAATGGGCGGGGCATATACAGTCTCATACGTCTAACCGGTTTATAAGCACAACACATTTCAATTTGTTGGTTAAATATAAATAAATAACCCAGAAATAATGTGTTAAATATCAATGAGAAGAAAATGTTGTGTTGTTGTATATTTTAGTACAAAAACTAGACAAAAACATCATTTCACTAAAATAGAAACAACAATTTAAGGTCATATTTCAAACTTCGCCCGACTAACCGGATGGATTATTTATTGAGTAAAAAGATTACTACACATGTGAAAGAAATGAAACCTTTGGTGATTTCCGTTAAATGTGATTAAGAAGTATTAAAATTTGAAGCAACAAGGGGAAAAAGGGAAAAACTGCAAGCAATCAGTTTTGCATCAAAGCTTGTGTGATCAACAGTAAATAGGCAGTAAGTTAAATCTGAAGTGCGTTTTTAAATAAAACACATCTGGAGAAACATGAAACTGCTTTCATTAAAACTCAAATGTGATACATGGCGCAGCCGGAAACGCCAAAAATGTATTCGGTTTGTAATGCAAAAAGTGTATTCGGTGGGTAACTGTAAAGAAAAATATTCGCCAGAAAAGAAAAATGAAAAATTTTATCACGTGAATGGGGAAATTTCGTTGTAGATGAACGCACACATTTCATACGAAATTTACGATCTGCACAAATAACTTTGATCACTATCATAAGTTATATAGTCATTGTTCTAAGACAGTGTGTGTGGGTTGGGGGAAAGGTGTCTGCTACCTCTAAGCACTCAGGCCAGCAGACCTTCTAAGACAGTATTCGTCAATGAATTTCTTATTTTGTTGAATAATGTAAATGTAGTACATAAACAATTTGTGAATGATTTTTTAACACAAATACATCTCAGGTTACACGGTTTTGTTTATGTCTTTGCCTACAATTGATGCCTTATACAAATAATTTTCGCCACCATTGTGTAAAACAAATTGTTATTCAGTAAACTTTGCTATTTTCTTTTAGAGTTTTCAATTTGTGTTTTGTGATCACTGAGTTTTTTTAGGCTGGAACAGGCACAGATAAGGATTTGATCATAAAAAATCGATTCGCTGCAAAGCTCATACCGCAAAGAAAAGAAAAAAGTTGAGCAGTCCATGTACCTACAATATGGTACAATTAAAATAACATAAACCATCATCAATTTTTTGCATGCGAATATTTTTCTCTAATCAGGAATCACTGAATGCACCACGTTTATTTTATTTTTATAGCAATAAACAGCGAAAAAATGCTGAGGTAAAAAACATCCCTTCGTCCACAACTATCACGTTCACAGGAAAACCTAATATTAACCAAATCGCGGTTTGCACAATCTTACTTACACCGTGTAGCTTCAGCACGGTGTACCGCATAGTTTTTTTACTGTTTACTTTTTTAATACAGTTTAGAGTTTCTTAAGCATTATTGAAATAAATGACCACTAAATGTTGAAAGTGCAATCCAGTACATTGAAACTATATAGAAAATACTAGATAAGTTTATATTGAGACGTAGAATAAAGTTTTTGAAGGGATGGGAGGAAAAAGAAAAAATGGACCATAAATCCATCAGCAATCACTCTGTCATACCTGTATGCAATCGTTTATGTTTCTTAAGGAAATACTTTGTTGTAAAACTTTTCGAGCAAATATCGCATTCCCATATTTTCGATGCCTCTGGTGTTTTGCTTCCATTTCCAACCGAATTCGTCTTGTTCACTTTCGATGCCGCAGACAATTCATCGTCGGTCATATTTTTATTGCACATATTATTTAACGGTATAGTATCAGTCTGCTCTATTTCCGGAGCCTGCGACGAAGCGGGAATTCCATTTATTTGCTGATTAGTTGCGTTTCTGATTTTCTGACAAATATTCAATTTCGCACCATCTTTATTCGTTTGAAGACCAATCGTGTGGACCACTTTTAAATGCACGCGCAATGATCCTTTCATTTTGAACACCTTTGCACACAAATGGCATTGGTAATGTATATCAGATATTCCTGTGCCTATTATTTCGTCTGAGACGCGATGCATCAGCTTGTTGTGCATCCGCAAAAGATCTCCGGAACGAAAGGACAGTCCGCAAATATCACATTTTATTTGGTTGTCGCAAGAATTTTGCATCACCGTTGTGCTCGTTGTAACGAGTTCCGAGGTTTCTGCTAGCTGCAGTGTTAGAATTTCGTTCGATTCATTTGGTGTGCTCAACGAATTTCCACTTACTACTTCGTTGATTGCAGGTTGCTCATTAAACGGTATATGGGAAAGATCACTGGGATTGGATAAGAGTGAATTTGTATGACTGAATAAATGGATCGTTAGCTTGTCGAGTCCAAGTAATGCATAATTACAGATGGGGCATGTAACTGGACCACTTGTGGCCTTTACTAAACTATGTCGAAGAGTATCGATGTTGGAAAAGCTTGATTGAAGGCACAAAGGGCAGGACACTGTATTCAAACACATTTCTCCACAATTTAATTCGCACAAGTAAGAAACTCCTGGTTTTCACGAATCGAGAACGTTTCTCTAAATTATTTTTTCTTCGAAATAACTCCGAAATATTTTAGAAACGCCAAAAATGCATAAATACTAGACAAGCATCGTACGCAGCCAAGCGAACGAGAAGGAGAAAACCGCGGAATTGCGAACAACCGAAAAGCAGTGACCGTTGCCGATTGGCCACAACGGGCCGAAATAATCGAATGGAGCGTCCGATTTCGGCTAAATTTAGCCGCATGACGTGTCCTAGATTATTGCTGACGGAATATCAGTACTGTAACTCGGTCCGCTCGATGGAACGTCTTTCTTGATTCAATCTTACTCGTGCACTGATACTCTTCCGACTATTGCGGACGCCTTAAGTTTCTCTGTTTATGTCCTATTTTTAGACAGGCAGCGGGGCGGATTCCACTTGCGATGATCAAAAGATTTTAGAACGGTGAATATCAGGACCAGTCAAATGCTTTACGACAAATACATAACTTTATGTGCATTGCGGCACTAGAAGGACTTTTGATTGATAATGGATACAGGTGCTATTCAACTAATTAGTAAATTGATCATATATGAATTCAATCAGGCAAAAAATGTCCTCCAATGGATTGTTTTTTCAAAGCAATAGGACTTGGCCAGTGTTCAAAAATATTTACGAAAACTGCAGTTTTCGGTTTTTTGGAATGCAGGAAATCTATTTTGATTTGCCAAAAATATTTGCAGCAGGTTTGTCCTTCTCGAACAAAATTTTTCCAAATCAAAAACCAATTGACAAGACCTCGTCAAACGGTTATTAATCCTTATCAATCCCGGCAGGTTCCGAGCCATGCATTTAAATCACAAATTCGAAAAATAAAAAGTGTGAGTTCTACTCTCTATAAAGAGCAAACTTGGCCAACATAAATCACCAGAAACATCCTTAAAATCTTTTTAACTTTTTTTTATTTTTTTATCAAAACGAGAGCACTTTTAAGCTACCAGAGCAGACGCTGTGCTTGACTCATATTTCCAATTCGGTGGCAATACGCTCTTAGTCTTGTAGTAGCGGGCGAGTCTGTGGATTCTTGATTCTACCAAAATCAATCGGAATTTGCTGTCCTTGTCCTTGCGGTTACGTTCCAAATGCTTGCGGATAGCGACAGCCTTCTTGATCAAATAGTACAGATCTTCAGGTATGTCGGGCTTCAAACCGACGGATTTCATGATACGCAAAATCTTATTGCCGTTCACGAAACGAACTTGGGCAACTCCGTGCGAATCTCGCAGAATAATGCCTGCAAGTGAAAATCAATGTAAGTCCCGTCCTGTTTACTATCGCTACCGCTTCTTACCTATTTTTGATGGGGTCATTCCCTTCTTGCCGAGCTTCTTGATTTGTTCCTTCACATCCTCGGCATTCAATTTCAGCCATGACGGAACTGATCGTCGATATGGGAGAGCAGATTGGGATATACCCTTGCTGAAAGAAAGCACACACGAAGTCAATCACACTGACAGCACTAGCTTAACCTCCAAACCATTGACCACGAAAACTACAATTACAATTTACACAGGACGTTGTAACATTGCAGATACTTTCTTAGTCGGTTTTAATAGACCTTTAGGAGATTTAGTGAAGGTTTTCGTGCTCAATGGAGTTTCAAAATAACAGAAAACCGAAATTTACCCAGGAGCGTGCATACGACCCATCTTGTTGACTTTTTAGTTCACAATCGAAAGAATGGCCTGCCGGAAATTCCCCTGCAACGCGAAGATACTCACAATCCGCTCATGTGAGCGACTTATTAAACAGAGCATTAATTTTTATGATTCGGACTTCGCGAAAATTTGTAGCAAAACAAACATTTGGTTTGATAAGAAATATGTAGAATTGTTGGAGTTTGGCGAAAAAGACGCGATCCATCAATCTAATTTAACATGATTATAGTAATAATATCTTGTTTTCAATCTACTCGCTTTGAAAAAATTGTCTTCGCCCTATATTCAGCTACATGAAAAATTGTCCTAGTTCTTGCCCACCTTAAGCAAGAGGTTGTTTTCATTATATATCAAATTAAATAGCTTTAAGATTTTTCCTTATACGATTTTTGCCGTGACATGAGTACATCATCACAGCCAAAATCATAATTTCACAATCAAAAGTAATTTCGCAGTTTTCTCATATTTGTACTCTTCAGAAACAGCCTGAGCAACATGTCTTCGCCCGGTTCTGCCAACATTTCACAGTCAAAAAGCCGTATCGGCCAACGAGAAGTCAGCACAGCACACTCATACACAGCTATATCCACACGAATGCAATAAAACTTTTTAACAAAATGGCTTTTGGGACGGACTCGATGCAACAAATTCCTCAGAAAATTGCGTGAAAAGGTGAAGTGGACTGTGAAAAGTGCTTCGATTTCGCTTAAAACAACGTCTAGGGTGTCTTGAAAGTGTCGGGGTTCGTGTAGAGGTGTTTTCTATCGGCGAAAATTCGGTTTTTTTTTTTCGGTCTGCTCGGGTAGCGTTTAGAACCTTTTTTTGCAATCGTAATTACCGTGATTGTGAGGCGCCGCGTTCTACGGAGTCGAAGGTCGGTTATTGCGTTTGATCGTGCTTAAATAAGAATACATATGATTTTCGTTAGCTTGTAGCGAACTTGGGCTTCGAAGCCATAGAGTTCCGTCGTTTCGATTCCTGTTGGAGCTCCGTGTCGGTTGAAGAAAAATGTCGGACTCGGGTGAAAGTGATGACGGACCCACGAATTGGAGCCGCCATCGTCGAGGTAATAAGAAAAACAGTCGGAAAATTGTAATGCGAATTGAATTTGACGATTCGGACGATTCGAGTAGTGGCAGTGATTCAAATGGTGATGCTATCATTAGGCCTTCGGGCAGTGGCTGCGGCAAGCGTCTGATCTCGAGCGACGACGATTCTTCGAGTGGCAGCGAGGTAAGTTGAATAGAATTTTGCGATAGAGTGACTGGCATGATTGGTTGTAATTGTGTAAACTCGTAATGATTCGGAACTGAACGGTTTTGTTGCGGTTTTCGTTACAGATCGCACGCACGATTGTCGTTCGCGGACGGAACAGCCGTAAAGCTGTGATTGAAGAAGAGCCGGCGGTCGATGAACCGCAACCGAAAGAATCAATGCAGAGCGTCCACTTGTCTGCAGGTGCTGCTCCGACGGTAAAGGCAGCAGAAGATGGTTTCGCATCTGATAGCAGCACCGATGAAATGGAGAAGTGTCCCATCTGTTTACTGTCGCTGCGGAAACAGGAGATCGGAAAACCTTCTGTCTGCGATCACATATTCTGTGCGATCTGCATTGAGGAGTGGGCTCGGAATGTACGAACATGTCCCATAGATCGTCAGGCGTTCGACTCGATTGTCGTCCAAGAGTCTATTGAAAACCGTAAGGTTGTCCGAGAGATTAGAATAGATGAAACCTTACCGATAGAAGATGAAGAAACACAGGAACTTGTATCATTGTTTGACATAGGGGCTGAGCTGGAATACTGTCAGGTGTGCGAACGCCCCGACCGTGAGGATGTCATGCTATTGTGCGATGGCTGTAACCGTGGGTATCACATGGATTGCCTCGATCCACCACTCACTGAAATTCCGGAAGGATTCTGGCATTGCGACAATTGCTTTGAAACCGAGGAAGAGGATGAACAAGAAGACCTAAATGATCTCTATGAAGATCTTCGTGAGATGGGAATCCCACAAACCCGTTTGCGTGTCCGGGAGGTGCGTCAACCACGAATCCCAAGGACGCGGCAAAGTGAAAGAATTCGGGCCAGTATTGTAGCCCGCACGAGGAGGGCCAGTACACGAATAACATCTGAAATGGACTTCTCTCAGCCTGGAAGTAGCTCAGGCGTAACGGCGACAACGCGCTCATCAAGCACTCGACAGCGAAGCTCTAGGAAGCGCAGCGGTCGTCGAAGGCAGGGCAGGAAACGACGAACTTATGTTGTAGAGTACGATGTTGACAATTTTGACAAGAAATTTCAATTTAAAACCACCAAAAGGGTGATACGTAAGAAAAAGAGGAAAAGTAGCAAGCGCGGTAGTCGGAAAACGTCGTCTCGAACTGCAGGGACTCGCAGAAGAAACGCAACAACCAATGACTTAGCGTTACGTGGATTGCAAGAGAACGCCACAGGCTTGGTTCAGCCTCGATTTAGTTTGTTTGGCGGCGCGAATGATTTGGAATATTTCTCTGATGAGAGCGAAAGCAGCATAGTAGGTGGCGAGAGTGAAGCTGGACGCGGCTCTGGCGGTGGAACAGCAACCCAAACATCCATTCGGATTCATAGTTTTTCATCTGGCAGGTCATTGTCGCGACGTAAAGGCTTGATTCGAGATTTGGATCAGCCTCGACAGGCGGACGTATTGTCAAGTATTCTGGACATGCAAGAACGTTTCCATACCGCTACCAGTCAGCAACGTATTTCAAAGGTAACAATTGGGCCTGACGGGACACTGAAGCTACCTGATAAGAAAGAAGCAGAAGCAGCAGCTCGAAAGGATGGAGCAAAGCAAGAGAAAACTCCTCCCAGCGATATAAACCAAGCTCCAATGTATCCCCGTGGAGGTGGCAATAATGGTGGCTATAATAATCGCTTCAATAATAACAACAATCAGTCGAACTATAGAAATTCGACTGGAGGAAGTGGGGGGCAATTTCGCGGCGGAAATAACAGTTACGGAGGGAATAGTGGTGGAAGCTCTAGTAATTTACTATTCAATGCGTTTGCCCGTGATAACAATAATTTCCAGTCGGATAACAGCTTCCAGCATAATCGGATTGGCGGCAATGATAATTCCACCTCGAATCGTGGAAGGTTTCGACCAAATCAAAACAACGCCCAAAGACGCAATCTAAACAACCAGAATCGATATTCGGGACCTCCGAATTTCAGTGGAGGGAATAATCTGAATCGTTCCATGTCCGATGTTCCGTCAAGCAATCTAAATCGTTCCTTGTCCGATATTCTGCCCAGTAATCCGTTCAGCGACAACAACATAAACTTATCGCAACCTCCTCCCTCAATGTTCTCGATCGGACCAATATCGATGTTCGGAACACCGGTAAAGCCTCCAAGTGAATCTCTCGCACCACCGCAGACCGCACCAGTCAATTTTAGCATGAACAGTTCCCTGTCGCTGCCAAGCAATAGCAGCGGTAACCTACTATCCACACCAATGACCCAGCCACCTCCTCAAATCATGCCCGTTTACGGTCCAATGAATAGAATGGAAATAGAACCGCTAGCTATGCCGGAAATTGCGCCTGTGAAAGCCGAAGACTTATCGACTCAAGGGAATACCTCGATTATTCCACCTTTGGCACCGCCACCATGGAATCAAAATCTATTTCGCTTAACTAGTGATTATGCCGATAGTAATGACGAAGATGATGATGACTCGGACTGTCCGAATTTTTCGGTTTACTCGGCCGAATCATTTCAAGTGGCGAGATCATCCGATAATGGCCCGAATGTAGCGGGTAATGCAGTCACTTCAACAGAATGCAGCAAAGCTGACGATGGCAATGTTCGACAGGTAGGGTATTTTGTTTAATAAGACGTTTTTCATGATTTTTTATTTGTGCTAAGTCATACTTTATATTTCGAGAATGCTGCCAAGAATGAAAACGTGTAATTAGCCGTTGGTCGGGGTTTTGAATTCACTTAACATCTCACTCTCAGAATGAGCTATGACATAATAAATCCTATGACACTGTCAATATGCCTCAATATGTTACCTGACGTACAGAAATATGCAGGTTTTGATCCACCTGTATAAAATGTAATTCGTGAATGGTCTCTTGTGGTGGAAGTTCGTTATCCGGAGATTCCGCCGCCTGGTACGTAGCCTCAACGAACACTGTTGTAGCGTACTTACAGGATGTTTCTCTGAAGTGTTTCTTTTCACTGTAGTTGAGCGTTCACGAATCACTGAAGTTTATAGGTTTGTTCGCGTACCTGAATCTATTATAATATATTAAAATAGATTCGCAGAAAGTCGTTTTTGTACTCTTGCTGCAAGTCAAATTTTGCAGCAAAAAGAAGCCAGCTGCCAAATTCTGTTACTGCTGCAGTTTGCTGAAGTACGCGAACAGACCTTATTTGATTTAAATTTGAAAACGTTGCAGGATGCTTGTTAATGGACTGTTCTTGGATATTTCCCGGAAACATCACAAACAAAACAAAAAAAAAACCCTTTTAACCTTCGCTAAAGTTATACGGCCTCGCTACATTTGATTCAAAGACATTTTAAACATTCGTTTTGAATATTTTTATCTGTCCACTAATGTAGATTTGATCCAATTAAGTGAAGATGCTTCATGAAAGCTCAATATTCTTGATGAAATTCGTTTTACTTGTGATAAAACACTGGTTAATAAAATAACAGATATAGCAGCATATATATATTTTTGAAGCGTTTAAACAACTTTAAATAGTTAGTCCGACTGTCCACTGAGGCGTCGCTTATAGACTCGTTCTATACATTTTACGCTTGCATGCAGCTTCCAATACAATTAGAGTATGTCCAATGCCGCGTCAGCGACATACCTTCGTTGTAGTATGCTTGCGGCATGCACCCTATCGGCTAGAATGATTGCAGCTAGGCGCAAAATGCATCGCGTATTTTGAATATGTAATATGGTAATTCAACTTAATTTTTGTCTGAAGTTAAATGTGAGCTAATTGAGGCGTTTAATCCTTTTTTGATTATTATTCGTTCCTTTAAAGTTTATAAGAGCCTTTTATCGAGACAGACAATCTGAAGCTTGTGTTTTTCGTTAACTGCTTCAGCACACAACATGAAAATAATGATTATTTTTTTAATTAAAAAAAAAACAAAAACATAAATTGTGCAGTACTTCAGCACTGTCAACTGGCGGGCCAATATTCAACCGCTAGCTGGTGTGAAATTCAACTTATTTTGTTGTGTTATACGTAATATTTAATGCATTTTCAAAGTTATGGTGTTAAAATAATCCCTCGTTATATGCTAAAGGTTAATCAAATTAAAAATACAAGAGAAGTATGTTTCTTGATTCTGTAAATTGATAATAATTTTCAATCATCCTCCAATAATTAGGAGGACAGTCACAGTAGTCGCATCGTATCAGCTCGTCGTACCCTACGCTGACGAATCTATGAAGCGATGCTTCCATTGAAGCGTCAATTGAAATGAAAAAGGCTAGGAAGTGTAATCTTCACACTTCATTGGTCTCATATTTGTGGCTCTAAACTTCCGCTTCGCTCATGTATACTCTTTTATTATATTTATATTTCAGAGAAATGTTTTATAAACAAAAAGTTTAAAATGAAACGCATTTAGGTTTCGTCTAAACGTAGATTTTGTGATCAATTTGGTAGGAAATTGTATTTGAAACTAGTTAATTGCATTTAAATGGATCTCCCGACTCAGCGATGCTTGGACTGTAAGGATTGGACGACTCCTTGCAAAAGCATTGCAGAAACGCGTTTACTACTTTGTGTTCGGCTGAGTCGCGATGTTCTGAAGCAAACTTTTTTTTTTCGATTTGAGCATTTGCTATTTTGTAGACATGCAAACATAAAAAAGTAATCAGATGACAACCCATTTCGGGTCTAGGGGTTGAACGTGGTAGCTAAAATATTGAAAGCCACCTTTGGTGCCCAGCTTTCGCCATGCTGTGGGGTATGATGACTTTTTTGCTTTTTTTTGTGATTAAAATTAAGAAGAAAGGAGAAAAATCCAATTCCTGGAGGAACAATCTGCCAAAATATTGAGTTTATTGCAACATTTTCGATGTTGATGGCCTCTCGCCAACATTTTTCAGATAATAGGACCTGAAATTTATTACAAAAGGTTTTTCAATAGGAACATAACAATTTCGTACTTTAATACAAAAGCACCCTTCAACTTTGTAATGATCTGTCAGTGTCAATGGTTAAGTTAACGAACGAGCAACATTATTAAAAATTACTACTGAAATTCTGTGATCGCAACTTTAACAGTGCTTACTCCAATTTTCGGTCATAATAATCATCCAACCAGACAGGCTTTGGGTGCTATAGCGGATAAATTTGAATCAACATATTCACTATTGTATGTTCCTGTACCAGTGAGTAAATGCACCGGTCCAAGTACCGAAAATATCGCAGCCGTAAGTGCTTTAGTTCAAAATGAGAAAAATCAGACGATTCCAAGCCATTCACAGGAATTGGGAAACTCTCAGTCTTGACCTACTTTCTTACAAAATCCGATTAACAAAATATCTCAAGCCTTTTGATCATTTGAAGCACCGAAATTTCTTCGATTGGGCTCTGCAAAAGTTAGAAAAATAAAATCCTGAATTTCATCGAATAATCATCTTCAGCGATGAAGCTCATTTTTGGCTCAGTTCGCTATCACGCCCAATTGGAAGACTTTTTTTTGGTCAGAATTGGATATGTGATTCCAACTAGATGATACCACATGCTACACAGCCGGTCAAACAGTTGATCTATTGTAAGGGAAATTCGGTGATTGTGTAATCTCTAGAATGGCCTTGTGATTCAACGCCGTTGGATTTCTTTTTATCAGGTTTCGTTTCAGGTTGACTACAATTGGAAAAAATTTCAGCCCGATATCTCAATTATTCTGTGTTTTATTTAAATACAAAATTGTGAAGTCCTTATTGAAAAACCTTGTACTTCAATTGAATTTTTGGACCAGATTCTGAAAACTATTTCGTTTAACAAGATTTTAAAATTCAGGTTCGTCGTTGCAAATTGAATGCTTCTGGGCAATATACTGAGTTTCTTTTAAATATGTTTCTACCTCTCGTTAGTTAATCCATTCAGTGCCAGGTGAAGGGGGGTTTGCCACTCAATCCAAATAGCTTAAACTTGTAGCGAAAGTAAGATATATCTTGCAGACGCCAGTCTTGATATATACATTTAGAAAATATCTTTTAGGTTGCAGTGAGTGAGTTGCTTCAATAATTTATGGATTTATAAATAACGCAACCTTTATCTCACTAAATTTATTCAAATCTTGGATCCTCTGCCCTTAAATATGAACTTAAACAATAATAATACTATGAATGAGCTATGAACGTAAACAATAATAAAAATAAATTATAAATCAACTTAGACAATGGTGTTGAACAGTTGTCCTGATTAGTGCTGAAACATCTAACTATCAGGGTTTTTAAATGTTTGCGATTACGTATGCATTTGTTTTACGTAACTATTGCATTTGATCTCCTCACTGTCGTCCCAGGTGATATTTAATTCCTCTTTCAGTATTGCAATGGCGGCGCGGGAAACGGATTTTAGCTGCTGGTGGAAGTCCTGCCGTCGATTCAGATGATCTGAAACATAATCTTATTTAATATACTTTAGTCTATGGGCCCTACCAGAATTGTGAAAAAAAATGAAAAAGGAATGCAATTTTGAAATAGAAAAACGATTTTTTCCATTTTTTTTGGCTACAAGTTGTTATGTAAAATGAAAGATTGTTAATATTTTTTAATGATTCTGCTACCAGCCATGAACTAGCATTTGATACCCAACTGTAAACAATTTTGTGATCATTCCTTTACCCGTCTACCTTCAATCACTTCCACCAGGTCAAAAAATGCGGTGCAGCGCGCTCGACACCGCTCCCTATTTTAAGGGATAACTTTCGTAATTCATGTATCTACTGTATCTGTCAACATGTAACTATCTATCCGTATGTATCTATTCGCAAAAACAAAAAAATCGCTTTTTTTTTTATCGCACAAGGTAGAGAAACTTGCCTTAATGTATATCCTAAGCTAGTCGTCAGTCCATTTTGCTAGCCGAACTTTTTATTACTTTTTATTAGATTTGTATTGAAAACCTGCCTATCCTTGAATATTGATGAAAAATCATTGGTACTATTATGGTTGCTTTATGCTCTTCTTGCGTAAACAAATTATTAAATGGATTCCATTGCATTTTTGTTTTTCTGTCCACTAAGATTTAAAATGTTTTCCATATGAAAATCATTTCTCGTGGTCGTGTTTTTGTAAATTAATTGATATTTGTGCATATATTTTCGGTGGCCATAGGCATTAAGCTGTAGGACGCCATTCCATGAGAATATGTACCAATTATTCGATGTGACTGGTTTTGTCCATTGTGAGGCTTTCACTTTATATGAAACTCAAGTATACAATCTCTGCTGATATCATTTTATGATTCGTTTCCGTAATTGTGGATTTTGTTAATCCTCTGTAAAGTCTGTTTCAAAAGCTATTTTTTTATGATCTCCAGAATCATATCGTCATTATAATTCATTCATATCAAGAGATTCAACAAATATATTTATGGACTTGCAAAAGAAGTACATTGGATTTGCCCCAATCCATTTTTTTCTAACTTGCAAAAGCAGAGACACTAATTTTTCCTTTAGAAAGTAGATCTATTAAAATCGCATGACAGATATCGATATTATGACCGTAATGGGGAGCATACCTACTAAAATTCTCTATTTGCCGTCATTCTCCATTAATGAAATTAGAACAATTAGTTTTGGCATTTCTACTTCTCTATATCGTTCCATCTCTCCACACAAGTTTCACCATATAATTCTCAACTATGTACACTGTACGGAAGCTATCAAACTCAATTTGCGTGACGTCATCGTATAGAAACTTTTCACTATTTAAGTTATGGCCTTGTTTATTTGTCTGTGAATTCTTGTGGGGTCCAAGTTTCGAATCCAAGTACAGACGGGGGATCGAACTTCCGGTTAACCTAGATCTAATTGGTCTCACTCAGTCAAATCAGGGCTTGCGAGGCGCAAAACTGATCATTTCACACGATTATGAAAATGGAGTCGCTACCACCTCTACTCCCCAAAACTTCAGATGGCGTGTAGCAGGATAACTTATTTTGTATTCAACAAATTGAAAATAAATGAGTAGAACAGTTTATGCATACACATGGTTTAAGTTTATGTTAACCCAAAAAAACACCCTGGTTCGAACCTCCAAATTTAACCATGTTCAAATTAATAGTTTCTTTAATAACTTCAACGATCTTCTTGATAAATATCAGTTTACCATAGGCTGTATCTATAACCAGTGTAGTCATTCTAAATTTTGGAATTATGCTAAATGGCTTTGAATAAAATGCTAAAAACAATGCTAAACTGCGAAAATCGATGCTAAACTCCTTTTTGTGTCAATAGAATTAAAAATCAAGTAGCTTTTTCGGGTAGTTTTATTTTCAAATAAAAAAATAATTAAAACTTAAACATTTATATCATCCATTTATGATAGCAATAATTCATAATAAAAAAAAACTCACTTCAGTTTTAAATTTAAAGGGAGAAAATGCGCACAATTAAAAGCCACCTTCAGTTTCTGAATCGTTTGAATCTGACTCAACGGATAAATTGTTAAAGTTGGCATAAACCGAGCTAGGACGTAGGACGTTCAATAATTGACTCTGATACTTCAAAGTTATGGCAGCACACTCTTAAAGATTTTAAACTAGATTGCGTCAAGGGAATAGAATTCAATTATGTAAAATAATAGTGTTCGTATGGCATATTTAATACCATCGAACGTTCGTGTAAAGCAGTGCTAGCGTAAAATTTCAATGCTAATAAAAAGTGCTAAATGCTAAATAGGTGAAATTGGTGCTAAATCTAGCATTGAAAATGCTAAATTGGCCACACTGTCTATAATATGCATGAACCGCGTTGCCAAAATGTGCAGAGCAAGCTCCCAAAGGTATATTCGCAGAATATGGAAAGAGCAACATTTTTGTTAGTTTTTTTGGTTAGATCAGTTTTTTCAACAAATGTGACAAGGAGATCTGTATCACCAGAACTGTTTTATCCGAGGAAGCGTAAACATTTTGATTTTATAGTTAGCGCTCCTGAAAATTGTCTGAATTTCGTTTCAGAAAACGGTTACATAAATTTAGAAATATTTCTTTATTGGCTTGACATTCAAATTGGCTTGACTTTTAGATTGGCTTCGACAAACAATAAAAGATGAATTAGTCATCATGTTAATGGTCCGTGACATCTATTCTTGGTAGCAATTAACAAGTACCAAGTAAATAGAGCGGTGAATTCGAAGAAGAAGCAAGCTTTTTTCTTCGAGTTTCTTTTCTAATTTGTCCATGCATGTCCTACTCATTAGTCGTGATCTAGGATTTCCTATAGTAACTCTTTTAGTAGGTTAAAAGTACTTCCTTCTGAATATGAGATAATAGATCAAATGGAATCTAGTTTTCGGTAACCTTACACCTTATACCTCAAATTTGGGAGGTATAAGGATCTTTCCCTAACTGCCAGTCTTCAAGGAATCGTTCGAATTCGTTCAACCTGCTCGGGAATAGCATTTTGAGTGTTAATGATACGACTATCCCATTTTCGTCTATTTGTCTCTTCTCTAGTCGTTTTTAACTTATGTTTCCGTGACAATATGTCTATCAATTCCTCTTCAAGAGTATTTATGGCGGTGACTGATTTGAATGTTGGGATGGCATCGTTGGACTCGGGCAGTCATTTGAGTGTCCCGAGTCCAACGACTTAAACTTTTTCCATGATCTATTTCACTCTTCACTTGAATGTAGTATGCTTTCTCTTGTAGTATATTATCTATTTGTCCTTTTTAATGATACCTAAACTACGTGGCTGTTGAAGATCACATTCATTTTCAGACATAATTTTAAAACTTTTATTGTTTGAAATACATTCTTTATCTAGACGATTATAGCTTGTGTAGCCGGGTATGTAGTCCCTGGCTCAAATCCACCATGGTCACATATCGGACTAAATCAGGAGTAACGTTAATCATGGAACTTATGACTCCACTTTCGTATATATTAATCTCTACTAACTTCAAAATCCAGACCCATAAAAGAGCTGTAGTGGAACTACTTTACTTTATTCACCGGATTATAACCTGGAAGGTTAAGATTAGATTGGAATTTAGACCAATAGATACAGACAAAACATTCTATCTAGGGAAAACTATCCTCGAAATATCGAAATCTATCAAGCAATTCGAATATCATTTGGCTTCTTTAAACTTTAAACTTAAATGCTAAGATCTTGAAGTTATTTATGATTTATTTCGTATAGTGTGATGGGATATTCTATTCTCGTATGGTTTGATGGGTTCATTTCGATTGAGAAATATTGCAGGAAGTCTATTTAATAGCTGGCAAGCCTATGCTATTTCCAGACTAAATGAATTGGCTCTGAATTAAATTATGGGTAAAGTGCATCTAATTCGTATACATTAGTTGGTTGTAAAATCTGTGAATGGAGCTCTTTATCATCTTCAACTCCCAGAACCGCCAAGGGTTATCGTGGGTTCCTTTACTTTACTTGCCCAAACTGTATTGGTTGTACTTACTGTCGAAAACTACAGTAAAAAAAATCCAATTACAGACAAGACAAATTAAAAATAGGAAGCTCGAGAATTAGATATCTTATTTCGAAAAAACAAAAAAATTATTCAAGAAGAAAAAAGGAAATTAAACATAAAAAGAAACTGATGCAAAAGAGTTAACAAATATTCAAATTTCGTTTGTTTTTAGTGAATCAAAATTTAGTTTATTGTCTCCCCGAGGTAAACGCAAAAGTGATGAAAAGGAGTTTACATCAGTAAAAGTGTTATTAAGAGAGAATGAGGATTTATTAACGCGTCTCGAATCTCCAGCAGAAAAATGCTAGTATTAATTTTTACAGATCAACTATCACATGGTCGATGTAAAGTTTAAAGATGATACATTTGTCGAGCACCATTCTGCGTAACCGAAGAGAAGCTATTTTTAGGACGGCGCCTTCTGTATTTACTATAGGACATGTTAAACTTGTAGAATAATGAGCGGGTGAGACTGCGTTGCACAGAATAAGCCGCATCAACCAAACATCTATAGTGAGGACGCCAGATTTGGTAACAATACTTCAAAACACTACAGATGAAAGCGACGAGCAAATGTAAAGAGGTTGAAAGATTTGCATGATCTAATGATAAAACCAAAAATTGAAAGACTATGGTTGTGTATATGCAGGTCGAATTTTAGTTCAAAGATCACACCAAGGCCCTTGAAGCTATCTCCAGCAATGAGAAAGGAGTCGGAGAAACAAGCGAGATGTTTTAAAGGTAAATAGATTTGATGACACTTCGCAACATTCAAAGTAAGAGATTCAGCAGTATACAGAAATTTCCAATTTATGACCTTTTCATAAAAGTTTCTAGTTAGTGCGATCGTAAATTAAGACGTCGACATTTACGATATATTTTGTGCAAGACGACTTCGCAAGAACCAAGATGTTAATGCCAAGATGGTGTAACAAAACAAAAACAGGGACAAATTAAAATTTTGCATGGCCTAGAGCCGAGTGCAACGTACAAACAAATAGATCACCTCTTTAAATGCTATTTTAAAATTAAACTTTTCAATAAGCTAAATTTTTATTTGATAAGTTTTATGATAAATTATTCAAATTAAACAAAAAAAGATTTAAAATTAATGTTAATGCAAGTTTAGTTAAGTAAGATTAGTCAATTTAAAAATTGTTTAAAATAGTTTAGTCAACAGCAAAATTATCAAAATACAATTGAGGTATATTATAGTGTTAGGATGTGATGACTAGGATGAGAGGGCCTTTATAAGGTTATGTTTGAATGTTGCTTTAGAAATCGTATAGGGGAGAAGGTATGGCTCATCCTACTGAATATCTTGCAGCACCTATTTATTGGCTCATTTCCTGCATTTTTTGTTGTGTATTGGTATTCAGTAAGCAATCGTTGGGGTCTAGTGGCTCTCAAGGGCTCTGTCGACGTCGTTAAAGTCGAAAGTTATATGGCGACGAAAATATATAAGGATTTAGTAACACAGAAATTCCTGAACTTTTTGGCTCGTCCCTTAGTGAAGCCGAACTATTTACTTGCTTGGAAAAGAATTCTATCGCAATGTAAATTCAAGCGCAGCTTTTCATCTAAGATGACACCGATATCTAATGTGTTGTCAACACTACAGAGTGCAGTGTTGCTGAGGCGGTACGTATAATGTACGCGTGCAATTTTGCCAAGGAAGTTTATCTATCGCTTGACATTTAACGATATTAAGATGGAGCTTTTTCGCGGAACACCAATGGCTTAAGCTCAGCTTTGACTGAAGAAAGGAAGCGTTGGATGGTGACTTGATGACATAAACTTTGAGATCGTCTGTATACAGTAAATAAGGAATGTAAGTTAAAACCTCGGACAGGTGTCATATAATTTTTTTACAAAGAAGATATAATTAACCAGAGCTAACACGAGCTTCCTTTTATAAATAAGACCTTAAAATTTCACATATTTTAAGCGATCGTAGAGAAAAAACCAAATTACTTTAATCTAGATCTTGCGATTCCGAGTTGCTGCAGTTTGGGTATCAAAATGGAATGATTCTCCATTTCGCATAAAACATCGGAAACCAGCGCTATAAGATGAACGACCTTTCCTAAATCGATGCTGTTGCAATAAATGATCTTTTCAAATAGTTTGGAAATTGCAGATAGAATTGTGATGCCTCTAAAATTTTGATTCAAACGTCTATTGCCACATTTATAAATCAGCGTGATATAAGAAGATTCCGAAAGGAGAGAGAATTATTCAATATAATATGAAGGAGCGAGATCAGTTGTTCTACACATCTAATTAGAAAATTAGGGGGAAGGATGGCAGGTTCAAGGCTCTTGTCACTATCGAGCTCCATAATGACAATAAATATATCCATACCTCGATTTGCTTAAATCCTCAGCAAAAATTGTTTTGGTCGCACCTGGGAATCGATAAAAACTTCTTGAAAACAATCAGCAAAAAAGTTGCAGACTCCCGAGGAGAAGCAGCTAACATCGATTTTTTATTAAAGAGAAATAGAAGAGGGACAGCCACTTGTTCTCCGCTTCATATTAACAACATCGAAACAAATTGGATTCGCTGATTATAATCTCGCTAATAATTTTTAGTATTATACGGGAAGGAAAACTACCAAATATCTAAGAAGCAACGGCATCAAAGTCCTTGAACAAATAATACAAACATGAACTCCACTGAAAACGTTCGAGCAAGTTTTTTTCTGTAACAAAAACTATCAAAAAAGTGCCCATGGGCTAAATCAGAAATGATTACAGCCATGAAATAAACCTGGGAAATCCAAGATTTTGTTACAAAAACTGAAAATGCTATAACTGGAATGCCTTGTTGGATATTATCATTGAAAAATACCAAAGGAGTGTGCGCTAAATACTAATAAATAATATTTAAAAAAATTTATGGGATAAAGGTTCATTTTAAAGCGAAATCCTGTAAAACTTCAAATGGGTGATATTAATTTTTCTGGTAGAAATGATAAAACCGAGGAATTTAATTATTCTATCTAGCATATTGGGTACTAACATATTTTCATTCCGAAATGTTAGTATTAACTAAGATATATATATTAACAAAACAACCACTTCCGCCAACTGTAGCTCTTTAAATTCTATCAATTTTATTTTTAGGGCAACCAGGAATAATTTCTGTTGTTTCAGTGTGTCTTTGCTTTTTGATCTTCCACCTGTATATTCTTTGATCTCACACCTGGTTAAAAAATCAGCTCTTTTTTATAAACAAATATGGCAAATAATGCGATTAGGAACCGATATTGTGCCGTCTGAATCTTTGATAACTGAAGAACCCATCGAAAATTCGAAACTGAGTAGTAAGCAAATTGAGAATTTAATTTGTTTCAGACAGTTAAAGAGTTGTAAATCAACAAACAACATGTTGGTTGAAACTGCTATACATGAACAATATATAAATTTCGTCGAACAAGACCGTAGGTCAGTTTTGTTTTGGTACCCACATTTCAAGCGTGCTGTTTAATATGCGTTTTATATGACTACTATTCGATTCTTTTCTATAAACTGAAAATTTATATGATATTCAAAATATAGGCATGCGCTTATCTAAATAAATGCAACAAAGTGAGTACGGACGATCAAATTTCTAAAAAGAATCATCAAACAATCCGAACAATAACAAAAAATGATTACTGTCTGAAAATCCTTATGCATAAAATCCGATTCCGAAAGATGATCTGTTCCATATTTCCAAGAATGCTTGAGTAGTCGTTCCGGAACTACAAATAAAAGACAACATATCACAAACAAAATGAAAATGTGATATGTAAACAAATGAGCACGTGTGCGGTAAAGTAATTTCGAACCATGCTATAGTATTAAGAAGAAATGCGTTTACGGCTCTTAAAATTTGAAGAGTCTTGTTTGCAGCTCCTTGGGTGGATAACTTAAACAGAGTTTGCACTTTTGTCTAAATAAACGTGAAATTGTATACGTCTCGCACTATTGTTTGGATTGAAAGCATCCTTTATTACGCTAGAAAATGAATGAATATATTTAGCAAATATTTTTCGGAAGTTTTAGAATGATATATTTTTTATGATATATTTATATATTTATATATATATTAGAATGATACAATATATTTATTATGTCACATATCTCTTCGTACAACTCTTAGAACTAAATACAACAAACAAAAATTTAATATATATATAAATAATATGTACATATATATAAAATAAAATAGATATCCATCTCTTCGTACAACTCTTAGAACTAAATACAGAATACTGATCAAGTCTATTTTGTCAATTGCATATCTCAATATCTTGTTCTTGATATTTTGATGCTTTTCAATATTTTAAGCTTACACTTTGATGAATTTAGGGTTTAAAACCCGTTTCGTTTAAATAAATAACAAAACAAAGTAATCAATTTCGTGCACTTATGAATACTGCAGACAGATTACAATCGAATCTGGTTTCGTGAATCTCCAGTGAGCTTCGAGCTTTTAAATTTCCTTTGTTTGAAACACTAAGATAAAAACTCAACCAGATTCGCAAAACTAGATCCAATTGTTGTATGTTTCCAGTATAACAGGATGACTGCCATGGCGGTTGTAGGGCTGTCTAAAAAATTTCTTATGCACACTAGCGGTAATAGACACCCGTCAAGCTAAACTCATTTCCCGCAGAACGACAAAAGCTTGGCACTAGAAGCAGTTTTCGACATATTGGTAAAATATACAGCGCACGTTTAGTCCGCGGACTAAACACCAAATTCCACCTAAATTTTTTAGTCCACGGTAGTGTAAACACTCGCGGACCGACCTAAATTTAGGTCGGTCCACGATTTCAAGCGACCTCTGACCTAAATATAGGTCGTGGCTCAGAACATAGAGATCTAAGGAAATGAAACAAGCGTATACATATACGAAATTTAGTGAAGCAATTTTACTACAAAGGTAAAATCTATAAATAGAACAAATCGAGAGAATTGCTACCTCAGATATTTCCCTTGGTTTCCCCGATACCTTAGCTTTTGTTGTTGCTGAGTTAGTAATTGTCAAATTCGCGTGCACATGGCCACCTTTTTTACTCTATCTATCTCACTCTATCTTTCTGTTCGGTACAGTAAGTGAATGTCAAATTCGCTTACTACTACCAACGCTCAGCCTAGGCAAATTGCTTCATTTCTCACTGCCATTTTCATTTCCTTATATCTCTCTTCTGAGGGTCGTGGTGGACTATAATCGTTGTAAACACACGCGACCTAAACATTGATTTTTGCGCGACTATTGATAATGTATGTATGTTGAATATAAGCTCATAACATTCCCCTTTGATACAAAATCATTGAAATAAACATGTTTGAGAGACAAATGAAACGATAAATACAGTGCATGAACGAATATTAAACTAAATGACAGCTGTCATATACGAACGAGGACTAAATTCGACCTAAGCAAATTTTAGGTCAGGTTGGTATAAACACCTGAGGACTAAGTTCATTTATTCCGCGCTTTAGGTCAGGTCACTTTTGGTCCGATCGCTGTATATCCTACCATTAGCTTGACAGTCATCCTGTAATACTGGAGACAGACTGCAATCGAATCTCATTGAGCTTTTACCCTAGTGTGTCAAGTAAGGGAGATTGGAGATTTGTGAAAATATATTCGATCATCGGTTTTCTTCAGTGTTAAAGACGTTGATCAACTTCAGTTCATCTTATGCAAAACGCTATTCCAATATACTACATTGTTTTATTCATCCACTTCATATAACTCCTAAAAATATGCAATGCAATACATTATGCATTGTTTGTGTTTTCGCGAAAAAATAATGAAAAATTTACGTTAACTTTCTGTTGACTTCGTTCGTTATTAGAACCCAATCAAATTCGAATTTTGGCTAAGTTCATTTTCACTTCCCTTTACAAGATTCCGTTTAAGTATGTATGGTAATAATCAGCGTTTTCGAATTGACCTAGTGGGGAGTAAGTTATCTTATGCTGGAGATAGAGTACAATCGAATCTGGTTTCGCGAAACTCCAATAAGAATAACGAGATTCGATTGTAATCTGTCTCCAGTATTAGACATTTCAATTACAAAGTGAATCATGATCGTATTATCGCTTTAATTGTTTGTAGTGACAGCAAGCTTATATAACTATTGACGAAAACATTAATACTTTATTGAAATTTTCACCGAGCCAAAATTCAAATTTCGATTGTTTATTTGATTAGGATACTGCAAGCATATTTACAATTTTTAATGTCGTCGTTTATTCGTAAGTTTGAAATTTTTTAAGATGAAATCAATTTAGTTCAATCGAAAATAAATAAAGAAAACTATACTAACAAAGAAATATCATTTTTCTCTTTTTCATTTACCACAAAACTAGCAGGAAGACGAGTTCGAAGAGAAAGAAGAAGATTTAGTGCAATTAGACGATGATGATGAAATACCAGATGGCTTGGAAAAAGCCAATATTAATAGTGGTGCTAACGATAGCGAAAGCCCGATTAAGATCCCTGAGTCCGAAATGTACGAGCCAGAATTTCCGACTGTTGAGGCACCTGACGACGAAGAAGATATTGATGAAAACGACGAGAAAATTAGTAAGTCAGAGGATGAAGGAGAGTTCGATGATAGTAAAAATGAAAGTGTGGAACAAATGGATGAGAAGCTGTCTGATAAGATTGATGATGATAAGATTGAAGATGATAAGGGTGAAGATGATAAGGAGAAGGATGAAGAGGATATGGGCGAAGAGGATATGGATGACGATGATGAGGATGAGCATGATAAGGATGAACCTTGCAATATTGGCGATGAAATGGATACAGTGGAAGAGGATGACAAAACCAATAAGCCAATCGAAAAAACTATGGATGAAGCTGGTAAAACCAGTAAAGCAGATGGAAGTTCATCTGCTGAAAGTGACAGTGAGTCTGCAGAGAGTGACACTGCGGATCAAACGTTACCTACCGCCGAGCAAAATCAACCGAAGAAATTTATCGGTCCTCAACTGTATGACGATAGTGATTGGGGACAGTGGCACCTAGAGAAAGCAGAATTAATTCCTATGCCTCCTGATCCAGAAAACAGTATCGGAGACATTCCTATTCCTCCCACTCCTTTAAATAAGGAAGATACTGGAAAGGAAAAACCGAACGCAGAAAGCGACGAGCCCGATAGCGAAGAAAGAGATGCTTTCACTCCGGACGTCGAGAAAAAGGATGAAGAATCGAAAGAAGAAGACAGCAAAGATGCTGAAAGTCACACACCGAGCCGAAAACTTCAAACACCAGAGGAAGGCTGCACACCAAAGCTAAACGTAGCGCAAATGGAAGCAACTTCCGACGCCGATGAAGAAGATGAACCAGAACGATCATACACACCGTGCTTGGATGAAAAAACTGATCAAGATGAAGCTAATGGTGAATGTAGAAATTACGCTGAATCGTGCGATAACGATAAAATAGACAGCAGTCGTGGTGATATATCGGCGAGCGTTATTGACGGAATGGAAATGGAGATGATTTCGGAAGAAGATGGCGAATTAGTGAACGAAGAAGGACACGCAAGTCCAAGTAGAGGTGGCGATAGGTTCAAGAGAGATGAACGCGGTAGACAGCGATCAAGAAGAGAGCAGTTTAAAAAAATAAGTAAGAGCACAAAAGAAAGAAATTATCGAGACAGAGATAATCGAAGACGGCCGCGAAGGCGTTCTTTCTCCAGACATCGCCTACGATCAATGTCAAGAGGTAAAGAAAATCGGAATAGGCAAAGAGGTAATCAAAGGAGGTTCAAGCGAAAAGAAATCGAAAGATATAACGTTCGGAATGTAATAGGACAGCCGAGAACATACAAGGATCGATACGGTCGCGATACCTCAAGGCCAGCGCGAACTCGGTCTCGATCACGATCGCACAGTTTGCGTCGACTTCGCACTAAATCTCGAACAAAGTCACCATCACCGAAAAATGAGCGGCGCAGCTTTTCGATGTCTCCAACTCCACTATCCGCTGGTCGAGTTTCCCCACGTCGATTATCTCCTAGGCGTCCATCGCCACCATGGCGTGTGTCACCGCGCAGAAGATTCGGCCAGTCACCAAGGCGCTCTAGATCTAAGTCAAAATCGAGGCGTCGGTCACGTTCATTCCGACGGTCCTCTCTTCCAAGACGTCGTTCGCGAACACCATTACGACAACGGTCACGATCACGTTCGCACTCAATATCGCCGAAGCGGCCGTTTAATCGGCGTAATCAACGTCCCAAGCGTCGTGTTTCGCCGCATAGTTGCTCACGCTCCTGTTCCAGATCACACTCTAAACTTGGCTCGAGATCGCGCTCGCCTATGGTAAGAAGCCCTCGTGCAAGTCGATCTAGAAGTCCCCTCCGCCACAAAAACAAGACAAAACGTCCTAAGGATCGAAAGAAGAAGCGCAATAAGAAACGTATGGTTTCGGTGAGTCCCGCGTCGCCTCCAAGACGAGCAGCTCGGTCTGCTGAACGTGTGCCGGGTAGTCGCAAGAAAAAGAAGCGTCAAAGAACAAAGTCACCGCCAATCGAAAATGACACATGGTCACAAAGCCCTGGCCCCGAAGAGAATCAATCGATGATGCCAACTCAAGCTCCGGAATCATCGTGGACTCCTCCTTTGATCGGCACTAATAATGATAATTTGACGGTTATATTGAAAAACAAAGAGAACGCCGTGAATGCTGGTAAAAAGAAACGCGAAAAGAAAAAGAAAAGTGACAAGCGGCGTGAGAATTCAGGAAAGAAGGAAAAGCGTCGACGCAGTGAGATGCGCGAAAGTCCTTCAGCACCGTCGAAAGAAGTCTTTGCATCTGGAAATAATATACTGGTGAGCGTAAGCTTCAATAAAGACAGCAATCCACCTCCTCCTCAGCAAACGACTGTTGTAACATTACCTCCGACAAGAGAAGAAATAATTACCAAACGCCGGTCTGCAGAACGACAAACACGTAAACGAAAAAAATCCAAAGAGAGAACGCAGCGTCGCAGAAGAAAGATAGACACCAAACCAATCGCAATCATTGATTTAGATCGATCACCATTCCAAATAATAGCCCAATCGCCGCGTGATGTGATCGTTTTGACGGATGAAAGTGATCGAGAACCAGACGATGAAGAAGCTTCCATAAATAATCGCAACGTCACCGTCAACAATACGGAAATGAGTGAGAATGATACATTAGCGGATGAGCTGCAACCAAATGAAATGGATACAGCAATGGAAATGCAACATCCCGACACTATGGAGGAAGAAGAGCCTTTTGAGATGCCGCAACTTGGTCCGAAAACACCTCCCGATCCACCATCAGTTAAGTTTTCCATGGCGAAATCAAAGCAAGTTAAAGTTCGAAATCCGCTACATGAAGAGCAGGAAGAAATGGAGGAACAAGCTGAAGAAGACCAACACACTGATGAACAAATTCCAATGCATACTGCTAATAAAATCGGCCCCAATACACCACCCGAATCCGGTCCTTGTTCGCCAGATGCTTACGACCCATTCGATCCTACGAAATCTCCGTCAGTATCCCCCTCACATTCGCCAATGGCTCAAGACGATTCTGTTATCGAAGACGCCCCCGAAAATATCCCTCACGTACAGGAATCGAATGTAATTGAAACTCGGCCGCCAGTTATTAGCCAGGAAAAAAATATGAATCCTGTAGAACTTGTCATGGCGCTGATCAATACTAAAACACAAATGTCACAACAAGAAATGATGAACATGAATACGGAGTCGAATGCTTATTCAAAGCCCATGAAAGTAGATGGTGCAGACGATATGACAATGAGCAGTGTTGAAGAAAACAATACAATTTCGAATAAGAACATTACTGTTCTCTCGAATGTACTGATAACGGGCAGCAAGCCCCAAACCAGAGCAAGTCAAATGTTGAACACAAGTCCACCAAAACTGCCTATGCCAAAGCAAGCAGCTATATCTCGTCAAAACGGCGGAGCTAATGTGTCAAATGAAGACATGGGTATGGGTGCAGGCGGCATGAATGAGCCCGAATCGCCCTATTCGCCCGGTTCTGCAGATTATGAAGATCTTTTCGAGCCTCCGTCAAGAACCACAGATAATTCAATTTCGCTCGCACAACTGGCTCGCAAGAATAAAGCAGAATTATTTGATAATTTGTTTGGCAGCTCATCGCCAGTCGATCAACCAAGAATGCCAAACTTCAGTCGTCGCAAAGCTGGAAACAAATCAAAAAGATCAGCAATTAAAGGTGGGTTTAATTTTCCTTAATTGATTTTTTTACAGGCTATATTGAAAAATTACATTTTGGTGAAGGTGCCGTCGCTAAATGATTGTGAAGCTCACACCAGCAGGTATATTGTAGATTATAATTGATTTTTCTATATAATTGGTTGGGAAATTGGTTTGTGATAATTGCATATACATTGCGTATACAAAAGCTATGCAGCGAAATTGTGCTTAGTCACGAAATCGCGATTTTCGAAGGAACCAAACGTTTTGTCCTAAATGTGAAAATTGAATCAGTTTCGAAATGTAGGAGTAGGGCCAAATTATTTTTCCAATATAAGAATATCAATACTTTAGACAATTATTTATCTTAAGCTGTAAGAGTACAGAACATATTTATCTTCGTGATATTGCCATGATCCAGGATTGGTTGTATCACCAGCAACAAAACAACGATCTTAATGGAAGAAAATAACAAGCGACTTTATTATACCCATATGTAAATATTTTTACTTCGTTGTTCAATATACCAGTCATCAATACTCTGCTGCAAAATGATATGACATCCCTCAATTTTTCCAAGTTTTCAGAAACTGTAAACAACGTAAACTGTAAACCCAAGTACCTGCATTATTGAACTTATTGAAATTTCAATTGGATAAAAACATTTCTAACTACTCCTTAATGAGTTTAAGATGCTTGAAAATTGACTGCTACAAAAAGATAAGACATTGGAATATTAAATATAAAAAGAATGGAAGTGCGTACATTGTGGGCAAATTCGAAATCGCCAAAATTTTGATTTGGCAGTTTAACGCTCTTGTATGTTTCTCCAGATAGTATATTACGTGGTAGCTGATTACAAATACGTACAAAAATCTAGGTCAAATTTCACCGAAATCTAGAGAATTTGTCTCTTCTCTGGTTGGCAATATTGGTTGGGCTCTTTATTTCGATCAGCGTCTAGTACTGCTTACAGTACGTGAACGCAAAACAGTACGGGACAGTTGACTAGAGCCATTTTCAATTATATTAAGATCTGGCAATCTCGATGATCATTGTAAAACATTTATGTTATCCTCATTGAATTATTCCCTTACAATGGCCGCATTGTCATGCTGAAAGTGAAAATCTTCACAAAAATTCTGACTTCATTTTTCTGGATCTCCTCATCTATAATTTTAATATAATCCCTGCTTTTCATTTTACCCCAAATAAACCTAATTTCTGCTTTTCCTTTGTACCTGATTCCGGCCCAAATTATAATTCCGTCTTCGCCCATTTTACACCTGATTTTTATCAAAGGATCTTTTCTCAAATCGTGGAAATAATGTGATCAATCATCAGGTCCGTACACTACCGCTCAAAAGTATTTGCCCACTCACATATTTTGGGATTTTCCGTACTTATAGGTAAATTTGTGCCGTAAATTTATGTTAATATTGCCTTAAATAATATTCTAAGAATGTGTATGTAAAAATATCAATACTTTGTAGCTGAGGGCAACCAAATTTATGGAATTCTACGAAGCATTAGTATCAAGGGGAAACCCACTTCTTATATTCGGGCGGAATTTTTTAAGCAGGTATCCTGATCCTTTCCCGTTGTCAATTATTATCATAAACCGGTACTGCACTAAAAGAAAATGCCTCGGATTTTAAGTTTGGCGTCAGTCTCTACGAAGAAAACATTGTACTTTGTGCGAGTGATATTGATCGAGTATTTTATTGTGTAAAACGTTAATATGCCGAAAAAGAAGGAACTTTCAACAGATGTGCGTCCTTTAATAGCCTATCATGAAACTGGTATAAGTAATCGACAGATTGCGATTGAGTTGAAAGTGCCAAGAAGAACAGTTGACTATAATGTTCAAAAATTCAAGACCAGTGGATGTGTTCACAATGGAACACATAGTACACGGCCCAGGGTCACCACTTCAGTCGAAGCTAGAAAGATTGTGGTGACTAGCAAGTGCAATAGACGCCTTACTGCAACAGAAATTGCAGCACAAGTGAATGGAAAGAGGTCTGAACTCCTCAGTGTTTCAACGATCAAACCCAGACTTCAAGGAGCAGATCTTCGTGGTCGGATAGCTGTTAGAAAACCATTGTTACGTGCCAAAAGTAAGAAGAAGGGATTGGAATGGGCTAGGTAACACAAAAATTGGACATTTCAGGTTTGGAAAAAAGTTCTGTGGAGTGCCGAGTTGAAGCTCGAAGTTTTCGGATCGAGACGAAGGGTCTTTGTTCGCAGGTCAGCAGGAGAGATAACATCCGATCAATGTTTAGTGCCTTCGGTGAAACATGGTTGTGGTTCTGTTATGATACGGGGCTGTTTTGGTAGAGAAAGACTCGGTAGCATCTGCAGAATCCAAGGAATAATGAGGAAAGAACATAATTGGGATATTCTCGTTAACGAAATGTTGCCATCTGGACTGCGTATTTTAGGAAAACGATTCATATTTAAGCATGACAATGACCTGAAGCACTCTTCAAAAATCTGCAGAGAGTATTTAAACCAGTTATCAACTGAGGGAGCTCTTAAAGTTATGGTTTGGCCACCACAGTCACCTAATCTCAACCCCATAGAGCTTTTATGGAATTAACTGGACAGAAACACCTGAAAAATTGGTTCTACATCCGCTGAACATTTGTGGAGTCTTTTGCTAGCTGAATGAGTCAAAATCTCATCAGAGACCTTGGCCATATTACCTCGTAGGACGCCAAAACTTTGAAGTGGTTATTATGAATAAGGGTGAGCACATTGATGGGCCGAAGATTTATTAATAATTTAACCGTTTCGAAACTTTTTTATAAATATAATATGCACTCTACATATACTATAAATACTATTCATAAGAAGTTGTCTTTCTAATTTCTAACCGTTTGAAATAGTAAATTTATTAGGTGGGCAAATGCTTTTGAGCGGTAGTGTGCATGCAAAAATGCTTTTCGTGGGTAAAAATTACTTTTCGCATCTTGGGTATACTTGGGTATTTCCGTTCTTTACAGTTTCTGCAAACGGAGAAAAATTTAGGAGTATCTTATCATTTTGCAGTTGATTGTATATAATACTCTGAAAATGCAGTAGGCTCTCAGCTAAATGAATTTGAAGCTTGTACGACCTGCTCAGGTATCATGGTTTCTTGAAAATACAAGCCAGGTAAAGTACTAAACCGATTTACCGATAAATCGAGTCTACAATTTAAAAAAAAACGAAAAAATGGGCAAAAGAGTAGCTTCTACTAACTCAATTGTTAATCAACAAAGATTGAAGAATCAATCCACATCTTAAAATTTGTGCAACATATCCTTACGATGTGGCTATTTCTAGCCAACGTAGATACGGAATGCTCAACACTGTTTCGTGACGTATGAATAAAGTGTCAATAATAGAATAAAGTGTCAAACTAAATTAAACACTGCAATAATGACATGCCAAGGTAAACTTAAAGATGATCAATGACGCAAATCCAAAACTATATCTTTTAAATCAAAAATATCTCAAAAAACACATTGTTTATTTGATATTTTTTAGAAATATTTTTCACGTGTTTGTTTAGAGTCGTTATCCGAAGACCTGATGATTATGATGAAAAAGTTTACTGTCTTTACTGAAAAACTAAACTGAGTCTGCATCTTCCTAAATTTGATTAAATTGTTCAAAAATTCATCTTACCGTCATCTTATTTTTTCTTCAATATAACTTTAAGCAAATATAGTTTCAAACAAGTTCGAATTTATACTGATCGTCCCTTAATTATATAGTGAAGAAATTGGCGCAAAATTTGAGTGCAATTTATTCTACTATATCTACTTAGAAAATTTTGGATAGCCCACGCAATTGCGAAATTGATCTTCTATGAGAGCGAATCAAAAATTTTTGAACTAGATATGCTAGAAAATATTGGACTCAATTTTTGTTTTAATAACTATGTTTTTCAAATTATTAAAAAATAATACATAGCAAAGTATTATGGTAAATATTATCACTTTTGTTAAATTAAAATTACAGAATGTGAACCTTTATACTAGTCTACTAATCTATAAACGCAAAAAACAACCGCAAGTCAAGAATTCCAATAATTCCAGAAATACCAATTCATCTGCTGTTTAGTGTCTTTTTGTACATGTACTATAATTATCATAATCGGCACTACAACCGGTGTGGTCCTGGTCTCCTTCAACCAATTTTTTTTTTCCATCGATTCTGATCTCGAGCCGATGTCATCCAGTTAAACACTCCTAAGCTCCGAGCGACCGGGTCAACGCCATCATTCCACAGTAAAAAAAAGGTCTCCCCGGCTGTCGTCTGCCGTAAAATCTGCTGCAAATGGTTTTCCGAGCAGGTTCCTTTACGCTTATACGATCTAGGTGCCCTGCCCACCGGAGTTTACCGGACTTTATCTATGTAATAATATCTGCTTTTAGGTAGATAGCGCACAACTCATGGTCGTAGTGGCTCTGGAATTGTCCTTATATACATAAGGGGGCCAACGATTCTCCGCAAGACTTTCTGTCGAACGCGACTAAGAGGTCAGAGTGCATTATGCTGAGCACCCAACTCTCGGATCCATACATGAGTACTGGCAAGTATTCATGTACAGCAGAAGCTTTGATATTCGGGTGAGATTTAGCGATTTGAAGATCCTTGACAGGCTACAATTATTGACCCAAGGTAGTTGAAGGGTTGGACTGCAGCAAGTTCATGCTCCACTACAATGATGGTTTGGCCGAGTCCAGGTTTTCTTTCTGCAGATGCTGCCATCATGTACTAGGTCTTACCCCAGTACGTGTGCCACCCACTCAATCTGGATGAAGGATTCTCGTACAGCTATTTCAGGTTTTCCAATAATGTCATCTACATAAGCCAGTATCTGGCTGGACTTGGTGGCGATAGTCCCTCTCGTTGACGTGCCAGAGTTTTGGATTGGTGTCTCAAACGCCAGGTTGAAGAGGAGGCAGGCCAAACCATTTCCTTGTCGAAGCCCATTGAAGGTGTTAAACAATTTGGATAGCAATCTGGCTATTTTTAGTTGATTTGTTCCATTGGTCATGGTCAATCTACACAATCGTGTCAGCTCTCAGGGCTATACAGTTTATACAGCTATGTTGCCACAGGTGGCCATAAAGCCTATAAATAGATGGTCGAATGGAATATTGAATTCCAGTAATTTTCCAACGCCTTCCTTAGAGTAAAAATCTGATCAATTGTTGATTTACCTGGGATGAACACACTTTGATAATGTCCGATGATGGATGGCTTTAGCATGTAGAGCTGTAGAGCCAACGCCTGCCTTAGAGTAGAAATCTGATCAATTGTTGGTTTACCTGGCATGTCTGGTGATGTGGCTTTAACATGTAGAGCTATCCGATCTTACCGAATAAAGGAAAGTATCTTATAGAAAGCATCCAACAATGCAATAACCCTATAGCTGCTGTACATTGTTACCTCTTCTTTCTTTTGTATGGGGCATATTAGGTTAGGTTAGTGAAAAGGGCCAGCATTAGGCCACCAGTTTGGGCCCATTTGCCACCCTCATAGACAATCACACGCATTCACACTTACAGCCAAGGCACTGGCGGGATTCGAACCCGCAGGCCTCGTAGCACGCCGCTTTTCGGCCTGACGCCTTAGCGAGCAGAGCTACCGTGCCCCCTATGAGGCATATTACATGTGCAATATAATTTCATGAATTGCTTGGTGGGAGTGGTAGCAGAATAAGGTCTTCTTGCATTGATGGAGCCTCCAATTCTTCGTTGCACTGACCATATACCAATCGACTAAAGTGCACTTCCCATCGCTATACAATGATGTTAGGATCGGTGATCAGATTACTCTCTCTACTCTCAAGGTGGTGTGTACTGAGTCATGTTTCGGACTATTTCGTAGACTTCCGCGTCTGGTGCGGACCTCACTCTCTAATTCTTTCTATTTATAGATGAGGTATTTTTGCCAGGCTGCTTTCTTCCGTCTTTGAAGTATCTCCGCGTGCCTGCGTTCTAAGAGATTGCTGGATTGCTCGGTATGCAACATTCTTACGTTCAATGTCTAGTTTGCTTTCATCATCAAACTGTCGCTCTGATCTCTGCGACTACTGCCTGTCGCCGCGTACATAGTGCAACAGCAACAGATGCAATAGCTAATCACGTAAATAGCGATGATACGTCCACAGTGGACCTGCAGCGACCATGTAAAACAGTTGCAACTAAAATGTTGTCGAGAAATCAAATATGCAAGATTGTATATATTAATGAAATTAGATGAAAGTATACAGCATAGTGCTTATCTTCTAAATAGAAATGGAAAAAGGGACGATGAATACCACAAAATTTGTATTCAACTACGAAATCATCCAGATACATTTTTCGAATATTTTCCAATGCGCATAGAAATTTTCGACTATATTTGAATGAAAATTTTCCTGTCATTTGCAAAAAAAAAAGTGAACGAATTTTAATTTTCAGCCCATAGAGGCTTCAGAACTAGAGATGGGCAAAATGCCTCACTACACACCACAGATCGCTCTTTTTAGAGTATTTTACATTATTGCGCCGTACTCTCAGTACACTGTTCGCTTCGCATTTCATTAAGTTTATTCAAACGAAAGCTTTCACTCACAGACTACGCTGTGCTTTTTTCAGGCGCTGCACTGTAAGAAAGAGCTATGCCTCATGAGCCATGAGGCATTTTGCCCATCTCTATTCAGAACGTTTAGCTATAACAATAAGGTATGCATACTAACATTGTGTATTTATTATTATTAATTTAATATTCTTCAAGATAAACTTAATTTTGAATTGATTCAAATTGTTCAGTAGAAAAATCGATTCAAATTGTTGATTAGGGCAGGAAGAGTTGCTGCTGCTTGTTTACACTTTTTTGGGATTTCGAAATACCTGATGTTGATCGCGATTATCTGTTAAAGAAAACAAGCTCCTGTATTTTCATTCTTAATTATAATTTCTTCATGGGAGAAAAGTGTTTAACATAGGGCAGCAAACTGTTGAAAAATATCATCATTATTCCTCCTCTCCTGCTCAATTTTGGCCAGTTTCATTTGTTCCTTTTCGATTTTCACTAGTTATTCAACATTTGCACAACAAGCTAATTTTTTTTTACGTGATGGAGAATTCGTACTTAAGTTGGATTCTTCATGATTATTGTCCTGAGGATCAAACATATCTAAATTGACAACGGGATTATTCGCATTTCTCATCTCTATGTTGCTATGAGATGTACTACCCTCATCATAAATGGATCCATTTGTAGTTGAATTTAAATTACCCGTTGTTTTCCGAGCTTTCATTGAAATGTCAATGATTTATAATAAGGCCATGTTGGTTTTGTTTTGATGATCTAAAGCGTAGTGGCTTTGTGGCATGGTGTATTCTGCGAAAAGGGGCACGCAGAGTCTTCCATTTAGGTATTTTTCGGTATCTTTCAAGCGGAATTTCATTTAGAAGCTTGACTTTTTGTTTTTGTCTGGGACACTCTACTATAGCCAGTATATTTAAGGAAACTCCGATATGTATATGGGAACAAGTGCAAACTCTTCACATGAAATGTCCAACAAGAGAAGTGTTTCTTCTAGTCGTTGAAGATTTTTATACCATCTGCAAATTTCCAATTTACATCTGTTTAACCTCATTCGCATAAAATGCCCGATGCGCTCTGGAACTATGTTTTATAGCTATAATTTGCTCAGCGGAGGAGAATTAAATATACCTAATCCAAATCTGTTACCAGGATCAAATGCTATAGCACCCTACGTTTTTATTGGTGATGAAGCATATCCGCTACTGAAAAATTTATTGAGGGCATTTCCAAGGACATGCATAAGCAATGAAAATGCTTATTTTTTTAAAGGTGCAATGTGCTTTTGGCATAATTAACCCAAAATGGCAAATACTTAATCATCTCATTGAACAGAAAATTTTGTAAAGTGTATATGTTGTCTACATAACGTCATAATTGACAAGTGACAAGAATTATTCATATCAAAAGCGTTCAAGAAATGAATATAGACCGTCGGAATGTGCAAGAGTTGCCAGAGAAATGTTTAAATTATACTTTTGTACTAATCTACACAGTAAAAAATTGTCTTCCATACATATGTACATACTTTTGTTAATTTAACCTATCTGTCTAATAACGAGTGGCTTCCTCAGGTGATACTCACGTGGCTCTATGGATATCTTTGCGGGGGAACCTGGAACTCCCAAGACCAAGTTCTTCTATGCTTCTAATTCTATGACTCAAAATACATTGTCGTTAGTTAATGTTTGCAAATTTGCCTCGCACGCGGAGGGTGCATAGCCAATAGCGATGAAACCGAAGATGCCAGACTTCATTTTTTTAAAAAAAATTTACCTCAAGCACATGGTGTTTCGTAGTATGACTGTGTACACCATTTCCTGTCCATCTGATTTCTTATATTGCTATTATTTAAGCCTTATATACAGCTCCAGCTCTCTAGAGCGATCTTAAGTTTCATCAAAAAATTCCATTAGATTCAACTGCATGCTCCTTGTTACGGTATCAGTTCGGTTCCGAGTCTAGTTGGATTCATAATGAGCGCTTCAAGAAGCTTCTTACGAGAGAGATCGCAGGAAAATGCCAATTCATCTGCCGTTTAGTGTCTATTGTTTTACATATATTATGCATCAATTAAAACAATGTGTGTTTAGTGCTTTAATTTTAATAAGAGTGCATTCCAGGGTAAATGAAATGATTTATATCACAAAATCGTTAGCTCGTTAGATACAAAATGTATTTTTAAAAACTACCCAACATTTAAATTTTATAAGTTCGCGTATGCAGCAAGTAATCATCAATTCAGGAAAAAGAGCATGTAGTTCCGATTCTATTCACAAACTTGTCTCAGCTATGTTTCCGTTTTGCCATGAAATTTTGCCATTGACCAAAATGAAAGACGATTTTCTTATATTAAATAGAAACTTTATTCAGTTCGGTATTGACCGTTTTGTAACACCATCGCCACCTTTTGGGTAGCAAAATACATAATTCCGCGACCGGAAACATCTGTCCTGTTTAATTGCAGCATATTTTATCATCTATAACCATTCAAGGAATTTCGTAACGATCGAAACAAGTGGTAGTCTGATGGCGCAATGTCTGGTGAGTACAGTGGATGTGGCAGCACATCCCATCCAAGCTGCAACAATTTTTTGCAAGTGACCAAAAAAGTGTGTGGTCTAGAGTTTTTATGTTGGAATTTGTTTTCATGTTGGAATTTGGTCTAGAGTTTTCATGTTAGAATTTACGGTTGGCCAATTCTGGACACTTCACCTTGATCGCGGGATTCAATATAACCAATTCAATTTCTGTATTGTTTGGTTCCTTGAGACTAGCTCATAATATAGCACTCCCTTCCAACCCCACCAGATTGATAGCATCACTTTCTTTTGAAGCAAACCATGATATTTTTCGCTGAACATGATCATAAACGATCCAGATTTCGTAGCTAGTGACAATTCGTTTCAGGATGGATCGTTTTTCTGTCGTTTTATGAGCAACTCGCAGTCGTGTATACACTGAATGAGATGATTTTTTTAAATTCGTGTGAAATCCAAATATTCAGCTTACGCACATATCCCAGTTTGCACAATTTTCTTAAAATTATTGAATGTAGTGGGGGTTTGCTTTTATTTCCTGGTCTTCAGTTTCGACTGGCCTCCTGAGCGAACCGATTTCGACACTGAATTAAATGTATCGAACATTTTCGCTTTGATTCTCAATTTTCAATTCGCAACGCCGTCACCACTAGTTTCTTTTTGGCGCAACATTTCAAAACCTCGTCGTATTACTGACTGTTGACGAATTTGACTCTAGCCGTCTGTTCAAAGACCTCTTCCTCTAATTCGGTGCTCTTGGACGCTATCTGTTATCACCCTTCGCCAGTTTCTCCCAACACTTACGTGGAATTCCGAATATCCTGGGTCGATTGCTCGTCTTTTAAGAGCCCGCTGATCGCTCATTCCTTCGACGTGGCCAGTGGTTTGCAGTTTTTGTAGTTTTATAACAATGGATCCTTTCAGTTGACCATATAGATTGTACAACTCGTATCGATTTGGTCATCCATCGTTTTCCGTACTAGTTTCATTTCTACTGAATACTCTAGTTTCAAACATACTTAGGACTTTTTCAGATGCCTAAGTTAACTTTCCTTCTGTAGAATAGCATAGGTCTAACGATTTTTTTGTATATGCGGAGCCTCGTTTTCCTGTATACGCATCGAGATTTAATAGGGATTATCGAAAATTATGTCTAATTGAATAGTTGACTTCGTCGTTTGAGCTACCATCGTTCGAGAGGTTCGTGCATTGCTGTGCATTCCAAAGGTTATACCCTCGTATTGTGATATTTTATCTTATTGTCATCTGTTTCCTCGACTGAATCATAATTTTTATTTTTTGCCCGTAGATTTGGAGACCGACAACTTCGCCGGTTTCTTTGTTTCCTTTTTCCAAGATTTGTTTGACCGCAAATATTTGGTCCGTTGTCGATCTTCCGCGTTAAAAATCGGCTTATTATTTACCAAGGATATTCTCAGCGTAATGGGAACCAAGTACATTTGACGAGAGCCAGGAAAAAGTAGGCCAAATACTCCATAATCATCGAAGAAGCATGTGGTCAACAAAATCAAAAGCTTTTGTGAAATCGGTGTAAACAACATCAATTTATTTTGTTGGTATAAAGCGAAAGTAACCAAGGTATTTAAGGTATGCGTTTGTTACACCCATGCTGCTCAGAAGCAAGAAAGGAGTGGAGAGTAGGAGCAGCCTAATGTAAACTACGTTTTCAAGTACTTTAGCAAAATAAGGAGTAAGTGAGTGTGGGTGGGAAGAGAGGTGCATGACAGCTCTAACCATTTCGACCAAAATCACCAATTGTACTCATATTCCCAATCTACCAGAGTTTCCGGATCTGTTAATAAAATCTAGGGTCAAGTATAGGTGATAAGATGCTATCTCTTTATACACGCAAAATCCCAGCCGAAGCATTGATGTATGCAGATGCGATGTATTCCGAAAAGATATGCCCCGTAGAGTCCACCTCTTCCAAGCAGAATGGTCGAACATGTTCCCGTGCAACACCTGTGCAGTACATGCCCTCCTAGGTGATTGTGCCCAGTCACTTTTCATCTAGTAACTCTCAAGATGGCGGATATTTTTTCTGGAAAACCTAAAAAAGAATCACTCTAAGGTCTAAGTCCAACTATAGGCCAAGTCGAATTAGCCTACAGGCAGAGTTCATTGCCGCACTCGTCCTTTACATTGAGGCTAACTTGCTGCGAGCCTACAAGAGCTCCACAACAGTCTACCACACCACTAATGTGTACGGTCTTATGATTGTTACACATATTTTGTGTAACAATCATGTTGCCTTATGATTGTTATACAATGCTGTTGCACTGCCCGAAATCATAACGAGCTCAAGTAAGCTTCAACTCCACACCGTTCTTCCAGGGAAGCTTGTTTTTCGAAGATTAATCATAGATATTTTACTTCATCTCAAAGCTGAAATGTTATACCCTTCATTATTGGAAGCACTAGCCCTTACAATTTTCTTTTCCTGGTGAAGAAAACAAGTTTAACTTTAACAATGAAACACCATGCCACAATCACAAACTGTGAATTAAATACAATGCAGATTATATATTTCTAAATAGAACATTCAGATCATTACTGGCTGCTAGTCCGTTCGTGTCATCAGCATAAGCTTGGGTGTGAAGCTGCTCTTGTAACGATTCGTTTAGCAAGGATTCAATCAGCATAATAAATATGCTGATTGAATCCTTGTGTATAAAGACTATTTAAGCTACCGCCATGGTGATCGAACATACCTGAGAGCCAAACATCCTCAATATATTTCCTTTAGGTCTACCTCCAGGTGGTCCCTTAATATAGCCGGATGGATGCCATTCAGGCCCGGCTATTTGAAACTGATTAATGCAGGTCTAGTTGTGCCGCGAATACCAGGAGGTTTGGTCAGTGTCATAGAAACCTTCTGCGTTTGAATCACCGGAGCACCCGAAAAGTGTTTCCCAAGAAAAGTCTGTCAAGAATTATTTTTGGACTTTGTAAACTCTCTATCTGGGCATTTTAGAAAGTCAAGTTTAGCTTATAGGTCCTTTTCCAGAGCATTGCACAGTCTTGAGGTCTCTCCTGCACATTCCATTTCCTCACAAATCGATCTGAATGATTTTCTCTTGGAGGACCTCACCAAATTGTTATAAGTTCTTTGTGAGTTTCTGTAGGCGATCCAGTCATCCTCTGTGTTGCTCTTACAAGCTCGATTTCCGGGTGTCGTTCCCGACTCCACCAAGGAACCAATTTACTGCATCTGCCCTTGCTCATCGGGATTGAATTTATTCAGAGCGCTCAATCGAGACTCTATTGAGCTTCGTGACTTATCCTGTCATTAAGAAGTCAATTGAACTTAGTCCAATCGGCGTTTCTTAAGCTTTTTCTCTCCACGGGTATTGAGCCCATAGCAAAAGAAAGAGTGTGCCGAAACTGTTGCAGTTTTCCCAAAGCTTAGAAGAAAAGGCGATGTCTTGGCATGCCGCAAGTTATTTGAACAAACTTTATACCGTCAGGTATAGAATTGTTAAATTACTCATAACAAACAAATTTTTGTTGATTGCTCATTACAAACTTTACCATGAAGACAATGCAATATTGTAATAATAGTCTTATAAGTAAAATTTCTTGGCAGCAAAATATTAAAGTTGACAAATATTAGTCCACCTAAACTATATGTACGAAATTGATTTAAATATACTAGAAACATGCATTTAATAATTCCTCCGTTTTTCAGTGGCAAAGACGAAATTGGAAGATGATCAGATTAAAATATTTGATGAACTTCCTAGTTCAGCAGTCGAGTTGCAGGTTAAAGACAAGGTATGTAAAGTTTTTAAAAATTAAATTAAAACTTGCTCGTCGGAAAACGCAAAGATGTTTTAATATTGTAAGAACGGGATTTACAAATATTTGCTCTTGAATTACGAATTGAGATTGAAAACTGCCTATACTTATTTAAATTTTTGAATGCCATTAGCAATTTTTTTTTCAAATTTTAAAATATTTAGATTGTCCGGTATCTGAATTGTAAAGTAATTAAGTTGCAAAAATAGCTACATTTCAATTGAAAATGTCTTCAGTTAAATACAAGATGAATTCCATTTTCACAGTTTTTGCGTAAGCTGAATCGTCAAGAGCGTGTTGTGGAAGAAGTGAAACTGGTACTCAAGCCACATTACAATCGCAAGCGTATTTCAAAAGACGACTATAAAGAAATCCTACGTCGTTCTGTGCCGAAGGTAATATATTTTTTTATACATATATATTCTCTTAAATATTTCTCGTATTATTCCCAAAACTAATACGCGGCGATTTTTCCCTTCTTGGAATAGATTTGTCACAGTCGTTCGGGTGAAATAAACCCTACCAAGATAAAAAATCTGATTGAGGCATATGTTAAGAAATTCCGTCAGCGTAATAAGTTGAACATGATAGGAACGGGACAAGTGAGTAGTGCAGTCAAATGTGCTGCCTACTTGAAAAAGTTGTGATGAAATTGTGACAGCATGCGTCAGTAACTTCTAGTGGAAGTTTGATAAGTGGTCTTTTTTATTTAAAAAAAATGGATATAATAAGCACATATTTATTGAATGTACCTTTTCGAAGAGAAACAGCTGATAGGTTACATTTAAGTGGCACTTGGATCAATAATGCAATAGGTGAACGACCAATCCTGACAAGCAAAAAATGCTTGATATTTGAAAGCATTCTTCTAGCTAATTATGTTTCACACTGTAAGACGAACATTGCGTGTTTAAGGATGAGCCGTTCACCTGCAGACGGAGAAATATTATGGAAGTGAATTCCTCAAGCGAAAAGTATCAATTTATATTAGTTTTGATCACTACTGATATCATTTTGAATGATATCTGATATCATGCTAAATGATTTTTAGTTTTAGATTTTGTAAATATAGAATCCATGTATGTATGTAGAATAAACATCTGATGAGAAAAGAGTTATGCAATCGCTGCTTATTCGTACGGATAAGGAATTTCATGTAATTAGATTTCACAAAAAAAAAATACAAAAAAATTGATTCGACTAAAATAGTGTTTGCTTGTATGATGAGCAAAAGAGTTAATTTTACGATTGAAAACAATGCCACCGGGCGCATTTCGTCGGATACACGTCATACACACACAATTTCAATTTTAGTTTGGAAAAATGTTCCAGAAAAATCTGCGAGAACATCGTATTTGGTAAGATTTGGAATGAAATGGGTGTGCATATTTGTATCGCACATTCAATCCGTTTTATTTTCTTTGATTAGGTAATTATCAATTTTCTTTGATTAGGTAATGAGTATTTGTGAAACAAGTAAAAATTTACATTGTAAGATACTTACGTCTTCATTTGACCTTTATTTTAATTTATGAATTTTTATTTCGTTCAGAACAATATATATCCAATAGTTTTAAATTAAGTTCAAATATAAGAATGAATCGCATTTGCACATTCATTAATATTTTCCTGGAAACGATTTTGTTCAAGATTAACTGTAGCTTGAAACTTGCACTTCTTGCAATTTGTATGTTAGTAACAAAACTAAACAAACTAAAAACGATAATCAGTTCTCTTACATACGCTACATAAATATTCTCGAGTTTTTAGTGTAATGCAATATTTCTCTCATGTAGTCTTCGATTGTAATTGTTTACTGACTTATGAATTTAGCAAATAAAAATAAAAATGATGAATACTTGAAAACTTGAAAAATTCAGTAAATAAAATTATTTGTAAATTTTTAGAGATTAATTCTCGAATTTTTAATGCTGTGTGATTGATTCATGGAGACCATTTATATCTTGCAACATTTAAATAATGTTATGAGTAAGAAAAAATACCTGTAGGTATTGTGGCTTCTATGTAATAAAAATTAACTTATTTTAAGACTTGAACTGGTGTATGACTTTGGACACAGTTTCTAAAAACGCATCTAACGGTCACTTATGTGTGTTATCTAATGAAGTAATCGAAATGATTTATTGAAAATTTATCTTGAAAATTAATATTCATTTGGTTTTTCAAATGCATTTAATGCTTATTGATTTGAAATACGAACATCTTTCGGCTCAGTGACACTTAAAGAACGGATGATTGCATGCGTAACGTGCAATGAAAACTCGCGGCTATAAAGTTAGTTTCAATAGTGGCATCACTTTATTATAATCTAAATTATAGAACTTCCTATTCTGAAGTAGAAGTCACAAAATGTTAGAGCATATAACGGTTTGAAAAAAGATGAGACACTGTCAGAATTGATGATGGACCACATGCATCTAATATAGTGATGTTGAAAGGTGAGCAATCAACCAGGAGGGGGGGAAATCGACGAATAAAAAATCATGCGGAAATTCGCTGCATGGAGTGATGATTAGTTTTCGTTAGGTACGACAATTTGTTTCTAAAAGTGATTCGAATGTAATAATTTGCAAAAATTTGCCCCGAGTAAGTGTGTGGTGGTCTTTACTATTGAAAAATGCCTATTTATCCTGCTTAGAAGGCAAAGACAGCGAAATGCCATTTTTTTTTTTGCTCCCCTTATCCATAACAGAACAATGCTAACCAGTGCAGACGCATTGGAAACAACAACAACTCTTGTTATGGAAATGGAGTTATTGTTGTTCCCAATGCGTCTGCAGTGGATAGCATTGTTCTGTTATAGATAGGAGGAGCAAAAAAACACGCCTGAAGTCAAATTAATAATCTATCGAGAACAGATTAGAATAGTAGCATTGAAAACCACAACAATTGGGCGGGAGTTGTTGATGTTAATGCTACAATCCCAATTTGTTCTCGATAGAGCCGCCAAACGTGACACTTAATAAAAAAGAAAAGCAATGTAAACATCTAATTGAATATATGCTTTTGTGCTCGCTTAATGCACGTCCACATGTAATTGCCCGACATCAGTCGGTCAACGAAACGAAAACATTGGAAATGAAACAATCATTCGCAAAAGAATCGATTCGATTAAAAATCCGGCATAAATGCATTAGAAATCTAAAAAAATAATTGTATATAAATTTAAAAATTGGTTATGCGTGGGTTAAATTATCAAGTTTTTATCACTCGACTAATTTTCAGCTTCGCTGATTTCCAACGTATGATAAAGGACCTAAACTTCACTTCAAACGTAAAATCGAAACAAAATTCAAAACTTGCAATCTTTTTCGAATAAAAGCAAATGTGAATACTGCATTTATGTACCGTTCAGTTGCTATATAAATTAATATGTGTATATAATACGGATCGATGTGTGAAAAGCTACGTTCATAGTGTTCTATGGGAAGCAGCAATTGTAGAAATCTAGAAGAATGAACTTCCTGACAAAATAATAGTATGCAGTAACTATTGACTGATGAGCTTGTCAGAATAGATAAATTGTGTTGAGAGGTTATTTAGCCCCAGATAAGAATAACAAGATAAACATTGTGTCGATTGTCGTAATGTGGGGTCATCAGATCCCTAGTGATGTTTTATCTGAAAAATACAGGAGTATTGCGTGTGTGATAGCATAATCTGTTGATTAGTTCCGGTTACATTCGATGCTATTTAATTTGCATAATCTATCGACCTTGGTTTAGTTTTCTTCGAATATCAAGAATAAGATTTCGGCATATTTGAAACAATCTATTTGGAAAATAATAATAGTTTACTTAAACGAAAATAACAAATTTAGCAATTATGTTACAAACTTCAATCTAATACATATAACCAAATTAAACTGCAGATAGTGGTCTAATATGTTTCATAGATGGTCAGGTTAAATGATTTGATGATGCAGCTATAGGGAGCATGCTTGTTGAGTACATGCCCTCATCAGTATTGCGGCATAACAAAATGTAATGTTCCGTACAAGTTGGTTGATTCCACAAATCGCAAAGAGACGCTACCTTGGGCTCAAACTTTGATATGGTTTAAAGGTCCTATCTACATTTTAATACTTTCGAGATATTCCATGATTTGTGTTTTGATTTGTACTGGAGGTATATGGAGAGTGCATTTTTCAATATTGATTTTAACATACTTCCACAAAAGATCGGTTTTTCAAATTTTGTAGAATGATGCAATAGAGTATGTAGTTTTCGAATCCGGTGTTAACTCAAAAATGAGAAAAATGCGGATAGAACATTTATGCTTAGTATGATAGTATACTACTCTCACGTGCTGTTCGAAATTGAAAAACCGCACATCTTTATAGTCTGCCTGACGCTGTCTCGAGGATTGGGGTCTTTCATTCAATTCAAGACAGGCGTTCTACGTTTCGGGCTAGCGGAGGGGCTTAACCTAACCATCTTTTTTCATTCCAAAATAATAAAAAAAACCCATGTGTACAGCTCGTATTTCAATTATTACAGACAAATGTAACATTTCAAGTAAACTGATAACTTTAGGTCTGTGCCCGTACCACGATTAATTGCGATTACTTAGTTTTTGCGTAATTTTGCTATGAAAGGTCGGATATTTTTGTGGCGATAATTTTTCACCGCTTAGGATGACTTTATAATCACTATTCTTCTCCTAAAAACCGAAAACTGGCACTTTTGTTTGCCAATTTTCAGGAAATGCAATAAGAGCGTTCCCGTACCCACCAGATTCAGTAAAATTCAGGAAAATTCAGTGACTGAACAGACCTTTTATCAAAATATTTTGCTCATATATTTTTTTTTTCAAAATCCACTAGCATCCTTTTGTTTCGTTCCTCTTATTCAATCTTGACTTTGATGCTCTTATTATATTATATTGAAAATGAAAGAGAATTCGCCCCAGCCAAGAAGGAAAACCAACGTAAAAGTACAATGAACGGAGAATTATTGTACATGTATGCTATGGTTAAACGAGTAATTTTTGGGCTGGGTCTCAAATTCTTAATTTAATTCAGACGTTTGAATTCCAAATGAAATGTATTTAGGCAATCAATGGGATAATTTGGGGAAATTATTTTGATCAATGGAAGAGATGCTTTTACAGTGCTTGTCGATATTTTGGTTCAGATATCAACTACGATAGAAAATGTTTATGGTTAGCCTACCATGATTTGATATGATGCACAGACAGACATGTGCACGCATTGTATTTTATGAAAAAAATTAATTGGTTTGAAAGTAGACCTTACATTCCATGAGAACATTTTTTATACAGCGTCTTAATGAAAGTTTTGTTGAATCAAATGGTAGATGTGTTAATTCTGTTATACGGACGCATTAACTTTGGATTTAATTTTTATGCAGAATTTTTATATAAAAATTAAAATCAATTTTTTGGTTACAATTATCGGTTGTGAGTTAGCGTAAAATATGCAATTGTTTTTGTTAAATCTGGAAGGGTGGTATTTCAAGGAAATAAGTATATAATACATCGCTGCTTTTATTTTTTGTGGAAATTCGATGCAGTTACCAATCAGTTGGATTTTAAAAAAAAAAGTAGTGTTGAGAGCTTAATTTCTAGACCGTTTTTATTGCATTCTTTTGAAGAATGACTAGATACTAAACGCTTGGGTCCGCATCAATCATTAAACTTTGATCTACAAACCTCAGATAAGACAAAGTGGCAAATTTTCTCCTGACTGGTTCAACGAAAAATTTGGCTGACGATTTCTATTTTGTTTTCATTGACTTTTATTTGGAAGTGAAGCAGCGTTGTCAAGTAGCCGCTTATTCTATTTAATGCAGCTATCTGAGAAGATCATTACTTGAAAATATAATAAAACATGAGACAAGTTCTTCAAAGCATCTACAAAGTCATTGGGATTAAATAACATTATGACCCAAGAAGTCTTTGCTCAATTGCGATTAGCTGTTTTTCTTGTTGCCTACAATTTTATAGACAACGATTATCTGCTGTCTCAAATTGATTCTGGTCATGCTGCTTCAATAAGTAAGCAGCATAAGGCTGTGAAAAAGAAATAGCCATGTTCTCAGTAGGATGGATGACATTCGAAAATTTTATGGAAGAAACAAACTCCAATATTAGATATTTGTCTTGATAAGCTGACATGGATAGGGATCTGAAAAACTAAAGAGTGGCTCCAAATACATTCAAAAAGGGCTTATGATGGAAACTTATCTCTCAAACATATGATGGAGGGGCTGTAATAGTGGTGGCAATGTTCTTCAGTTTAATTTAGTCCTGAACAAAGCTTCTTTATCTATTTCTTCGTGGTGCCTAAAACGTTAATATTAGTAGAAATTTGTCGTATGAGGAGAGCATTTTCCATTTTTGGATGCAGGACCTTTAAAAACCCGTTAGAAGTAATGCATAATTATAAAATATTCTGCAATATGTCATAATAATCTGTTCACTTCTGTTTGGTTTTTGCCACTCTAGTTACAACTGTAGAGTCTGAAAGATGATTTAGTAATTTAGGGAATATTGAAACTTATAAATCTTGCACTAAGAGTTCAAGTCGTCTTAATTCACTGGGAATATTATCTATTAGTCAAGAATACTGATTATTTTAATGAACAGGTAATAGAGATTTGTTTGCTCAACAGTAAAATAGGCACATGGTGTTTCTACATAAATAATAAGTAGAAGCAAATATTTAGTGGTATTTTCCCGAAGGATTTTTTTATTTAATATATTTGTATGTATATATTATTTATTTTATTCATGTTTGAAATTATGTATATGTGTAAGAAATAACTTTTGTTTGGAATGCACCTAAAAGAGTTACCCCGGTAGTATTTTTTTTTAATTTTCGGGTCTGTGTGGGAACACTTTTTGTCGATGACAATCGATTAGCACTCTAAGCGTGGTACTCCATACGTGGAGTCGAAACTCGTTCAGAAATTCCAGTATAAGTAGGAACTTGTCCCTGAAAGCTTACATTGATTCTCACGAGCCGCTACTGATTCAAGGCAATTTGCCAAATTTGTGAGAAATATCTTAAGTTTCTCAGACTAATATCACAATTATTCAGGATGTATCGTCCCCAAACCGGTTTTGGCAAATCGTTCAAAATCAACCATATTGAAGAATAGCACCATAGTCATGGTTTCACGCTTGAATGCACTTATATGCTATCATTTTATTGACATTATCGATTTATTGCATCTCATTGCACCAAAAATAGTTGTCTTTTTCCATCAATTGCTATGTTTGTTCCATTGTTGATGTATCGAAATGTTAAACGCAATTTATACGTTTATTATTCAAAATATATCTCACCAGAGAATGGATCGTAGGTTCAACAATCCACCAATCAAAATATTTTCCAACAGTATAACATTTTCCTCTCGGGGTAACAAGCAGCTAGCTTATGGCGAGCTCTAAGGATGGTTGTTACACTTTTATAAACTTGGTGACTCGTCGAAGCGCATTGTTCTAGTTACCTGCTCAAATAGATCGTGTGAAATGGTTGCTTTATCTAATGCCATATTAGTTGTACCAGTAATATCTCAACTAATACATAATGATGATTTTTCAGCTCCGGTAAATAGCATCTGCATTTGCGTTCTCACACCATTATAAGTTCATTTTGTCTTTCGGTTGGTTTCTAGAGCTATATGTTGTAAACTATCGTCAATGTACAGTCGTTTGAAAGCAAATCCGCCTAATTTTTTTAAACATGTTCTGCGATGACTGCACTATTTATAGAAAAATGTTTTGAGCCCACAAAATACAATTTTACTATCTACATCGTAGCCTTTGAAAATTGATTTTCCCTAAAAAAAAATTGATTTTCTCTATTAATTCAATATCTTTTAATTTCTTGATTGATGTTGATTTAAAAGTTACAAACGGATTTTCATACCTGGCAATCTAGAATTAAGTTTCGGTGGACTTGTTGAGTGGATAAACAATTGTTATCTAAGACCTTTGTATGAATTGAGTGATTACTATACTTATGTTTAAGAAAAGATTGAAAGTTAACACAATATAATTATTGACCAACTTTCAGCAATAACTTTGAGAAGATTTCGCAAGTTTGTGTAAACTTCCCTCATTTTCGCTGACCTTTTGGTGCTGATTCCAACGATCTGCAACAGGAGTTTATTTTGATGAAATCATGCTTCGTAAATGATTTAGTTTTTTGGCGACCTGTGACCGATTTCTGCCAGCCTTGTGTACATCTCTGAAACTGCATTCTTGTATTTCCTTACATTTGTTTATGATCATGCAAAGGCTCTCTACCCTACTCTATGGTGCTGAGACTGCGTTGTCAATAAAAACCATTTGGGGTAAAGATAAAAGGATTAACGGGTGAGGTGAAGCAGGTACCGATGCAAATTACCATGGGACAATTAACACTTGTATTCAGAAAGACCAATAGCACATGTTAAACTCTTAAAAAAGAAATCACAATAATATCCATAGTAGAAGAAGTAAGAAATAATAAGATATCGTTACTATAACTGTCGTTTAGCGGGTAGAGCACTGGGTCCTATTGTTTGGGGTCGAACCCAGGTACGGACGGAGGACTGGACACCGAACCTTGAGTTATCTTTGGATAGGTATGTAAATTAAGTCAAAGGTAATGTGAGTCGTGAAATCAACCACTCTACTATCATAATTAGCGGAATCTGAGCCCTCCCCGTTTATCTACCGAGCCCGACCGTGAGCCGATGTCAGATGGGCACCCTTGAAGCTCTGAGTATCCTGGTCAATGCCATCTCTCCAGCTCAAGCAAGGTCTCGTCCTCTGTCCGTTGTCTTAAATTGATGGTGCCCAGGTAGGTAGGTAGACTGATTGTCAAAGGGAGAGTACCAACCACGACACACATAAGCACAAAAGAGGCTCGATGTGATACCATATATAAGACTTTCCTGGTTGGTTTCTTTTTGTTTTTAATAAACTTCACTATCCCTTTTAAATCGATGAAGGATAGATCAGGTAGACCTGAGAAGAATGGGGGCTCAAGTAAAGCCATTCTTCTCCTTGTCAAAATCGGGCACTGGCACATGAGAGGAAAGACGAATTCTTCTTCATCCTCCTAGTCACAGCTCTGGCAGAAATCATTGCGCCCAAAGCCCAACCGTTGTTTAACACAATGGCCCATGAGGTCGGTCACAACACATCGAGGTGCACTGTGAGATAAATTTAATAGCTGCCTGGTGCGACGCGAATCCATGGGGGCTCAAGAATGTCTTCCGATCGCATAGGATGATTTTTCAACCCAGGTGTTCTTAGCGTCAACGAGGTATTTATTCCTTATGGCTAGTTCAACCGAAGGAATCGTTCCTATAGAAAAGGGACGGGACACGATACCTACAGAAAAGGGACACGATACCAATGGCAGCAAGGCGCCAGACCTTGCCAGTTCGTCGGCCAGACAGTTGCCACGAATGCGCCTATGTCCAGGTATCCAAATTAAGTGCACAGTCGAATGTTCCCCCTCCCGAAGCAATATTTCTGAACACTACAACGGACCAGCAATTGAATTTATAGCCGCTTGACTATCTGTGAAGATACCAATGCTAACTCCGTATATTTGATTATACAGAAGCCAATCGATAGCCCGAAAAATAGCCACAAAAACTAAAGACACAGAAATGGTGAGGAGTACAAAGGGACAGCCTTAGATTCAGCTCATTCGAGTATATACCACTGCCAACTTTATTGTTCAGTTTTGAGCCATCGGTATATATATAGACGAGCCCACCCTCGAGACCATTATTCCATTCATCCCTGCCAGGAATGCGAGTTCTCCGTAGAGTGTCCGGATTTATGTAGTCAACGTCCCCTGGAGCAGGTAGCATGGGCAACATCTGTTCTAGTTCATGCAGAAATGCAATGAAGCCTCACAGCAGCAAGATTAACTTGCTAACCAATGAAACAACACGAAAAGTGCCTTACTAGGAATGCTGCGGAGAGCTTCTGTCACCAAAAGTGCGGCTAACCTTCGCACCTTTTCAAGAACCAGTTATTGGGGAGGCCTCGAGAGAAGCCTGTCACCAAAATACTACCCCATATAGAAGTATAGGCTCAACCACATCGGTATATAACCAAGCAACAATTCGAGATTGTAAGTCCCAAGTCGGTTCTGTGGCTCTTTTGCAGCCGTAAAGTGCACCGAAAGCATTTCGCACTCTCTCTGCTAGGTGTTCATTCCAAAGTAATGAGTCGTGGACTAGCCTTAAATATTTGATCCTCTGGTCAGATCAATAGTAACTTCTTTCAATTTCGGTAAGTCAGATTGAGGAACTGTGTACTTTCTTGTGAATAGTTTTACTGGGATTGACATTCAAGCCGCATTCCCAGCTCCAACGTGAAAGTTTATCAATGGAGTCATTTAACCTCTCAGAAAGAATTGATACTGCTTTAGTCATGTTGTCCACGTAAGCAACCATTTTGCAGCCAGCATGGTGTAGCCGCTTCAGAAGAGTATTTACCGAAGAAAGGACACCACGTTGAGATGGACTCCTCGACGCAAGTGAGCATTCTCCAGAGAAGAGGATGCCACTCGGTTCTCGAAGGGTATATTTGATTTTTTCGACTTCTTCAATGCGAATTGTGAAGAGCTGTTTCAACAGGCTTGTCTAAGCATGCTGTTAAGCAACCCCTAGACCTAGACCTAGGATCGTATTGAAGGATTGTGCAATATATTGAGTGAATCAAAAGATTTTTCATTTTTATTGTGCAATATGGAATATATAGCATCGTATGTGGCCAGTATTGCGCAATACTGGTTCAGTTATATCGATGTTCATGGCGTAAACCGTTTGGAGTAATAGAGTTAAAAATGTCGAAAGCTACTGAAAAATCGAACGACAACTAAATATTGCATCGTCTAGGGAACCCAGCAATAATATTGTGCAAGGAATATTGTGCAAATTAGTGCAAGATTAACATAGAATCGATTGATTTATTTGCCAATAATCCTTTTTGAAATCTTAAGCAAGATAGAGCTCAGATATATTGAACGATAGTCGTTACGTTACATATAGTATGTTATTCAGTATATTTCTCGAGGTCCGAGCTGACTGCGTCTTGCTTGTAGTTTCAATATGGGTAGCATATAGAAGGAGAATGATAGCAACAAATATAACAACTCGACCTGGTTAGTAAAGGTATACATTGAGGTATAACTAACACAATTCTATTTCATGTCTATATAACCTACATATCATACCATCATAACACCACACATGAAAAAGAATGCAGTTCAAAAATCGATCCTTGAGGGACGACCATGGTGATGAAGCTTCCATGTCTAATGGTTTCTGATTTTTTCATGACAATTAGCTTATTTATCATCTGTAGTATTAAATTTTAAATCCTTCCGATTTCATAGTAGTTTAAAGATTATTTTACTCCTCATGTTAATAACATATAATCCAAGGGAATTTTTTAATTTTCCGGCATTTCTATCTATAGCTGACTTAAACGAATTTAATCATTATCTCATTTTTTGCTGAGGATATGACCATATCGTGGAATGAAATATTTACTGCCATTATGGAGCTTGACTTGAAGGGGGTCAGTAGCTTAGCTTGCTAACGCGTCAGTCCGAAGCAGCGATTTACTGCCCGCGAATTCGAATCCCGCCGTGCCCATGGCTGTATTTGTTCGTCTTGTGTTGTCTTAACAGTCGGCGACTGGGCATAATACCAGCGCTCCATTAATTAAGTGCCACATTAAAGCTTTAGTAGCGACTAGGCATAACACTCGCGCTTTAGAAAATAAGAAATAAATGTGGCACTTAAAAGAATAATGGAATAATTGATATCGGCTTCTCCCATATGTGTCTCCCTACCGCTATCGCTAAGCATTCGCTTCAAAGGGCAATTCCCTGAGCTTTGGCATTATCATAGAAAAAAAACAAGGGCCTTGGACCTGATCTCCCTCCAATTTTTCTGATCAAGTGTGTAAAACAACTGATCTCGCCCCTTCATACTATATTCAATAATTCTCTCTCCTCTGGACTATTTCCTTCGTATTGGAAATTTTCTTATATTACACCAATTTATAAAAGTGGCGATAGACGTTTTATTCAAAATTATAGAGGCATCGCCATTCTATCTGCTATTCGCAAACTTTTTGAAAAAATCATCTACTGCAAACTTTCTCCTCTGGTCGACGCTCGACTGAACGAGCAGCAGCATGGATTTAGAAAAGGTCGTTCTATTACAACTAATCTTATGGTGCTTGTTTCTGATGTTTTGTGCAAAATGGAGAAAGGTGATCAAATTGACGCAGTCTATACAGACTTCAGCAAAGCATTCGACCGAGCTGATCACTCTATTTTGATCCCCAAGCTGAAACGATTCGGGATTGGGATCTTTACTAAAGTGGCTTGGATTCTACCTCCACGACCGTTTGCAATTCATGAAATTCCAAGGTCTTATTTCTAAGAAAGTCGACGTGAAATCCGGTGTACCTCAAGGAAGTCATCTTGGCCCTCTTCTTTTTAATATTTTGATATCTGAAATGTCGGAGGTTTTATCCGACATTCCCCATTTACTATATGCGGATGATCTCAAAATCTACCATGTCATCAGGACACCATCTGACGCTACCTTTTTTCAGTCTAAACTGAACTCTCTAGACCATTACGATAGAGTGCTTTCCCGAGCAAAAACAACTTGGTTTCATTAAGCGACGGGCCAAAGAGTTTAAGAATCTTTGGGTTACTAAGTCCTTCTCGTGCGTCCTCTTCTCGAATATGCGTGCACTATCTGGAACCCGGCTTTCGAAATTCACAGCCAAAGATTTGAGTCTGTTCAGAAGCAGTTTTTACTTTTCGCTTTGAGGGATCTTTTCAACCCTTATGATTTCACTAATATACCTTCATACGAATATCGCCTTAAATGTATTAATTTGTTACCCCTTGCGTCGAGAAGATTAATGTTATTTGCCTGCTTCAGCTTCGATGTCATCAGAGACGTGGTTAATGTCGTTTACTTGAAAGAAAAGTTTGTACTCAATCAGCCCTTGAGAGTCACTAGATCCCGACGATTGCTTATTGAATACCAACACAACACAACATATGCAGCAAACGAGCCGATAAATAGGTGCTGCAGGCTATTCAATAGCATGAGCGAAAACTTTTCCCCTACGATCTCCAAATCAACGTTTAAAAATAACATCATCAAGGCTCTCTCTTTATAATCTCCCCACCCCCACCATACTAACATATATGCATTGTATATTCATTTTAAATTTAAATTTGGTATTTAATTTGTTAGTCATTTATTTGTTTTGTTAGTCATTTATTTGTTTTGTTAGTCATTTATTTGTTTTGTTTTTAATTTATTACTTTATTTGTTGTCTATTTATTAATAATTTTATTTATGCACTATTTATTAGTCTTGTAGTTACTTTATTTTTAGTTGCTTTATTTTTATTTTTTTTTCGTAATTTTATGCATGTGCTATTTTATTTTATTCTTTTTTTATACATGTACGCCTTGATTGGTAAAATAAATAAATAAAAGGCGACGATTTAACTTTACTATTTTTGATTGTTGAAACAATAATCTATTCGGTTCAACTTCATTCGACATTAAACTTTTATCCGCTTTTGTTGAACGATTTCATCACACTTGCAGAATGGTTAACACATGTACTCTTTTCGGAAGAAAAATCATTAACAAAAATAATTTTGAATTACCTAAATGCCGTCGTATGCCCTATGTTCCCATTTTACCATAAGATTATCAACTTTTTTCGAAAAAAAACCCAAAGTACGACTTGTGACAAATCTATTCGCTCGATTGATCATAAACGCCATACATTTGGTAAAGTGATCTGACCTTGCAAAAATATTTCCTAAATTAAAATAATGATTTCACAAGGTTCCCATTTCAAATATTTACAGCACCATGGCTCTCATCAGCAGATGTCGCTCCGCTACCGTAAATGTCAAATCAGAATCTAATTCAGCGATTCAGCGACCATGGCAAGAAGAAGTCTACATTTGTCAAACATGCTGTCAAGGAGTCTACTTAAATGTATGGATTTTTAAAACTGGGTTTAAACATTATTGCCGCTAATATTATATTAATTTTCAGGGCAAACAATAGGACGTCTAAGATCTTATCACATATCGTCCAGTTTCGCTCAAACTCAGGTAGATGTGCGGCCCACCGAAAATGAAATTCAGACTGATGTCGGTGAGTAGACGTGATTTTTATTAATGTGTTATTGATGCTGAATAGTCATTATTTATAGACAAAGAAGTAATTTATGCGGAAGCTTTGAAACATCCTGACTACTTCAACGTGCATAACCTCTTCACGGTGGGAGATTTGTTCAACGCTCGTGTACATTATGGCCACAAGGAAGGATCGTTGGACGCTCGGATGCTGCCCTTCATTTACGGTTCTCGACTTGGACACATCATTTTCGATTTGGATAAAACCGCCCAAAATCTTCGTGCTGCTCTGAACTTTACGGCACACATAGCCTTTCGTGGCGGCATAATATTGTTTTTAAATCGAAATGCACTGAATGCACACTTGGTGGAGAAGAAAGCTATCGAAGCGGGAGAGTATTCGCATACGCGTTTTTGGCGTGGTGGTATTTTTACCAACGCCAATATTCAGTTTGGTGCAGTAACACGGCTTCCAGACCTCTGCATTTTCTTAAATACGCTCAACAATGTCCTTACACAGCATGTTGCAGTACGGGATGCAGCGAAAATGGCAATTCCGACAGTTGGAATCGTTGATTCTAATTGCAATCCAAATTTGATAACTTATCCTGTGCCGGGAAACGATGATTCACCTGCAGCCATCGAATTGTATTGCAACCTTTTCAAGGAAGCTATATTGCGAGGCAAAGGCAAACGGGCAGAGCTGATACAGAAATCAAGTGGATAGTGTTTGTATGTGCGTGGTGTTAGGTTTAAAGTTATTTAATAAAATTGTTTATGAACACCGGGTTTTTATCTTCACTAGTAAAAATAGAGAGATAATGAATATCGACCCAGCAAAAGTTTGTTATATAGGTTGATTTTGTTTGAACTGACTTTACTGGCGATATAAGATTCCCGATGCAAAATCCATTGGCATGTAGGCGTATACGGGTGGGTTTGGTGTTAATTTTTAGCACATTGATAGGAAGTGTAAGAGGTATTCGGTCGAAAATATACTTTTGACTTTTCCTTATAACAATTCCACAAATTTTCAGGGAAGCTACTTGAATGTGAGCTTAAAATATTTTAAAATAATATGAAATATACTCGTATTTACGGGGAGAGTGGAAGAAAGCAAAGTAATTCTATTACCTCTTGTCGGGTCTGGTAGTTGAAGTTGAAAAGGGCTTCTTCATTCACACTCAATATATCCGATAGGTTCCACACCTTATTTTGCACTCGAATTACCTCAAGTAACCATTCACAGCTAGGTCAACCCAAGGCCTGGTGTGTAATACTGACTGGATTTGAAGAAAGTAGGTATCTGTAAAATAATTTCACATCTGTCCACATGACAAGATTGAGGACGACGTTTGTAAAAATGCAACTGTCGAGTCCTATTCGATTTGGGCCATAGTATTTGTTAAAATTTCACTTTTATTTACCTTAATGACATATCGGCTAAGTGGAAAACTATGTCTACGGCGCCCCAGAAAAAAGGAATTTTAAAACCAAGCAAAACTTTTGATCGAAAAAATCGTCGCGAATGGGAGAGTACCAAGGCAACGCATTTCGATGAGAGTAATATCAAACAAACTTATCATCCTGCAGACAAAACCTATGGCATGATGAAAATCGACGAGCCGAAGACTCCGCATCCCTCTACCGGATCACAAGCAGTGAACTCAGGTGATTTACGCAAACGACTCGAGAGCCTCCGTAACGCTGAACTTTCTGCATCAAGCGAAGAGGAAGAAATTAAAGATGAACAGGAAAAGAAACGACGCGCGGAATTCGAAAAACGAAGAAAGATGACGTATCAAAATGAGTTCAAGCTAGCGAAAGAAATGCAGAAAAAAATGGGTGATGTGTGAATAATTTAAATTTTTTGAAGATTTATTTTTTATTACATTGTTTTTTAACGAAATAAAACTTATTATGGTCTATTAAATGGGTCATGTCAAGTTTCGGAAAATTTGTGTTTCATCTGTGGGTTAAGCTAGAGAGCATGGATTTTTCTTTAATTTGGATAATAGAACGTAGGCGTCAGTACAATGACTCCAATTACTTGCGTGTAAGCTCTTGTGATTTTTTCCCATTCATCGAATAGTGCAGCTTGTAGATTTCTTTTGGCGGTTATTTCAAATTAGAACATCGACGTCTTACCACACGTGCACAATCAAATTGAGAACTGGAAAATATGGAGGTTTTTTCGGGCTCGGCCTGGAGCGTGAAATCTTCACAGATACTCTTAGTCCGTGCTTATAAATGATTCATCTACGTGCTAAACCGCACATCGCCCTTTTCAACCTTCTCATCGCGTGATCACTATTAAGTATTGCATAACGAGGTGATTAGCATTCATTACTTTCTTCTAGGACTTTTCATCTTTGATTATTAGAACCATTCGCTCTATTTTCCTCAGCTCTGTCATTATGCTTGTCAAGTGCGATGTCATTTAATTCCAATTTTCCACCGATTACGGCATATATTGTTCTACTTCGCATGAGGGAACTAATACGCGAGGCCTTGCGATGCGGAGGCAAAATATTGCGTGCTTTGCATCTTCATCCACGCCTGGACAGCTTGGATAAGTTCGTGAATCGTCATGCTGGAATTTTTGGAGATATTCGCGAAAGCAGTCGTGCCCAGTAAAAAAAAACTGAGACAAGAAGCAGTTCGTTTCGTTATGTTTCCTCTCTAGCCAGGGTATTATGTTCGAGATTAGGTTTTTTGTCCATCTTCCCATTTCCGAAGCCGATCAGCGCCTCTGTCATTTAGTAATTTAAATCTGCCATTCTTCTTTCTTTACCATGTTTCTTAGCGCCAGACTGTTGACGTCCCGATCGTAGATCCATTTTATTTCATAAGTTAGAAGGTCATCACTCTCGCCACGAAACCACTTTTGGTTGGTAGTGCGTTGAGCTTGCAGATTGAAGTTAGCTTCTGCCTCAGTGACTTAATCGCAAGGGCGTCAGCCCACGCTGGAGATGCGCAAAGAACCACGTTGCTGGCGACCGCAGCCAGTATGCGACTAGTCTGTTTCGGGCCTCCAATCTTGGGTAAAATCCATCGAGTTCGTAACCTTGCCACCTTTTTTACTGATTTACGTGATCTTTGAAGCTCACTCTGTTGTACTTTATTGGTGACATTGAGTTGATGACTTGAGATCCAACTCTAACTTGCATAAATTCCGGCTATTAATAAGTAGAGCCTCTGTTTTGTGCTCCGCAAAGTTAGGATTAGCTGCCTCATGCCATGTTCTCACCTGGCCACTACCAGTATTATTCAAAACTTCGATTTGATGTTTATATTTTGCTACAGTGACAATAGATACATCAGGTGAACCCAATGATAGTACACTCAGATGGCAGAGGGAGTCTTAGCACTGCAGGACTTCAGCGGTAATATGATATGATGGTTCGGTAGGAGGTTTGCCACTTTTTGATATAAGCACAAGACCTTCCTGCTTTCATTGCCATAGGAATATTTCGGCAACCAGACATTTCTTAAAGACATTCACGAATACTTCCGGCTTTTTTTGGGAATGACCTCCAGTTCTCGGGCTTGCCTGTGTCCAATTTTTTGACAGGTTTCCTAAATTTCGTACACTGTGACCACTACTCTTTCCTCGAGCGTAACCACTATTTTTTCCTCCTAGCTTGTACATAAATTATAATAATATTAGCACAACACGGAATGTTATATGTAATTAAAATAAAAAATGCTTTGTAATAATATTACAGTTATAATACATCAGATACAGACATATGCAACATTTTAATTTGCAATTTAATATTTCTTCCCAATCACGAGAAAATCTTCGATGAAAATATCGATCAAGTTTTTAATCATTGTAAGACAATTTATTTTATATGCCTAAACATATGAATTCAAATATTTCTTCATATAAAAAATTGAATGCAAATTATATTTTAATGTGCTTATGCTATTTTACCATACCCTTTCATCCAAAATGTATAATTTAATGTGTTTGCGATGTTTGCCTATGAATGGCAAATGAATAATTCAATCATATGTTACGACTATCTCCCTTCTCGAACCTTTTTCATGCCACTGGAGCCCAATATTTTGAGTACTCTGGGAAAAGAATCGAATGAATTTCGGTTGAGTATATAATAAATGACTTTGACATACAAGAGACCGATACTTGGATAATACAAAGCCAAGTAGATCAGAATATTAACTGGGAATAGACCACACCATGAGAGCATTAGTTTGTTTGCCAGAGCTATGGCAAAAAGTTCCCCGCATCGTGCTGATGTCATTCGTCGCCTATCGTTTGGGCTAATCGGGATTCCATATTTCTGTTGATTGAAAATGTATACATATTTCAGATGGACTTGAAGCCTCGCTTAGATACTTACTGTATCTGGTGTTTTGGTAAAAGCCTCTTCGAGAAAATTGGTCGCTATGGGTCCTGGACAAAATACCGAAATATCAATTTCAGGATGTTCAGCTTTAAGACTTCCAAAATAACCCTACGCACAATGCAATCTTGCATTAAATTAAAGATTATCCCCCAGGAAAACATACTTACATGCAAGGCGAATTTCGCTCCCGAATAGCTCGGGGAGAATGGAATTGGAACCAAACCGGCACCACTTGATGTTGCCGCTAAGTGCCCTTTACCGCCTCCGGTTGTTTTAAAATATCGAACTGCTATTCGGGATAGATTTATTACAGAAAACACATCTAATTCGAACAGATCCCGATCGACTTGAATATCGACTTCTTCCCAGTTTGCACGCTGCGAGCGTCCTGCATTGTTCACTAGAATATCTAATCGGCCGAAATGATTGATTACATCGTCAAATAGTTTTTGATGGTTTTCTATTTTCAGCATATCCATCGGTAAAACTATTACATCATCATTTGCTAAAAGTCCATTTGATTTTACTGAAATATATACGCTTTTGAAGATTATATTCAAATTTAGTTTCAGTTTTTGATGTTATCTTCTGAACAGTGAAGAATTTGACGTGCAAATTCTGATTCAGGGTATCTTTCGCTACTCTAGCCTATATATTATTTTAATGTGTACTTGGATAGTCAACAATATTTCTGTGTAGCATAAAATTAAACGTGGCTACTATCAATTATCGAATACCAACAAAATGAAATGTTCAACTTTTCAAATTCTTTTAACAAATAATTTAAAATACTTTAAAGAGTTTGAATGACGATCAAATGTCCGTATGCGCTCTGTGCAACTGAACAAGAGATACTTTTTGTTCTTCATTTGCACTCCAAAAACAATTATCCAAAGATTTCTTATCTTTTGGACATTTATCTGATCAATTTTTCAACCAAAATCATACCGAGAGCTAATTTCTTTACATCCTCTAGTTCAGGCTGCCTCCTAGCTGATAGGACAAGTCGAACGCCGTGCTCAGCTAGTGAAAGTGCTAGGTCTTTTCCAATTCCACTTGATGCACCCGTAATCCAGACAACTTTGCCCCGGAGAGTCGCTAGAATACAGTGATAAGGTTAAGGTTGCATAAATTTCCAGACTCCATTTTACTTACAAATCGAATTCCCAAACTTCTCTTTGTACGCTAGTTCGATATTCGCGTCACATATTGTCCATAGTATTAGGCTAATGACATAATAGAAAACCACAATGACCCCGATGCACTCAAAAAACGCCATGACTTTTCGTTGTCACTCCATAACAAGCACGGTGTGAGCAGGAACTTATGGCACTTATAGCGATAAGCAGCGCGAAAATGAGCATTTGAGATGAGAGATTGCAAACGTATATAAGCTTGTATATGCCATCAATGTGTATGCCTGCCGTACCGGCATATAGGTATGTAGGTACATAGATTCACATAGCGTTTGATTTGATAAGATATGTACTTGCGAGATCTTATCTCTTGACGTCGTCACGTCACTCTGAACCCGAGAGCACTGTTCTTTTCAGGCTTTGTTGTACAGCACTCGATCAACATGTCCAATGCAAATGCAAATTAATTTAATTTTAGAATAAAAACAAATCGAAATTAACATAATAAACTGGCAAATTTAAAAAACGCTCCGAATGCGCATAAACAAAATCTTATCAAGTTCTTTATTTTGGGGATTGTAATTGCTTATTTGCATACTTAAATTCTATTCCGATACGTACCAGCTGACTGAATTTATTATCGCTTGTCGCAGCAGCTATTATTTTCTATAGTATGTATTGAGATTTCCCATCATGTAAGGAGGATAACGCGGCTTTTCCGGGTAGGAAGATGGGGAACTTGATATTTAGATATTTCTCTTTGAGGATGCTGAGGCGGTTTACTGGCTCTACAGTTTTCCTGACTTCGAAGTAAAAAACGTTTTGTTTCGCTTTCCCTCAATGACAAATTCCTATTTTTTTCAGTTCACTACACTCGCTGTTCTAAGTGTGTATGCAGCAAGCTATGTTGCAATATCCGGAGCAATTCATTTGATGCACCTAGGCTCTTTACTCTCCTAGCCCCAATCTGCCGCAATTTGGACATTGCTTAGGTTTAGCAGTATAGTTCTCTACTTTTGTCTTAATATCAAGCTTTATATACTCGGGTTCGTTTTGACCTTCAAAATTGGCTTTTAACAGTTCGCGAAGAGGTGAATTTCACAAGAAATAAAGAAATCATCACTCACGAAAAGCCTTTCCGCTGATTTAATTTCAACTTCAATGTGTGGTATTCCTGTTTTCGGAATTTAATCTATTTCGTACTCCAACGAGCCACTATTAACAATTTCATACCTGCAGATGAACTTATTTAGTATGTATCGATATAAATTAATATTTCTTAGTGAAGCTTATTTGCGGCGCTTGTACTATTTATTAAGGGTTACACTTGATTAAACTCTGCAATTATTTATTCTTTCCATCGTCGTGCAGATGATTCTCACTCCATTTATATCCGATCTTTCTATTAAAATTACTCTAAAGCATATACACGGTGATAGCAAGGCCAACCCTTGCTTAAGGCTGCCTGGTCTGGTGGCCAGCAATGGATATACCTTTGCTGACATGGTGAACAGAGTTCAGCAGTTGGCAAATCTCTTTACTACATACCCTTCCCCTGTTGGAATCGGTAAACATCCCTATTTCTATGCAAAAAGTCAAGTGCATCCATATATCTTCAATATTTTATGGCACCGTGAAGTTCTGTGCATGCCCATGCCTATTAGAGAATGCAATACTTTTAAAATGTATATGATCCTACTGAACCTCTGAACAGGACAACGAAAAAATTTGTCTGCTGAACATTTCCGCTAAATCCAGTGAGAAATTCTGTTTCGATACTCATATATGTTTGTTTGATTGGTTGTTGAACTAACGTTTATTAGAATCACAACTGGACTTAAGATTTATTCTTAACAGCGTTACATGCATGTGAGGAATAATAGCATGATTTTCCGAATTTCCACATTAAACAATAGTTGAGAAGACATTCATGGAATCCACAAAATATGAGAGACGCCGCTACAGTTTCAAATCTAGACTTTATTCGACCGAAACCTAATTCACCACTCATGATGTGAGTCGAATCTCGCGGTGAAATATAAGTGCGCACTTCAAGTACCGATTCACTTTTATTCAACTCAAACATTTAAAACTAACAAAGCAGATCACTGAGTGGAAAATCCAATCACAATACTAAATATTTCGAATCAAACAACACATGAGAACCTGTAAACTAACTCGTAAAGCAACATAAATAAAAAAATCTGAACAATGAAATAAAACAACAATTACATTATTTTGAGTAATTACATATTTATTCTTCTTTTCAGCATACTCTCAATTGCCTTGTATCTTGTTTTTAATACATTACTATTTGTTTTATCCTTTTTTATGCAGTTTTCTTTCTTTTATAATTCTATTAACAACTGTTGTAAATCCTGCATTTGATGTTTTCTGTTGCGTTTCTCATTTCCAAATAATTGCCTATGAGCTCTTTCGCTTCTTCAAGTATTCACGTTTTGGTTTTGTCTCATTATATTTTGTTTCAAAGTCAATATTACAAGAAATGCAGGTAGATAAGATGAGAGGAGGAAATCTTAGGATGCTTTCATTTTTTTTATATAATATAATACATATAACACGAAATATTTTCATATTTTTTTCCACAGAATAGTAATATTCAATAATCATAAAACCGTGACGTTCATTCAATTGTATGTGTTAAGTATGTTTGGTTGTGTTTGGGAGTGGGGGCGTACAATTTTACTGCCGTATTCATTCCATTTTTATAATTTGATGCGATTTATGATAATAATAACTAAGTGAAATTTAATTTTCGATAAATGTATTCTGAGAAAATATGCTAGGATACAAATTCAAATAATCAGTATCAGAGGATAGGTATTGGATCATTTATTTTAATGTTAGGTTAAATATTTGCTACTCTGTTCATATATAAGAGAATGAGGCCGTTATAAAACAACTATGCCAAATATATATTGAATAAATTGCATATTGTCAAGCAAGAAATTAACTTATCATTGTGTATGTTGTATATATCATTTTTTTTGTGAATTTATCATACAACTGTGATATTTTACTTGTCTTCAACAAAGATATCTGATTATTATTTCAGACATTATATTCTATTTCAGTATATGCTTTTCAATAACAGACAGGAAAACCAACAATTTAATCAATCAATTCACTTTTATTTTATATTAAACTATAATTGCGCTATTTTCTTTAACTGTATCGAAACACTTGAATGTCTGAAATGAAAACTGAACTCGATTTGACTGGCTATAAGGCGCGTCTAACAGAATAAATGCCGGTCTCACAATAAATTCAAATGTCACTACCTCAACTTGTATGAAAATGACATATATATGTGGTATTTAAATGTTGATGTCATTCTTATTTACAAAAATTAAAACGCACTTTTTTGGTGTTTAAACTGATATAATGTTTTTTTTGTTTATTTTAAATATTGCTGCTAAAATTAAAATATCTAAGTATATTTTCACGTCAACTTTTAAATGTAATATCCCTATATAGTACATGTTTTATTTATACATTTTTTTTTCACTTTAAAATTTTACTCAAATGATTTTTAGACCTTACCTATTATATTTGCTTTGGAGGTTTTTAAATTTAATGACTGATAAGTTTTTTTTATTCAATATTCTTTAACAGCTAACAAAAACTCTCAACAAAATCAATTCAAATCTAATAACGTGATCAAGTATAGGTATACTCTTTTGTGTGTGTGAGTGTTGTATATGTTGGAAAACATAGATTTATTTCATTTTCTCTTCTACTTGGAATGATAGATTTTTAGATTTAGGTATTGTTTCTTTTATTTTAGTTTATATAATGCGATTTTCTTTCGATAATATAGCTAATTGAATAAAATGTTTTCTGATATTTTAAAAGAAACTATGATATAAACTTTTAATTACTTTAAATCATCCGCTTCATCGATAATGTCAGCATACTGTTCCCAATCATTGTTTGATGGGCTTGATCGTGTTCGAAAACTAGCAGTAGATACCGCCGCCGCCGTACCATCACTAGCATCATGTTTTTGTCCAGTCGATGTAATCGATGATACTCTATTATTAACAACCTCATACTCTTGCAATTCAGCTTCCAAGTCCTTCTCCCACTGTTCCTCTAGGATTCCGGGTTTTATGTAATATTAAACGTTGGTTTAGAAATATGATGTGTTTTTTGGTTTTAGTTTTGCTTAGGGTTTGTTTTTTTGTTAAATTTGTTTCCTTTTACTTTAGATGTTAGTTATTTATGGGTAGTTTAATGTATTTTCAAGACATTGGGAGGATAATGCAGGTCGTTCGATTTTTTATTTATTCACATTGCGCTTTGAATCCATTAGAAAACACTGCATAGTCCTCAGTATGTTCTGCCATAGCTATCTTAGGGTGATTAGTAGTGAACTTGTAAAAATTAACAACGACACAACAAAACTGTCCAAGCGATAGCATCAAATATTTTAGCAGTGTTACTATTTTCAAAACAATACTTTAGGGGCAACGCCTAAAAAAGCAACAGAAAGTACTAGACCGAAATATAGAAGATTATAGTAGGAAAATTATACATTAAAATAGTTTACTTCAAGGAGGTCAGTATTCTATTTTCAGAAGACACTCCGAAAAGTGTTTTATTCAATAGTTTTGAAATTGTAAAATCGTCCTTTTCAATTACTGAGCAATGAAATTTAGATAGTTCAACATATTTTAAATATTTATTTTCAAAATACAGAGTGGCAACATATCAATATGAAAGTGGACATTATTTTTTGACGTTATTGTTAAACAGATTAACAGTTTTTCATGCCCAATGTTTTAATGTTAAGATAAATTTCAAAATTGTAATTGTCCTTACATTGACATTAAGAACACAAAACCTCAACTGAAATCGAAAGTCACCATGACTCAGTGTTAATCATTTCATTTTACGGATCAAATTTTGAAATTAAACTTCTGAAGATGGAATAGAATAAATATATAACAAAATTTTTTAACGTATTTTGTGTGGTGAGTTAGTTAGTAATGATTGAAAAGAACTTTTTCGACTCGTATATCAAGTGTATTTTCACAGAAAAGAATTCAATTATTTTTATAAACTCGACAAATCCGTTTATAATTCGAATCAATTGCGTCGTGAAGTGGATTTAAAGTATAATCATGACAATAATATTCAAAACATACACAACCTGACAAATAAGTATCGAATATGAGTCGCTCAATTCGCTCTCCTTAATGTTTTTATTTTTAATTTTAATGTTTTTATTTTTCGTAACTTTTAACATTGTTATGCATTACGACGATGAGTTTGATCGCGATCTGTCATTTAGTTTGTTAACAGGAGTCAAAAACAGAAGTTGTTTTAATAGTGTCTGGCGGATTTTACTATCGAAAAATATATTTTTCAACGAGTGCGTTTGAAAGTTTGTGTTGCGAATGAAATTCCTTATTCTAATGCGTTGAAAATATTTGATAAAGCATTTGGCGAGTGTGCTACATCCAAACAAGAACATTTGTATGATATAAAGCATTCAAAGAGTGTCGTGGAACTGTTGATGATTTTCTTCTTTCTAGACGGCCTACAACCTCAAATAATGAGAAAAATTTCGATAGTCCAGGAACTAGTGCTCGATAAGAGTCGTTTAAATCTAAGGGAGCTATATGTGAAGTCAACATGTCTCATAAATCGGTTTGCAGTTGATGTTTTGGACATGGGACGCATGGTAGCTCGACTCGTTCCAAAAAACCTTAATTTTTTCAAATAGAGCATCGTAATTGAATGTGTCGAGACATACTCAAATGAGTGAATTTGGGCCCTTAGACTTAGATCTATGACTATAATATGCAAACCAGCCAGCAGTCATCAAAATGACGCTTTCCGGACGAGGCGAAACCCAAAAAACCGAAGCTAAATTGATCTAAAATTAAGGTTCTTCTCAATGTTGTTTTTTTTATATATATTTTTAATTGTTCACTCGGAGTTAATTCCAGAGAGTCAAACAGCGAATAAACAATATTCCTTGGGTGTTGTCAGACGTTTGAGAGAGAGAGCATTCGTAAAACTACCAGATCTTTGGAAGAACAATTCATGAATTTCGCACCATGGCAATGCACCGTTCTGCAAAGTGACCAAATTTTTTAATAAAAACGCCACACATATCATCGAACAATCACCACACTGACCAGATTTGACTGCGTGTCATTTTTTTATGTTCACAAAGCTTAAATTGCCGCTTTGAGGAACCGATTTGAACTCCATTCAAGCATTCAAGATTTAAAAACGAAATCAGGGAAGAAAAATCACCGCAATTCCGGAATATGATTTCAAAAAATATATAAATGACTAGACTGTTCGTTGGAAGAAGTGTATCACTTCAAATGGAGCCTATTTCAAGAGAGACTCAGTCAATTTGGATGAATCATTGATATTTTATTTTTTATTTCAGCATTCTCAAAACTTATTTGTCAGGATGTACATGTGGAAACTATTTAATTTTTAACGAAAGTGAATTTTTGTTACTTGATTGTCTTTAAAAAAAATATACGGATATTGTTCAAATATATTTCATATGCAAGTACCAACAGTGAAAAATTTAAGCTAAGCGTAAATTAACGATAACATAATATTATCACATTTTTATATTTTTATGTGAACAATCCATAACAGAATTGAAGCCATCAAAATTGGAGAATTCAGCCACAATTATTAAACCTAAAACTTAATCGTACTTATTTTTTTTTAGAAGTCCTCAGGAGAATTATGTTCGTTGTAGAGAATTTTCTCGCCTATACAAAAAGAAGATTTGCTACAGACATCATGACTGCAAGGTACTGATAAAATCAGCCTTAATAAGTTGCGTTGGAAAGATTATATAGCTCGTATGAGTGAGGATAATTCAGCGCGGAAAATGTACGGATTACAAAAAAATAACTCTATACAACAGTAGACTTACATTAGACTACCGTTTCTTGCACCGTTGATGGTGATCGGTTGCTTTGCTATAAAATGTTTATTTCACTTCATATATGACAATCATCTGGTTGTGAATCACCTTGATATTCTAAAGACAGCGAAAAATATGAGGGTGGATCAAAAAGTAAAGCTTCTAGCGCTCTAAATTTTATTTTTTCACAGCTTCTGGACTATTTTTGCGTGATATTATAGAAATAACATTAATCTACTTATGTGGTCTTTTCCTTTTCAGATTGATCGATAAGAACTATGTATCTGAAGCTAAAAGAGGGAATTGTCATTGAAATTCTGGCAAAAGAAGATTGTGCACCTAAATAAATCTATAGTCACTTGAAGTATGTTTTTGGGGACGCTGTAATGACATCACTAATGTGCGGCTTTGGGTGAAGAAGTTTGGAAACAGAGAAACTAAAATTGCAGATAAACCCAGATGCGAGTGACCGACAACGTCAGCCACAGATGTGAACCGAGTCAAAAATCAAAACCCTGAATTTTTCCTAAATGTTTTTGTTGGCTGGGTTAAACGTTAGTACAAATGTATACGAATTGGAGGTGACTATGTTGAACGGTAGGATTGCGTAGAGGACAGTTCAGGCTATGATTTGTAATAATTTTTGCTGTTGTATGTTTATGAATAAAGTTGTTATGGCACATTAGTTTTTAACCTACCCTCGTATATTCGGGTTTTCAATCATTCAAGGATACTCATTCAATTATTCAAAATATAATTCAATAAGATTTGGAACAATTATGTGCATATGAAGGAAAGATGGTGTCACTCTGCGTTAGCTTTTAAGTGTATGGTCAAAAACCATCGAAATCGTTACTGAATTCAGCACAAAAATTCAGTACAAAAGCTTTACACAAACTTTTGTACCTTATCGACTGAGACAGTTGAAAATTAATCATAGTAGTAAATTTTTTCAGTAAATTGATAAGATATATCGGCAAATCCATATCATTTAAAATAAAACAAGGATTCCTAAAAGGGTAAAGTTATAAAATTAATTAAAACTGAGAAACAGTTGACTCGCCATGGCTCACACCCCCAAATGTAACCAAACAATATCTTAATTTAAATGTCAATGGAGCAACTCGTGTCATCTATACAGTTTGTAACAAGCTCTTAGGTATCAGTGTCATTCATTAAGTCATAACAATCCACGATCAATGAACAAATAAAGCTGTAAGGCAATCCGTATAGGGATAATTTACTGTCATAAGGGCAACAAACATGGTTTTTTTTTTATAAAATATTGAATGTATTTGCACAAAGGACAACAGGTATCAACAACAGGTCCAAATAAAATTAGTTTTCGAAGATTTCGTGAGCGCATAGATAAGCGGACTTCTAGTATAGTGATCTGCATTATTTTATTGCTGATTTCAATGGTAGTATTTGGTAAAAAAAAGTCTCAGCCATCTAATTCACATACGACATCAATAAGAACCATTAAGCGGCCACTAGAGGATCAATATTATTGTGACAATATATTGCACAATATTATTGCTGGGCGTCCCAGACGGTACAACATTTTTAAGCAATATTTAGTTGTCGGTCGATTTTTCGGTAGCTAATGTGTCTAATGATACGGAATCCACTTATGTGGCAATTGCACTGGCCGTGAATTTAAAAAGGAAGAACAATGGAAGAACATACAACGACCGACGCCAATATTGCGCAATGCTGACCACAGACGATGCAATATATTCCATATTGCACAGTAAAAATCAAAACATGTTTGATTCACTCAATATATTGCACAATTCTTCAATACGATCCATAGTGCAGATCCATTGTGCAATAATACTGACTGTCTAGTGGCCGCTGTGAGTCGATAAATAAACATTGAATTGATATAAGTTTCGTCGCATTTACGTTTATAATGAATTCCCAAATCAACTACACATAGAACATCTCTTTTCAACGCAAGAAATTTGTATTTGTAATTTGGTAAACAGAAACTAGTATATAAATCACTAACATTGCAGCTACAACTCTAAAAAGATACCAATTCAAAAAACGAAAGCAAACTAATAATAGCTCCAATTCTAATTTCTTCGTGAAAAAGCTTCGAAATTTCAATTTGCGAATATATTATACATATAATTCACAGTAAAATACACACAACAATACTCACAATAACTCGTTCGATCAAATCAATAAGAATAATACTGGTCGAAACAAAAACAAATATTTATAAAAATAATTTTCTACTACACTTTTAAAATAATTTTTTTGTAACATGGTTTTCTTTTCACTAGCTCCAAACAGTTTTCATCAATACTCTTGTTTATACGTCATGTACGAATGTGTGCAAAAACATTACTGGATGAAAAACCATTTAGAAGTGGGGAAAATTTTTTATAAGTACGTAAGTAGTAAACTTACCACACAAAATTGAAACCCATTCAATCTTCTGAAAGAATTGAACAATAATAATAATGATGATTTGGTTTTATCCGTTTATAATTTTTAGTAGCAATTTTATAAAATAATACAAAATTTTAGAAATAGCCTAATGAATAATCTGTCAAGTGTTTCCTAGCCACAGACCCACGACACTTATATGCAGGATTCAAAAATGTCGCACTTTACTTGTAAATGCTAATTAGTGCCTGATCATGTATCTAAACATTTTTCAAACTATACTAGTCATAACGAATGCATTAAGATTAAAACTCGATCGGAATGATTTCGAAGAAACTGTTTTGCGTCAGGAAGCTTAAGATTTACAGATGAGAAAGCCAGTTCAAGTCGAAAGAGAATACACTATTCGATTTCCATCGAATTGGATGAATTGAATGTTGCTTGCATGAAAGAGTAACATATTGCTACTATTGTCAATTTCTCAGCGAAAACAATGAAAGACACACCGCAACCAAATATAATCCTTAGTTGAAGGCATGTTGAAATATTGTATGTGAAACTTGTCAGTGACATATACCAGATGAAGAAGATGCGAGTGCTCATTATTATATTTGAAAGGCCATCCGAACGAGCAATGGATTTTAAGGTCATTATCCGAAAGTATTTCAACATGTTTTACATTTCCTGCTGCATAAATTTATAAGTTTTAGATTTGGCACAAATCGCACCCTAACCATACTATTTCTAACATTTTCACAATTCCCTAATTAGATATCGTGCAGTGCATATTTTGCAAAGCCTTAACATATCAACAATTCAAAATAACGCTCAATAAATGCCGCAATAAAAGTAAATTCAACATGATTTTATGCATCTAACAACTAACAATTTTATTGAGTATTATTAACGTTATTGCTGTTTTCTTTTCAAACTCATTTTATGTTATCAATACACTATACTCTTCAATCGATTTTTTTCTTCTGTATTTTTCTAAAATTGTAATTATTAAAATACTGCTGTAAGCATCAAATGCAATCGGCACTAGTTTTGTAAGCAGAATTAAAATGCTACGCTTAGGCTACTTAATTCCAGTAATAATTGCTTATTTTAAAAACTACAAAATTGCTACGTAATCAGAATAGTAAAATAGTTTGTAAACTGAATCAACTGAAATCAATCATATGTGTCAGAGGATTTAATGATTATTAAAATCAAATCAAGTCGGAATTACATAAACCAAAAACATGGAAAGAACAAATTGGAAAAGTGTTTCGATGTTTATCTACACTAGGTTTCAATTTTTGTTTCGTGATGAATTTTTTGCTTTTATATAGTAGTTGTTAAGTGTATTTTTTTTTGTTATTACATATTTTCAATTATGAACATTCACATGATTTAATTTTTTTGGCTTATTGAAAAACCTGCTCATTAAAGTATTTTCTTTTGACAAAATGCTTTTTTCTAAGTTACGCATCTGCTTAAATGTTGATGTGTTTTCATTTAGATTTTATATCAACGCAATTCGTATCTCGCTTTAGGCTGTACAAGAAAAAAAGATGGAAAAATATTCATTTCATTTAATGTTTTAGCCTATTCGATCAAACATTTAGTTACTATAGACACTATTTGAGATATATTTTCTATTTATATACGAATATTTAAAATGCAATATTTTCTTGAATAAGTCTAATTAACATTCAAATATTCGGGAAGTTCTTGGAGGTATATTAATGCGTTCATTATGTACTAGTGTAATATGAAGAACTATATCGCGTAAAAATTTTGAAATTGAAAAATTATTGGGCAGGCCCACAGTTGCTTGTCATTTCATTTTACGTTCTCTTATTGATATTTTCTGAGGGCTGAATGAAATAACATTGTTATGGAGCTTTAATTTCAAATATTGAGGATGTATTCTATGTTGAATTGTGGATTTGTACTCCGAATTATCGGTCTAATAGTCATATGCCAATGTATGTAGTATATGAATATAAGAGCCATGGGGAAGCCGTAGCCACGGAGAGATGATCCACCACATTTTCCACCGCTTCAATTCTTGATAGAGCACGGTCAGTTCAGTACGTAACCTGAATAGAATGAGTAAGATGAGCACGCCGATACCCTGGGGTTGAGCTCGACAATGCTCAGCACACGTTCTGTGCAGTCGCTTCACGAGTTTGAGGCACATCACTCAATCTGTCTTCGGCCTGGTCACGCTCGAGACGATCCTGGACACAATGCTGCAAAACGAAAAGAATTAGCGCGTCGTCTCACCATACTTTGAGAAAGTACTGCGCATAAACCAGGAGGAGGGTTGCCTTATCAAAACATGAGCTGTGGTAGTTTTTGAAGTCAGTAGTTACCGATAGATGAGTCAGCACGACTGGGTTGAAGCGGTGCTTAGGCGGATCCCGACTCGGAACTTCGTGGGTATGTAGATGGTCTTTAGTTTGAAACTTAGTGAGTATAACCACCAGTGACCTGGTAAGCAGATTTCACCTACACTAGAAAAAAAGACTATTTCGGCTGATGGAAGTCTGATCTTAACCTCCTCGTAGTGGCTGCGATCAATCTTTCTCGCAGGAAAACTTAGTGAATATTATCAGGTTAAGTTAAAGTTGGCGAGAGATTGATAGCTTCTCCCGTAAAAGTTTTCTGAAACGCTCGTCACGAATCCAAGAATAAGCCTCGAAACCGGATTGATACCAAGACCACCACGCAAATGAAAACGGCTAAACGAATTGAGATTTTTCTCATGGTACATTAGATCGCTTTACAGAGCTTGAGCTGCTCAGCAGCTGGTCGATGTTACACCAAGCAACTTATGAAATTACACTGCATGTATGGGAGCATGAAGAGAAGCCAGAAGATTGGCAGAAAGGTATAATACGCACCATACATAAGAAAGGTGATGTAACAATGTGCAGCAACTATAGAGATATAACATTGTTGAGTGTCCTATAAAATACAGTCCTTCATTCTGCAAGAGTGGATAACCCCATACGCTAAAGCTATTATCAGACAAAAACAACGTGGCTTCACCCAGGCAAATCAACAATTGATCAGATTTTTACGCTTAGGCAAGCGATGGAAAAATGACTGGGATTTAATATTCTCTTGTACCATGTATTTATAGACTTTAAATCCCCCTAGGCAGCATAGCCATGGTTGAACTGTATAAAGCCATGAGAGAATTCGACATTCGAAGCAAACTGGTACGATTGTGTAGGTTGACCATGACTAATGTAACAAGCCAAGTGGAAATAGCCGGATTACTATCCAGATTGTTCAACATCTTCAATGGGCTCAACAAAAGTCACTCTGCCTTCTTAGCCGCATCCCAGAGCAAATACTTGCGGAGATTCGATGGCCCTATATGTGAAAAAGGTCGATTCCGGAGACGGTACAGTCATGAATTGTACGCTGTCTACCTAGAAGCAGATATAATTACAGAGATAAAGTTCAGTAGAATGCGGTGTGCTGCACACCTAGAGAAGAACCTGCTTGAAAAACCATTTGTGGCAAATTTTACAGCAGATAACAACAAGGGGGGCCTTGTTTGTGCTGGAAGGATGGCGTTGACCAGGACGCTTGGAGCTTAGGGGTGCCTAATTGTTTGACACCCGGTCGTGATCGAGACCGTTGGAATAATTTGTTGAAATAGGTCAAGATCGGATCCCGGTTGTAGGACAATAGTTCTGGAGTTCAAAACTTTTTTCTTTATTTAGACAATAAAAAAAATTGATATAAAAGTAAAAATGAGTTTCACGTTAAAAAAATTGTGACTTACTATAGCGAGTTAGAGCAGAGAAGTCACGACACAGCATACGGAAAATGTTCGAACTAGTTGCCTGAAATTGGGGCAGTGTTTTGACCTATAAGCGAGAATTTAATGATTAGTTAGGGGAACTATAGTGTATCAATTCTGTGCGGATTTTGTAATGTGTATGAACACGAGCAATATCGAACATTGTGTAGCAATCAAAACATTAGTCTGTAATTTGTGGATTAGGAATTGTAATAGAAACATCAAGAGTCAATACGAAATTGATATTTTTGGCAATGTAGACGTAAATGTCTCAAAAGTATTAAGTCAGCTCACATCGCCAAAGCGAGCTAAACCCTGGCAAATCTAACTCGTATACATCACTGGAAAATAAGATCAAAATTTATAATTCAAAACTAATTGCAAAATTTCACGTAGATTGTGTTCTTCACATTACATAAATTACCAAGAATAGTTCACGCAAATATTTAAAAATTCTAATCCTTGAAATATATATTAAAATATTCCTAACTAGATCAAATAATTTATCGGCAACTATTACGTAAGAAAATTATTAATCTAAACACAGAATCAAATCTACAGAAATAATATTAAGTAAAACTGTTAACATTAGAAAGCATAACACACAACAAGTAAACACACTTTCATTGTTTTTCGCTTGACACAGTAATCACTATACCTTTCGCACTTCATCATTTCGAATACAAGACGTACAACATGCAACATTACATATTAATTATAACGTTTACTTGTATGATGATACTTAACATCGTCACGCACGTTTATGTATGATTTATGAGTAGCTCACAGTTATTTTCTATCTTTCGCCTGCATTGATCTACTTAATAAATTACATGTGTGTATATTAAATGTCTCAATTCTTAAAAGTGAACAGCATTGAATGGGAAGTAAAAAACGAGCGTAGTTTTAAATAAATTGTTTTTTATAAGTTTCAAACATAATCGTTACATTTGGTTAGACATTACGCTGAATTTCTCAAATATTAATAATTATAATTGACAATTTCTATTTAGAGGCAAGATAAGATGTAGATAGAAAGTTCTTAATTTTATAAAATTAGCTTTATATTTGAGAAAATGAAATCTTGTCAAAGTTGTGGATTTTATATTTATATGAAACTCACGATAGATTAAAAAAGACTGAAATACGCTAGTGACGAAAGTTATAGTTTGGAAAGGAAGTGTGACTCACACACATGATACAGTATGTACAGTAAATGTGATTCAGTATTTTGCTTATGCAACACTCACAATTAGTGATTAAGATGCACACCTAAATGGAGGATCTTGCGAAGAACAGATGATATGCATGAAAATCAATGAAAACAAAACTCAGTAGAAAATAAATGAGCAAACATAAAACTCGGAAATAAAATCAACGAAAAAACCAAGCCAAACTATAAAACTGACCCAAGAAGTAATCATTGGCGAGCCTTCCGTAGATATCATTTTTTTAATTACTTTAAGCAGATTAGAAATAGCATATTAGCTAGTGTCCTTACCATTATCGGCAGTCGCTTGTTGTGCCAAGCTATCGATACCAAGTTTACGCATTCCCGCTTTAATCTCTTCTAAATCAGTCTCTGTAGTTTGAAAAGCATCCGATACAAATTCAGATTCGTTCAAATTTTTCACTCTTTCTTTTCTATTATTTTCTGCTTTATTTTTATTTGATGATGCTTCGCATTCACCACTGTCTGCGATATCTGTTCGAGACTGTTTCATTTCACTAGTTTTTTTGCTTGTGTTTGTATCAGATTTCACAGATTTGTCTGTGTATCGTTCATATTATAATTTAAGTTTCAGTAAGTAATGTATTATGTTGTATTTGAGCAAGTGTGCAGTTTTGAGTGTTTGATATTTGAATTTATTGGGAAGAAACAGAAGAAAACGAAAACGAAATTAAGACAAATAGGGATAAACAAAAGTTTTAATTGAAACTAAATATTTTAACTTAATCAAATAGTTAAATTATATCATAGATATGAGAATTCCGATGCTTTGATTATGGCTAAATCGCTTCTGACTAATCGATACAATGTGTTACATACTGATTTGACTGTGCAGAAATAATAATACGAGAATTTCCACACATTTCAATTTTCTTTCGAATATTTTTATTGTTTCTTTGTCTTTCATATCTAATGCAAATGCTTACGAAAATGATTTGATAAAGCTGTCATATATGCATATTTTGTTCTTAATGGCAATAACCTGTTAGCTTTGTAATAATTTTCTACCAGGAACTATAGTCAATATTTAAGCAAACGCCAAGAAAACAGGAAAACCGTAAATTTTATACTAAAGTACTAATAACAAAATATACGGACAAGAAAAATAACAGCTGCAGTTTTGCAGTGTACATTGCATTATTTAGATCCAAAAGAAATCTCGAATCATAGAATGAAACACGCAGCTACATTTTTGCTCACTCGTCACAATGAAGTAAAATAAAGTGTATTATACCGATTCAAAGTGCATATATGAAAACTATCAAACCATGAACAACTAACAGCGAAAACAAAACATCTAGGATTCGGACAAAAGATTGCAAACCTTAGTAAGAAAACGAATGTGATACCTTATTTAAATATAACTCCTGATTTATAGCCTAATTTAAATCAAAAACTAGAAATTACATTACCTTATCGAATAGCTTACCTTCTTCGCTAGACGCTTGGCCCATTATAGAGCCATCCGTTCCTAATGTCCCTAAATCACCAGCTTGGCAGATTAGAGATACACGGTAGAAGTAATTCCTCCAGAAATTTTCTTCAGTTATTCTTTAAAAAGAATAAAGTCATCAACGTTAAAATCACAAATAAAATCAAAATTCACATGAATGAGGCTCAACTTTTCAAATACAAGAGTTAATACAAAATATTGCAAATATTGTCTTAGCAGTTAGCTTATTACGTACTAGATGGTTCAAATATGAACGTGCTTAGTATTCAGTGAAAGTCTCCTTCGCATGAATAAGTAAGTATGTGGTTGTTGACGTTCAACTCAAAGATAATGTACACACTATTATGTACACAATTCGGAAATAATATGTTTTGGAAATCGTCACGACTACGATTAATATGCGATAAGCTATAACAGCTCGACTGGTAAACATAACATAATTTTAGAAGATGTTAAAGTTAGTGGTTCAAAGGATCAACTATTCATAATTAAGATCAAATATTCATACTTTTTTTAGGGATATTTCAAAGGATAAAGCATTTTCAATTTTTCCTATTTGTCAAAAAATCAATCTCGTTTATATTTGAGCCACAGAAGCAAAATTGGGTTCTTTTATTTACTTACATTTTCGGAACTAACTCAAAACGCATTTTTTCCAGAGCCTTATCTTCGTTCATAATAGCTAACGCAACTGGATATGACTGATCATAGTCGAATTGAAAATCAACTCCAGCGGGAGGAGCTCGAACGAAATTACGACGATCTTGTGATAAGCCCAAAATTTCCTCTTTAACTTTCTCCTCATTACTGTGACCGATCCAGGGAGCTACACCGGCATCTGCGCTACTATTTTGCCCTTTGATGAATGCATCTTGCTCCTTGTTGAATTCACCAAGTATAGTCTAAAGAAAATATATATTAGCAATTTTGAAATCAGTATTTATGTGCAAACATTTTAATATTCCTTACTAATAGGTACTAGTAATGCTTTCTATGCTTATGGAAGAACATCGTATAAATTATACTCAAGATTATTTTATAGGAAATTATCATTTTCTGTACCCCCAAACAAACCAGTCAAGCTTAGCTGTAGTTCTGATCTCAATGTAGTGTGGAATAGCGGAAAAGATGTTTCTGATTCTTTAACGAGGAGTACTTGAGGCCGATATCCAGGCTAGAAGATAGCAGACGAGTCGAGCAACCGTTTGGAGCCTCACACTTGCAATTGCCTCGAGTCGAATAAGACTGCAAAATGATAAATATCAGAAAAACAGTTTCGAGTTATTCTTGGTAACAGTTGAGAAGGATGTTACTAAAAGGAGGCCTAGAGTCGTGAGCAGAAGACGTAAAAGAAGGAACTTTGATTAGAAATTCTTGATTTGGATATGGAAGAGTTTTCTCATCATATAGCTGACATACTTCAGTTAAATAGCTTGGGTGTATATTTAGCTTCATGTAGAGTGTAAAGAGATTAAAAGAAATGAATGATAGTAAACTCATGAAGCAATACAGCAATCTAATATTTATGAATATTAAGAATTCAGAGACGCATTTGATGGCTAAACTAAAAACTAACATAACTAAAATGATCATTATTACATGATCTCTCAAATCGCTGAGAGCAGGCAAAGATACCACCGGTCTCCCGGTGTCTAGGCTGTGATACTACTAAGCTTGGAAATGGTCGCAACGCCACTGCTGATAGCACCATGGGGTGGATTCGCAGAGCGGGTGAGACTTCAATGCCCAAACGGAAACCCTTTCGTCGGAGGCAACATCCGTAACGATAAAATCGCTGAGCTTCGACGTATCGCGGAGATGACTACAAATTGGTCGTCCGTAGACTCGGCTGCATGCGGCCTAGCATTCTCATGGATGCGATATCTATGGATTGTATCATTGGTTCGCTGTTCTTACCGCTTCCGCCACGGAGAACATGTGAATGTTCCTGTCTTTACGGACGAGGAGCTGAAGAGTGCAGTGTCCAGAATGAAGAGCCGAAAGGCTCTGGGAACTGACGGAGTCCTCAAGGCGTTTAAAGTAGTGGCGCTGAGTTAACTTCGTCCATTATTCGATTTGTATAATTCATTTTTAGCCGTGGGGTCCCCCCGTCGCGGTGAAAAGTAGGTTGATTTATACTTGCAGACAAGGGATGCTGCTGTCAGCAGTCAGATCGACTGTCGATCTTTCTGACAGGTAACATGATTTCTGGACAGGGAATAATCGATGCCATCTCATAGGTTGTCAGACCGCAGCAAAAGCAGACGAGGTATACCATTGCACCAGACAGATCGTCGTGCGAGTATTAGAACGCTGGGTAAATAAAACGCTTTCAACTCGGCGAGGTAAACAGACATCCTTGGTACCCTTAAGCAGAGGTTTTATATTCCTGGATAATTGCTGGCCATGATGCGAGACTACGTCAGAGACCAGTAGTCGCTCTATGACATCAAGGAGGGAGTCAGAAGGAGGCCTATCAACTCAGGTGCGGTACAGTGGTCGATCTTAGGACATGACTTCTGGAACATCTCATGTACCATGATCTGATGGGTCTGAAAATGAATGTGGATTTGTTCCTGGTAGCTTACGCTGATGACATCACAACGGTCATCCCTTCGATGAGGAGAGTGGAGCGATGGATGAGCGAGCACGGCTTCCAGCTGGCGGTCTTAAGCGGGGGAACCAACTGCCATATCCGTGATAGTTAGTTCCGTCGAGATCCAGACCAGCAATTCGGATAGGTCTCTAGGAATGACTCCTGACACCAAGTTGACCTATTAGGATCATACCCGCAAGGCATGTGACATGTCACTTCGCTGAGTAAGCTAATGGCCAACGTCAGCGGAGCCAGTGAGACGAAATGGAGGCCGCTGATGGTAACGACCTCTTGCTATATGGGGCCGAAATTTGAGAAGAAGCACTCCGAAATAAGAAATTCCGGAAGCGCATTGCCACTGCGTGTCGCCCATAGGTACCGCAAGGTCTCAGAAGAGGCCATGATGGTGGTGTCAAGAGTAATTTCAATAGATCTGTTAACGAAGGAACGCAAGGAAGTGCACCTCTTTCTCTCAGAGTTGGGCAGGACTTAGACTCTTCAAATTTGGGAACAATACTGGAGTGAAAAAAGTAAAGGACGCTGGATGTCTAAGCTAATTGGTCTTATTGTGCCTTCAGTTAGCCATAGCAACGAAAGCGAAAATTTCTAACTTTGTCAATTTTTTTCGGGTACGGCTACTTCAGGAAATAGCTGAATATATCGAATAAGGTGGGCACATCGTACTGCCGGTACTGTGTGACTGAGCTTGATGATTTTTCTTTGTGTGCAGTTTGCCTGGTCACGCCTGAGACTATCGTAGATGCAATGCTGCAAAACGAGGAGAACTAGCCCGCCGTCGCAACATAGAAAATACTGCACACTTTGAGAAAGTACTGCGCCTAAAGCGTGAGGAGAGAGAGTAACCTTCTGAATAAGAACAAGGTAGATGATAGAGCAGTGGAGTGAAACCTTGCCGCTCTTTCAACTGAATGTTCTGGATATGTTTCAAAGTCTTGATTTGACGAAGAAATTAGCTACGCAACAATTTTTCAAGATACTCAACATTTGCGCGATTCAAACGCAATTCTCGGGCTATAATTGGTTATATTAGCAATGGATTTGAATGCTTGGGACTAAAACTGCTTTTGCTTAACATACACATTAAAAGAGCTTAATTCAAACAGAGTATTCATATTGAGTAGGTGCCACATTTATTACAAGAATATTGCTACCCTCTTTATATGAGTAAAACTTCTTCAATTCAATATTTATCGTAAAGTGATTATTAAAGCCCGAGTCATTTACAATGCTTAGACTTTTCAATATACAAATGCTTAGACTTTTCAAAACATCAACAATCATTCATCACATTCATTTACTTTCACTGTTTGCCAAGTTTGTCCTACTTCCATCAAACACAGCTACACTTATAGACTATAATTCAGCATCTCCGCACATATTTTTTTATTGATTTCGCTCGTTCGTTTTCATCTCGTCTTAAAATAACATATACATTTCTCGTAGCTCGTAATTTTAAATCTCACGCAACTGTAATTTGTAATAAAATGCATATCGCATAATCATAAAAGAGAAAGTCGTTTGATTCATGATATCCATCAATTTTTGGTATTAAGAAAAAGCTCACGAAAAGTTTGCACCGAAGCATGCACAAAGTTTGGGTAACTTTGATTTGAATTAAGAAGCGAAAATTTTGTTGCTAGCTTTCATGTGCGTCCTGGTTTCTGTTGGATGGTTTTCACGAATTTATTTTCAAAGTTGCTTAAATCTACGCTTAATGTTAAATTAGTTTGAAATGTGAGCAAATTACAATAACTATTACTCTGAACACTCAAGCATATTTCCTTTCTAGTGTAAGCTGTGCAAGTGAAACAAGCCATTCCGTCCTGAAACTTTTCATTATACTGTCTTGATGCTTCACTTTTTCAGGCGCTACTGTACAACAATATCAAAAGAGTCGAATATCGCTACAAGTCAGTTGGTAGGAATCTGTATAATGGCAAACGAAATACCAGAGCATTATCGAAATTAAACAGATCCAATTGAGTGGAAATTTAACGAAAAAATCAGGTAAAATTTATGAGAGCCAGGAAAGTTTCAATTTCTTCACTGGTTTTGTGTACATAATAATTGATATTATAATTCAAAATTTTTTATTTTTAATACCATAATGGGCACGTAGTTTTTGTTTCATTTGATTCGATGATTTGAAATACACAGTTCTACTATATACAAACTTATTCCTTTGATGAAATCATTAAATATTGTAAAAGATTACGCTGAAGAAAGCCTTTGTGGAGCGCACATTTCAAAAATATTTAAAAGAGTGTGACAACCGCGTCATATTTACCCGAAATAAATCAATTTACTTACATTATCTTTTACTGTTTCCTTAATCTTAGCTCCGGCTTTATTTACAGCTGAGTACAAGAACGATCCAAATGTTTTGGCACCTTGTGTGACTTTTGTGGTGACTAAATCAAAATAGTTATTTTAAAAAGAAACTTTTTATTGTTATCAAATAATACCGGCTCCAATTTGTCCAGCTTGCTCATCCGTTGGGGTTCCTCCGCCTGATATAGGACGCGAATCCGCTCCTTCAGTGGCACTGAAAGAGAAAATGATTTTCGAATAACAAAAGAGCAAAAACACGTATATTAGTGAATTGGTGAAATGTCACGAGAAAAGCATTACGCAATATGCAGCAGTTTATCAATGCAATAAGATATAAATATTAATCACACTTACATACAATAATTACAAATGCACCAACTAAAGCACTATAGCAGACAAAAAGGCATGAAATAAGCACACATTGTTAAAGACTACATTGCTAAAGGCAAATATTTTTTCCATTGATAATATGATACATACGGCATACGAACAAAGATAAAGTCAACATTCATTTTTCAGTGTCAAGTTACTTAAAGTAGAGCAAAACAAATTAATGAAAATATATGCTGATAATTCAACAGTTATTTTAACTAGCATTAGAGCTCCATTTTATCCTCTTTTTGGAAAAATCAATAGTTCTTTCATTACTCTCTACAGCGTTCCGTATGGTTTTCTCATGAGGAATGCGGCAGCAGAATCAGATGATAGGTGAAAACCAAATAATTAATTTAGGAAGTGCTTTTAATTCACAATAAGATATCTTTACTGAGAAAGGATCAAATGAAATGAAAAGAGAAAGCGAAAAATGTCCATGCTTTCACTAGCGTTGCTGTCCAGATAGTACCTATTGTCATCTGCAAGGAATTTATTTACTAAGCCATTAAATTCTTCAGCTGTCCGCGAATTCATCAGACACTGAAAGAATACTAAAGTATCGAAGAAAACCGAGGAGAAGTCAGAGACTCTCGTACAAAATCAAAATATTATGAAATCAAATAACGATGTTAAGTTCATAGGCACACTTAGATCGATAAATGCGTTATCTATGTTACGAGATATTATAAGCAGAATATGCTAGTGGAAAAACAGACTTATTTTTAGAAAATATTTTGAAATATGATTAAGGTTTGTAGAATAGAACTAAAATAGAACGTTAAAACTTGACAATAAAGACTAATTTGACATTCCATTACCAAGTTTAATTATGCAAATGAAATAATAAAGTGATTTTATGGAAGAGAGTTTAGCATCCAAACTAAGCTGGTAAAAACAATATTTATGAGTTTTCACTAGAAGAATGGATTGATTAAATAAAATAAAAAAACAATTTCTTTCAAGTAAGACACACAATTAGATTTCAATATAAAAACAAACTAAATTCTACAAATCATACGCAACATCTAATCGTATAATTAAACTGAAACTAATAAGAGACAAATTATCGGTGACAATAGAATCCGAATTTTTAAGTTTGTACGATCAAAAGTACTTTACACATTGAATCTCTACATTATACAAAAGTATGAGTTCTTATGGTTTTTAATGGGCCGTACATAAATGATGGAATTTCATAATGGTTTCATTCATTTTTTCTTTTATTTTTGATTATTCAATTTAAACTGAAATAGTCGAGATTGTATGAAAATTTAGGAAAGAAAACATAGTAAAAATAATCTTCCTAAACATATTTTCATATTTAATTGAATTTAAGATGATGTTTATTTATGATCTGCAACGGATAATCATAAATTGTATAATGTTATACATGTAAGGTTGAAGTATCTTTTAAGTCTATGTGCAAAAAAACTGAAATTTTAATCGTGGCTGAACTGATGTCGAAATGCTAACAGAGTGAACGAAGTGAAAACGAGTGAGATAGTAAGAAATTTTAATGATCAATGCAATCGCACAGCAAATAATATAATTAAATGCTGTAAAATATCTATTGTGATACAGTAGCCTCTTGATAATTTGAACTTTTATAATTTGTATCAAAATAGTTTGAATTTTATTAATTTGTTTTCGCAATAATATTCCTTTTAAATTCTTGTTTTAAGTTTTTTTTTTATTTTTATGATTATTCCATCCTATTGATATTCTATTTTCCTAGCAACATGATAGTTTCTACTTAGGAGTATCGCGCTATTGACAGTTTTATTGTGAAATTTATGACGCGACTATGTAGGGGGAAGTCGTCCACATATCGTAGTACTTCTATATTTTTACATACTATGCAGTTTAGCTGCGCACGTGTTAAACAACAGTGGGCTTAGGATATTGCCTTGGGGATATACCGTTACTGAACATTACATATTCACTACCTATACTTAGACTTTTTTTTTATGAAGGACAGAATCAAATAAATATATTTCTCCGGTACCTCGAATTTGTTTAGGCATTTTTCAACACTACCAAATCTACACTTTCATGCGCATGGGCTGTGTCTACTGATGACTTTCACATTTCTGTCAACCAGTTTCTTTTGTTTAGTAAAATCCAATAGTCTAGCTTGATTTCATCCAAGATCTTTCTAAACTCTTTGACCAGGAAGGACCATTCTTTATAGCAGGAGGTTTAAATGCCTACCACCGACTTTGGGGAGACGGGAACACTAACCGAGCAGGGACCATTTAAAAAAGTTTATCACTGATAAACAGGTTAGCACACCTATGCCCAGTGAGCCTTTTGCACATACACTAGAGCTGAAACTCAAAGAAAACCCAACAATTCCAGAGGATTGCGATCAGGAGGAATAAATTGAGGAAAGACCTACAAAATTTTCTAGGTACAATAACCCAAAGAGATGAAGAGATTCGCCCACGGAAATAGGAACAACTGGTAGCTTGGATCAATAAACGTAAATCACTAGAGCTTGATACTATAACGAATACCTGCCTCAGACATGTACCAGGCAATAAAATCAAAGAAATAACAGAAATTACCAAGGCGTATTTTGTGCAAAAAAAAATGTCATGGGTCATACGAATACGGATTTTATATATTACTAATCTTAACTGAACATATTATACATACGCCTATATCAAATTTACTTGTAGCTAATTTGAAATCTCTACAATATGAAACCGCTTGATTTCAATCAATCTAAAATATCAAGACGCTACTGTATTTTATATTTTTCAAGAGATTAGATTATTTGAGTAAATATTAGTATAACAATGAACAAAATACACTTTTAGGCATCTAATAGTATATTACTCCAAAACTGTTTGCACTCTTCTATTTTGTTCAGAAAATTGTGCTCGATTTTATGGTATGCGTACATAGTTAAAAACATAAAAACTATAGTATTCGACTGCTTTTAAAATCAAAAGGAAACATAATATCAAATATGAATTTGAAAAAGCGCGTTATGCAAAAATCTTGATGCTTGGTAACAAAAACATTAAATCAACTTAGCAGTACAAATTTGCGTAGAAAACTTTGAAATCACTTCATGAACATTGGTGCAAATCAGTAGAATCATTTAAATATAGAAGAAGAAAGTACAAATATATAACAGCTCTTAGCAGCCTTACAAATAGTGGATATTTTATAATGTTTGAAGAAAACAGAAAAGAAAAGACTACTACTTTCGAATATAGATGAAATCTATTAAACATTTCATTAAAAAGTTCAGCCGTTCTTCGGTTTATATTTCTCAAAGTTACTTTGAAAAACGAGAACTATCTTGCAAGATAAAATGCATCGAAATCATGTCACGAAACTTTATGAAAACCTATTCTAAAGCATATTTTCTAAGTAATAGCTTTGGATGCATTTAAATTATTTTAAGTGTTTACTTTAAAACGAAAAATTATTATGATTATCCTCGAGAATCTACGGATTTATTTTTTTGCAAATTGTATTTAAGCATATATAGTAAGAAGATTAACAATATATATTTACTAGCAAAACTAAAAACGAAATTTATGATGTGAGTTAGGAATTGTTTTTTGCTTTCTTGTACATAATCACAGAAAAAAATCCAATCATTTATGTGAAAATTTATTAAATTTATACAGATTTCCTTTCTCATATCATGGGTCAAACATACTCAAGGTTTGAAAATGAATCAAGAAACAGGAAAATGAAAATTTTAAACAGTATAAGTAAGTTGGTAAATATAATTAGATGGAACCCTGGTATCATTTTATTGGCTCCTCTTTAAACCATTTATCCCGTCATTAAATGCAGGCCCATACCTAATGTACCTCGACTTGTCTTCATCATCAACACCACCAACACCTGTCGTATCTTCAACATCGCCACCGCCACCCAGTGTCTGTTCACCTAATACTGACCCGTCAGCACCTGCCTCACCACCTTCACCGCCGCCTCGCCTTAATCCGGGAATCGATGGGATTGACATAGCTGGCATAGCTGGCATCGATGGCATTGCTGGCATAGAAGGCATCGACGGTATCGAAGCGTTTCCAAGCCATCCTGACATTTGTGATTTTACGTTGGAGAAAACACCGCCCGCTTTTGTTGGGCTGTAATTGAAATGAAAAATGAAATATTACATTTTTGTTACTGATTTATCTTGATTATTTACATGTACCGATTGATTACAATTTAATAATGTGATGTTAGATATTATAAGGAAAGATATTATAGCTATTAGATTCTTTATCTGAATAACAAAACATATAGTACACAATTGATTTCAAATTTTCGGTAGTGAAATTAGTAGAACTTCATTTAACATTCAAATTTCGCGAGTGTAAATTGATTAGAAGCACAACTGATTTCACTTCCTATTTAGCTCAAAAACTTTCCCACAGGTATTCAAGAGAAAGATGTGAGCGATTACGTGCCAATGCTAAAGATCAGAATCAACCCGAGAATGCACATTCTAGCATGCAGTGTATTATCCACAAACTGACTCAAGCTCCTCTTCTTATCTCACCACCTTCATTAGCTATCTGCCAACAAGAATCAAATTTCCAATTTCAGCTTCAGATGCCAATTTTGCTTCTCCTAACTTGATCTACGCTCAACATTTTCGAATTATTTACCGAATCGATAAAAATCCTTCGCACAACATGGCATGAAATTTTCTTACATATAAATTTAATCATCTCAGTAAAATACTTATTTATGAAATTGATTGGCCTTACTTTCAGAAAAAACGAAGGAGAGTATGTACAGGAGCGATAAAAAGCGGAAACGAAAGATTTATCTCTAGTACTGTGTAGTAGTAGGCACTGCCAAGCGATTTTTCGAGTAGATGAGTTGGATGGGAGGAAAAGTTATTTTCAATAATATATCAACGATAGGAAATATGGTGTAGATTTAAACGATTTAGTTTTTAAATGCTTTTCAGATTTGGATAGTTATACAGCCTAATTTTTCATCATCTTTTGAAATTTAATGAACTTAAGCTGTACTCTAGAATCTAAACTACAGCAATTTAGAATAATAGCTACTAAATAATTTTATACGATGCTTAAATGTTCACGTACGACGGTCAGCACGGGCTCACCTTAAGGTGGATTTTTTCCCTTTCCGTTGCGGAGCATTATGGTAAATAATTAGAGCCAGGAGTTCGGCTTGAATGTGAATCCAAGTAAAACGGAGCTAGTACTGTTTACAAGGAAGAGCAAGGTTAATCGATTCGACTTGCCGAAAAACGGGGTCTCCATTGACCTTAGCTAGGGGGCCATATATTTGGGACTGATTCTCGACTCGAAACTACTATGGAGCGACAATATAGCAGAAAGAGCGCAAATGGCTTTCGATGCACTTTACTTCTGCCAGAGAACTATAGGAGCGAATTGGGTTTTGCAGTCTCATACTGCCCCTTGGCTATAACAGTTGTTGGGTCAATTCTGTTGTTTGGGGTGGCATTTTGAAGCTAGGCTGCTTTTAAGGCTACCTAACAACTCAAAGGTACTTTTCCGTTGTTTCATTAGTTGTCAACCAATCTTCCAATCTTACGTCAAACTAATCTGGCTGCTGTAAGACTGAATTGCATTTGTGTGTGGACTAGAAAAGAGTCTTATCTGAGAGTCTCATCTGAGAGGAGAGTCAAGGGTCTTATCTAGAATCTTATCTAAGGGGTTTTCCGTTCCAACGAATGTTGACTACATGGCTCCGGACGATCTACTAGATCTGGAGTTTACAACTTGCTTCTTGGTAGGGATGAATAGCTTGATGGCGTCACCATTGAGATTGCGTACACTGACGTTTCGAAGCTAAACAATAAAGTCGGGAGTAGGTTGTGGCTATTTTTCAGTCAATCGAGTACAGTTTGCGTATTAGAATATTCACAGATAGCCAAGCAGCTATTAAGTCCCTTGCTAATCCATGTACAGTTTCTATGATTGTCGATGAATGACGGACATATCTTAGAGAGATGTCGAAACAATCGGTAGTACAATTGATTTGGGTACCTGGACACAAGTCTTAAAGGCAACAGTGAGGCCGATGAACCGGCGAGACTTGGTACCTTGCTGCCGGAGGACTCATGCCCCTCACAATAGGAATGCCGATGTCATCGGTCAAATTAACCACCAGGCAAAAACAAATTGAGGACAATGGGAAGATCTGGACCGGAGAATAATCCTACGTGACAGCAAGACATTCCCGGGTCTCCATGGATGCGTGTTGCACTAGGCAGCTATTAGATTTAACCAGCAGTGCTCTGCGTTGTGCTGTGAGCGTTCTCACGGGCCACTGCCGCATAGGACAGCACGCGCAACACAGGGCACAGGGGTCAACAATTTTTGTCGGAGCTGTGGCTCGGTGGACGAAGAGGAATACGTCTACCATCTCGTGTACCAGTATTCAGCTCTAGCGAGGAGAAGAGTAACGGCACACGGTGCACTCTTTATCTCAAATCTGACTGACCTTTCCCCGGTTGTGCTAAAGGAGATAGTGCGGTTTATCGGTTTATCAACAGATAGTGCGGTCTATCAAAGGAGATAGTGCGGTTATCGGTTATAGCGGAAAGCAGATGGCTTCCTAGCTTTAGTGACTAAGGAAGAGAAACTTATTGTGGCATCACAATGGGCCTCTTTCCAAAATATCAATATGTGCACTTAGGGGGTGCAACAAAAGAGAAACAATAATAATTAATGTGATTTATTTTTAACCAAATCATTGAAAAGTCTGCTTTTGAAAGACACAATTGTTAATGATTGCAATATTTTTTAAAAACTCATTCCTTCTCATTGATTGGAATATTTGTACTGTAGTAGAGAAGCATAATAAATGCAACTTAAGTAAGTGCTGGAGAGAACTGTTTAGTAAAACATGGCAAGTAAAAATAAGTACATCCAAATTTTGGTTAAAAAAAGCAACAAAAGTTTTATAAACAAATTCCAAAAAGTACTCGTGCCAACACATGCAAGTTAGGCATCGATGGCAGTAAGTCTATCACAGATTTACAAAGAATTAGATCAATGTTTGCAAAAAAAAAATATTCTCTTTGTAAACTACGTAATGGTTTATAGAATAATATTCATGATATTAACATTTCTTTGTTCATAAATATTTATGTGCAACTTTCGTCTAGAATTAAACACGACTACGTGTTCCCCGTAGCCGTTAGACGATAAATGTCTGAATGAAATTTGAAATTTTTCTGCTTCGGAATATTTATTTCTTAATTTGCGTTGATAATTTAACATTTTATTAACTGTACCTGATAATGTACATTTTAGATGAAATAAAATAAATATCAATAGAATATATGGAATTTGAATCAAGATACTCTTTCGCCTCTTTAGTGAAATCGAATAAATTATGATGTGATGATAATTTTCGCCCAAAACAAAAACCTCACATTCTACTTTTGACACATAAATATCATCAGCTTCAAGGGCATATGTAACCAAAATATTGTTTTGGAATGCAATCACTGCTTAGTATTTTTCATTAAAATGTTCATTAAAAAGATTCATGTTTTAAAGCTCAGTAGGTTCAACATTATTTTATTTAAACGGTCTCTTGTAAAACTTACTTTTTTGCTAATGAAACTCTTGCAGCACATGAGCGATACAATAACTTCCATGTTTTCATAGAATGCAGCAATTTAAAAAAAAACTGCTAGGTGAATTACAAGCTGTTTCGTAGAAGATATCATACAGTTCACTTCTTTGTGATCTAGTATGACCCACCTATTACATGCAAGTGCTTACACAGTGGAAGAGCAGAGTATTCAGCCCATGATAGTTGGAGAAGACACGTTTCGGAAAAAGCAATTAACGGATTTTATTCTGATTCGCTGAAATCTTATATAAGCCTACAAATGTACAAGAGACCTTACTAAAAATAATTCACACTTGCAATGATGTAACAAACTTCGTCAGTTTCTATGAGAACCTTTTATTATCAACGTTTTCCTTCGATTTAATATTACATCATAGAGTACAGTTCATTAATTGTTCCGTATCGTTATTTAATTTATTCCTGCGAAAAAAATACCCATCACCAGTTTCATTCAGATCCGTTTATTGTGTAATATATCTTTAAAGAACATCCAATTAAATGCCAAGGCTCGGACTCTGATAATGTAAGCCGTACCACTTCAAATACAATTATACATTTTGAATGGAGGTTTGAATACATCTACGTATTCAACAATATTTGCATCACTATCTCGTAAAGTTTTCAGTTGATGTTGTTCCTTGATATCTTCCGTCCTATATCATTAGTACACTGTTGCGTTCAATGTCCTCGGGGAAACAATCTCACTTAGCGCCTAGTTATGTTCCAGCTGAAAAATAAAATACCTTTTTGCTCGTTCTATACCGTTCCGTAGACGATTCCTTTTCTTTTTGTACTCGTGACTCTTTAACTAAATGAAACCAAGCTTTGCTCTATATTGAATTCGTTCATAGTCGTGGAGCTTTTCAGCTTTTTAATTGCCATAAAAATGTTGTCTTGCGTCTGAAAAGGACCATGATGCAAATTCTGTTACTATAACAACGAGAGCAAAGAAAATAAGAACGCACAAAATTACAAGGATATATTCGGAGGGAAACGTGCAACTTTGGGATAGAATTGTATTGTCCGAAGAAGATGTAAATGTCGGAAATGAAATTATAGACCAATAGGAGTTAGCCTGAAATATTTAGTTAGAGGGACATGTTTTCAAGAGAAAACATGGTTTTGAATTTGTTATTTAATGCTTCTAAAATATTAGAAAGGGAGTAAACACATATTGGTAATGCATGAACTTTCAAGAATATTGCATCAAAATTTCAAGTCGATTGGAGCCAAATTGACGAAGTTATGAGTATTTGAGCGTCCGTTCCTCCAGGCCGGGCTTCTATACCTGCTCGACATCTGTGCGTTTTTCCGAAACTTGTTATTTTTGAAGCCCGTGTATACCATAACTCGAAATCTAATGGACAAATCGTTTTGAAATTTTGTACAATACTTCTTCACATCGGATTCAAATCAGTTTTTTTGGATTCCAAGTGCTACGAAAAATTGAAAAATCGAAAAAGAAAAACATCTCCTTCAACAAATGCACTTTGATGTTTTGGTTTATGATTCTGTTGCGAGTTATGATGAAAATTTATTTACTTTTGAAGTCTATTAATATAATTAAATATTATTTCTCCATATTCAGAAACATTGTTTTAACTGACATTCGCAATAATTTCCCATCGAATGTAGCTGGACACTACATTTGCTATGTGTCTCTCGGTTCTCAATATACGGAAATTGCAATTTCCTGATATTGCATACTCTGCATACTCTAGCTTTGCTCATCCGAAACTGTAACGCAGGAACGTGTCACTTAAGTTTTCCGTTATTTAAATATTATCAGCAACAAAAAGTATCAATGGCAACAAGTATCATGGCAAAAAGTATGACGTAAAAGTATAAGTGGCACCTATTACAGAAATTTCATTATCTTTTTTTTGTTATGAGACACATTTCTGTGTAGTATTTAATGCAGCAGCCAATTTTTATTGGATTTGGAATGAATCTTCACCGAGTAATGCATTCAATTCAGCATCTTTAATTTTTTTTTTTTAGAAACCAGTTTTTCAGAGTTTGATGCAATCATCATCCTGTGTTTATGATGGTTTTTTAGGGGGGGGGGCTATATTGCGGCGTGATATTCAATTTGCAAAGGCAAAGTAAAGTAATCCCCCAATAACCGTTGTTGGATCTACGGGTTGAAGTTGGTAGAAGGCGTTCATTCACAAAGGTACAATCAATGTCAATGCGAGTGTGGATTGATTAGTTTCTCGAATCATTTAACCACTGATTTAACTCAGGGTCCTATTCAGAGTTAGGTGAACTCATAGCTCGGTGCGCGGCCTCTCATCTGAATTTGAGCCAAAGACCCCACGCTTTTTTAAAAGTAGAGCACTCTTTCAAAATTACAATTGGGTGATTCCAAAGGACTACACAAAACAGAAAAACAATTCAAGAGTGGGTACGGAACAACTCTAATCCCCTTATTTTTATAACAAACTTAGAATTTGGGTTTTCAATCAGTTGGCTCAGATGTCTGATATCATGTTATCATTGTAGATGTTCATCCGGTAATAATAATTTTCGAAGAATCATTGTTTAGCTACAAATCATCGCAGAACAGAGAGACTAATCCATCATAACTGACATGACAGGTTTGCATAGTCATTGGCCAACTGACTTCATTAAAACTCTTTTGATAATATTACTGCCATATTTACTATTAACATAAGTGAAGCTTGTGCGGCGGCGTCGTCGTTGAGGTACAGTCTGGGGTACGGTTAGCCGTGATCCTTAACATTTCACGCTGGTTTATTGGGTTTGGCATTCGAATTGCTAATCTGTGGAACACATTATGCAATCCACGACATCATCACATTAAAAACCAGTCTCACAAAATAAATTAAGCTACATTTATTTATAGGGAATACGAACGCATGTCCTACTATTCCCACACGAAAACTCCGAACGTCACAAACGCTCACATTTTTCCTAAATACACCGGTTGTTATGCATGCATTTGCCAATAGAAAACTCCTTTCAGGTTTCCGCCCCAACATCTTATTGCTGTCAATCTATTCGAAAGCATCATGATGTAATATTATATCCCTGGAGCCATAACGTCTGGTTCAATGTCCTATGGCTCGACGAGTACTTTCATGCCGACAGAATCCATTTCAGTTTTGGGATTCTCTCTTGGCTCATTTCAAGATATTATTTTGCAAGATAGGAATTCGTAAAACGTTTTTTTTCCGTCGAACCGATAAAAAATTTCGTGCTGCTATCGAAATTCAAAACCGAATTGAAAACAAGCAAGCTCCTGCTGCTGCTGCTTCATATATGACATCTCGTAAGCTATAAAATTTTAACAGTGCCAAGCCTAAATAGATCAATAATAGAGATAGGCATATTTTTTCGTGAATTAGGGAAGGGAAAATTCCAAAGAAGGAAAATTGCCAGGTACCATGGATGATTTTATCTTATCATATACGATTATTTATTGTGAATAGAGTTCACACTATCTCTAATAAATATGTCTTCGAATTTTAAGAGCGATGTTGGTACACCTGATATTTATAACAAATATATTAGGTGCGTTTTTTTTGCTCCGGTACAGAGCAGAATAAAACTATGCCACAAAAACAACGATCTAGTATAAAACAACAGTGCTTTCGCTAAGACTGACATAGGTTGCTGCATTTGCTGTGGTACCACACAACAGCTAAAAATAAAGAAAGAAAATAACGAATATACACTACCACAATCGATAGAAAATAGAAAAAGAACTAACAGAAAATTATTTCTTTTAGCTTTCTATACGTTATGAGTGCTTTTTCTAATTTCCTAACTACCAAAACATTCAACATAACCAAGAAAAACCCAAAGCCACCTCACAGAAAAAAAAATAACTTCTCATGAGCTTTTCTTTTTTCCATCAGCACATTCTACACTTCAACACGTGAACTACAAATGAGGAATAGAATTTATGTACTAGTGAATTAACTGGGACAGGATTGTTGTTGTTTCCAATGCATATATCCTATTCTCTACTGGATAGAGGAGCAAAAAAACACGCCTATTATATAAAATGTATAGCTAATCGTTTTATTGGTTTATGTTTAGCTAGTGTTTGAAAATTTAGTAGGTGTTTTAACTTTTACTGACCAACGATATATTTAAAAAAATTACCCTTACGGAATAATTGATATTATTTTTTAATTTAAGGATTTTTAAAAATGCCGTAATTGTATACTCTTTAATTGAAGTGGATGTTATAAAATTTCATTTTAAACCTCACTCCTTTTAAAAAAAAAAAACCATTCACTGTGGAATTCACTGTGAAAAGCGGTCAAAAAAAAAACCTACAACCAGGGAGGCCTACTAACAACTGCCAACCGACAAGCATGAATAGTTCAAGCCTAAAAAGTATAATTATATTTCTAGCGTATTTAGTCAATGTAATAAATATGTAGATGATTCGAAATAAATTCTCTAGATATTCACGGCGGATGTAAAGTTCCCTAGATCTAGGAAAAAATTCTCTAGATTGGTATCTCTGCTTGAAGTACATCTCACCGTACCTGGACACCTCACCTAGAAACGGCATATCAAAGCGAAAAATCAACAGTAAAAGCTCAAGTTAATCAGCTTCAATTGGAACCTTAGTAGCAGGTTAAAACTTTCTCTCGCCTCTAAAGTCCACGTCTACGAAATTGTCCTGAAGCCAATCTATACCTATGGCTTACAACTCTGGAAAGTAGCTCGCCCATCAAACATTAACATTATCCAGAGGACCTAATTGAAAATACTTAGATTTATTACCGGATCCCCGTGGTACTTCCGTAACGCTAATTTCCACAAACGCTTGCGGATTGAAACGAAGCCAGAGGAAATTAAGACCCATTACACCTTCCATTTCTAACGTAGAACAAACAATTTTGTGCATTCACTTTCTTTGGTTATTTTCTAGAACACTGATCTCAATTTTCCTTTCCCTCATTTTATCTCATTAACGTAATTTGCGTCTAAAATGTGCATATGTGCATCATTTGTTCTGGTATGTAAGATTCGTCAACTAACAGAAGCTTTTTATACAAAGGTAACAGTTCATAAAAATACTTTTAAAAAATTGCGTCTTGCTTTAATTCTATCCAGCATGGAATTTCACAAATTGTTGATATATTCTTTATCAACATAATGCTACTATTCACCTTCAACTGCCTGCCTCAATTCATACACATAACTTGGTTCGTTCACATCTACATTCGTTTTTATTTTTCTTCAGATATTGTATTCCATTCAAGTTTGTAAATATCATTTTTTAGTGAACAGTAATCTAAAATAATAAACAAATATTAAAATAAAGTGCATTAAGTATTCAAAAATGTATGATCCCCACCTAACAAAATCCGAAAGATTTCAGCAAAACCCCTCAAAAAAAATTTCGTGTTTATTCTCCTTTTCTCTACTTGTATCCGTTTTCATAGAATAGCATCTGCATACAATATCATGACAATGTTTTACAGTGGGTAGCATGGTTTAAACTTGATCCACACTAAACTCTGACGATACTATGTATCTTATGTATTACAAAGTGTTGTACTTCTAATTATTATTTATTCGCAATTTCTACTTAAACTCGATACCATTGTGGATGATATTACTAAATTAAGGGGAGAAGTAAATGAAAAGTAATACTCATATGAAACGAGCACAGGAGAAATTATGTCACTAAAGGATCGATGCTGATAGCCCAGGTCCTTTCTCATTCCTAATGAAAACTAGGACTGCGCTTTTTCCATTTATTGTTATGACAGTGCCACCATCTATTTTATTTCTGGAATCTAGTTCTACGAATGCGACAAATATTATTGTCGACTTGTAACGGGAAGGTAAGTAGCACTCTACTGTACATATCACTGCTGGCTTTGCGAGCTTGGTTTTAAACTATGTACACTCGAAACTACACTAGGTTGGAGGCATTAGTCTATTCACATAGAAGGCACAAGAGAGTAGTTGAAAATCGATCCCGATTGTGTAGTATTTGTGCAAATAAAATTTATGCACCCTAATTGGCAAACTGACAAATTGCATGCCCATATTTTGGGCAAAATGTTATTCAATTTCGCTGCATTCGGACTAAAACATTCGCAACGGATAGGTTTTAGCTGGATTGAAGCTGAAAGTGCAACAACAACGACTATCTTTCGAATTATTTTTACCATAGCTCGTAGTTAATCAAGTTAGATAGTAGGTGAGAGATAATCTGGTTTGTTGCCAGAGCTTGCAACGATATATTGCTTTATTTTCTCTTATAACATATTGTTCAGCTTTTCTGTACGGAAAGACAGAAATCGGCCAAATATCACAAAATTATTTAATATATACATATCATACATTGATGTGTAGGTGGACAACAAACATAAACAAGAATGCAAGTGTGCTGCAGACATTACACATGCATAAAACCCAACTTGTCTTATCATTTCCGGCTACTAAATGCAGGCCGTTTGTAGTGCTTGTGACTTTGATTTTTCACATAACTATGAACTATCATTTGTATTAGAACTATGGCTGCTCCATTTGAGGTCTATTAAATCATAATGCATTCGTTTTTTAAGAATTAAAATCAAATCAATATTTTCTAAAGAGCTTAATTCACCTGCAACGAAGTATTACATTTTATTTACGTGAAACACAATACAATGATTAGTAGTAAATGAAATATCTTTTCACTAGCCCAGTGCAAGAAAACAAACATCCAAGCAAAAATTTTATTTCTTCAAGAAACATCAGAAAATAATATTTATGGACAACACAAGCTAAAAGTTGAAGAATATTGTCATCGCATTCATTTAAAACAGTCCCAAGTACAGTTTATTTACCTATTTTAGATATATTCACAAAAAAACTTTTCCAGCATATTTAATTCCACTTTTTTTTAGATTTAAAATAAAGTGGCTGATAAACGAACACACTGATTATTTGTTGTATTTTTCTACATAAGTTTTTACTTGGGCGGTTTCCAAATCAATGTATAAAACTAAATAGTGTGTGGTCGGTTGTTTCCGATGAATTTATTTAGTAAAATCGCCCTAATAAATGCGCCTTTTGCATTAAATTGATTAGTGGCAAAATTTGTGAAAAAATCAGTTTTTAAAATTTATACTTTGCACATAGACCGTGCACATTGATTGAAAGATGAAGAGTGGAGGGAAGGACATAGGTTAGGTTAGATTCGACAGCTGCCACTTTTAGATAGACTCCAGAAAAGACACTCTTGGGCACACAAGGTCTCGTTGCATTGTCTCTATCACAGCCTTTATTAAATGAAGAGCCACCCTGAGTCCTTAATAAACTGAGTGATCCCCTTCAGATCTACCCAAAACATAGGTTAGACAAACAAAGAAGTATGCTTTCATCCTTCTTTCTGGAGGGACGGGCATTCACATAGGAGGTGAAGAACTGTTTCCTCTTTTTCCTCCCATTTGCCGTAAGTTGATCTGCTTCACAGTTCCCGTTAAAGTCGCTACGTCATGCCACCCAAAACATATCTTTAAGAAACGTACGGTATTCAAGCACTATATCCGATATATAAGAGCCAACTGGCTGCTTCAAGAATCGTTACCACCTCCGTCTGAAAGATACTGCAGTGCTCTAAAAGGAAAGCTTCAAGTTGAGGTCAGTGGAAAATATACCACACCGCACTCTGTCGTTCAATTTGGAGCTATCGGTATATATTTCTACAGTATCTGTTCCTACGAATAAGCCCTTTGCCCACTCTTCTCCGCTTGGAATTTGGGTTTCGAAACCCTGAGACAGAGATGTTTGGCCGACAGTAAAATCGATATACGCTGGAACAGGCATGCCTTGCACCAAGATTTTGACCTGACTCAGGTCTGTACTTGTCCAATGATCACCACAATTTAGTCTTACCGCTGCACACTTCGCATGTTGCGAAACAACCAGATCGGTAGGAAGCCAATAAAGCAGCATTAGGAGAGCCCTCGTTCTGGTAGTACGGAGAGCCCCTGTTATAAAGAACGCTGCTTGCCTACGTACTTTTTCTATCATTTTTTGATTAACAGCCTTAAGTACGGCTGGCCACCAAAATACAGCTCTGTACGGCAGAAGTGGTTCCACTATAATAGAGTAAACCAAGGAGACGATACTAGGATACAGACCCCAACTCGCTTCAACAGCCCCCTTACAGCTGCAAAGAGCACACAATGCCTTGCAAGCCCTTTTTGCTGCATTTTAGGATAAGTCCCAGATATTTTACTTCGTATCTGAGGCTTATAAGAGTTTAAACCCGTTATGAACTATTTTGATGGCGTACGACACTAGTCTTCGCATAATTTTGATGTTAAGTCACCGTTATTTACTTTACATTCTTGGCGGATTTATAAAGAGTTTTTTGCAGTCACCCGTCTATTTAGTAGAGAAGTTTTGACAAATAACTTCAGTTTATCACCAAAGCTATATTGGTTAACTGTTCAAGTAAAGTTTCATGGCTGATGGTGTCAAGAGCCTTTTTTAAGTCAATGAAAATAATCGCAGAGTTTCTCCAACGCAGAGTTGATCAAGTGTACTGTAATCAGAGTCCTCACAAGCCTACTATTTCTCCTAATCCATATTGAGTTGAAGCAAGGACAACATTTTTTAACAAATTTGTTGCTGATAAGAGCACCCCTATTACGCAAGTACTTTGTACATGGAGCTTCGATTTTCAGTTTTACTGACTTAATATTTGATTTATGTTTGACTTAATTTTAAAAATATACAAAGAAAATCGGGTAAACTGACAGACTGTTAGACTCTGAAAAAGTAGGTAAATTACACTTGAACCATCATTATTGTAACATTAAATTGGCCTATAAATAAAACTGTTTGTTTTCGAAAGCAAGAAAAAGTTGAATCAGATTGATTTAATTAACTAAATAAATGTTTCTCCGTCGTACAAAAACTTCATGGTTCCTCTCTGATTTTACAATGACATTCAAAAACAGATAAATTTTCTAAAATTTAGAATAAATTACAATTATTTCAGAGCACATACTAATGAAAAATAGAAAATATTCCAGGATTAGATTACGTATGAAGAGTTTCGAACGCATTGACCACAAGGGAAATAGCTTTTTTTCTGACAGGTTGGATGTTTTAAACGCAGTTTGTGAATTTGATACTAGATTTTCGTTGTTCTACAGGTTAGGGACGATATACAACACTACACCTTTAGATACTATTTCTTCATCAATGAATCATGTAAAACCGGCAGCAAACACTATTCTCACATAGCACATCTACTTTTTTTTATTATTATTATTATTATTTACTACTTTCTACTATCTACTTTCGAAAGAAATCCGGATAAAATGAATCTGAAATTCTACTCTTCATTGTCACAGATGCTTTCTTTTTGGAAAATATTTACAATCTTATAGAGAACCCCAGGAAATTGACTTAAGTTCCTAACATCAGAATTATGAAGCAGCATTCAAAGCTGCAAAGCCAGTGAAATTCAGAACAAAGGACTGGAAACCATGAATGACCTGCTTTCATTTTTTCCTGTTTGAATAACGTAGCGGCGTACGATATGGCTATAACGTTAGAACCTTCCGCAGAAATCAGCTAACTCCTTCATATAAGCCAAGGGCGTTGAGAAAGGAAAAGTGCGACAACAAAACCTGTTGATTCAAATAATAGGAAAATGTAGCCGTTGTATAACACCTAGTGTGGACGATAGAAGAATGTGTATTCCAATTTAATTGAGAGTTTCTTAAAAACCAAGGTTTGCAGCTGAGTTCTTAATGACTGCGTTAAGTATCATCCTATAACCATTGGTAATTGCAAAACCCCAAAGGCATAGACATCTAGCCAATGGAACGAAAACTAGTAAGCAGGAGACCCAAAGTCGAGATTTCAATTCCTTATGCTTCTTACTCGTAAATTTGTGATATGGGACAAAAATGACGTTTTCGTATCGATCCAAGTGGGGGTAAGAGTGGTGTCAAAAAAGTAGATATGACCACCAAGCCTGCAAAGTGGTTCTCTGAACGCCTGCCAGCCTTCAAGCGTACTCATAGCATTCATACCTCTCGTCCAATACCGTTCATTCTCTTCGTCGCCGTAACTTGGGTTCTCCGTTCTTCCCCACATTAGGCACCCTTTGAACTCCCAAAGACTTGCGAATATCGAGCGAAACGGTCGTCTCCTTCGCCTCCATTGTCGACATCAATTTCAAAAGCTGCTGTATGCGCAAAAATCAATTTCAACGTGCGAATTTTTCTCCCTCTTCCTTCATGGCATGTAACGCTAAATTATGAGCTAGTTAGCACAAATGACTTTCACAATTATAAAATCCGAAGAAGATTTATATGTAAATATATACGTTTGCGGACTGAAATCAGACCCAATCCAAGCAAGAACAGTAGGTCATGACTTTACTACTAACCTTTGCCTTTTATCACCTTCTTCAGTTCCTTCGGCAACAGGCTGCTCGATATTCTGGGGTATTTCTTCCACAGCAGCGACTGGTGTGGATTGATTTGCATTTTCAGGCGTAGGAACTTCTTCATCCTGAGGCTGCCGCCCTATCCACGAAGACACTTGATTTGTGAGTCCTGAAAACATTATACGCGAAAAGCTTTTGCGACACTATCTACGACGAAATTTCTCGTTGGGTTGCCACGAACACTTTCACTTGCAAACAAAGAATCTCTTTTCGATTAGATACACTTTGCTATCGAAATTCCTAAAACACGCAGTATAAAAACTAGGTCCGTTCACTTCCTGCTGCTGCGGCAGGAATTACCTAACACGAACGAGATGGGTTTGCTTAGCAGCAGTTACTTTCCCCAATTTAAGAACTGCGAGAACACTTCAAGCACTTTTCACAAATTATTTCACAAGTTTTATTCTTTCTCCACAGATATTAGCTAATGAGAAGTAGAGAATGCAGGGAAAAATCAGAAAATTCAACGCCAGCTCGACGGCGACCAGCTTCCTTACGAACCACGTCCTTTTTTGAATGCAATTGCTCACGCGAGATCCTTCCAAGCTCCCAAATAGAAATCCGATAAGAAAATTACACTCGAAGTTGTCAGAATGTTTAATGCGCCTGCACTTGGCACATGCGTATTGTAAACGATGCGCGACAATAAATGCAAAACTTCCTAGCCTCGAAAACACTCAAAACTAGTGAACAATAATAAATTATTTGTAATAAAGCACTTGAAAATTATCTCCAACTGCAAAATGTTTGGTAGTAATTGTTTTCACTAATTCCTGTCACAAGAATTTCGCATTGTTTCCCAAGGCTATTGACAATCAATTTCAAATTACTGTCGGTAGTGTACATTGGAGTTTTGAAATGTATCTCTATACTTTGAACGAACTCATCATTTGAAGTATCAGCCGTATCAGCTGTTTAAATACTTTTTGACAGCTGACTTCATTTACGCGCTAGGCGATGTCTGCGGATAAGGTTCCCTGAAACCGAGAATTGTTTGAGCGTCGACATTGGCAGCATAGTGTTTTAGTATTTTGACAGGGTATATATATATTTGCGCTCTGCGAACTCTATCACAAAAACTTAAAGGACCAAGATGACTCTGATTAATTTAGGTGCTAGGAAGTTAGCTCTTAAGAAGAAGTGAGTATTGCTTTGCGGATTTCATCATATTGAAAATATTAACTTTTCGTATTTTCTAGGGAAGCACAACTCGCAGCTGCATTTCCAAAAGGCGTGCGTTGTCAGAAATGCCTCGAGTACGGCCACTGGAGCTACGAATGTACCGGGAAGCGAAAATTCGTACATCGCAGCTCGCGTTCGAAACAGCTGAATAAAAATTTGGAAGAGAAGCGTAACAAAGATTTGACGAGCAGCGTAAAAGAACCTGTAAGGAAAAAGAGTAAGAGAAGAGCATCTACTTCTTCATCGTCGAGTGATTCTTCATCATCCAGTTCGTCATCATCAAACAGCGAGGATAGTAATTCTGAGAATTCTGACTCTAGTTCATCAGACAGTGAAAGCGATTCAACAACGACAACCTCTTCATCTTCGTCCGAAGCAAGCAACGAAAGCCCAAAACCAAGAAAAAATAAGAAGAACAAAGCTTCGACTTCGTCCAGCGGTTCGAGTGACTCCTCTGACTCGGATTAACAATTAGGAAGCTAAACAACATATTTTCCACACAATCCACAATCCAGCGGAAAGCTTCACTTTGAAAACTGCGGTATGTAGCCCCACTCGCTGCCTCGTCTACCATGCGATCGACATAGAAAAGAATATAACGTCGCAAATTTCAGTTTCATGCGTCAAGCAGTTTTGTTGATACACTTTTAAATTGAACAATATTTTATATATTTCACTGTATTGAGAGACAAACTTTCACTTACAATATATAATTAACATAAACGCATACATATTACTCAGATCGTTTTCACGCCTCTGCTCCAGCAAGTACAATTTGAAGGATGACCTTCCGCTTCGCGTCATACGAAAAACCATTTGATTTGAATACATTACTTTCATAAAACGATTTTAGGTTATGAATGTCCAATTGTTTCGCTCGTTCTATAAGATCTCTCTCCATAATTTCAACATGAGTGGCGCCTGGTCCATCTCGGCATCGAATATAGGCCAATTGATCCAAGGTTAGTTGCCGCAGCATGAAGAATAACAATTCGGAGTGGTCCTTTTGGAATGCCAGGTATTTTTGGAAGGTTTGACGCATTCGCTTCATTACACTGAACTTTTGTGCTTCGATGAAGCCTTCGAGCATCATTCTGATAGCCATGCTCACATCGCATTCTTGCACGTTTTCGCGTAAATGGATTCGTGCATGTGCCTCAGACATTCGAATAACGCTTTCAATATGGCGTACAGTTATGGGTAGTGATCCAGTGGCATAAGATTCTTGGCGAAGTTGGGCATACATTTTCGCAATTTTGTCCTCATCGACATTCTGGAATGAAGAACTTATTAAATCCTGTTTCTCCGATGGTAATGCTTTACTATACTCACAGTTAGTTTAGGCCTGATATTTTCCTTTGAGTAAACAATGTACTTCCGTAACAGATCTTGTGGTATCTCCATTGCCCCGTGCTGCTGCGAATCTTCAATAATCTCTTCGTTCGATGGGTGGTGTTTGATATGCGATTCGACAACAAATTCCGCTAAACGTTGGTCCTGCATTGGATCGAATTCATCCTTTACTACGCAGAGAACATCGAAACGCGACAAAATTGGTTCCGATAAGTTCACGTTTTCAGAGAAAGTCATACTGGGATCGTATCTCCCACCAATAGGATTTGCCGCTGCTATTACAGTGCACCGGGCTCGTAATGATGTCACGATGCCCGCTTTGGAAATAGAGATCGATTGTTGTTCCAGAGCCTCGTGGATGGATGTACGATCCTGATCGTTCATCTGCAAATGGCACAATAGTTAACATTGACATATTCTGATGGTGAGCATGACTGCCAAACCTTATCGAACTCATCAATCAGACAGACACCTTGATCAGCCAGCACAAGTGCACCTGCTTCCAACGTCCATTCTTTTGTTTGTGGGTTCCTTCGAACATATGCCGTTAAACCCACAGCACTGGCACCTTGACCTGTCGTGAACACAGACCGTGGAGCGATTTTTTCAGTGTATTTCAAAAATTGGGATTTCGCTGTGCCAGGATCGCCGCAAATCAACAAATTTATATCTCCTCGTACTTTGTGTTTTTCTCCTGGATTCTTCGACTCGCCGCCGAATAGAGCCAAGGCGATTGCTCGCTTGATAAAGTCGTGCCCATATATTGATGGGGCCATACTTGCGACAACCCGATCGAATATTCTTGGATCTTTGCTCAGCTTCTGAATTGTAGAAATGTCCTCCTCCGTCAGCGACTGAACTATTTGTTTACTGTCCTTCACAACAATGTAATTCGCGATGATAACGGTAGCAAATACTGGGAAGCCTTGTTCAGTATTAAGTGAGCCATCGTAATTATTTGTGTATATTCCCGTCACTTCCAGCTCATCACCTGGTTTGCACAAATCGCACAGATCTGCCAACAGTATTACGTCTTTGCTTCGCGGGATCCGACCTGCTGGTATACGACCAGGGGATTCTTGCATAGTAATTTTTTGATAATTCCGGTAAACCGTTTGCTCCATATTTATCTGCAAGTATAAATATTTTTCGTAAAATAGTTAGAAAGATTTAAAATGTTTTCGCGAGTGGGCTAACTTACATTGAAAGGTCCCCCGCTCTGGCATTCTGGGCACGATCCTGGCTTCACCTCACCATTTTGTGACTGAACGAATGGTCCCAGGATATACCCGCATTTCACGCAATCATATTTCACAACAGAAAGTTGCGGCAATACACCCGTCGTAGCAGTTACAACACCTAATGTCCTAACCAACTGATTCAAATGTAACTTTCGGAACGTACGCAGCTCTTCAATTAGAGGGAGTTCAGATATTCTCACATGAATTTCATTTGTTACACGTTCATATGTTGGGAATATACTTAAGACCATTTCTTTTGCTACTTTGTCAAATATTTCGAGTAGCTGAAATGGAGCCTCGGGCAAGAAATATGCGAGGACGTGTTCCTTATTTGCCAAGTCAGTGTAAGAAACAACAAACGAGGACAAGTTCTGTTCGCACATGCGTCGGATACGCTCTCGATATGTGTAGTGACCTCTTTCGTCTACAAATGTGCGAAGAAAGCTCTTGAAACGATTTGCGATTTCCGTTCGGGGCCCCAACATTGATACCCATTCTTTAGTCGAATGTCCCTTTGTGTCCTCCAAGTTCTCTATGGACTCAATCATCTCAGTATCCTCAATTTCACCGGCCGCTGCCTTTTCGGCTGCACGCCGTTTAGCCCGCGGAACCTCATCCTCGTCATCGCTGCGATCGAAACCCAAATCACGATCATCTCTATGGATCCCCAGAGCTCGATCACGGCGACGCATTTCAGCCTCGGCCGCAGCACGATCAGCCATTGACAAGTCGCTATATTCCTCTTCATCCATCAGATTTGCATCATACTGATCAAGTTCAGGCATGGGACGGTAATCGTTTTCCATATTGTCCCCGAACAATTCTTCACCTTCATCCTCATCTTCATCGCGAACTGTAGTATCACCCAGGAGTTCTTCTTCATTTTCAAAGGGCTCTTCGTACTCGGCCACGGGCGATGTCATAGTAGATCGCCGATCTCGTTGTTCAGCATCCCTTGATGTGCCGGGCGGCGAAGATGTAGGTAAGTCCTATTAATATAAAAAAATTTCAAACTGAACTGCAGATTATATCATGCACGCCTACTTACCGACATATTTAACAACAATAACTTTACACAAAACTAGTCCAGACAGACGAAATTCGATGCAGCTTGCGACTCTACGAAACCACACACGAATGATACCGGTTGTTTGGCGGGAAAATTGACACTCAGCATTCGTAAGCCCTAACCAAAGATGAGTCTGCGGCCGTAATCGTCACTCAAAACCGACCGGTTTTAGAGCAAAAAAGGCACTTTTTGACGTACGCAAACATGAGTGAATTTAAGTGCCCATACAACGCATAAGCGAACGTATGTCAAGTCGTATCTCATTACCACTTTACGTACGGACAGCTCATAGTAAAAATTGAGCAAAAGGTTGCTTACGGAGCATGCCACTTTTCTGGCTGTTCGGTAAGTTATGTTTGGGTGCAACATATGCTTTGCGTGGTTTACCTCGGCGCATACGTCAACGTACGGACGCAGACTCATCACTAGTTGGACCTGTAGTCTTTCGTAGTGCCCGATCATAATGACACTTGCGAAAGATCGAATACAGCAGTGCCTCTCAAACTTTGTTATGCTAAGATTGAAAAAGAAAAATTCAAATAAAAAAGAAATATTAAATAATAAATAAAAAATATCATACATGAGATGCCTAAAATAAATCTCAATTGGCCGACACGAACGTGTCGGCCAACACACGTGTTGGGGCTAGTGATTGCTTCACCAAACGCTCAACTCCGACGAGATCCGGCAAAGGCTCCGCGTCACGGAAATCTTCGCGCAAATTATTGATGTGCGACGATTGACTCGCTCCTGTGCAAAAGTGTCGAGCTCATAACCAAGTGTCGAGCTCATAATCAAGTGTCGAGGTCAACTGATTGCCTCGTTCATGTGCTGTTCATCTCTTGCTCTACTGTGTGTACACAAACGTGTCGGCCAACACACTTGTTGGGTGCAAGTGATTGCTTTATCTGTGAAGCAGCTCGTTCAGGATAGAGTGTGTCGACACACGTGTTGAGGGCTAGTGATTGCTTCATCGCGATTGCTTCACTCACGTGTTACCCATCTCTAACGGACACGTATATATGACAATTTCTTTGTGTTAATGTGGGAAATATGATTTCTCCATGTTCCCTAGCGAATTTATATTAAAAGACGCCATAGAAATGCTTTATGAAAGCAAATAACTATAGTAGACGCGTTTTTCGCTTATCTATCGAGTTCTGGTTAGGTTAGTAGAATTGAAAACAACAACAAAATCCTGCCTCAGTGACCTCACTCACTGAGGAGAATTTTGTGAATGGTAGCACCGTTTGAGTAAAGGTTCATGGGTTCACAATAGAGTGGGTTATTGTTTGGTTCCTCCCTCCCCCCGACCCCTTATAGTGGTTGCCCCAACCACTGACCCAATGCCTCATGAAGTTTAAATTAGGTGCGAATTATTAGCCCTTCAAAAAAAAAAAAATATTAAAATAAATATATACTTAATACAAAATATTTATTTACAGCTGATATACAATAGCCATGTAGTTTTTTGTTTTGAGAATTGTTGTCTTTATTAGTTTAATTCAATATCATGTTTGTACTAGAATAATGTATATTTTAGATGTATCTGGTACTTGAACCATCTTTATATATAATTGGTACAAAAACGCAAATACGACTTTATTTTATATCCAATTGCGTTCGAATTTGTTTCTAGATTAGTAATCAAAGTATAATTAGCAAATAAACTGCTCAGAGATCTAATATATCTATGAAAAAAATTGGCCCGCCTAGTTCTCCATCATTCTGTAATAAACACATCTAAAAACAATATTAAACCGATCACTGACATAATGTACTCAAATTCGTATAAGAAGAAAATTCTTTTCATTATGTAGTTATTTCATTCCGTTTTCCATTAAGGCAAGTGTTATATGTGTCTTTTGTATAATTTCAATAACAACTTCTTCGTACAAAGTAGAAAAGTTAAATAGTTTGGGAGCAATTTGACGAAACTCTTTCATGCACAAAATATGTATCAAGCTATATATTTTATTTCAATATTATAAATATGTATGTTTGTAAGTACACCTGTTCACATACTTGTCAATGTCAGCATATCCTGATTATAATTATATTGATACCCATTTAGTATTTTCCTAAGGTAATTCATGCATCACTTCGTTTTCTCTTCTTCTTATTTAGATTATTTATTGTAACTTTATTTATAGAGGTGACAAATTGAACTGGTCACCAGATTTTGACTTGCGAATTGTGTTAGCTGTTTCTAATCTAATCCTGTTTCGCGTACCGACTACCATTCGGCGTCACCATTCGATTTTTGGAAAACATAGTCCTTCCCGCCAATATTCATTATTCCGTCCTTCAAGTAAAATTTCCACTTATTTCGGGATCTTGTGATCTGAAAATTGGATACATGGCTATAAAGATTCACATCACACATAAGTCACTAGAAGACCAACCTTGTCATATTGGCAAACCACCACATTCTCCGTCTCGAAGAGATCACTTGCATCCTCATCAGTTACATCGTCTTCACTATTAAGTGGTTCTTCTTCGGCACCACCTTCCCCGTCAACATCTTCATCCTCATCCCGATCTATATCTTCGTCTTCTTCGTTGTCCAAATTTTCGTCGCTCTCTTCACTATCTTCTTCATCCGATGTATCTGCAGCACCGTCAAGCTGTTTCGAGCTCAGTGATTCTGAATTATTTTATTAAGAAATAGTCATTCATTTTTCTTAATAAAAATAAAACATTAATCTAAAGATACTAACTGGCCAAAGCAGAGTTCTGTAATGCCGCGTTGACATGTTGTTGTAGCACTGAAGATGCTAATTGCGCAGGAAGTCCCATAATCGATGAAATCAGTTGAGCGGTTAGTATTTGCGTCAACTGGTTTTCTTGTAGAGCTGACGCAGGAACATGAATTGTGAGCACTCGAGATTCGACTCCTGGTTGAGCAGGTAGCGTTATCTGTGGATAGCATATAGCATGATGAATAAACCATCTTAAACTCGTAGTTAAACTGCATTTGATATACAAATAGAGATATTTACGTTAACTGGAATTATTTTATTTGGATCGAGAGCTGCGACGGCCGCACTGGCGGGAGGCTGTTGCTGAGGTGTCTGTTGGGGTTGTTGCGAGGTTTGTTGCGGCATTACTGCCGAAGTTGCTTGCGCTGCCGACTTTTGTTGTGCATTGTTTTGTTTGATTTGGCCACCGTTCATTTGATTATCCTGAGCGGATGCTGAATTATTACTGTTATTCTCGTTATTGGACCCGGCTGCCGAAGCGGCGTTGTGCCTGGCATTCTTTCCCTTGGCACTACCCTATGAAATGGTTGATACATTTGACATATTTGCGTATACTCAAAACTTACTTTTGGATTGTTGGTTAGGATCGGTGGAGGCTGCGGTTCTGGAGGGTCCGGATTTATTTCCACTGCCTTACTCGCCATCAACTTATTTGTCCAGATCTGCTTCATTTCTTGCAGCACTTGTTCATCAACGCCTTCGTCGAGAAAAGCATCTCTGACACTCGAAACGACATCGTCAATGACCGCATGATACAGCTTTAGCTAAACAAGAATAAAAATAATCAAAATTTTGTTTTGGTCAACATAGCTGGAGTGCTTCGGTAAGTATACTTCTACGAAAATGGTGATATACTTCAGAGATTATTTCCGAAAGTCTGAATCATGGGTAAATTTTAAGATTTTTACTGAATATCTATTTTGTTCAAGCAATTGTAAGTATAGCCGTGAAGTTGTCTGTACCACTTAAGAGTGAAAGGACGATAATTCTGTGACGGCAAAATTTTCAATTGAGAGCTATTTGATCAAGGTAAACTACCAACTCTTTAATTGGTTCAGAAGTCGCTTTTACAACTTCTATTTTACCAGCTATTAAGGGAAAATAATTTTGCGAATCCAATCACGGATTTTATTTTCAGCCATCGAATTTTGTGTGGTTTAGAAAACTTTGTTTGAAACTGCTTGTTTATATAGAACTCTATGATATTATTTCATGGACATCTTAGTCTGCATTTTCACTGAAAATCGAGAAGAGTGTATGCTTTTCAGCGTAATAGAGAAAGGCCTTAAACTCATATTCATATTTGCTTCAATTAACTACTATCACCTACATACCGTAAGCTTTCTTGAAACTAGTTCTTCTTCTTTCATAATTTTAATTTACTCCTTCCTCGAGTTATAAATTCTTCAAGTTCGTAATCAAGAGTCAAAGAATATTTGATTGATACACAACTAAAAAGCTTCTATATTATTTTATACTGAATCGTATTGCACTATAACGCAAACCCTGTGGTTGTCATTTGAGTGAACTAAACAACTAGTCAGCAATGGTAAGAATATTGATTAATAACGGCACTAAATTTGTTTTTCTCAAACTGAGAAGTAAAACTCTCAATCGAAAGCTTGTTTGAAATGTTATAAATCGGTTTTTGCGAGCAATATACATTTATTCTTGAAATGGGAAATACGATTTAAACAAGTTACTGATCTTTGTGATAAAATAGTATATTTGTGATTTGTTTCAGTTCTACAGCGATTCGTTGCAATGTGACTAATGCAACTAATGTGATGTAATGTATTATTTTTCCCTTTTCGAAGTATATTGTATTCGAATTTTTTTTATCGTGCTATATGAAAACGTGACTAAGTATAAAGTGTCTACCTACTTCATTTGCTATTTTGTTAGCCTAGCCGTAGCGTTTCATTCAAATATCGTGTGCGGGATTTCGTAATCACGAAATGATGAATTCATTCGACATAATTCTGAAAAACATACGGAGGTTTTGATGGGGTTGTCTTTTAAAATGCACACAATGTTCAGCTTTACTTGAAAATTCTATTTAAAATTCACGGGGTTTACGTGATGCGGTTTTGCCTATATGGCCAAGTTCATGCTGATTTCAAAAGATATCAAATGCTGCAGTAAGTTACTTGGTTATTCCTACACATGTAAATTCAAAGTATGATTGCTATTTTTGATATTTTTGAGGAAAAAATCCAAGGAACACATTATTGCATTTGCGAAAAGTTAGCATTTCCCTAAAAAATACATAATATCACAAATAAAAACAAGTGGCGTCAGTAAAATCACTTCACAGAGATATTTGAACAGAGCTCAAGGTACAGAAAAATAACTAGTAAAACAACTAGCATAAGAAATAACTAGTACTTTGTTCTCTGTAGCACTTTCTTTGAGAGGTGAGATTTTAATCTATTCGTCTTGTAATTTACTCATTACTAATCGATTTTTTACTAATTACATAATTTGGAATGCATTTATCATTAGATTCTCTGCGGAATTAACATGGGGTAATTGCGATGGAATTTTCACAATTATAAAAGATCTATTCTTAAACAAGTTACGAGTTTATGCTTAGCGGTGTTAACCTCGTAAAAGTTTAAATTGCCGCTTAATCCCATTTTCACAGCACTGTGTTTTAAATTATGCTATTATGCCATTGATTATCATACAGATTCCTTACTCGATGATTTGACATAGAACCAGAGAATGGGACAGAACCACCGCCATGTTTTGCGGTGACACGGAGGTTTTGCTTCTGGCATTCTTCCATTGGCTTTGCCAAATTATCGGCCGTCTGCCTAAGTGCTCATCTACAAAGACGAAGGTGTCCCAAAACTTTGCTTCTTTTCTTATGTGGTTTTTTAGGGGCTTTAAAGATTCCCTTCTATTCTTCTTTCAAAAGAGGTATTTGTTTCTGGCCACTCGTTCGTTAGTATCAGTTCACTGCATTACTTGCCGTATAGTCGCCACGAAAACTTGGCTTCGTGGATGTTTCTCAAAAAGAGCAGCAGCTTGCTTAAAGCCGGTTTAGACGAGCGATGTTGTGCTTTGCCAGCATAGAGTTTGCTGGCCGATGGTGCTCATTGCAAGTTTTGATGAGCGATTTCTTGCTGTGCTAGCGCACAGTTTTTATATTCATAGCAGACTCCTTTCTGCCAAAAAATTCCTGAGCCTCAATTTATTTGTAAGAAAATGACAGAAAAATTGCTGCCGTACTCGATGGCTAACTATATCACTCGTGCTCGCTGTTCCGTTCCGTTCCGTCCTTCACTTCTCTTTCCTAAAAGCTCGTGCTGCATCCAGCAAAAAACCGCTCGTCTAAACCGGCTCTTAAGCGCGACTAATTAAGGAAAATGTTTCTTTCATTTTGTGAGAGCATATCAGGCAAAAATTTCTTTACCCAACTCTTCAATATAAATAACTGAGTCAACATCATCATTTATGCAAGTTACAAAATATATTGTCATTGGTATTTAATTTATTTCTTCCATCTTCATTATACCGCATAATCATCAAGTGTTTCATATCATCCCCGTCTTCAAATTTTTGCTCAAGAGGAAAGATAAGGGAGGCAAAATGTCATTAGTTATTTCATCAGATTAAAATTAAATTATTTGATTTTCTAATTCTACTTTGATAAAACATTTTTTTGAATATTTTGCTAATGGGGCCGAATAATTTAAAAGGTCTGTTATCTTGTTTGTTGACGGTCATAAGTCACATTTATCTTTCGAATTGAGTGAATTCTGTAACATTGACGGGATAATTAACTAGCACATATAACCGTTTTCAAGCCTCTGAAAACTGACTGGCAATCTTCTTAAATCGGAGAAATTTTGACTATAAACCCGTTTTTTTCCTCTGCTGGGTGGCAAAATTTGAAAAAAAAATGTCAAATTGCAAGGTTCCATTAAAACTTGGATTCATAACCTAACCGTTCAATCTTGAAGCGGTGGATTACAGCAAAGAGAGAAGTTAGGCACTATGAAAACGAAGATACGAGTACTCATGGTAACTAGAATTTACCATTGAAATATAAGTGTCATAAAAACTGTATCTAGACTCGCGGATGATCTTAGCGAGGTGAGAATTGCTGCAAATTTTTTTATTTTTAATTCAAAAATAATTACTGCAAACAATAAAAACAGGGAAAAACGCAATTGGTTCCAGATGAACCTGTGTGTATACGAATGAGTAGCTTGCCAACAAATATCTGTTCTAAACTGCAAGATGGCAGGACATTAAAAACGCCAGAAAATTTGATTAACGATAGCTTTATTGAAGGTTTGATTTGTGAAGACTTTACATTCATGGCTAATGGCATTTGTTTTGAAATACTAATTTCATCGCCAACGACCTTGACACTTGACACAACAGCAGCACTATGAATAATGTCCTTTAATTAGGCTTGCGCGCTTCATCACAGTATGCTTCATCGACATTCAGCTTATTTGTTAGTAGAATGGCAGCGTCTACCATTTTCGCAACATCGTTTTAAATTAGACCGACAGGAAAATAAACAATGACAGTAGATCTCCTAATGGGATGCCTCCAGGAAGCTGATGTAACATAACTTGAAAAAGAAAATCTACAAAAGTTGAAGACTCAAGCTGTTCAAAGGAGCAAAAAAATGTAAGGTTGAAGTGGAAGTTGGGTTCGAAAGTTTAAACACAGCCACCGTAATTATTAAAGCAAAGCAGCCAGAAGGAAGCAATGATAGAACGTAGGCGAAGATGCGTTAATGAGCGACATAAGTGATTTTAAAAAAATATTGGGTCCGATAACTGTCTTCACTGGTTCCATCTCAAGTGTTTTTCATAGGCGGATTATACATACGAAAAAGCTTCAGCTGAATAATAAGTTTAACTTGAATGCAATTTGGTATTATTTTGAGAGGTTTTTAACTAAAGTTATTCTCTTTATATAGTTTAATTTCTAGATTAGTTTGTTTAGCATGCATGTATGTAGACCATTTTTAATATATTTTTCATTCTTGTAAAGTATATTCGACGGAAAAATTATTGGAAATTTAAAATATCTGATGATCAAAAACTAAACAAATAAGTTACCCCACATTGAGTTTGCTTAATCAAACCGCCATTACCTCCGATAAACTCTAAAACAAGCATTAGGTAGTTATGACAGCTATTTTCAATCAAAACATCATTCAATAAACTCCGAGGCCGGCATATATAGATGACGCCACTACTGACAAATCCTTATTTTTTTCGAAAGCGAATTTTATATGGCGGTATTGCTGCGTTTGAAGGATCAGTATATAACGCTTTGCGAGTATTGCGACAAAAAAACAAATGGTTGGAAAATAACGGACCCATATTAAAAAGAAATCCTTTTCACGAAGACAATCCACCGTGTCACACCTCTATGGCAACAACGTCAAAAATGCATGAATTCCACTTCGAATTGCTTCCGCATTCACCATATTCTCGAAATTTGGCGTCTAGCGAACGAATATTAGCTCTTTGCATACCTTAAAAAAATGCAATGGCGAAAGACATTCGACTAGAATGAAGGAGTGATTGTTGAAACTGAGCCCTATTTTGGGGCGAAAGATAAATCATTCTACAAATAAGGTATCTACAAATAAGGTAAATAAGGTATAAAAAAAAAAAGTTAGACAAGCGTTGGAATGATTGTATCACTCTTGAAGGTGGCTATGTTGATGTTTAAAGTCGAATTTAAAATATATACAGAAATATTGTGTTTTTATTAGAAAGGCTTTATTGACCGACCTGCTTACCACATGTGCAAAGACTAGTATTATTGATTTTAGTGTTTGAATGTGGTCGATTTCACATCCATTCGCAAGGAAACAGCATCGAGGTCGATTTCATTTCTAAATACAAGCAAAATGTATAATATTTCTTCAAAAACCTTAACCGTAGAAAATCTAAGTAATAGAGTAATCAATAGCAATAAATCCGGACGCTGTCTTAGGGATAGGAACAAATAACAAGTACTCGAGACGGTACAGCTAAATATTTCATTCCCAAATTGAATAACATAATTTTACGTTTGCAAGCATTGTAATGGCGAGAACTTTGTTAAAAAATGGATTTAAGCTATTAGCCGCCTCTGCCAAGAGCTGTGTGCGATATATTGTTATTGTTTTCAATGCTACTGCCCTAACCAGCTCTCGACAGAGGCGCAAAATAAATGCGGCTATTTTGTTGTACATGGGCTTTGTCCGAATACTAGCTCAATACTTGTCCGAAATCTAACACAATATGCGACTAATTCATTTTTGATATATCAGAATACTTATTTACTGAATTGAAATAAACATTGAAACACGCCCCCAATGAGGATGCTTGTGTGTAAACCGAATACAAGCTTCCAATTCATAAGAATATAATAGACACACTAATTGTCTGCAGATTAGTACATTTACTCCACTTACGCAATAAACTTTTGCTAGATTAATTAAGTTTTCACTTTACTAAATGCCTGTACATGTATCTTTTGGTATGAGAGAGATACTCACCCCAGCCCTGGTTTTCCCGCGATAGGCAATCGATTACTGTAATTAGTAATTTATCAGTGGAAAGTTGAGCTTTCTCTAATACTTCGATCCGCTGCTCATTATTATTTATTTTGTTGTTCTATAAGAATTTCAACGCTTGAAATTTTCAATATGATTAACAAAATCATACAAATAACGCAACTCAATATCATCGAATCTCATCAAATCTTTCTCTACGCTACGTATGCATAACAAAAATTAAGAAAATTATCGTATAGTATAATTAGTGATAACAGGTAAACAAACATCAAGTTTTAATTTCCCCCAATCAATTTTTGTCTCATTGAAAATATTGTCGCTCAAATGCGTTCTTATTTGTTATTTCGGTTATTTATAGTCCTAACAAAAGCTAAAAACTTCCAAACAAAAAAGCAGATCTAACGAACCGTGTCCCACACTCAAAAAGATAGCTATTAACCGCCAAAGATAAGGTATTTTCAGTGCGCCGACATTTGTATTACATACTTGGGAAGTTTTTATCACTTAATTAATATTGGACTAAATGGATTCAAAGTGGTGCTCGTCGAAAACAATGCAGAACAGCTAGTACCTGCCCGCATCAAGCAGGCAATTATCTTTTGAAATGAATATTATACACGATAATATAAGCACGGAATTCCAGTATGCTTTTATAGTGGAGAACTTGCCCGAAAGTGACTTGTTGTCACCCTGAGACACCAAGGACGCAAGACAACCTAACAAGCACGAAGATAATGATGTTTTCAACTAACCAAATAAGATAATAAGCACCTGTCGGAAGATTCAGACTGTGACTATTTTTCAGTTTCACGATTTTAACATGAAACAATGATCAACATTGGGGACAGTTTTTCAGCGCTACATTAATAAAATACAAGCACGGGTCTGTAAGCAATATTAGTTAATTGACCTGTCCCTCTTCTTCGCTCCATAGATTCATCACCCATCCATGCATTCGAACAGTAAAAAAAAAAACATATTTCTATTTACGAAACGGGAAAAACGTAGTAATTTTAATCATTTTAAAGTAGGTATAAACTCACCACTGACGCCTGACACAGTGCCATTTTTTCCGTTTTGGCTTGAATTTTAACGAGAGGGGTTTCCAGATACGGAAATTATTCGCCAGAAAAATTCAACCGCGACTTTTAAGATTTAGATTCCGAACTTAAGAGCTCGGTAACTTCCAGATGGAAACTTTCGTTGAAGTTTTACGTCGAGTATCAAGTAGTTTGAGATTTTACTTGGATTTTCCCCTCGCAATATTAGTATTTGCAAAGTTTCGCCCACTGAATTATCAATTCTTTCTCAACCCAAAATGAATTCAAATTCGTGCCAATATGTATCCGGAGATCACAAGCGAAAATATGACCATGCACACTTTGCGAACTGTCACTCGCGAAAAGTTGAGAAATCTATGATCTTCGTTCGTTTTTAGCTATGTTTTCTGCCCTTCAGAAAACAAATGAATGTCTGCCTATTGAATCAAAGACTTTCTTCTGGGAAAATTACTAGTTTCAACAAATGACGATGCACCTAAACCTCACTCTTCTTTACGATAGAACATCCACTCGACAAATGGACATTCGCTAATGGACTTCGCACGTATGCGAAGTCATCTGCGTGCATTCTTCGAGCGCTTTTATACTTTCATACCGATTTCTTTCACCAACACATGCATACAGTTCCACTTGTTAATGTGAGTCAAGCACGACGCAACGAATGCAAATCAATTATTCGATTGAACTCAAGCAATGATTTTTATGAAAAATAAAAAAAATATCTTATTTAAAGAATACCTACCAACAAAAAATTAAATTATACTCAAAAGAGGCGATACTATAACTATGAACGACAAACTTTGTCGCGCTTTTGACTCAAGCTGTACCCACTCCCACACAACAATTTAGGTCTGACCTACATGAAGTACCTAAATTATCGAATGGTCGATCAACAAAACAGCCCAAATATATTTCTTTCAGTGTATTCGGACCTGATTTGGAGTATATATCAAATAAAGTAAAGCATGTCGAAGATATTTTTACGAAAATTCATTAGCTGAGTGAAACAAAAGATAGATGGACAAACTCGACTTCAACCCATGCTTCAACGTGTTTTTTTTATACGTTTGTCATCAAATTTCGGCAAAATGTCCGGTTAAAGTCGACGGCTATGGGGAACATTTAGTCGAATTAATTTGAAAATACGTTTTCATTGTGGAAAGCAAATTTGTATCAACAATATTAAACCCATGAAGGTAATAGACAATGGAGTGGCCTTATACATTTGAAATGTATTGGCGGGCATAAAACCATGAGATGAGGGAATAACAATGTTTTGTCTTCCTCTTGCACGTTTGTCTTAGCTGGTTAATGTCGTATGGCCACTACGTGGGAGGTCTACTTGTGAAATTGATAGGCAAGGTGTTAGCGGAAGGCGCAAGGATCGCTGCAAAGAAGTGGTTTCACTCTGGACCACTCCATTATTTTATCTCCATGATTGAACCACTCATAAAAAAATACATAACGCATAAAAAAAAATTCAAAAAAATCAAGTTCCAACCCTACAACTTTGGAATCCGTCAAATGTTTATAGGTTATGTCAGTTTGACAGCTCGTCTGCTTGATTCGGTGTGTGGTTTCTGGAAAATCATGAATTTATCGAATAGAGTGATACATTCATTTTATTTAAATAATGTCAGCGTCCGAACCATAGGTAATAATTAGTGTACGCTGTATGATTTCTTAAGTTTCATTTTTGCAGCAAGCACAATGCCGAAATTATCTAGTCAAACAGCAGGTAGCAATAAAGAAACTCTCGGCCATTCAACGACACCACATCCATCTTCACCCGGTGGTTCTGCGGAGACAAGAAAACCCGTAGTACCATCCGAGTATCGGTTCATATATCCTGAGTTTCTTCCGGATCCTAAGATTGATTGGCGTAATCCAATACGCGAAAAATTGGAGCGAAGGGATATGTTGAATAGGCGCATGCACATCGACATTCCTGAATTTTACGTCGGATCAATATTAGCCGTGACAATTTCTGAACCATATTCGGATGAGAAGATGAGCCGTTTTGTTGGTAAACTTTTCGCATTTACTATTTCGTATGAATATAATTCTGTTATACAGGGATTTGTATTGATCGAGACCGTTGTGGACTGAGGTCTCGGTTTATTCTGCGTAATGTGATTGATCATCAAGGTGTCGAAGTGGAATACGAGATGTATGATCCGGCCGTGCAAAAGATCGAAGTGCTACGCCTCGAAAAGCGTCTAGATGATAAACTATATTACCTGCGCGATTCCCTACCAGAATTCAGTACAATCGACTTAAACATGGAGCCGGAAGTTTTGCCTGAGGGAGCTCCAGTTCCTATTAATGACATCAAAGTAAAATTACGCCCGCGACCATGGCTAGAAAGGTGGGAGAGGCAAAATTTACAAGGTGTAGCGAACATTGACGAACACATAAAAGAAAAGCATATCCAACGAGCAAAGGCATTAGAAACTCCATGGGAGAATTACGACTTGATGAAGCAGTATCGACGTACAATCCCGGATGAAGAACAGAAGGAAATATATGCTGAAGTTTATTCGCAACTTCATCAATTGGAATTAACGAGAAAGAAATTGAAGCGCAAACGAACATTTATCAAGCCTACGAAACTGGCGTAGTCAAAACACTGACCTGATTGTTTAAAATACTTTTATATTAGTTGAAAATAGAAATAATTTGTATTAACACACTTGTGTTTTATCTTGCGCTGAAATAAACTATTAAGTACAAGAAGTGTACGCTCTATTAGTTTATTTAATCTTAATATGTATGTACATCAAGGGGATTTAACTAATTATTGCCTTGTAGCATGTATTAAAAAATATCAAATAACACAAATACATCTTCTCCGATAATATAGCGATTCGAATCTTAGTAAATTCTATACTGGTAGAACGTAATGAATGCTTCAGTTAGATTCCATCGAATTATTATCGTCACAACATACAAAATAAATACAATTGGAAACGATGTCAGTATAAACCTCGTATTTTTCAAATGCGGAATACCTGAAACCAAATTCAAATCATGACTCTTTTCGTTTCAAACTCAACTCTACTCACAATTATATCCTAGAAATGTTATATAAATATAGTAGCTGAATGCCAGCAGCCAGAACGTGTTGCCCAACAGTCTTGAGAGAAACCACTCGGCTTTCGTTACGAGCCAGTGATAGAAAAATAGCTGGATGAAGTGCAGGATGATTAATGGTGGGAAGAATGCATTTAAATGTACATCGAATGCATAACCCCACTCCACATCTGGATCAATTTGGCTATTTCGTAAGTAGCGGTTGGTAATGAGCCAGAAGAACGTGGCAACGACTACTCCAGCGAATATGCAGTCGATAAAAACTACGTAGAATATAAACCATATCGTTTTCAGCAGGGTAAGTCGTAAAACCCACGCAAAAGCCAAAGATGTTACTAGAAACGAACAGTGATATCAATTATTCTCTAACTAGGATAAACTTCTCAGCTAATACAGCCAACAGAAACGCCCCAGCTACTTACCACAAAGGCAAACAACTAACAAAACCAAGAAAGCAGGATCATCTCGGGCAAACTGAGCTTTAGTTTCTGTAAACAGAAAATTTTCTTACATGCAACAAGTAAACCAAAATATTGGACATACGTTTTCTATAATGGAAGTTACGATAAACTTTCTGAGGTGATATGAATAAGTATATCATCTGCCAAAGGGCAAATTCAAAATCCATTTGGTTGAACTTCAACAATCTCCTAAGGAATCTGTAGCTTTTTGATGAGGCTGACAAGCAATTTGCAGTGTAATGTGCTGGCGGTGGCAATGGGGACGTACTCCGCGATGCAAATCCACTGCCTGCGAACGATGCGCTCGTTGACGGTGTTGGTGATGTAGGATGTTTCATCCTTTTCGATGGAATTGCGACAGTGGTTTTTCAATGTTTGTTCGGCGTGTCTGCAAATATCGCGATTCCCATTGAGTGAGTTGAGTATTCGTCCACGAACGTCAGATACTTTTTGACAGTTGGTTTATTGACAGTAACCTTATCTGGGTCACAACCATATTGTAGCAAGGTCGCAGCATATTGAGTTCTTGGCTGGCGGAGCGGATGAGCTCTTTCAGACGTGTACTAATCTGCGTATAGTCCAAATTTCTGTCAAAGTGACGTCATGAAAAATGAAATCTCAAATCGTGGCAGCTGTAATAAAAAGCGGGCGCATCATCGCTTATTACTTTTATCATTTCATATGTATCTTCATCCACGTTTGTGTTTGCTAAGTACTTCCTTTAAATAATTTAATTTGTAAAGTGGCTCCGATACTCTTAAATCTGGAATAAACTAATATCGAAAGCTGTACACCATTTCTACCTTTAAAATGTTAAAGAAGGAAATGGGGGTTTGTTATCTGATGCATTGATATGTCTAGTGCATATGAAAGAGTAGAGTTCATTTAATTCCAAAAATATGACATGTACCTAATATCACAAAGAATATATGAACTGGCTTGGGACGATAGAAAAATTTACCAGAATGTAAACAAAGATATATTATAGCTTCTGAGTTACATGGCTTTTGATCTATATACAATCAAACTACATTCAAACAGAACTCCCATGCTAAAATCTTTCAGTATACAGACTATTTCATGTTTATATTCAAGCACTATGAATTAAAAAAACACGTTCAAATTTGTGTTGCATGTAAATGATTCGTAGTTATTTTATTAAAAAAATTAGCACGCTTAGTCAAATTTAAAGATTCCCATTGACCAAAGTAGGAAGTTATCTGTTTCGATTTCAAGCCTCTCTGATGCGTAAGAATTTGATGTGCTAACCAGATAACCGAATTGAAGTTCATCATTATCTGAAACGAGTAAATCACTTCATAGAAATACTTCTAATTGCATTAAAAAATTACTTACTTAAATTCCATTGTAAGCCTTTTGTTGTTGCCGTAGTTTTTCCACGCATAGGTATCAAAGAACACCATCGCTGATCATTCACTAAGTATGGTGGAATTTGGATGGAATGCTTTCCTGGTGATAAAAGCCATGTCAAAGAGCTGCTACCCAATAAATATAATTTTCTATCTTCTAAAAATTCATTAGCTTTAAATAATGTGTTGATATTGGCCATGATGTGGTCAAAGCGGGTACCATGCTCCTGCAGTGCTATAACTGCGTCTATCTAAATAAATAAAAATACTTTACAGACAGAACGCGGTACGGTAATAGAAGTATTCATGTTTTTAATTTTAAAATAAGTATATTCATCACCATTTGAAAGTTATAGTAATTTTTATTTGCAGCAAAAAAACGATTTGCTATCGTAACTTACTTGTTCCTCTTTTAGCAAGGGCTCTATCAAATGAAGTGCTTTCGTGAAGTCAGTTTCATTTTGATCTGGCGTATACTCTATACGAGTTCCTTTACCCTGAAACATTTTCAACGTGCTTTTGCTAACTGAATCAAAGTCACCATTGATTAGATCGGGTTTTTTTATGTCAGATCCATTATTAGGTAAGTCATGTAAAAAAGAGAGCCATCGGTTCGTCCCGCCATCAACTAAGACTCGATATTTCGCTGTAAAATACAAAATATATACTAAGTAATGTTGTGGTTATAATCTGCTTCATTACCCTACCATTTTGCCACAAGGAGCATGCAAATTCTTTTGGAACAACAATATCAGTGTTAAGTACTAGTAGCGCATAACTACAATCCTTATGGAAATTCGCTTCAATGAGTTGTGCTGGGTGCCAGCAACAGATATCCATTGATTTCTAAAATAGTTATTGATGCTATGCAATCGATTGGAGGGTTCTACGTTAATTATTTTATTACTTTGACCACTGGGCGCGTGTTGATAAGCTTTGATCCCACTTTCATGGAATGTAAGCTAATGCGTTTCATAAGCATCTTAGCTAAAGTAACTAATATTGTTCCATTTGATAAGTACGGTGCATTCTAAACTATTTATATTTGTGGGCAAGGTTAATTTTTCTACTTTCCGAATGGGTTTCAAACGATATGTAAATGAAGTTTCAATTGGCACTAATGCTTTCCTCACTAATCAATTGCGTTCTTTCTCATCGAATTAAACTAGTAAATAGCCAGTTATTGTACACTTAAAACATTTCTACTTCTTCGGAAAAACCAAGAAAATGACTTGAAAATGAAAGTATGTAGTCTTTTCGCAGATTGACAATCAGCTGTTTATTGTTGTTTTTCAAACATTAGTTCTGGTAATCGAGGTTGGTGAGCCATGAGGACATAAAAAAAGACGATTCGATATGATTGCTCCTCGTTTAATGTCAATTCCTGGACCTAAATTCAGTTTTTGTAGGACTACCATCAAATATGTGTACGATTAATTCTTATTATTGTAAGGCCAGGCCAATCCCTACTTTGAGCACCGCTGAATGTATGCCTGCCACAATGAAGACTACCACCCGGGTCAAGTACCGCGTGAAGTGGGCAACGCCACTGTGTGTATGGCATAGGTACGAGACGAGAGCCAGTCTAGTTTAGACATTCAATGTGGATAGTAGCAAACAAAGCTAATAAAAAGTACTTAGCTGCGAACAAAGCTTGTGTTTCAATTCAAAAAGTAATTACTGTTATAACTCAGGTGTGGGGTCTGACCTAGCAGTGTAGCATGTCATTAAGGAAAACTAGACAAACCGCTACTGTGGAGTCGAGCGACGAAAGAATCGAGGAGGCCGCTTCATCGAGAGAAGGCAGAGATTGTGAAACACCGCAATCGCCATTTTTCGAATTGGAAGAGCAGAAGTGGTCGGAACCGATTTCGCCGCAGGGACTGAAGCGCCTCGAAGAAGAAGAGGCTATGGTGGAAAGAAAGCTGAGACTGTTGAACCGCAAGCATGAGCTCATGCTGCTACAACAGAAAGTGGCTGAGATGGAGGAGGCTCACGTCGCTTGGCAACAGGCCAAGATGGCCGCCGAGGACGCCATCAATACCGAAGCACACCTAACTGATGCCGCTGCTGTTGTTAAGGAAGCCATGATGGTAAAAAGTAATACAACTGCTGTCACCGAAGAAACTGCCGCTATAGATAGTGATATTGCTGCCGCTATGAAAATCAATGCCGCCGAATTAGATGCCGCTAAATACGCCACCGATGTCAGGAATGCTGCTGCCAATTACACAACTGCTGCCGAAATCAAAACTGCTGCCGAAATCAAAACTGCTGCCGGAAAATTGAAGGATGCTGCCGCTTCGGCTATATGCACTGCTGTTGCTGACGATACTGCTGCCACCATTGTTGAAGATACGAGTGTAGTGGAATGTGAAAGGGCCGTCAGGAAAATTAAAATTAACTCGGGAATCGATATGGTGGATTTCAGACCAACGTTGCCGGAGTTCTCTGGTGAGAGCATTTACCAGCCGGTTCGCTGTTTTTTTGAAGAGTTCGAGGAAGGCCTGAATCTGGTCGATATGGAGGACCACAAGAAGCTGATTTATTTACGGAAGGCCATGGTAGGCTCGGCTAGAGTCTATTTAAGGCTGTCCAAAGCCAGGACGTACAGTGAATTGAAGGCCGAACTGATAAAAGAGTTCTCTGTCGTTACTACTGTGGAGGAAGTGTATAGGCAGCTCCGAAGCATGAGATGGAACCCGGCGGACGAGCCAATACACAGGTTCATCTTGAGGATGCAGGATGCTGCCAAAATTGGAAACATTAGTGAAATGGAATTGATAGACATAACCATCGAAAATATTCGAATGGGAGGCCATGATCCGACGCCCCTGCTGGGAAGTAGCTCGATCGAAGAGCTAAAACAGAGGACACATCGATATGGAAATCTTGTTCAAAGAAAAGTCAATGCACCTCGTTTAATTCCTGTCGCTGCCCGTTTGCCATCAAATATGAATCGGTCGTTGTCAACTGCCGTCAACACGACATGGAATACATCACGTCCTAGTACTTCTGCTGCCCGCCTAACGTTAACGGGTCAACAACCTGTCGGTGCCACCTCCCCATCCACGAGATTAACTGACGGGGATACTGAGGTCCGTTGTTTTAATTGCTCTCAGATGGGGCATTACCAATCCAGGTGCCCGTTTGAGAAGCGACCGCTAGGAAGCTGTTTCCGATGCTGGGAGATGGGCCACGATAGGGCCCAATGCGGAAACCCGAAGAAAAGATTACAACCAGTTGCTGCTGCTGTGAGGAGGTCCCGACCGTCGAATCTGTCAACGCCGAACGAGTCGTTATGCTTGATGTCCGAAGGAGATTTTGAAGAGGAAGCTGAGCGAGTTGACCCATCAAACTTGGTAAGTGTCACTTTTAATTCCACGAATGAGCACGGGGAAACCCGGAAACTGACGTGTCTCTCCTTGTTTGATACCGGCAGCCCTATTAGTTTGATAAGCCGAGCATTAATTCCGTCCACCGTTTGCCTTAAAAAGGAAGAACCAACGTATCGAGGTCTTGGGGGGAGCGAAATCGAGATTATAGGAACAACTGCGGCCCAAATTGAGTACCGAAGACAACGAACCGATATAAATATTCGAGTTATGAATCAATGTAGTTTTTTGTATCCCCTAATCTTAGGACGAGACTTTCTCGGTCAAAATAGAATCCGTTTGATGTCTAAGAAAAGAATCATGTATGATCGAAGTAAATTGTTGAAAATAAAAACTGATGTTGAATTAAAGCCCGGTGGTTTTCCTCGTGCTCAAACAAGTGCTTTATTTGTATTGATGAAATTTGATTTGTTAAGAAGGGAACAGAATGATGAAGCGCGGCCACTTCAGCCTGCCTCCGTCGCCTCAAATAGAAGCATGCCTGACATTTTTAGTATAGAAATTGATGAACCGGTAAATCTTCCTGATGTTAATAACGAACTTTCTCCTGAAGACGCTAGTCAGTTATTATCCATTTTTGACAAAACGTATGCTTCTGCTAAGGACGCTGATGTGATGCCTCTAGATTATGAGATGAGTATCCATTTGACTTCTGATGTGCCGTTTCATTGTCCGCCAAGAAGGCTTTCGGTGCGAGAGAAAACTGAGGTTAAGACTATTACTGATGAACTGCTGAGGGAAAACGTTATCAGGCCAAGTTGCTCTCCATATGCTTCTGCTGTTGTGTTAGTAAGGAAAAAGAATGGTGAAACTCGTATGTGTGTGGATTATAGAGGCCTGAATAAATTGACGAAAAGAGATAACTACCCATTGCCCCTAATTGAGGACTGCTTGGAATACTTAGAGGGAAAGAAGCTATTCTCAGTTCTGGACTTAAAGAGCGGATTTCACCAGGTGCGAATTGCTGAAGCGTCGAGAAAGTACACTTCATTCGTAACACCTATAGGCCAGTATGAGTACTTGAGAATGCCCTTCGGATTGAAGAACGCCCCTGCTGTCTTTCAGAGATTCATCAATGAGATTTTCTTGGATTTAATTGGAAGTAGAAAGATTGTAATATATATGGATGACATTATGCTAGCCACCAAGACTATGGAAGAGCATTTTCAACTGCTGACGACGGTTCTCGAAAGAATAAAGCATCGAGGTCTAGAGATTAATATAGCTAAATGCCGAATTGGTCACACAAAAGTAGACTTCTTGGGATATCAAGTAACTGCAGAGGGAATTGCTCCCAGTAAAACACACCTGGATGCTATAAAGAAGTTACGTTTGCCCACTAATGTGCGGGAAGTCCAATCTGCCTTAGGATTGTTTTCATATTTTAGACGATTTGTACCGAACTTCTCGCGAATAGCGAAGCCTCTGCAGAACCTCTTGCGCAAAGATGCCCGTTTTGAATTTTCCGAAGCCTGCCGTATTGCTTTTATGAACTTAAGAGAGATGCTGATTGAATCTCCGGTTTTAACCATTTATAACCCGAACTATGAAACGGAATTACACACTGACGCTAGTTCTATCGGTTTTGGGGCTATATTAATGCAGAGGCAGCCGGACGAACGTTTCCACCCTGTGGCATATTATTCTAGAACTGCAACCGGAGCTGAATCGCGGTATCACAGCTTTGAGCTGGAAACGTTGGCCATTATCTACGCCTTGCGCCGTTTTAGAGTATATTTGGAAGGAATACACTTTACTATAGTTACCGATTGTAATTCTTTGACTCAGACTCTTATGAGAAAACAAATCAATCCAAGGATTGCTCGTTGGGCGTTGGAACTAGAAAATTATGACTATGCCATTCAGCATCGAAGAGGAACCAGTATGCCCCACGTAGACGCCCTTAGTAGAGCCCCCATTATTGCTGCTGTCACTGAAGAAGAAGTTGATTATCGGTTGCAAATAGCACAGGCTCAAGACGGAGCTATTAAACTAATCAAAGAGAAACTTCAGACGTCCCCGGTGGACCATTACGAATTAATAGATGGCTTGGTCTTTAGAAAAACTACTGACGAATGTCCTTTGTTGTATGTGCCTGTAGCCATGGAAAATAATATTATTAGGATGTCTCACGAACTGGTTGGTCACCAAGGTATTGATAAGACATGGCATAAAATAAAAAGCCGCTATTGGTTTCCCGGAGGCCGTAAGAAGACTGAAGAATTCATACGAAATTGCGTTCCTTGTATTATGTACGCCCCCGTAGCTAGTCCATTTGAACGAAATTTGCATAATATTCCCAAGAAGCCGCTGCCCTTCGACACGTTACACATCGATCACTTTGGTCCACTGCCGTCCCTACAATCAAAGAGGAAACATATTTTAGTAGTGGTTGATGCATTTACCAAGTATGTCAAGTTATACCCAACGAATAGTACCAGCTCTAAAGAAGTTACTGCCGCCATGAAAAAGTACTTTGATTATTATAGTCGCCCTAGAAGGATTATTTCAGATAGAGGCACCTGCTTTACCTCGTTAGAATTCGCTGCATTTGTGCAAGAACATAATGTTGAACATATTAAAGTGGCCACCGCAGCTCCGCAAGCCAACGGCCAAGTTGAACGGGTAAACAGAACTTTAAAGAAGATGCTAGGGAAATTGACCGAGGCAGTAAACCATGCGGACTGGGTTTCCCGCCTGACCGAAGTCGAATTTGCCATTAACAATTCAGTTAGCGCTGCAACAGGGTTTACCCCTAGTTATTTGCTGTTTGGAGCATCTCAAAGAGGACCTATTATAAGTGAGTTAGACGAATATTTGGAAGACAAAGTTGGAAGTGAAGACCGATCCTTACCGCAAATCCGGTGTACTGCTGCCCAGAATCAATCGAAGTCCCAAGAGTACAATTTGAACTATTTCCTGAAGCATAGTAAGCCTGCAAGAACGTATGAAGTTGGTGATTTTGTCGTTTTACGAAATGTAGATACTTCAGTAGGCACTAACAAGAAACTGATTCCGAAATTTCGAGGTCCGTTCGTAATACATAAAGTTTTGGATAATGATAGGTATGTAGTGAGAGACATTGAGGACTGTCAGCAGTCCCAATTACCGTATGATGGCATTGTTGAGGCAGGTAGGCTGAGGAGATGGCAAGCAAGTTCCTTTTCAGATCATAATTTCCAAATAGCACTAGACACTGAATACCAAGAAGAAGAGAGACTGAATCAAGAAGTTCCCGATATCAGAGATCACCTGAATGAAGAAGACCAGAATGAAGCTGTGTTTGACCACCCCGACTACCAGGATGAAGAATGGTTGGATGAAGATGAATGGGACCCCGAGTACTTGGATGAAGGAGGCGAAGAAGTTCCTGATGAGTCTGCCGCTTTTGCTGATTCTCCGACTTTTCGGATGGCTACGATCGAGGACGATCTACTGTCAGGTTGGCCGAGTTGTAAGGCCAGGCCAATCCCTACTTTGAGCACCGCTGAATGTATGCCTGCCACAATGAAGACTACCACCCGGGTCAAGTACCGCGTGAAGTGGGCAACGCCACTGTGTGTATGGCATAGGTACGAGACGAGAGCCAGTCTAGTTTAGACATTCAATGTGGATAGTAGCAAACAAAGCTAATAAAAAGTACTTAGCTGCGAACAAAGCTTGTGTTTCAATTCAAAAAGTAATTACTGTTATATTATATATAAATATGCACCATAGATTTTCCTTCCCACCAACAAACATGTTATTTCAAACAATTTTAAATAAAATATGAGTGGACAACCTACGTTTAGAGCTGAATGCATTGAAGGAGAATGCATAAGGTAATCATGATGGTGATTCTTATTAGCTCGGATCAGCAATTAGATGAGTTGCCGTGCTCCATTTTTACTTATTAGTATTTCCGAGTGCTTGGAAGTAGATCACAAATGGAACCTTCTTCTATCTGCCAAAACAATCGACATAAACTCACGGTAAAAAAGGCTAACTACTCGAGAACAAGAGCACAAGAGCATGGTAGTAGCCAGAAGTACTAATTAGTAATAATGGACACGGGCATTATTTCATTTCGGTCAACAGCTAACGACTATCGACCAACAAGTCTCGGTCCTCAGTTAGATCAATGGTTAGATAGAGGGCACTGGCTTCGATAAAACGAAAACAATTTTCGATTCAACAAACTTGGCAGTACTAGTCTTGTATGATGACATTTTTGGCGGTTAGTTGGTCGACCTTCAAACTTCAAACCGTACCCTCAAAGTACATTATTTTGACAATTTTTGCAAGTTGTTTTTGAATGAAAATCATCATCATTTTCGTTATTCTGTGGTTTAATCGGCGCTCGTACTTTAAAAATTATGAAAACAAATAGTAGTATTAATATTAATATTGATTTTGAATCAGATGCATTCACATCGGAGGTAGCTTCAAATCTGCTTATCAGCACAATTGAATATCTACTCTTCCAACGTCATCAGATACCTTTCGTGTTTCAAACGTTCAAATACATGACTTCGAAATGGATTGTAAACGACGAAAATACGTATGAAACATTTCATGTAGAAAAGCAACGAAGACTAGCGCTGTCGACTTTAAACGAGGTGGACCAACTATGTCAGGTATGTTTGCTTTGATGTACAGGTGGATAGAATCCCACCCTCAAAACAAGTTGGGTTTCCGAACTGCTTTCGATGTTATTCAAAAAAAAAGCTTAGATTATTACCAGGCATTAGCTGAATTTATTATTTATACTGAAAATGCATCTTTTGAAACTATTTTTTCCTTTGAAGCATATAAGAAAAGAGTGTCAACAGAATTCCATTATCACTGCACGTATTATTTTCGGAGCAACTCCACTCACCCCGAAGGAAATCTACATTATTAAATTGCCTAAAGTGTGTCGTCAGCATGTAGACGGAAATCATCGCAGATCTGCAGATATGACAATAAATAAAGTGATCATGTAAGTCTGCCGTTTGTTTATCAACAACAAAAAATTCAAGCAAATCAAATCATAGTTTTTAAAAACTGGCAGTAGCAATTTGGATTTCATTTTTTAATTTGTAGGTCTCTTCTCAGTTGCGAGAAACTGTATCATGGGTTCTCACGTAATTTGGGGGTAACAAACATGTACTTGGACGTGGAAACAGATAATACAGGCGACACCGAACATTTCCAAATCAAAGAAAGCTCTGATATTTCATATCGATGCCCAGTTATTCATATCAATTTAATTCACATGTCTTCGAAAAGTGGCGACGGGAATTGCTGTCGTGAGATTGCAGTGTTTCAAAGCATAGGCGATATTAGTTTAAGTGAAAATATCGAAAAAACTGATGATGTGAAAAATGACGAAGAAATGATCACTGACGATTTAGGTATTTGGAAAGAAGCAAAAGTATTTATAAGAGGATTTAAAGATACATTTGTCAAAGGGCGAAGTATATGGGAAGACTGATATTTGGTAATGATGTATATTTTATGAATCAAACATTAGTAATATTTATATTTTGATACGGTAAATATTTGCAATAATTGTGCTAGGAAAATATAGGAAGGACGAAATGAAATAAATCATTTTACACGTATGGAACTTGTTTTTTGTAAAGTGTACAATTGGTTTACAGGCAGATTCATATGAAGCTTAACATACTGAAAAATCATGCAAGGCAGTTAAGCTAAAAAATTATGCCTGAAAAATATGCATCAATTATTCACCATGTCCCAGTATATCAGATTCATTAAGAATAGATAATTCCGTCACACGCAGTCATCCACGAAACGAATGAGGCCTACAATTAAGTTGATTACATTGTACTTTCCCTTATATTAATAAATCATTTGCCTGAGATATATAGCAAATAGATAATCAAATAGAATAGATGCTTAAATTAAGTGGAAAGAATACAGTGAAGGTCAAAAAGAATTTTAATACTAACACATATTTATTCTTTTATGGTACACATTTTTAAACACACAAGCACTCTTGCTGAAAAAATGAATTACATATTATTGATTACTAAAACCAGTTGGCGTTTTCCTATTCAGTTTTCTATACAAAAATCCAATACGCTTTTGCATATGTCTCCACTTCGTTGGGCGCACCAGGGGATAAGTTGTTTTCGTAAATAGTTTTCGCTTTCTCAGCAAGGCCTGGTATTCGTTGCCAGCGAATCCACGTATCCAAGACGGAACTGAGTACAATACTCGTGTTGGATGTAATCGATCATTGCCTAATATGTCAATGTAATCATTTTGTCCGAATAGTGCTCGTTTGTCGGTCCATGGATTTTTAGGACGATATTCTGGAGCAGGCAGCTTTTGTCCATTATCAAGATGCGGTAGAAGTCCTCGGCGCTCGACTCGATCTTTGTATCCGTATCGACGAATTAGAGGCCCATTTGCTACTTTATCTGCATAGTAACGGAATCGTACTGGAACGATTGTGGGCGTCCAAAATGCTTTTAGAGATTTAATAGCAGCATTGCAAAGGCTCGACATTACAAATCGATCGGGAAGAACTATGCAATACTAACCTAACTTTTCAGAAAATTGACATCTCTTTGATGCTAATCAGCTGCTTTGGAGCGGTTCGAAATTAGACAAACCGATTGCAGTATGATTGTAGTGATGACACATTTAGCATCTGTCAGATGTCCCCCCCCCCTCTCGACCTACTTTCCGGCCTAAGCTTACCACTGACAAGTCTTATAAGATTCGCGCGAAATTGTATTTGGTTTGGTTCGGGCGTTTCGATAGCGTCATTACTTCGAAAGTTGGAAGAGTTCGTTCGTTTGTTATTCGTCCCAATAAACTGGAAATATGTATAAAAACAAGAGATACAGGAGCTCAAAATCAGCAGTTGCTGCTCAAGCTAAAGCTAATGCTGAAAAAACTAAATCTGTCTTATCTCCAATCATTGAAAACTGTCCAACCAAACAAAGGGTGAGAATGAGTATCGCAAATTTTCCTGGAGTTCGAATAGATTTTCATAGCGACCGTGTAATTGCAGAAAGTTCAAGTGGATGATCCCAAGAAAAATAGAAAGGGAGCACCTCCGGAGCAACATGAAGATGAAGAAATGGATTTGATGTCTAGTCAAGGTTCAATTCCTGCTAGTCAACCGCCGACGCAAAGACGATACTTATCGCAACGAAGTACGATTTGTAGGACGCAATCGAAGACTATGAGTCGAGCACCGAATTCATATTTCGAAATGGTTCTTATGAAAGCTGGTGCAGAAATAGATGAACCCGATAGTTATTTGCTGAGTAAGTGTTAATTGTACTAATTGTACAAAAAGAAAAAAATTGCATTGCCAAATGTGTAAATAAATTAGAACAAAATTCAAACTCAAAGAAATTCAGTCAAATTTGATACCCGAGTCAAATTGTCTTTGAATAACTCGTATTTTAAATACAAGCTGCATCTACCAACAAATCCATGTTAACAGAGGGATTTTGGTCTTAAGGAAATATGTTAGGAAGTAGACTCTATTCAATCGTCGAGGCAGAGTAAGTTATGGCTCTCTTGCAAGGATTCCTCTTTCGCCTACACATTTTATTGCCACCTTATCAACAAATAGAAAATATAATTATACAAATTAACAGCTTGCGATCACATTGCATTCGTGAATCGATTTCGAAATCAACTCAGCACGCATCCTGATTTCCCACAAAACATTAAGACATTCATCGAAGGATTGCAGGATGCTATGGAATCTCTTTCGACAACAGTGAAACTAATGAGCGGGTGTACTATTAATCTAGCAGAATCTGAAACAACCCTACAATCTCAAGACAGTATGATGATGAATTTTCTAATGGTAGAATTTCTGCAAGAAGATCTCATCAAAATCATCACTGAAAAGCTAATGGCCTTAGCAAAAGATGAGTATGCTTTAACAATCCTAAACCCTTATTACAATTACGCACAAATAATACTTTAGTAAAAGCCTAAATGGAGATCCTCCTCTTTTGCCACTAATGTTATCGCAATTAAAGTTTGTCGCTCCCATACATGGTCAGCTTTTGTATGATAAAATTACGGATATTTACAACCAGGCAGTGATCAGAGCGAAAAGAGAAATCGTATCACAAGCAGAATATGTTCTAAGCCCTTATCATCACGATGACTTTGTTGAATTTCTAATGTAAGTGAACTAGTATGCTAAGAGACTATCTGTTGGAATAAAGATTTGTTGTTTGTTGTATTCTAGAAACAGTACTGTGTCGAATAAAGAACTTCTCAATCCACAAACAGTACACACATTCACAAATATGTATCTAAGCGCAAAAGTTCAAACGAAAATTCGAAATAAAATTCTGAATTTCATTAAAAGCGGATGTGAAACATCGGTAAACGGTTTAATAAAATATATGATGACTTGATATGCATGCATGTATCTACTTCCAGCTATTTCCAATATTCACTAAATTCCTTCTAAAGCCAGGATGCGAAGATGATGACGTCTTACCAAACGTAAATTAGAATTTTGATTTGAGAATATATTTTGGTGTAAGATGTTTACTTTGTTAGTTGATCAAAGACTTAAGGTCTTCGTTGAAATTTCGACCAGAGGAAACCGGCAATGATGCGAAAAAGATCGAGCTGGATACTTTCATAAATATCAAGCAAGCTTTGACCAGATCTAAGAAAGTATTCGATACGTGGCAAAAGGTCATTCAGAATATTCCTGGCAATGAAATAAGGTCGGTAGAGTAAAATCTTTGAAAAGCCAAAATTACCAATTTCATTTATTTATTTTATCTCAGAATAATTTCGCATTATAATTTTTCCATAGACTAAAAATATTTTTAAAAAAATCCTCTGTAACTATAAACATTGAACAATAAATTATTGTAGGCCCATCGACTTTGTGGTATTGCTAATGCTGATGTCAATTCGAGAAGAAAAGTACAGCTATCTAGAAAACTTGGTAACATCCAGAACCTTTCAAATAAAAATAAAATAATTGAATAATAATTCGCTAAAGGCACGCCGGCGTATAAAACTAGAGCATTTCACAGTGTCCATATTACACGACGTTTGTAAAGAACTACCCGCGATATTCGATCAACATGCTGGTGTATTCATAACAATGCTTCATGGCTTCTTGAGAGAAAAGCACCATCTCATAACATCGTTTGCGAAAAGCTGCTACAAGTAAATATTTATTTTTATCATATCATCATCTAACGAATTTTACATTAATACTATTTAAGGATTGTGTTCAAAGTCAATGATGGCTATCAGAAGAAAATTTTATTGAATTTAGTAGAAATGGCTTGTGACAAATCTTCACCTGAATCAACAACATTAGCTCTACAGATGTTGAAAGATTTAAACATGCTCTACAGTAAGGAAATGCAAAATTGCGGGATGCTACTGTTGGTAAGTTTTTGATAATACATTAGGCGTGTTTATTTTGCTCCCCATATCCATAACAGAGCAAATCTAAAAAACACGCCTATTAATGATCAAACAATCGATATACTTAAGTGGTTTAAAACATTTCTATTGTATGCTCGTCGATAACTGCTACTGATTACAGCCTCTACTGGATCGTACATCAGACTTCACGTTAAATCAGTATCGAACGTTGATGGAGTTGCTTTGCCTTATAGCCTATCCACCGCCACCTTTAACTGAATGCCCGATGCTGCAAGACCATATTGATATGCTTGTTAAAAAGCAGATCATAAGCCGGACAACACTGTAAGTATTTGCATATTTGATTGAATAGGATCTGCTCTGAGGAAATATGTTTTAAGAATATTTCGTGTAGCTTTGACTGCCGTATTTCGAAAGGTGTCTTTTAGACAAACTGTGGCCGAAATTTTTTGCTTAGACGGTATTTACTTTTCTTGAGAAATTGTGTTTTTTTATAATTTCTATCAACATACTGAAACGACCTGGCAGGGTTTGAAGGATTCGTCGGACGACCTAATACACGGAACTGTTGTATTGGGTTGAAGACAGCACGGGAGAAAATGTCTGCCAAAGAGATTGTCCTTTTCACGCAGCTTGTCTGTGAACCTAATGCCCGTATCGTATTGATAATTGAACCTTGAACCAATAGGAATTCGGCTACTTGGCTTTCAGATGCAATTCATAGCCTTGGCAATGGCTATATCTGGGTGAAATACGAAGATGTCACTTTCGTTGACCTAACTCATCAATCCAGAGATAACATTGCCTCATTGGAAGACATTTTCTTTAGCCCTAAAAGAAGCGTTCTAGAAGGCATTGGAGAGGGGCGTGCCCACTCAGAATACGGGGAGCCGGAAAATAGTCAAGACGGTATGGCGGTAGAATTTGCTGATGTGGAATACGTATCGAAGACCTAACGTTGGCGTGTACACACCTGACGTCAACATAGCGTCGGAGAGACTAGCGGCTCTTGTAAGCGACCAGCGTATCGCCGGGTCTATCGAATCGGTTTACATGATCAGAAAAACCTTTTGCACGCTTGTTTCACGAGAAATTTTGATACTATCTTTATATGCTTTGAAATTTTGTTTCGAAGATGATAGATTTTTAGACTGAATGAGAATTTCGCTACATCTGTTCATTCATTTATACGAAATTTGCATGTTTAACGCTTAATTGGCTTACTCCACAGTCGTTGAAGAATCCGTTATGTACATTTGACGCCTGAGACTCGCCAATAAGTGCTATATGAGGAGTTAACTCGTCCACCGAATTGAAGCGATATATTTTTAAGTTTTTCAGGACCCCTGAATATTAATATGTGCCGCCGGTAGATGCAACGTTACCAAAAATAACAATTGGTAAACATTAATACGTCCTACGAATTTTGAAAAATATTTCTGTCACAAGATAACCGAAATCGAAATTAAAAAAAAAACTTTGTAGACTTTTAGGCAATCTGCGCCCACAAAGGATTAAACATTCATTCAATCATAATTAAGTATAAAACATAAGTTTTTATTACTCTTTGGCGCAAGCGAAATGAACAAACCTAACGACTTTAGCCAATTACCATCATATGAACGCTGGCTCGTCCCTTTTAATTTGCCTCTCCTTTTTGGCAAAAAAAAAATCTGTTTACCAGATCCCCGGATGACCTATTAGACCGTGAGTTATGTGAGGTTAGACTCACTGAAAAAAAGACCATCCACAAGCCCACGAAAACCAATTACAAGCATACGGTCTTCACAAACTGTCACAGCTTATGCGTCAGCCAGGAAACCTTCTTTCCGCTTTATGCGCAATACTTTCTCAACTTGTATTGCATCGGCGCGCCATTTCGCCTTATTTCGCAGCATTATATCCCCGATCGTCTCAGGCATGACCATCCGAACATGAATTCAATGGTGCGCCTTAAATTTGCGAAGCGACTGCATAAAAAGAATGTGTGCTGAGCATCATTGGGCTCAGTCACACAGTACCGGCAGACCGGTGTGCTCACTTTATCTATTTAATTCAGATATTTCCTGAAGTAACCGTTTCCTGTCAAGACTTGGCAAAGAAAGAAGTTTACCTCTTCGTTGCTACGGCTAACGCAAGGCTCAATAAAACCAATTAGCTTAGCCGTCCAGCGTCCTTTACTACTTTCACTCCAACGTGATTGTCAAAGTTTGAGGGTTTGTGTACGCGCGCGCGTCACAATCATAGGTCTCTCCGGCTTTGAGTAAGAGAGGTATCTGCTAATAAATCTATTGGCATCACTCCCGATACCAAGATCACGGTTTCTTCTGAGATCGTGCGGTAGCTACAGGCGATACGCAGGGTACTCCTGCCCCGGACACTGACAATGTGTTTCCGGATTTTCTTAGTTCGGAGCCAATATCCTCAAATTTCGACCTCATATAACAAGGCTGTATTGGTCGTCACCATCAGCAAGCTCCGTCTTGTGTCACCAGATCCGCTGACGTTGGTTTTTAGCCTACTTACTGAAGTGACGACTACTAAAGTTATATCACATGCCCTGCGGATATGACCCCAATAGGTCAGCTTGGTGTCCAAGGACACTCTCAGATACCCGACAGGCTTGCTAGTCATGGGTATGATAGTTGGTATCTTGACAATCTCTGTATTTGAGTAACATATCCTGTCTTCCACCACCGTCCAATCGCGAACGAATCCTGCCCGTCTTGCAGAAGAATGGTGGTTCTGCCTGCTGATTAGTTTAATACTGAAATAACAAGATGTTAGCAAATAGCCTTACACGGAACGCCAGGTCCAATCGCTTTACCGTGTAAGAAACTAATCAACCGGCAGACGGATTTTGCTGAGTAAAGCATTCCAGAACAGGAGCAAGTATTATTTTCCCACAACTTCTAAATTATCCTATGAATTCTCTCCCTCCTTCATGCTAACATATTTTTGTAAGTTTATTTTTTGAACTACGAAAAATCAATTCAAGCTGTTTAATATTCGTCGTGTTGTTACGTAAGCTTGGTGAAATGATTACTCGTAAATGAAATATTCAGTTTTTGTTTGCCAAATTGCCGATCGATTCAAATTCCATCTAAATGTGTTAGGTGCTTCTACAACAAGCGGCTTTCATATTTAAATTTCATAGAATAAAAAAACAAGGAATCATAGGAATGGTACAACTAATCAACCACATAATACGAACGGAAGAAACGGATAGTAATGAAGAAATATACGACCTGAATGAATCTTACAATACTGTGGATGAATTGCCTGACGGTCGTGGGAAAATAGCAGGCAACTATATTGGTATTTCATTTTCCTACACATAAGTAGCAGATCTGATCGTGATGTACATTTTACAGGACGTATTTTTGCATCGACGGTCTACATGGCGAATACGCTTGCCTTATTTTACGATGAAATGGCAGCAATTTGCTCGCCTTGCAACTCTAATAAAAGCAAAGGATTAAAGTCAATCGATCGACATTTTCTGATTTGGTTTAGTGATCTCGCTACAAATTACTTTCAAAATTTCTTCGTTGTAGAAGAAACGCCGGCAGGATTGTAAGTACATTAATTTGATATTTGAATTTGCTGATTTAACTGGATATTTCAGTAAACCTGAGATGATTTATGATAACTGTATAAACGTACCAGAAGAAGATGCAAGTGTAGACAGTGAGCTGATTCCTATCGCTATTAATCTTGGTGGAAATTGTTTTAAACTGCAGGCTGAGTACGATCTTTTAACTTGACTTGTAAGGAACAAATTGTGAATGTGCAAAATCAAATTTTATTACAGCTCCGCTTCATCTATCACCGTTTTGCCGCCTTTATTTAATCTAGTTCGAACTTTACACTTTATTCGATACGGAGGAAATCTCGAATCGATCAATGCACTTTTGGGTTGCGCCACTATAATTCCTAAATTGCCAGCCCCTATAGACGATATGGATATATTCGATGAATATGATGAAACAACTGCAACGAAAATTGTAAATACACATTTCTACTTGGTCAATTGGTATCGTGAAGTGATAAGTGCATTTGCAAGTCAAGATCAACAGATGATACGAAAAAAGGTTCATAAAACTGTTTGTTATGTGCGTAGATAAAATATCGTTATTGATTTTTTTAAAGATTCTGCTCCGGCTAGCTGCGCTGATTGAAATGGAAATCATTATTCAACGAATCTCATCGAAATTTCCGGCTGATTATGTGCCGCCATTGTGTAATTTTATCTCCGATATACAAACAGATAAATTATTCAAAAAACCAATAGGTATGATATTGAAATAATTATATACTAACTTAAATTTTTAACTGAAAAATTACAACATTCTGGTTTTGATAACTGGCAGGAAGAGCCAAGAAAGCAGTTAAAAGTAAACCGAGTACACACGATAAAACGATTAATCCGGAAACGGAAGGCATGTCGATTTTGGCAACAGCTAAGACACAAAACACATCTGCTGCTGGTCGTTGTAGTAAAACTAATAAAATTCTTGTAGATGAAAGTTTAGGAAAAGGAGTTGTTTACAGGTACATTGCTAATAAATAGCTTTAAACGATGAAATTTTCCTTCAAATTCAATAGTCCAATAATTTATTCTCATTTAAAAGACAATTAGATCCGGATATTATTTTAATTTTGCGTGAAAAACTTAACACAACCTATCCCATACCTGCTGAAGAAGTTGGAACTTGCATTGGTCTCCTGGAATTCAAGTTGGTTGAAAGAACTATATTACCATTATGAACGATATTTACAATTGATAATTTTAGATTTATTATTTGTGATTTAGTATACAAACTAGAATCGATCCCGGGCATTAAGCAATTTAGTAATGACCAACCAATGCAATTTGTAAACTATCCTGTGGATTTGATTAAAGACGTTGTTCGATTTATACCGAAACTAATGGAACATTTTAAGCAGGTAAATTTAAATGAATTGGTGCAAATAGAAGAATGGACCGTTAGTCGGGCATGAAAACTAGAGTAGTTTGAAAGGTGGCTCTGTTGCATGATAGTATTATAAATACTAGTGGCTTTCGAACAACATTCCAATTATCGGATAACTTGGAGTTTAATGGTTTACTTGATTGGAGTTTAATGCTGTTGCATCTTAAATTTAGTCCATAGAAGCAGTGAATTTTTTAGACATTTTAATTCATACATTACTAGTCATTTGAATAAGGACAGCCAATTCAGAAATTATTTTACATAATTTTTTTATTTTTGTAAAATAGCTCAATAGAATAGGGACACTTGTGAACTTCGTGATTAAAAACTCGAAAATTATTATAAATTAGAATTTTTTTAATTTTCTAATGCAGTGTATTGCCAATTTTGTTCGAAACAACTTCGGGCATCCTGTCAGAAATTGAATCATACAATGATTTAATATAATTTAGGGAAATTGTGTCCCGATCAGTCTTGATGATATCAATTAGCTATTTTTATCATCAACGTGGCTGAAGTCCTCGTAGACTTTTCGGGTTATCCATGTAGCCATTAAGTTAACATTTTGGCCTTTTATCCAGGTTTAAATGATTCGTGCTGCATATATGGAACCGTTGTTCTGTTGGAACGTTCACCTCAGCGGGCCGAAAATTAAATGGCATAACAGAAAAAACTGTCTCTCAAATTGTTTGATAGGATCTGGCTGTCACTTAGTGTTCTAGGAATTTGGCGCAATTTCACCATATCGAGAAACTGCTCCCTAGACCAAGGCACCGCCGTCTCTGCTATGTTGTCGTGTTTAGAATTTGGAGAACATGGAAATCATAAATGTAGCCGTCGAGACCATTCATATTTTCAAATTGAAACATTTCAATCTGCGCTCCGTATTTAATGGTGTTATTTTATTTATTTATTTATTTATTTATTATCTAAATCCACAGAACAAATCCAATTATTGATTAGACAAGAAGAAAAAATAAAATTAAATACAAGTATATAAAATATGTAAGAAAAAGAAAATAATATGAAAACCAAGAAAATTAATAAGAAAATATCATGAAACCAAGAAAATTAATAAAATTCAGAATGAAGTAATAATACAAAAAAGAATAAAAAGCAAATCGATCGGAAAAGAAACAAACAAAATGAGTAAAATTAGGACATATTACGATTATAAGAGATAACGTTATTTTTTAAATTATTTTTAAACACAGATAACGTTTGAGGCAGAGGACCAAGGTTAAGGCTATTGTGCTGACGAGGCAAACGCAAGAGGGGGGAAAATAAATAGGTGTCGGTACGGGCAAATGCAACATTAAAGGCAAATAATGTTCTATTAAGACGGCCCGGTTCCCTAACTGAAAGTTGAATGCTGGGGTCAACCAATATACTGCCTTTAAAAAGTTTAAAAAGAGGGCACTCGTCGAGGAACACTCTGCGTGACTCAAGGGAAGGAATTTGAAGGATGGAGAGGCGCATACTGTAATCACAATACGGAATACTGTACTTATAGAACAACGAGCGGGTGAATCGGCGTTGCACGGATTCAACCGCATCGATCAAGTATCCATAATGTGGACACCAAATTTGGCAACAGTATTCAAGAACACTACGGACAAAGGAAAAAAACAGATAAAGAGAAGTGGAAAGATTAACAAAACGTTTAGAGGATCTGATGATGAAGCCGGAAAAACGAGAAGCCTTGGCAGTGACGTGAAGAATGTGCAAGTCGAACTTTAATTTGGAGTCAAAAATCACGCCAAGGTCTTTGATATTAGAAACAGCATTGAGAGGAGAGCCAAGAAAACAATAGGAGAAGAGCAAAGGAGATATTTTGTGGGTGAAAGACATTTGATGACACTTTGCAACATTCAAAGTGAGGGAATTAGCAGTGCACCAGTTAGCCAAAGTATCCAAATCGCACTGCAATATGGTACAGTCACTAGCGGATTCTATCACTCTGGAAATTTTAAGATCATCAGCGTACAAAAGGCAGGGTGAATTAAAGAGGGAAGGAAGGTCATTAATAAACAAAAGGAACATATTTAGGAAAATACATTTTGAAAAATACGTTTTACTGTTGATAAGCTAGCATCATCTCCAACCTTGTCCTTGATTTTGGCCAGTAACTGTGCAGAATTAGAGGTTGCTCGAAGTATTGCTCGCTTATCGTGTAGTGATAGTACACCTTGAATTCGACCTTTCATTTTATGTCCGTAGCAATCAACATCGTTTAAATAATTATGAGCAATCTAAGTCTTTTTGCTTATTTGTTCCGCTATTTGACCATCTTCGATTTTCTTAAGATTTAGTGCTTTTCTTTTGCCTATTGTACCACAAATTGAAAAAAATAAGTATTAACCACACAAAAACCCTTGAAATAAACTATATTTATGTATTTTGACTTCGTTCTCGCAGCATTCAGAATCGCGACTAAATTGCAACTGCCCTTATTTTATTGAACTAATTTAACAGGTAATAATTAGCAGAGCATTAAAACAAAGCTGACGGAAGGTAACGGTTCATCATCAACGCTTACATATTTTTCATGAGTGTATGCCAAATCGTAGACTCTTTCATTTCGGATATTAATTTTATGCTAAAAAAATCATTCATAAGTAGCAGTGGAACAAAATCAGCTCATGAAAATCAAACAAAAATGATATTTGAAAGAAAAATAATTTCTTCTCGAATAGCTTTCAGAAAAACTCAAGACATCTCTAGATGTAGTAAAAGGCGCACTGGGCAATGCTGACTTATTCACAGAAGAAATGAATTTTACGAAAATTTGTTTTGGGAACTGTTTACGTTTATTCGCCGCATTGTTTTCATGGTCTGGATTTGATGAAGCCACTGAAAAAGATACACTAAAAGGTAGTATGCATCTCTCAAACAATTTTATTTAAAAAAAATCTTTACATAATTGTATTTTCATAGAGGCACTGAAAGGTATCAACAATTACTCATTATTTGCTACAACACCCGATAAACGCATCGAAGAATTGTCTGAACTAGCGTTTAAGAAATTCTTAGCCATCGAACAGTACGTTATAGATATAAAGTCAGCTGTTCATTTATATCATATGATTTTATCAGTTAAACGTTTTACAAAAGATCTTGATACTCTGAAACCTATTCGTGAGTTTTGTTAAAAAAAAATATTCGTAAAAATTGAAACGTTAAATTTGATTATTTCAGGAAGTCTATGTAAAAGTTTTCTGTGCCGCAAATGGTATGGACTTAATGGAATAATTGAGAAAGGTGCTCAATGCAATGTTTTGTTGAACGAGCTGTTGATTGGATTTATGTCCAATTCCGACTATAAGAGAATGAAAACAGTTTTGAAATTGGTGATAGACGAAGTTGGATTTTTGAAGAAAAGAGATGATTGTATAAAGATGTTTCCAAACATTCACAAGTATAATGAAGCTTTTTTAAATTTTTTTCTTCATGAATTTTTTAATATTGCTTTCAGGGCAAATTTTCCAATGCTTTTTCGGTGTTTGTGTGAATCGTTTATCAATGTTGTGCATGAATCTATATCCGAGTATAGATCGACAAATATGCTGAAAAAGTGGGAACAAAGTTGTGAAGTCCAAAATCTGTTACTAGATATTGTGAAATCGTTGGATATACCACGAAATTTCACTCTGTTTTTGAAGGTACAAATTCATATTTAAAATTTAAATTCATCAATAGATAGATATATTTAGAAATTAGATTAATTCATTAGATTAATTAGATTAATTCATTTTAAATGAAGCTAAAATTCTGGAGGTTGACTGTAATCAATCCGATTCTAAAAAATTAAAATTGCAAATGGATTTCGATACATCCGTGCCCACCAACGTTTCAATACCAAGTGTTTTCTGTCGGTTCAAAGCCTGTTATAAACGTAAAAATATCCTGCTAAGAATTTCTTGTTGTTTTTGGTGCTTGTTTACATCCAATTATGAAAACTTAGCCAAATTAAATATAATTCGCCGAAAAATTAAAAAAGCTGGTAGTATCAACAGTAATATTTCTCTTTATACATAAGTTTGACAATAATTTTAGTTCAGGTCTAAACCAGGTAATCCAAACTGTGAAGTTTCACGATCTGGTGACTGTAACATTGAATATCGCAAAGTATTTTAATCTAATCTAAAAATTAATCTGAATTGAACACCATGTCTGTATAGTAATGAATCAAAATGTCGTACTGCATTGCGACATCCTGTATACATTTTATAAATTTGGCATCCAATGTACTGGGCCTAAAGGCGGTGTCGTCGAAGTTGCTGCCGCTGAGAACTCTGGTTTATATTGATTTGCCGATCACGCAGAAAAAAAACGATGGCTACATTCGTATCTAGATTTAGCACAGCAGCTGATACTATCACCAAGCTGAAAAGTTCTTTCGTAATTTTGTGGGAAAAGTTGGATGTTGTCTATAACGAAGTTAAAGAGCTCGTGAGAATTCTCGATATCGAACAATTTCGTAATCGCACACTTCTTCGATTGCTGGTTTGCAAGCTAGCTCTTAGCCCTTTAATAGACTGTCATGACACTTGATCGTCATTAAAAATTTTTGCAACAACCGACACAAAACGACACGAGCAAACAGAATCGTCTTAACATGATACATCTAATATTCTATTGTGATCGTAATTTAGATATTACTTTCAAACCTTTAGTCGGTGGAGTACTCATTGCTGCAAAAAACTCACTTTGCTTCCGCATGAAAACAGTTATGACTCAATTTTGGTTTCTTGCGCCTATTTTCCTTGTGCTAGTAGTTTTGACGTCTATCACGGGCACTGCGAGTCCCTCAGTGATAATCAACTCTACATTGTAGAGGCTAAAACCTTCAAAACATTCATTAGCCACCCTTTCCGGGGCTGCCTGGATCTAAATTACAACAGCTAGCAGTCACTTTCGCCAACCTAAGAGCTTTTAAGGATAACTCTGCACTTCTTTAGTAATACTCCACTTGATCAGCTTGAAATTAATAAATCTCTTCTTCCGTATATAGGAGTTGACTCGATGCTGGTCCAATGCAATGAAAATAGCTTCTTTTTCCTGGATTCTAGATTTTGTTATTAAATCTATTTCTAGAGCACTGTTGAAGCTATTTTTCTCTATTTTCTTCCAATTGCATATCCTCAGCGGCAAAACCAAACTAGCCTCTTCAAAAACAAGTACCGGGGAAAAATTTAAGCGATCTTGATTTCTACTCAACCTAGATGATCATAAACTGAGGTTTGCTACAAAAAGGCCAATTGAAAATGCAAAAAAAAATCCCTCTATGGGCAGGTAATTTTAAACCCTTTTGGTCCCACAACAAATCGAGAGAATTACTACCTCAGATTTCGATTTCTCCGCTACCTAAGCTCTACGATCTTTTGGTTGTTACTTGTCAAATATGTGTGCATATGGCCTAATATCTTAGTGCATATGGCGGCAATTTTCTGTTCGCAGAGGAGAAGACTTTCAAATTCGCCCATAGTCCCAGTTTTCTTTCACTACTACTATCATTCAGATTCAGGCAAATTGCTTCAATTCTCACTGCTGTTTTCATATCCTTATATCTGTCTCTTCTGAGGCTACCAACGAAATGGTCACTTAATTTATCGTGAGCAGAATAGATTCCGCAAAGGTGACTCTGCGTCCACGAATTTAGTGTGCCTCATAAATTACGTTGCCCAATTACTTAATGAGCGGTTTGACCTCTGAGGGTTTGACATACGCCATACATACGGACTTTTCAGACATTCGACAATGTGTACCACAATATTCTCCTGCCGAAACTATCGGAACTTGGAATTTCCTCTTATATTATAATGTGGCTTGAGTCCTATTTTTATGACTGATCTTGTTGTGGTCGATACAAGTCCTGTCTATCTATATACCCTTTTTAAACCCAAAACTTTAGTTCGACAATGATCTATTCTTGGTCCCTTTATTTTCTGTGATTGATCTGCCGCTGTTTATATCATGTGAGTTTGCTGATACGCAAATTGATACGCTGATGACTTTAAACGATTTGCAACAGTAAAATCCATCCAGGACGATGGCCTCCTTCAATCCAATTTGCACGTACTTGAAAATTAGTGTCAAACAAACAATCTTGTTTGTCAATCTATTCAAAAAGAGAATCGACTGGTTTCTCCTGCTTATGTCATAGATCATTTTACTTTTGATAGCAAAGTAAGATTTGATTTACTCATCTTTGATATCGTCAATCGTGCCTCTGAAATTCACTTAAAAATATAAACATGCTATTTTGTTCATATTGATTTATTCTACACATTAAATTCTATACCCTAGTGTCCATCATAAGACTTATTTTAATTTCCTTCAAACACAAGTATCCCAGAAAAAATAGTACATCCGCTATGAAAATCATTGGTAATATCAATGTGCCATAAAATTTCAACAAATTGGTTTTCTTCTCTAGCTGACTTAAAAGCAAAATACCACATCCACGATGTGCATCTCGCAAGATATTAACACAGTAACTGATCTTCACTCCCAATATCTGCGCTACTGCTGTGAGTTTCTTATAGCGATCATTTTCATTATCGCTTGATGAGTTCGTCAAATCGTTCTTCAGCTGCGACACGGAAATCATTTCTCCATTTGATCCATTTGTTGACGTGAAATTTAAATTTTCAACTAAATGAAGATTTCCTTCTAAACTCTCAATGCCACAGCAACGGAAATCTTTATGAATGCGAATCCAATTATCTTTGTATAGCGAATCGTTTAGTGTGTCGCGGAAAATTTCCAATATCACATTTTTTTCATTAGTTGGATTCCATTCAATCATTGAACTCATCTTCCCAGTTAATATCAGTCCGGACGTAACTAGACCAACCGCAAATATATGACCGAAAAATATAGTTAAAACGAATTTGCCTTAAAGTATATACTGTTACTTTCTATTCGTTGTATTTCATTAAATACCGCACCTTTTGTTGTTGTAACGGCGCACGTTAATATGCCTGACATCAAAGCCAGTATGCCAGCGCACAGTAGAAATGCTGAACCATAAATAAAAGCTTTACATTCGCCAGCAATCAGTATATAGTATTGCTTCGATAGCATGTAAATAACTGTTTCAATGTCGGTTAAAAATGTTACAATACTGAAAAATATTTCAAATATTACCTCCAACTGTTACGACTAAGCCAATAGCAATAATTCCAATCGAACTGACCCACAAAAATAAGACATATACCTTCTCATACCTCCTATATTCTCGAGCCTTTGCGAATTCAATGACGCGAAGATCGTCATTTCTATTCATCGTTTATGACTTGTTGTAAACTCCAGATTTATATCTATAAACGAATTGTCATGTGGTACTATGTCAAACTAGCAAACCAAAACTGAACTGACTTATTGAGAAAAGGTAACGAAGGATAGTTTTTGTGAAGTAGTAATCAAAACGGCAAATTAGTTTTCATACATTTTAATCGAATTATAATCTACTAAATATGTAATCTACTCTATCGCATCTACACCATAGCATGCACATGTTTTCGTCAAAGCATTCCTACAAAATGGTCTGCCGGCATTTGAAAATGGACTGACTAGAGATCCTGAACGAGCCAACGAACTACTCAAATCACTTCAAGTCACCACCAGATTTCTCCATAATCTATGTTGTCATTCAAAAGTAAGTCGATTCCTGTTTATGCATCGCTAGAATGTTAACGCAAATGTACATACTTACAATTCAAAACTATCAGGCCATACGAAATACAGCCATCGTTGCACAAATTCCTGCTGTCCGACAAACGATCGAAGATCTAGTCTATAGAGTAAAAGCAGCTCTTGCAGCGAATAATTGCTCATCTGTATTTTTCATGGGAAATCTAAAAAATAAGGATTTACAAGGAGATGTAATACAATCTCAGGTATGTACTATTTTTTTTTTGTAATTCAGCCTATCAAAAGTGAGAATTTATGTTCCAATCAATTTCAAGACCTCTTCATTAACGGGTACCAATGATGGCAATGAGAGTGAAGAAGAGCAGTTACCAGATGATAGCTGTGTCGACGAATCGGTTTTGAACGAAGATGAAACAAGAGGCGATAACAACAGATCGAGACCATCACGCGATAATTCAAGGAGTACTTGTTTTTAAGAAGTAATTGCTTAAAAAGGATATGTTTAAGTCTTTTTTATAATTTCGAATGCATAAGAAAGGAATATTCGATGAAAGTATTTTTTTTATTTTTTTAACTTGTTAAATTATCGAAAAGTTACAAGGTTTCAAATAGCGGAATAAAGTCAATGCTAAGAATAAAAAACTGAAATAGTAAAGGTGGTAAAAGTTTCTTGCTGGTCAGTACAGCCTATTTTGTAGCCATTAGTGCTTTAATGTATTGTTGCATGGTGATATTTGAGTTTTTTTATGTTTGAGCTTTACAAAAAATTACCGTTATGAGAAATGAAGAATTATATTTGATGATATTTCGGATACCGATCCCAAAAAAATTTTTAGTGATAGTGTGACAGCTATGTAATGCCATGTATTCGGTGAAATAAACGCACACAATATATGACAGTGGATTTAGTAACAGTGAATTCGAAACAAATATTGAGTGACAAAATATGATCGGGAAAAAAATATTTTTCAGCTATTTCAGGTGTCAAGATATACCCCAGGCGTCATGATAGTCATTGAAGATGATTTTATCGAAATAATTGTAATTGAAACTAGCAAATATAACGATCAGATGCACTTGCAGATGTAAATAGACAAAAGAAACAAAAAAGTTGTGCAATAATACAGCGCCCCAGATAAAATAGCATTAAATTATCACCCAAATATTTCCGATAGGTTCATATGCTTCAGAAAAGTGGCAATTATAGAAACTGTCTTAAGGAAATATAAAATCATTACCTATATCATACCCCATAGGAGTAATTATCATAAAGTATCATTTGCATGCTCAGTTTATTTTCTGACATGGATGAATGAATTGAAAGGTTTTTATTTTATTTTTTTAACTGTACATTCTCAACCTACTTCAGAGTTAAATTGACAAGAAAAAAGCACCAAATTTAGCGGTTTGACTATTTCGACTGGCTGGCACTTATCGCACACAAAATATATTTATTTTTACATTTTCTTATCTTGCACGCTAATAATGTTACTCAGCCTGTACATAAGCTGGTATCATCTTGACAATAATTACTATCTCATCTATAACTTGTATGCTATCTTATACACTGTCTTATACCTAATTGCACCTAACCTAGGCTAAATAGACTTAAATCTTATCATATATCTTACATCTAGCCCGCCTGTTTGTTCTGGGGCCTTCATCAGCAAAAACGGCATCCATGAGTTGCCCATGACACGCTATCTTTGTGGACTGTGAAAATAGCTCATTGAAGACACCTGTACGCCCAAGTGACCGCATCAATCCGTTTCCATGTTTGCCTGTCTATCTGTGGAACGTTGTCGTCAATTCCACAACCCGGTCCCTAAGTGGTTGTAGTTCCAACTCTTGATACGGAATAAGGTTATTTTAATAACCTTTTTAGTTACCGGGTTGTAGAGCCTGCCGGCGCAGAGACGCAGGATTTTCCTTTCGCCTTTACCATGGCAGTCTTATTTATTTATTATTGTCGAAATCAACAGATATATGTCCAATAAAAACTAAACAAGGAATAAGCTTACAAATTCAGATGAGAATAAAAATAAAATAATGTACAGGACTGAAAAAAAGAAAAAAAAGAGTTGATAAACAATTAAATTATACAAAAATCAGTAAATGAATAAGAATCGTAATGAGATGATCAGAGAAGAAATTGTAAATTCGGTAATTTATATTTTAATTCACAACAGTTGCCCTTATGTATAAGTCAGGATAGGCCAGATTAGGGTCTGATAGCAAATGGCTTTTGTTTTGGTGATCATGCTCATCTTTTTGGCGAAAAAATGTCTGATGCGTTGAAAAGTGGATTTAGTTGCGTTGATTTATCGCTGCATCTAAGCATTAAACCTAGAAAATTCATAGAAATCAACACCAGATATATACGCGATGATATAGGAAAGAAAATAATGGGGCCAGAGGTATAAGCTTATCTTCTGTCATGGAGCTTCTGTTTGTAATTTTTAAATACCTTAATTTTCAGAAAGATCTCTCTACTTGCAGTAGGAGTAAATAATAGCGTTACTGCTGCATCGCTCAACATTGAGTAACGGGTTCTCGCACATTGTCAAGATTCCATGATGCTCAGGCTCTTATTTGTTTGGATTGGTTTTATTAAATACTGTCCCAATTCTGTTCTCCTTTGTGTCTTTTGAAATGGGTCTAGAGTTGGAGCTTTTTTCCACAAGTTTTTCATTGCTGGATTAAAATTTCACATCAGAGTTGCTGTCCGCTTCTCATGTAGAGTTTCTGCGAATCCCTTGAATGCCAAATTGATTGCGATTGCATCTGTCAGTGTTCAATCAATAAAGAAGCACGGTGAACTGTGTTCTTTGGTTTCATGCAAGAAGTAATATTTTCCTGTAAACCAGTATACAAAATTTGATTAATTTTATGCAAAATTGGAGCATTGCTTTTTAGTTGCCTATTAATGGCGGAAATTTCCTCCAAATATAACAGTAAAGCGTAGCTTTCGTTTTTTATTCGTAACAACTTCAACAATTAATAATTGGAGAAGTTTTATTAGATTCTATTGATGCATTCAAAGAAAACAACTATGCCAGACCTAAACTAATTTTCACATTCTAATACTTCTCTTTGATTTGAGTCAAGTGATCGTTGAAAATTTCTGCTGGGTATTTTCTCTACAATTGCTCATACTCTGGCCTAGTTTTTGTTGCTAGGCAATATTTTTCTACGCCCCGTGTTTGCAAACTTAAACCAGGGTAACAAACTGAACACAACAATTAATATACTACACCGTATTTTGCGAATCTCTAATCCCCTGTCATAAATCCTCATACCCATTTCTACTTATCTTTACACTCGCCTGTAACCAAATATTTCCCAGATGCATATTTTAGTATTTTCAAAGCTAAGTATAAGCTCATACTCTTTCTTCGCAAGATATAAGCTCTTGATTAGCGATACGCCACTCTTTGCCTATTTTGTGTGATAATGTTTTAAAAAAGCGCTGCAGATTGAACTTCAAGATTGTAGCAGCTGCCTTCCAGACTATATGTGAATCAACGCGATAGCTACCACCTCCTTTCCATGTTTCGCAGCAGGATTACCAGAAACCTTCAAACACGTGTTTGACTAACAATCCAAATTTGAGCTTGCTGGCTTCCCTCAGTACCGCCAAATCAGCCAAGTCTCGTTGTGAGCAGAACAAAATAGCTAGAATACGTGTTTTTGTTGAGCAATCGGATTTTAAGTTTCTAATTAAAACTATTCTGTTCTGCTTTAAACTGTTCTGTATCTTTTCTGGCCGTTTGTGACTGGGTTTATAAAAAAAGATAAAACATAATTCCTAATTTTTAAATCACCGCATTAGCCCACAGAAATGGATATGAATCACTTGCTTTTTCGTTAAATCACTCCTACCACCTGCTCTCATTATTGCAAAATCCAAATCACCAAAAAAACTCGTCCTTGAATTCGAAATATGTGGCGATGTGCAGATTGGAGGACGCCAGCGGCAAAATTTGATTAGAAACGCACTTACATGTGCTTTGAAATTGTAGTTTGAATGCATAGAAAAGTATAGGCGCGCACATGCGTACCTAAATTTCATACAATAAGTGAAAGGTCGAAAATTGTACAGTTTCTCTCGTCTAATTTCCGATTCATTTTCTCTCATATCTATGCTCCAATCGAGCCTGTTTCTATAATAAGGGGATTAAGATGAAAACTACAGCAGCACTTTTCTGTACCCTTGTTTTCAATGATTCAGAAATTAAAAATCATCATGGCCATATCGAATAAACAGTAAAAAAAACCTCACGCAACCAGATACCGTCAATTTTATAAATAAAACTAAACGCTAAACAATTGTGATCTGACTTAAAACTACAAAAAAACTAAAATATTTAATTTTTTTTGTTTTATTTTTTTTAATGTAATAAGGCATTCGATTGACAAACTGATTTTTTTGTAATAAGTAGCAAGCAAATACCTTAAAAACCTAAAAAGCATTTTTTTATCTCAACTGTTTTTTTCTTCTCCGCTCTACACTGTCTCTCACTTTTTTTTTTACGTTTGAGTCAAATAATATTATAGTATAATAATACAATAACGTTCTTCTTCTTGTTTTATATGAAATAAAAGAAAATCAAAAAAATATAAATAGAAATGTATCATAGTGTTTTCTTGGCGCATATTGCGTGTTTAAAATGTAAATGAAAAAATTATAATTATATATGCTATGTACGAATATCATTACATAACTAATTTACTTTTTAGATTAATAATCCTCGTCATAAGAGTCAAAATGACAAAAAAAAAAACACATTAGAATAAAAGCTCTACAATGGAAGCAAGATGATGTTTTGGTGAAAGAAATCCGAAAATGATATTATCGAATGTTAAACATAAAGATATACATTGAATCCGGCTAAATTAGTATGAATATTGAATGAAATGTTTACGTGTTTGTTTCACTTTTGTTTCATTTATTAAACATTATATACGTTATTAATTTCCTTTTGTAGCCTCCTTGGCGGCCATTATTAACGGCGTTAAACTGGCTAAGGGTCGTGCTAATTTCAAGAATGGATGCTGTAACGATAAAGGGAGATGTGATAGTGTCTAAGTAGATTTTCAATCGGTGAATTTTCGGGCGTACCTTTAATAACTCGTAGGCACTGGATCTACGATCAACGTCTACTTCCAAGCATTTATCAAGAAAATCTTGAAATATTGTTGAAAGTTTATCCTTTTCTTTAATTTCTGGTTTACCATTAGTTGCTATAAGGTACAATGCTTTGAGAGGATTCTCATTCAGGTAAGGCGGTTCCCCCTCAACCATCTCAATCGCCATGATCCCCAATGACCACAGGTCCACCTGTGTGTGAAAAATAAACTTAGTTGAATTTAAACAAAACCGGACCCCGGAGGATGCACGTTAGCAAGTATTTACTTACCTTCGGTCCGTATTGTTTTCGCGTTACAACCTCTGGTGCCATCCAGTACGGTGTTCCGACCATTGTTGTGCGCTTCGACTGCTCAGGCGAGATTTGTGCACAAAAACCGAAATCTGTCAACTTAACACTACCATCTAATCCCAACAGTATATTGTCACTTTTTATATCTCTATGTATCACTTGATTGCTATGTAAAAATTCTAGAGCTTGTAATACTTCGCGGCATACGGCGGCTATTTGGCCTTCGTCCATACACGTCTCAGTTACAACATCAGTCAGCGAACCGCCTGGCAAATATTCCATAACGACCCACAATTCTTCGTTCACTAAATAACTATCCAGATAATTCACCACGTTCGGATGCTTGTTTTCTCTCATCACCAGGATTTCATTAATGATCAGTTCTTTCTTTGGCTGCTGGCTTAGGTTCATTTGCTTGATGGCCACCTCCATGCCCGTCGAGCTTTCGATTGCCGTGTAGACCGTGCCCGAAGCCCCCTGCCCGATCTTCTCCATTTTCGTGTACTTGCGATTCGGATCGCCTACACTTACGATCGTACGTAACTTCTCTAAGATTTCCTCATCAGTCATTTTCTTCTTTTTCACAGCCCCTCGCGATTCATTGTTTGGTGTCGTTTGCGCAGTTTGTTGCGTCGCTTGTTGCGGTTGTGGTAGCGTTTGCGGTCCAGCGGTTGTCGTATTTGTCGTTTGGATGTTGTTTATTGATAAGTTATTTGTATTGTTAAGCGTTGAGTTTGATGTTGTCAGGATCGGCAAATTGTTGCTTGTCGGTTGCAGAGTGGAATTCGCATTTGCTGTTAGATTGTTTGCATTGTTCTTGTTCTTGTCGAGCGTTGGACTTTTCAATGTGGGACTGCTAATATGCACCGGCGGAATAGACGATAATGGCGGTTGCGGTGGCAATGGCTGATGTTGAGGTGATGGGAGCTTTTCGATTGGTTGCGTGTAAATGGATTTTGTTCGTTCGGGACGACTGGCAATTGGTGGTGGTGGTACGAATTCGTCTTCATTTGTTGAACTATGAGATGATGGGACTAAATTATGCGAGTGTGATTGACTTAGTGGAATCACTTGGGGACCGGTATGCGATTCGGAGTCGGTCGGTGTACTACTGGGACTACTGCTACTAACACGACTCAACGATGAACCTAGAAATTATTAAGAATAAAGTATATATAAGCTGTTATGTAAGTAATTGAGGAAGAGTAATAGTAATAAATATATTTATTGGCAAGAACTCTATTGGTCCTGTAGGAGCAGATAATGGTATATTTTTTTTTATATTTAAGACTAACTTATTCACTTGACTCCTAACCTAACAGAATAGTGAGATTCGATTGGAGTAGAAAAAGTCCACATTCGACACTATTCTGTAACTAGTTTTAGGTCGTCTGCAAAAGAGAAGAATAAAATAGGAGTAGATGTGGGCCGAAAACTGAGCCTTGAGAAAGACCAGTATATTTTTGAAGAAGAGCAGATATGCAAAAAAAATATCTAACGCGACAGAAACGGTCAGACAGGTAAAATTCAAGACATCGAGTGACGGTTGCAGAGAACCCAAGATTTTGTAGCTTATTAAGGAGAACATTGTGATCAACAAGATTAAATAAAGTCAGACGAGATTCGTAGACGTTGGATGACTCTTCAGAGATCGGTGCTGTTTTTTCACAATTAGATGTCCATATTAATTGATAATATAGTCCAGAACATGTCGTTTAATTGTCTTGGAGCAGGAAGAGTAATTCAAAGTCAACGAGAAAATACCAGAAGTGGATCGGAACCGCTACGAATTTTTTCCAATGAGAAGGAAATGTGCAATCAGGCTCTTATTAATGATGATGACTAAAGGAAAGCAAAGTGAATTGCATGCCATCTTCAAAAAGATCGAAGGGAGCCCATCGGAACCAGAACTAGTTTATAGTTTAAGACTACTCACCAAGGATTTAATCAACTATAATATTTCGCTCTCAGCAAAAGATTATTTTCGTGGTACGGTTGGCCATATCAGAGATATGGGAATCAGATCAGAGCTTGTTGTTCAACATGACACCAAGGACCTTAACACAGATGGGAGAAGAAAGTCGATTGATACCCAATGAATAATCAAATCTGGTGAAGTAGGGTACAATTTTCAAGAGGTCTTATATAGTTAAATTGTTTAAGATAGTCATCAAAAAAGGCATTAATAAGAGAGCAGGAAGCACAAAGGACTTAGCATTGAGTCTTGAGATACACTAATTTGGGGCTTGAAGGCATTGGATTTATAGGGTATATAACATTTATGCATATTCTATTGTAATATATATTGTATCATGCCTTGTTTGGCAAATAAATAAATAAATAAATAACAGGAACGATCGGGCTCAAGCCATTTGATGATGAACGAAAAATATCAAGGCGACTCAGTTTTGAGAAGTCCGTATTTTATATTGTATTTCTAACACTTTGACAGTGAAATTCGTGAAGCAATGTTTCTTGCTCTTTCATAGTCATATGTCCGTAATGGTTCATGATTGAATCGTGAAGTTATCTCTCAAGAGCCTTGGAAAAAGATGGGAAAAGATAAATAGCTCAAAAATTTGCTGCAGATGTTGCAACACTTGTTTTCGAACAGGATGGATTAACGTTTTCAGATATGCTTAAAATATATAAAAAAAACGGCAACAGAACTATTTACCATTTTCAAAAAATATATGAATGGAATTCCATGGGCTTGAGGATGATTTCTGGGCTTTTATTATATTGGAAGGAATAAAAAACAGAAAAATACGATTGAGATAAGAATATTAAAAAAAGTAGGAAGAATTAGATGATAAAGGTGAGGTGCGAATCGAGGGAAGATTTTTCAAAAGCAAGTTGCAAGCGTTTCGGAGAGAAGTAGCCATTCGATCAAGTGTAATACAGATTGGGATTTATTTGTTTAGTCTCAAAATCCATTTACAGGGAATCTGCCTACTTACAAATAAGATAGCTTAAAAAATATAAATATAATATTAAAATAGAAAATAAAAACAGAAGTTAAAAATATACAGTTCAAAGCCACAAATGATAGATAAGAGAAGCTAAGTTAATCAGAACCAAATATCGTGTTCGAATATGAATGTTAAAGATTACTATAGAATATGGAAGAGGACCACGTTGGAGGCTGTTATAGATACGTAAAAGGCACAACACAGGAAAATGATAGTAAGAATCTGTACGTGGAAATGGTACTTGAAAAACAACAAGGGACCTTATTAACCTCTCATGTTGCCGTTCGATTGAATGACGCTAAAGAACAACTTAGATAGCCGCAGCTGATTTTGAAAAGAAAACATTCGTCAATGCAAACTACGCTTTGATAAGAGGGAGAGATTAAGAAGCGACTAACGTTCATCATAATGCATATAGAGAAGGTTATATTTAAATAGGACAGTACAGACTGAACTTATTCAACAGAATCGGAAATGTCTGTGGAACGAGGACTTCAGGCTTGACTAGAGTATTGGAGTTTGGAGGGGATAAGGGTAAAAAATATGTTAATAACAACGAAAATTTTAAAAGAATTATGGCAGGTTAGTTGGTAGATGTCGACCGAATTTGACAAAGTCCTGTTGCTAAAATACGAAGAAATAGCTAAGAGAATCATAAATTTTGTTGAAAACGAAACGGTTAATGGTTTTGAAAAAGCAGGAAAGGGTGGCGATATGAAAATGAAGAAAATGCTTAACAGCACAGCTTCTAATAAGAGGTAAATTTACAAGCCCTAAAACTAGTATTAAATAAGGAAGATGCGAGATTTTTCACCAAAAAGATAGAAATGCTATCAGAGCCAGGAGAGCAACGAGAATCAAGAGAAGATATGAGGAATTCAATTTCAAGGGGACTAGTAGAGAATGAAAGGGAGAATAAATTAGTCATAGTATACTGAAAAGAAAAACAATACGTAGAGATCGCAAACATTCTGAGAATGAGCAGCAGTAGTGTTATTAAATGTTATAGGAAGATTTCCAATAAAGGAGGATTTTGAAGAGCGAAAAAAGGACCAGAAGCTTTTAGGGTCACTCGAGATCGGAGAAGACTCAATGTGCGAAAAATAGTCGAACATGGTAAGACTTATTTCAATCTTGATAGCACCCCGTAAATGAGAGCTTAAAACTGTATTTGTGAATCATTTTTATTATCAAAAGCTCGTTAACCTTTTTTGGTTAAATAAGGAGCATCGTTACGTTTACGCGGCCAGATGATTCGAGTGTGTGAGGTGATCAATTCAAGAAGCATAGCATAAAATTTCTTAGCCGCAGTCTCGATGTCAAGTCCTCGGAAAGAGCTAAAACAATTGATTGAGTCGAGATCTAGAGTGTGGTCAGAGTGTGTAAAAGGCGTTGATGAAGGAGATAATAAAAACGGGTAAGGTTCAATGTTGGAAAAGATGAGGTCCAGGTTCTTATTGTTCACATTATCAACAGAGTTAAATTGGGAAAGCGAACAAGAAGAAATCGAAAAAACAGAGTCCTATGGGACAGATGGGATATTAAAGTCACCACAGATTATAACTAAATTTTAAATTATATTATAATTTGGAAGGAAGCAAGCTAGGAGAAAAATTGTTCATAGGTAGAAAAAAAAAATAACGAGGATTTGAGATTGGAAACGAAATAAGCGTAGAATTTATTTTCTAGAGTACTAACTAAGCATGGCAATAAGTAAACCGCCGTTATGGGACTTCTTAGTTGCTAAGCGGTTACGGTCACAATGGCAAACAATATGAATGGCAAAAAATTCTAAGTTGAGGATGTCATATACAAGCCAAGTTTCAGAAAGGCATATCATGATCCTTTTGATGTAAAGATACAGTTCTACCGTTCCCCAGCTAAGTCGTCATGCCACAAATATTCTGATAATACAAAGAAACGTTTTTAAGTTGAAGAACCAGATGCGGGTCGTCGGTTGCTGGTTGGAAGAAAATTTCCACAGTTAACGAATAACTTAACTAACATACCAGGTGGCTAAAACTTGGATTGGGAACAATCTTAAGCCCATATGGTAGTGTTTGCTTGAAGGTTGGCTGTCATTAGTTAACTAATGCAGTCGAAGATGTGCTGAGTATAGTCAAATTTATTGGAAATATAATTTTCTGCAGCTTGTACGCAAAGCATACCACGAAAAACCTGAAGAGGAGGTGAAATAATATTCAGAGCCGCAACTTCATCACAAATATTAGCAACACTTTGCAGCGGCGTTGATGGAGGACGATTGCTGTCTAGATTTCTTTCTAGAACTAGTTGACTTAGACGGTGTGTTTTGGGCAGTATCTCAACTTTAATTGCTGACGCAATCGGAGGCTTCACTCAGCAAAAGCCTGCTGAACGTCGCGCAATTGTCTGGCATTACTTACTTTTTATTTCTAGTTTTTATCGGCCTATATTTTAGTATAGACCTCACGAATTTCAACTAAGCCTTTTGACGCAATTTAAAATGGTTCGTGACGATAGACTTTGTAAACCAGTGTATATTTAATTATATTTAGCTTACCTGAATGTGTTGTAGTAGCATTTGTCATATATTTGGAATTAGGCCGTTGTTTACTGGTGTTATCATACCATTTCAATACATCGAGAACAGCTTGCGGATTTTTCTTTTGTTCTTGTTTACTTATATTTGAGTTCATCAACAAACGTGCCCATGCTTCTGGCATTCCCTGCAATAAAATAATAGATAATGAATCAAAATATATATTATTAAATATCTACATGGAAAATTATTTCTGTCTACATTTTAATTGTAAATTCAATATAAGAATAGTATAAGTGTTCTGTTTTCTGAATGCAATTAGTGTGGCAAGAATCTAATCGTGGGAAATTACATGAATCAAAACAAGCCTAAAAGACTACTGAGTTCTATTCTGAAGCAATGAAATTGCAAAAGATCTATGCATTTGTAGAAATAAGATTATACATCCACAAGTCCAGACTAAGGGCTGGATTTGAATTTTATTTCGGTTTGACGTGGGATTTAGCTGGCAGGTTTTATTCAATTCAGAAGAAATTTAGTTCCTGATTCTATTCCACTAATTAAATCTCATAAAAGGTTTCCTACTCCCGCCAACTGTAACCAACTCATACCTGCAAAGATTGCAATAGCATAGCTATTTCCTAAATGAAAAGTTGTAATTCGAACTTGCAGTTTAATAAAAGTTTCGTTTGGGAAGATTTGTGAAGAAGGCAACAATAACAAGTTTAACATTTCACAAGCAAAGTATTTCTCGCCAAACTGCAAGAAGCGAGAAATGTAAAAAAACTGCAACGGCAAAATAAATTCAAATAAATCGCTAGTTAATTTTTAAACTAATTTTTCACGAAAATATAAAATGATCACAGTAGAAAGAGTGGTCGATTTGACTTTTCTAATTTTACAGTTAATCTGAACCGTAAATGTGAGACGTCAGATCGGATTGCGCTAGAGGGGATTGATATATGAAATGCACTACACTCAATGGATCGGTGTTTCATTTCGCACTAATCATCACGATCAGCACTAGTTAATAAATAATTTTTTTGAGATGATTAATTTTGGAAATTTCACGCCATCTGACCGTACTTCACCTAACGCATTTTTTTTACCAAAACTTCTACAACGCAAAAATCTGCATAGTAATTAATTCGGAATCATTTAATCCGCGCAATCACTTCAACTTATTAGCTACACCGCAACCAATTGCGAATCTACAAGCAAGTCTGACATTCTATTATTTTACTAACCAAAAGCTTGCCCACTACCATCGTCTCGTCTGCTGAATACTAAGATTTGTTTATTCTACCCGCTGAATATCAACAATATGGACCGAGAATTTTGGAATTTGTTTATTTTACGAGTCAATTATTGCACCACAACATTACACTTTCCAACATACACAATGACTTTTATTTATTTGACTATCGAGTAAAAATGGATCAACTAATCTCAAAATTAACAGTCACCAAAAAGGAAATAATGTCATCGGCTTATCAAAGAAATATCTGTTTAAATTAATTTCTGGTGCGCCACGTTATTGACGAACATTCGTAATAAGAATTGTTTCATTTGATACAACAGTTTTCGGCGAGGAGTTGAACTTATTTCGACAAATATATTTCTGTTTCAATTCGAAAATATGCGATGATGACTTGCATGACTCACAATTTAACAATATACGCTACACTTTTGATGTGGGATTACAGATTCCTTCGTTCACGAATACCGAATACTTGAAATATTTTTTATAGCCATGGAAATATCGCTGAAAATGCGCATAGAATTTTCTGTTTTTTAATGATCGGCCTACCAAATGAACGTCATCGGGAAAATGAAAATGTGTTTGTGTATAGCATATTGCATGGTGATGATGATGATGTGGGAGTTGTAAAAATAATTAGTAATTTGTGTTTACTTGAACTTGATCTTTTCGATTCGTTTATTGACTAGTATAGTATAGTACAAGGTGGGTGAGGGAAATTTGTTCGTTCATTGATTGTATGTCTATTGGTTATAGTTTTAATTTGTTTAATTTCAATGTTTTTTTTATTCAATCCCTAAGCATAAATAAATGGCGATCTGAGTAAATTTTATCTATAAATATTTCAATCCAGCTAAGCAGCATAAGAATGTAGCAAACAAGATACAAGCAATTTCAAGCAGGTGGCTTTCAAAGCAATTTGTGAATGTTGCAAGAGAAAAAGTTTAGAATAGAAAGTACGACGACAAATACAAACACACTCTAACAGCAAATTATACTAAACTAAGCAATACTTACTTTCATTGGCAGCTTGAAACAAAAATAAAAATACAATATATATGTAGATGACACCAGACCGTTTTCTTCAATTAATTAAGTTTAAAGGAACAAGTGACATAAGTGACTAAAAGCATTAATAATCTTTTAGCATTTTTTTTAGTGCGGAGAGATCCAATGTTTTTGTACCAGGCAGCATGTTGACATACATACATATTGATTGGGCTGTGTCATTTTGTGGGCAATGTGTGTAGGAACGATATTTTGGGGGAAAAATTGTTGAAAAAATTTATTTCTCATCACAATTACTCCGCGGCTCATTGAATCAGAAACATGAAAAGATTTTTCCAGACTCTTCTTTGCCCTATTTACAAGCGCTAGTGAATGATTTGCTAATTTTGAATTTTATTTGTTGTTGAGGATGACATATGTTACTGATTAGTACAGCCTCATTAATTTCGGATTAAAAAATAAAGTGAGTTAAATTTACACAAAAAATATGTTCAATTTTATCTTTCGTTGAATCGTATTAGTACTGATGTTAGTTAAATTGTATTAGTTCGAAAATTTAAATAATTAAACAATTATTGTTCGTTTCGCCATTATTTTTTTCTGATTTAATAGCTCAAAGTAATTACTACACATTTAATAGCAACCAAGAATAGAAAAGATTTTTTTTGCCAAACAAGTAAAACATATAAAAATTATTTGAGTCTTTTGACTTTATTCGTGCCACAAATAAAACAATTTTCTTAATTATTAAGTTAATTGTTAGTAAAGAAGAAAAAGAGGTTCGCTATCCAACCTACTATCTACCCAATGGCAACCCGTCAACGTTAGATATTATTATCTTCAACGGCCTACTATTGATTACCTCTCATCTGTTCACCTGCCAATTTCATTTCAAATAAACAAAAATATATCTCTGATAAAACACTCTTTCTTTAGATATGAGACAACGCCTTGGGATATATATCGTGACAATTAATAACATTTGTACACCGTAATAACATTTGTAGATAATGGCAACGAACGTGGAACCCAACATGAAGGTTCACCTAAATTAATTTAACATTCAAATACGCATCGTATTCTTCAATATTCGCAATGCTCACTGCCATTCTTTCCGATCAATAGAAATGATCTCGAATATCTGGAACGTTCACAAGAACCTAAAAAACAGATTTCGGGCGATCACTCTTTTACAAACCAGTGACGATATGTTTACGTTTTCCGTGAACGAAAAGCCCAATCTTTTTGTCTCTTATTTTTTAAACTCGCATACACGAGCTCTGGATATGAATGTCCTTGTAACTAGGATGAAATTCCTAAGATGATCTTCTGCCCATCGGACTTTCAATCTCAGTGTTTTTGCTCCCCTACGGAGCTACGATGCACAGCCCCAAAGCAATAATTGAATATTGCAGGACTTAACGGATTAATGCAAAATAGAATGCTCTTATGGCCTGTAAGCTCAGAAACGATTGAACTTCAAACCATAGCAGCAATTTATTCGCTGTAATTTGAGATTGACGGTCCCATTTTAAGTGTTGGTCGATTGTGTCTCCTAGATTTTTTATTAAATGAAACACTTTTTATTGACACTTAAGGACAAATTGACTCACAGCTTGTTGAGTGGTGAGTTATGTTAAGATTTTGAGGTAGGCTACGTAGCGTTATAGCAAAAGTTATGTGATTTGTTGCAAGTACGTTTAGGATTAGACAATTGCATTTCATCCAATCTTTCAGCGTTGCAAGACTAGACTGTTTTTAGTTTCATTCTTTCCCAACACTGTCCTTCACAAATAGAGGAGCAATATTAGTTGGCCTTTTATGTGCTGCGAGAAAATATCATGAGAAAGAGGATAGGCCCTAGGACTGTTCCTTGTTGAAAACCTTGCAGGAAAGATAGCTCAATACTTTAGGTGCGTTTTTTTGCTCCGGTACAGAGCAGAATAGAAAAATATAAAAAGAACTAGCACCAAATGACCTCTTTTAACTTTCTACACATTATGAGGGTTTTTTTCTAATTTCCTAATTACCAAAACTTTCAACATAACCTTGAAAAATCCTAAGCCAACTCACGGCAAAAAAGAAAATTTCTCATGAGCTTTTCTTCTTTCCAACAGCACATTCAATAGTTCAGCACGGGAACTACCTTTGCAGAACAGAATTGTTGTATTAGTGAACTCGCTGGGACAGGAGCGTTGCTATTTACAATGCGTCTGTTCTGTTATGTGCTGGATAGAGGAACAAAAAAACACGCCTTTTGTCTTCAAGCTGTTTTCACGTCTTGTTTCAGATCTGCCAAATAGCTTTAGATTTACTTTATTCATATTGGAAAAAAATTCGCAACACCCAAAAGTGCTGGTTTGAAAGCTCCAGTTAGACAAATAAGCTAAGGGTTTGCCAAAGTGTGCAATAATTCGTTTAGACAGTCAACAAAAACCGGCTAAACTCGACTTGATGCACCACATAGCCGTTGGATGAATTTCGCCGATAGATGTCTGGCTAGTATGTTTGTGTTTTTGTGGTTGTCTGTTTGTTTTTGGGGGTGTTTTTTGTTTGTTTGTTTATTTTTTTAAGTGTGTTGTCATCTCGTGTATTTTTTGTATATTTTTTTGTGTTTTTCTTCAATTTTTTATCCCTACTACCACCTATTCGCCTCCTGGTGGCAAAATTTCCCGGCTGTGGTGCATCAAGTCGTGTTTTACCCAAAAACCTAGGTTTGCTCCTACTTGCATCTCATCAATTATTTCAATAATTTCATCTTCAGTAACAATATTTATAGAGCCTAGACCTGGTAAGATTTTCAGTCTAGTAATAGTATTTTAGATGTTTGTATTCAATTGTTGGGCCATACATTTTCCTACATTGTAAAAATGGTGGCTAAAAGCTTTTGCTACATGTTCAGCATTTTCGCTAACAGTTAAGAGGGTAGAGTCATATTAAAGCGGATCAAATGCTTGCTATCTTTCTCTAGCTAAATTGATTGCTTTCCAAATTTTCTTGGCATTAGAACTATTTTCCTGTATTATTCTTTTAAAATTATTAGCTTTGTTTAGAGAGATAAGATTATTTAATTTATTACAATATTTCATATAATAATGCTTTAGTTGTTCATAAACCATATTGAATGCTACTGTATATAACATCGTGAAATAATTTTGCACAGGTGTGAATATTATAGAAGGACATAATTTAGGACGATAATTTTTGTGGGAAGTGGATTCCTTTTCAGGTTTTGGGGATCGGCACAACCAATGCTTTTCCATACTAATGGAAAATAATACAGCTTGAAGCAAGAATTAGAGATAAAATTAGTAGGCAAATATAAAATAGGGCTATGGCTTTATTCGGAAGTTGTTGTAATGCAAAGCTGGGAGTTTCATAGCATCCGGGAGACAGTGCTTTTGAGATACTCAGAATAGATTTGCCTGCATAAGACGATAAAAAATAAGATTGTATTAATTTTAGTTTAATTACAAACGACCACACCTACTGAAGCAAATAGCTCTATAAGTGGTCAGGTTTATGATGGGCTAACTTAAAGTGTTCCAGCTGTAACTTCGTCATTATTGGCAGTTCTTCTGTCAGTGAATAGTTAGTGGAAGAACAGCAGTATTTCGCCTGAAAATCTTGCTCAGTTTTCAAATCTTACTTCAATTTTCCGTCAAACAGAAAGCATTTTATTCCAATTTTCAATCCGAATTTGGAGTAAGTGCCCTTTAAAAAGTTATGGTAAGTTTATTTACCATCTTCTTAGCATTTCTACTTCTTGTACTTTGCCATTGCTGGCGAATGATGATTCTAATGTTTATTATTTCCATGGCTATGCGAGTAGATATGTAGTAGTAGAAGCGAGTGGAATTAGGGTTAAGTATGACTTTGGGGGTGCAAGAATCGGACCTTATAGAAATGAAAGGGAATTTATAATAGCAACAACAACACTTGCGAAGTGTTGTTGATGACTTGGAGGTCGAGCTTATTAATGTTAAGAAGTGAAATAATTTTGTTTGTAAATTGCTTGTAATCTGTGTGACTGAATACATATTTATATTTTCTTTCGGTTTGATCAAAGGGTTCACTATTAATAGAAAAAAAATACCGGGAGATGTGGTGAACTTAATTTATTTAGCGTCAAATGACTAGTGATAAATATTTCATCAAAACGTATGTCGAGGTTGAGTGTTGACTCACTTCCTTTGCGAGGTAATAGGTAGAGTGAGATGGACTATGAGCGTGGAAATTTCTCAAGCAAGGAAAGTTAAAAAGGATCTTTCCAGCCGAATTTGCCTGAAGCATTGACTTACATTCAAATTTTCTAAATAAACTATTTAGTTTAGAAGCTATGGCAAACTATTGTTCAAAAATTGTGTTATTAAACAACGGTTTATTGTGGGCGGGCCCAGCCCAGATTTTGATGAGAACGATGACTGTCTAATTCAATGCAGAACTATGGGGTCGTGCACTCGGCCAAAAATATACAGCTTCATGCCGATAGGATCTCATTGAAGATAGATCTTGTATCAATCCAGCGCTCAGACATTATACAGTGGCTCTTGCGAATGGCCTATAAGCCACAGGTATCGGAATGAGGCCAACTCCTAACTGTCAGGAATTGAGATAAGTATCGGCAAACCTATTACCTGTGTTACTGGTATTATTTAGCGCTCGGCTAGAGTTGGTATATCTAGAAAATTTCATCAGTTGTTTCGACTACCAGATATGAAAATGAGAGCGCACTTTAGGTGTTTTGGGAAAGCACTCCATATAAGTTTTACGTCACGAATCGGAGTTTCGTTCGTTTTGACGATTCAATGGCCGTAAGAGCCGCATGAATGCATTTACAATCCTCCAGAAGCAGAAGGATGGTATTTTAAGATTGCTTGAAACAAAATAGGTTCAATAAATTATTGAGCACCAGGTTTTTAAAACTACTATCATAGGAAATTAGTTAAGATATTCAAAAAAATCTAAAATTTTAAAGTGTTTGTGTATTGCTTCTATAGACAAAGCTGTTTGCATCATAAAGCGTACATTTTCAATCAATACTGGTGCAGTTATTGCTTTGAAACACACACTGCATTTAAAGTTTGCATAAGTTATTTTTAACTATAGTATATTTAAGCGAAAATTGAAAATGAACTAGTGCGTTCAATTCAGTTTTCGTTGTCTTTATTCAAATTATATAAGTAAAAGATAATTACAATATGACAGCAAACGCACATATCTAAGTGAAATAAGCTTTCGTCGCATAGCAAAGCAGAAATTCAATCCTTTTATATATTCCTTGCAAGTCTTTCGCCAAGTAAGCAAGCAAAGCACGAAGTATTTTGAAAATTTCCTGATCAGATTTTTATTAGATTTTCATGTCCCATTCTGTCAATTTTATTTTTAAATATCTAATCACAGAGTGATCCAATCGAATACAAGACATCGTACTGATAATATTAATTTCTCAGCAATTTACTAAAGCAAGAAGTCTCGTCTACTTTGCTTTGTAGGCCAAAAAGCATTCTCCAAAAATAATTAAGCAAATTATTCTACGTTCAATGTTAGAAATTGTCAAACTGAAGCCATTAATATTCAAAGCATTAGCAAATTGCTCTATATCTTTTAAATCAAACCAAAAGAGCATAAACTACCGTTTGCAGACTTTCGTAAAACTGTAGAAATGATATAATGAAAAACTTACCGTAAATTCGCCCGTAACCGAATCGAAACCCACATGAACGGTATGCTCGAAATTCGTTGGATACGATATATTCGGTTTTGAGTCAGAATGTAACGGTTTTGAGCCTTTAATTTTATTTTTCAATGTCTTTTTCTTACGATCGGCATCTTCCGGTTCTGTGTGAATAAAAGAAAAAGAAATTAGAAACGAAGAAAGTTAATATGAGTGTTTTTTTCGTACCTTTTGGTAATGGTCGCATTTCAACCGGCGGTCCACCATCTGCTCGATCACCTCCGCAACGATTGCTGGTCAATCGTACTGGAGGCGCTGGAGGTTTGTCTTCTTCACTAGACATTTTCTAGTATTTTGTTTTGCGTTTTAGCGAGTAATATAAATATATATATATGTATGCTAATCGTAATACGAACGTGTCTTTTGTCTTATGAGTTAGTTGAAACTTAATGTTGAATACAGTTTAACCTAGAAAGAGACAGAATAGGAATATATTAGTTGATTTATTTTTGAGACATATATATTAATATATTTAGCAAAGTTCGAGTTGTTTACAATTTTAAGATATATTATAGAAAATTTACAGAATATTGGCACAAAAACTTGGTATGAGAGTCCTCATTCATTCAAAAAAGATTTTAGATCGCTACTTTTCCATCGAAATAATTCACCAACATGTGTATATATACTTCCGTCAACTGCATGTGTGTGTGTTTATAGCTCATACAATTTTGATTTTTCTTATCATATAAAATTACTAGAAGATAGTATAGTGTGTAGAATTCGGCCGATTTTTATATTGGGATTGGTTAAAGAGCTATGATGTGTTTCGATTGAAAGATTACGACTGCAAAGTTATATTCAAACCAAAAATATACTTTAAAATATTCGATGAACAGTGTTTAGTGTTTAATTGTTTTATGTATGGTCTGGTCAAATGCCACATCGTTTCGCCTTTTGGGAATAAATAAGAAGTGGGGAAGATCTGGATAGGTAGCTGAACTTATTAGAAGGATATTCGATATGCAACCCACTGCTTTTCTTATTTTTCTAGATACGATTTTTTGTCTGCATATTGTATTGCCATACAAAACCAAACATATTTCTGCACATCTTAAATTATTAAAAAATCGAATGAACATTTTATTTAGGTGCCTAAAGTTTATCTAGTAATTTTCCGGTTTTCACCAACACTGCCACGAAAAGTTCCACAATTAGACTCGCTAATCATCAACGAGTATATGTTCATTTCAAAAAGTACTCACTTAATACACTAAATTGCTTTTGTAATTTAGATTGAATGACAACTTAAACTTTGGGTGGAATTCTTCGGCAAGAGTGATTAAGCCTATGACTGGTTAGTCTGCTCTCCTACTATACTACTCTAATTCCAAGTGTGACTTTTCTCCGAATGCAAATAATATAATCGTTGTCGTTAGATATTTCAGAATCGGACTTGAAAAATTCGTCATCATTCATTAGCAGCAGTATCTTATGGACGAAGTGTTATGCTCGTGCATTTATCATCGAACTGCGACTACACTATCGTTATTGCAACGTCGAAAAGCTGACTGCATACTTTTGAATTTAATGATAACGATGTTTATGATGTTTTCGGAGCGTGTATTGAGCGCCAATTGATCGAATTTAATATCATACTGTACATACATAATTTCATTCAGCTAAATTTAGTATAAAAGCTAGAGATTAAGGTTTCCGACATTTTTGCGATGAAAATTAATCTGCGCGTGGTTTTTTTTATACATACCGGTCTCAAATTCAAATGTTTACTTTTCTATGGAACCGAAAATCGGTAAGCGATTGTAGGCATGGGCTCTGATATTTGATGCTTTTTTTTCAAAGATTGGACGTAACATAACTATGCGAAAAATTATGAAAGTTAAAGTCATGCGGTAATCAATGGATTCTGTTCAAATTTTCGAGCTTATCGATCACGTTGTCAAGCATATAAATTGATACGATTTTAAATTGAAGGCTAATTCTTAAGAAATTGGCGCAATTTTTCCGTAATTTTATTATAGCACGAAGAATTTGTTTCGATTTCGATTTTAGAACAATGTGTAAATTGAAATGAAACAAAAACACGGTTTAAACCAATTGCTTTTGTTTCAAAAATAAAGCATGATATGAGAGTTTATTTATCTTTTAGAGAGGATAAGGAAGATTTATTTTCTTCGAATGATAATAAACAGGAGCGTTACAGGAAAAGTCCAATCCTATTTTATTATCGCAGAGGACACCGGATCTGAGATGAATATCTCAACAGAACATCTAGGAAGATCGAGTTAAAGCCCTCGGAAACGTTGAAGGTCTTCTTAGATACTCACTTCCCGGGCTGCCTAAATGACCACTCCCTCTACTGGTGAGCAGGATGATCATAATATAGAAGGAATATGCGAAGTCAAGTAGTCTCTCAAAAGTAGTCTGGTCAATCGAAACCTTCTAGCCCCTTCAAGTCTCCAGGTCCGAATGGAATTCTACCTGCCATGTTCCAGAAGACAGGAATGCTCATCGTATCCTAACTTATACCAATTCGCTAAATTTGGCTAGAGCTAAGTCATCTACCTGTAGCCTAGAGGATCGCTTAGGTTGTATTTATATACCCAAAGCAAGTAAAAGCGACCATGCGTATCTGAAAGACTACATACCAATTTGCCTGACTCGATATTTCGTTAGAAGAATGTCCATAGCAATACCGATAAATTAATTCGTGAAGCAATGACTTCATTGGTAATTAGCTTGAAAGATTTGCGGATGGACTTTGTCTAGTTTCGTTGAAGTAGTGCGGCCTATCCCAGCCCATATATGAGAGTTAGACTCAAGTCTTGGTCGTATGGTAGCCTTCTAGATGCGCGCTATGTCTGACAGGGTAAAGTATTAAGTAAAGTATATATTCAGACCAAATGCACGAAGTTTGACTAGAATAGCTGAATGGCAGACTCTGTCAAAAATCTTCGAAATATCATAAGAAATGGTAATTACTTCACCAAAGTTATGGATACAAAGTTTCTTCTCTTAGTAAAAAAATTTAAGTAAGTCCCTAGTGGAGCGCTTAGAACGGAGCTCATACTGGCGGTCTCTTGTGTGGAAAAATAAAAGCCCTTATTTGAAAGTGCACATTGAAGGGCTAGCGTTCAACGATCAAGAAGGCAAGTAGGATTTAGTAGCGAAAATCTAGGCAAGTAGGATTTAGTAGCGAAAATCTCAGCAAAGAGGTCAACGTTATTCGGTACACTGAGTAAATACGTTACCACCATAAAGAAAGGGTCGCACGGAAAAACCGGGAGAAGTTTTTTTTGATGATTTCAACAAGAGATCAGAAACATGTGCTTCCTTTCTGGCTTGCAAGGACTTTTTGCTTAATGTTTTGGTCGAACAGGACTTACATTTTTCGGATTGGGGGGTTTGCAAACACAGCATACAGCTTTGTAACATGGAGCATATCGTTGGTTCGCTGTTCCCAGCGCATCCGCCAAGGACTGATGATCTCATCATCGTGAGCCAGGCATATACTCCTCCCTTTACGGACGAAGAGCTGAACCGTGCAGTGTCTAGGATGAAGAACCGAAAGGATCTGGGGCCTGGTGGGGTGCCGGTCAAAGCGCTTAAAGTCGAGGCGGAGAGCCAACCGCGTCTATTATTGGGTTTGTATAATTCATGTTCAGTCGAGGGGTCTTCCCGTCGCAGTGGAAAGTAGCTCGACTGGTACTGGTAGACAATGGGAAGGGTAATTCAAGAAATCCATCGGCATACCATCCACTGTGCATGCTGGACACTGCAGGGAAGCTTCTAGAGGGGTTGCTCAAGCCGCGGCTGCTGTCGCAAGTGAGAACTGTTGGCGATCTTTCTTGTAGGTAGCACGGCTTTCGGAAAGCGAATTCAACAATCAATGCCATCTCAGAGGTTGTTGGGGCTGTAGCACCGAAGAGGCATGTCATCAAGCCATACCGGTCGCCTTGCTGGTAACGCTGAATGTGCAAATGCTTTCCACTCGGCGAGGTGGACGGACATCCTCCGGGCTCTTGAGCTGAGGTTCCGTATCACTGACTACTTGCTAGCCTCAGGGACCGATGGTTGCTCTGCGACATCGAAGAAGATGTCAAAAAGAGGCCTGTCACCTCAGACATGGCACAGGGGTCGAACTTAGGACCTGACATCTGGAGCATCATGTACGTGCTCCAGGAAATGCCTGCGGATATATTTCGGGTAGGTTACGCTGCTGACGTCACAGCGGTAATCACTTCCAGATCTACCGAATCCGCTCAACTTATGCTATATGGAGCCGAAATTTAGGGAGATGCGCTACGAACTAAGAAGTTCCGGAAGCGCATTGGCAGCGCCGTGCGGTAGCTACGGGTGATTCGCACGGCACCCCTGAGCTTACTTGCGCGAGAACGCAAGGAGAGATACCTCTTTCGTTCAGAGCTGGGCAGAACTGAGGCTCTGACGCACGCGCGTGCGCTTACTCTCCAACTTTGGCAACAACGTTGAAGTGCAACTGATAAAGGACGCTGGATGGCTAATCTAATTGGTCAAAGGCAAACTTTTACCTTTGTCAATTCTTGACGGGGTACGTTTACTTCAGGAAATACCTGAACAGAATGGGTAAGGTGGTCACACCGTACTGGCGGTACTTTGTGATTGAGCTCGATGATGATCAGCAAACATTCTTTATTTGCAGTCGCTTTGTAAGTTTGAGGCGCACCATTGGTTCCACGATCAGCCTGGCAACGCCTGAAACCATCGTGGATGCCGGAACTTTGCTGTGAACCGAAGAGAACTGGCGCACAGTCTCGACACACGTTGAGAAAGTGCTGCGCATAAAGCGGGTTGCCTTACCGGTAGATAAGTTTCTGAAGTCCGTGGCTACCGATAGGTGAGTCAGCACGACCGGGTTGAAGCAGTGCTTAGGCGGGTCCCGACTCGGAACTTCGTGGGCTTATAGGTGGTCTTTTTTTTTTAAGTTAGTCAAACCTCACATACCCCGTGGTGATCGACCACCCGGGGACCTGGTAAGTCGATTTTTTTGGCCATTTACACTAAGGGGGATGCTTTGTTAACCTGTTTGAATTCCGCGAATGGACATTGTTGGTAGGCTCTGATTGTCGCCCCTTTGATGCGAATGACCTGTTCACATTCGTAGCTAAACCATGAGTTGGAGGTTGGTTTAGTACTCTTGAAGCCATGTAGAATAAGGGAAAACGTTCCTGCCCGCAGGGCTCTTCCACCACGGGGCAATGAGGCAATGAAAGTTGTGTACATTGAAATCGCCGGCAAAGACGATTTCAGATGAAGGGGATAACCTCAAGCATTTTGCCAATGTCACAGACAGTGCATCAATGGAACGAACAGTATCAGCATAAGATATGGCAGTTCTGCGGTATCAGAAGCAAAAGAAGATGTGATTTGAGCAGAAGTAAATTGGGGAAGGATGATAAAAGACACATCATTACGTAGGTAAATTACAATCTCTCTTTGGAGAGAGAGAGAGAGAGAGAGAGAGAGAGAGAGAGAGAGAGAGAGAGAGAGAGAGAGAGAGAGAGAGTCCGTACCTGGCTAAGCGATAGTTGTTACGTGAAAATGATAAATTTCATATTCACAAATAACCTTAGTATCATTTAGTAATTAAATATGCAAGGATAAGTGGTAGTAGATCGAAAGAAATTATTTTTTCCCCCACGAAAGTTGCAGGAATTCAAAAAAAATCCTGTATGGTTACAACGTCCAACAGTTGATAAAACGAAAAAAGAAAAACAAAACACTAATGAAAAAACACCGTCCAACATGCAACTGAAATAAACGGGGCGCTTTGAACGCAAATTAAAAAGAAATCTTCGACTACAGCGTTAGTTGAATGCTCGATGGTAATAAGTATTCGCGTACAGCAGGCAGAAGAAAGTAAACTTGGTTCCGATTGATTTCGAGTTTTTTTTTGAGAATTAGAGAAAATGTAAAAAAAAATCATAGATTATAAAACATTACCTATATTAAGTACGTCTGTCAAAGCTTTCAAAAAGAGATTGAATAGATTTGTTTCTGAGTAATGCGATCATTAGTAAATTAACAACATAAAACTCCTTCGCGATTAACTTATATCACACTAGACACTGAAAAACAAGCACCAGATATTAAATACCGCCAGACTAACTAAAACACCGGACTCTACCGTATAAGTAAACTTTTCATAAAGCACTTTGATTATTCACTATCTACTTGAAACACGTTGTCATACTAAAAATTTGATTCCTATGGAGAAAGTTCCCAAACTATTTTGCTAAACTACCTGGATGAATTGAAACTGGCAAATTGCCCAATGTCAAACGTAATTTTCAATACGGAAAGAGAATTTTTATAAAAAAATATAAGAAATTTTTACCACACGATCAGCACACATACGTGTATATTTTTAAATTCTTTTATTCGTCCGATTTGATAGAATAAAACATTACATATATTGGCAATGTAATATCGTGTTTTTAGCACCTTAATTTTAATTTTCTTAGACTTTGTTTTTAGTGGGAAAAGAGACAGTGAGCATCAATCAAATTCGTTTTCATTTGCGTGGGATCATCATGTTGTTGATTTATTCTGAGGACGAATATATTTAATTTTATCTCATGACAATTATGTAAAATGAAGTCGGTTCTCCCGGGAAGGACATTTTTGGACAATCGCTTGTGATTTTCCACGTGCCATTTTTCAATAATAAAATATTCAAAAATCGCTGTGGAAACCCAGAAAATTTTAAGCCATTTTAAGCTAGAGAAATGAATATAAAATAAAAAAGAGTAAAATTAATTAAAATTTAATAGTCGAAAAAAGAATACACCTAAGTAAGATATTAATAATATAGTAAATAAAATTATAAAATAAAGAATTACATCTTAATAACATTTATATTTTATTACAAATAACAACTAAAATGCAAATAAATTACACAAAAAGATATAATATGAACAAGTTCATAAAAATTATAATATACCAGAGAATACATCGAAAATACAATATAAAATAAACATTGAATATGATAAATATAACTAAAAATGGTTCATAAAATGTATAAAAAATTATTTAGTTCTACGGAAAATAAATGTTTGCAAAAAATAAGTATAGAAAAGGATAATTAATTATGTTTGTAGCTTAGTTTTGATAGTGTTTTGGAAATTTTCAACCTCATGCGAACACCTAGTGCCTAAAAGTAGGCAGATAAACCTTGTAAATCTATTTCCGTACTGCTCGGCTAAAAACTTTTATTTATTTATTTATTTATTCAAATCCATTTTTACAGGCTGCTGCCCAGTTATAAAAATAAAAATATTAGACAAAACGAAAAAGATATTAAAAAAGAAAAAAGAAAAATTAACAAATAATTGAAAATATTAAATAAACACATATTTGAAATTACAAAAAATTAATGCCAATATGCAAGTTAATCTGAAAAAAAAAAGTGCGAAAAAGTAAAAAAATTTAAAAGAAAATCAAACATTATAAGGAACTTTAAGAATTAAGTCTTTAATTTGTGATTTAAATTGTGCGAACGTTAGTAGAAAAGGACCAAGCTGAAGATCGTTGTGCTTCCTGGGGATACGCACTAGCGGCGAGTTAAAATAAACATCAGATCGCGCGAAGGGAAGAGAGAACATTAGTTGAAATCTATCCGATCGATTGACGTTCCGCATACACAGCATACGACCAAGATCGGAGAGCATAGGGCAATGGAGTAGCTTGAAAAGCAAGCACTCGTCAAGGAACACTCGTCGGGAATCTAGTGAAGGAATTTGGAATAAGGATAGACGATCACTATACTCACAGTAAGGGATATTGAATTTAAACAACAGGGAGCGAGTAAACCTACGCTGAACGTATTCCACTGCCTGACCAAATACTTACTACTGTGGTGGGAGGAACTTTGCCGAAAACCAGAGAAGTAAACGAACAGATTTTGGATATAAACTGGCAAAATAAGAAAAGAGCCAAAACTGAATTCCATTTTTTAGAAGACGTAGATAAAGCGGGAGTATGCTCCGTTAAAGCATCTACTTGTTGCAGTGGCTGGTTCATTGCAACAATAATTTGTCCGTTGTTGAGGGATAGACAAAATGTTCGCCCGCCTGACACGTTTGCCATTAGTGTTAAAATGTAGTTGGCTTAGTAATTAGTTTGAGTCAATGGTGCCTGCTAAAATTTTGACGTCGGGAGTTTAACGTATTCATTCGTAAAAGATTTAAGCGCTCTTGATAAGGAGGTATATGTAAAGGGTCATACCGCGGAAGACCGCGAAGGCAGAAACGTAAGAACGGTTTTTGTATGGACTCAATTTAGTCAGTATAAACTTCGACAATAAATCTGACTAGGCTGCAAGAGAGGGTCTTAGACAAGAAAATGTCCTTGAATTCCCTCGAACGTCTTCTGATATTCATTTTTCAAATATGAATGATTGATTTAGCATTACTCCTAAATCGAATACTTTCGTCGATCTACTTGAAGGTGTATTCAAAAGTGAGTCTTCATAGATTACAAGATTACTTTGGAGTGTGTAAGATATAATAGTAGACTTGCCAGCATTAATAAGGAGATTATTATCGGCGCACAAAGGTAAATCTGTTAAGACCCTGCTGTAAATCATTGTAATTGTTAAGATTTCTAACTTCAAAAATGTTAGCGTCATCAAAACAGGATGACTGCAGAAAGAAATCCATCATTAATACATAATGCAAACAGTATAGGGCGAGATATAGTGGAACACCAGACGTGATTCAGATGACAAGGCTTCGCGAAAGGATAAACGTTGGGTTCGATTAGTCAAGTGAAAGTCAACCCAGATCAAAAACAATTTAGGAGATTTAAAGGACATATACTTTGATAAAAATGGTAATTAGATTAATTTGTCTGATGGACGGAAAAAACTGTTAATTCGTAATTATTTGAATTTACTCTCGCTAAATTATACTCGCAAATTTGTATCGATTTCATTCGGATAAATGTTTTGGGACTATAGGCAGGAATACAAAACTATTTAATTTATTATATCGAGTTCTTCTTTATTTATACGAAGTATTCTATGAGCCAAAGGCTTTCAAAATCATCAAGCCATAAAAATAACAGTCATTAACATACTACTCCATTTACATAGTTTTCACTGTTTCGTGTATATTATGACTGAAAGATACACTAGAATGCAATTATCTATTTCATAGCTAAACTGATTATGTAAATTCTTAAGACATTTTAATCCTACGCTCTCCATGGAAAAGTGCGTATTTTTATAGTATTCTCTCTGTGCTGAGAACGTTTCGTAAGCAAGAAATGCAGTGAGTAGGTACGCATTTGAAAAAAAAGATTAAAAATAATCAATATTTTACACAAATGTTTTGCGAAAGAAGAAGCCACTGAATACATTAATTTAAATAATTTTAATCGCATGAAGAACAAATTCTTTTTTTTTTCTATGATAAAACGCATTTAAAGCATAGAATGATATTGATCTTTGTCGAATTTATTAGCATAATTTTAACATACGAATTTATTAGTATGATTTTAATTTGAGAGACCAATTTTTTTTCGGAGAGAGGCAACTGGAATAATGTGCATCTAGTTTTCAATTCTAGAATCCTGGTCGAGGTAGATACTTCTCAAAACGCATTCTGGCTGCTAATCATCAGATTTCTTCACATTTTTCTTCAAGTACAGTGAGCTTAATCGTACAAGCTGCATCTTTTGATCGGGATTGTATATTTTTCATAATCCATTCACAGAAATCAGCCAAGACGTGAGCAAACCAATAAGAAGACATAAGAGAAGAAACCTCACTCCATCCAATTCCAATTCGAGTCCCACCACCTCAACATCCTCCTCACACACTGCATGGCTGTGTGACTGGCGACTTGTTGTGGTGTCGCGTGAATGTTTTACCACTTTTGCACATACAATTCATATTCTTTGGCACGGTACAGCCTAGCAGGGGCAGACTGAATGTTAGTCATCGAATCAGAATCGTCCTACACGAGGCCAACAACCATGCATTGAAAAGACTAAATCCACGATTTTCAGCATTCAGCATGCATATCTGCATATGTCCATTTTTAACTCCATCATTGCCGCTGCTGATTTATATGGCTCCAGTGACTGTAGCCACTTTATTGCTCAATAGACGACTGAATTTGGATAGCCTGGAATGCCGAGTGAATGCACCAGCGTGGTGCGTTGATGCAAGACATAGTTTGGTTTGCCAGAACAGCTGAGTCTGTGGCCAAATGAATGCTCTAATCACTGCTACCGAATGCGGAAATATTTTTTTGGATTCACGTTAGTGGAAGTGGCTATAGAGCATCTCTACTATACCCAAACGTTCTCAAAATAGAAAAACAGAAATAAAGAAATCTCCACGGTGATAAAATAATCGAATCAGCGGAACTAACGGATAGTCATGAACAAAACGTCGCCAGCCAGTCAGACAAACGATACGAACGTAGGGGGACCAGCTATCATTCGCTCGTTGACCGGCGCTGGCGGTTTATTTTTATTATTTGCCGGCCTATCGTCTGATCATCTGTAGGACGGACGGTTTTCGCCGCTACCGCTCCATGCCTCATAGTCTCTAGTCGACACAGGCTGGCTATGGATCTACGTGAAATGACGTAGACAGACGGCAGTGACAATACCATGCATGATGATCCAAGATATAGATTTGCCCTGACGATGGGACTATGATTCATACAGGAAAGACATCCGCAACGGGCACCTGGCCCAAAAAGCTATTTACCTGAACTTTCTCCTTGCTGGTCCGTGGTCTGTGTCTTTTGAGCGAGTATCATTGATCGTAAGACAGGCAAAAGTCAACCGAAAACCGATAAATTAATCCACAGGAAGTCAAGGACCGCACATCAAACTAAGAAGCGCTGCAACAATCACACCTCAAGGTCTTCGCAAGAGCCTCGTAACGAAACCGATGGTGTTACTGGAAACTGGCAACCAAATGCAGTGGCAAAGAAGAAAAAACGGAACACAAGCACTTCCTTTGGGGCGCCGTCGTCGATGTCGTCGCTCGCGAACTGCTTGGTTTTATGCCGCCGGGAGTCTCAGTCGAAACGAATCATTCGTCGAGTTTGAGACTCCTCATGCACACATTTCATCAACTTTCGTTTGTTAACAAAAATAAAAAGATTTCTTCGATATTCGAAATCGATGCACAACATTTAATGCTTTTACGGAAGCGTGACGTTTGCGCGACGCGTCTTTTACGAACTTCCAATCGATCTTCGATATCTAGCAATTTCGCGCTGGCATTTAGAACCGAAAAGAGCTCGTTGTGATAATCTTCGCGATTGTTTCATTTACGACCGCCGTGAAAAGAAAAGTTTTTTTCGCTACACCTCTTGTCCAGTCGCCGCCATTGTATTTCTTCGCGCTGACGAATGAGATGGAATGGACAAAGAACCGACTTACGTGCTTCGGGAGACTTTAGTGTACTTGCTTTCACTTTCGCTTTGCATGACAACAAAATGTCATTGAAGCGAGATGGCTGTATGGTGGAGTTGGTGGTGTTCGCTGTTTTGTGTATGGATATGGATTGGCTGTGGGATTTGTGTCGCCATATTTGTTTCTTCGTCAGTCAGACGACAATTGACATGATGGGTCCTGGGGAATGGGCATTGAACTTGAAATGTCATTCTTATTGGTAATTGGTTTGAGTATTGGATACCATATGCAACGAGTATTGGATAGTGCAAATCAATTAGTAGGTCTGTTCGCGTACTTGAATCTATTATATGTATATTAAAATAGATTCGCAGAAAGTCGTTTTTGTACTCTTGCTGCAAGCCAAATTTTGCAGCAAAAAGAAGCCAGCTGCCAAATTCTGTTACTGCTGCAGTTTGCTGAAGGACGCGAACAGACCTAGTGTAAATTTGTTTATTTAGCCGAAATTTTTTAGTGTTTTTTCCTTTTATCAGTATATTTAAATCCAAATTTTGGATCAATATTTCGACCACATCATACTTCAGGGAAAAGTAATTACTACATCTAACAATATTTTACATCAACTTTATAAATTTCATTTAACATCTTTCACATCTATATCCATACACATTCTCAAAAATAAAAAATGTTCGACATGTTGAATCCAAAATGTAATTCGGGGAAGGAAAACAGGATTACAAAGGATATTTATACATCGGAATATATTTTTTTGTTTAATTTTGAATTATATTTAATAATAAAATGCATCTTGTTCACCCTCTGAGCATGTGACGAGGTGGCCGAGTGGTTAAGGCGTTGGACTGCTAATCCAATGTGCTCTGCACGCGTGGGTTCGAATCCCATCCTCGTCGACTTTTTGCCATTTAGTGCAAGCTCCGCAACTAATATAAATACCACCAAGCGCACGAATCCCCTCCACTTTGAAAATTGTTCGTGATCTTGATCAGCACACAGGCCGTTTGATACTTCCCTAACTATTTCCCCCCCACACGCAATTCCGCAGACCTCCTCGGGCAATTGTAAAATGCTTTTTGTTATAAACAGGCTTCATAAAGTTTATTCGCCAAATCACTAAACTTCTCGTGTGCTTCACAATGTTTGATTAGATTCTGTGGAATCACAGCATCACCGTGCAGGGCGCCCGTAAGCGAACAAGCCATACTCGCAATTGTGTCAGTGTCACCCCCAAGAGATATTGCATATTCCAATGTTCGACGGAAAGGATTTTCTGACTAAAATTTCGGAACAAAACAATTCAAAATGCCAGCAAATGCAAATCAAAAGCTTACTTCTATTCCAGCAATAGGACCTTGAGCACGTAGAAAGATATAAACCGCAGTTGGAACGGAGAAAATTGCCGTCACTTCATGGCCGAGTGTGTTGAGGACATCATCATCGGATACTGGAATAGGACTTTGGAGCAATCGCCTCACTTCACTCAGTTGATGCCTAAAATTTGGCCCTTGTTGCCGAATATCAACCACCTGGTCTTCTGCCTCAATGCTTTCTATCGTCGGAGTCAGTTCGTCGAGGAATTCACTGGCTGAAAAATCGGTCGGGTACTTTTTTACGCACATACTAACAGCCAGTGCCTGAAGAATGGCTCCATTCACTCCGAGCGGGTGCGTATGTGTAATCACAGCTGATTTCTTAGCCAAATCTTTTACACTTTGCGGCTCGTTGTGACAAAACAAACCAATAGGTGACACCCGCATAGCGGCTCCGTTTCCGTATGAGCCACGGCCTCCGAATTGCTCTTGTGCCGGAGTTAAGACGTCTTCAAATTTGCTTTTGAAAAGCTTGTGGAAAACCTCTGTGACCGCGCCTCCGTAACCACGATTCGACGATTCCGTATACTCGCGGACGAAAGATTTCGCCAGTTCTTTCGAATCAATGTCCTTGTGTGTAATTAAACATTGCAACACCGATTTAGTCATCGCCGAGTCGTCACTGTAATTCTTAGCCGGTGCTGAAATTCAATTGTTTTAACAATTTTTCTAATCTTGTATTGTTGCTAGGTATGCCTTTGACCAATGGTCCTTCCAGCTGATTAAGTGTTCGCCGAAGCACAGCTTTATCCCCATCGCTGAGGACTGCTCCTTCGTAAGGTCCGCCATAGCAGTCACCAATCAAACCGCCTAGGATTGATCCTCGAAATTTCGATGAAAAATTGATTTCTTGCATCGCTCGGAGTGCTGAAAATGTCCTCATCTTTAGACTTTTTAAATACGCACTATACAGTTTACGTTGTCACCACCAAAAACGACGATGCGAACTTACATAATTTTGACGATTAGAAACCGGGCGGACAAAACAAACAGTCACCCAAAGCAGTCACCGGTTGAGGAATTGTTGTTGTGATGATTGGAAAATTGCCAAAATTGACATATGATGCCGCAAGAGGTACAGTTATGTTGGAAAGTGTGATATGCAACAAAATAAAAGACGAAGGGATAGCACATTTCATTAAATTTGAAACATAGTAATATTCTGCCGGACGGAAAATGATCAGGTGTATTTCAAATGCACTTACATATGCCTCGGCAGTTTTTATATAAATTTTTATTGCATATATTTGTGCACTTTCAGCAGCGCTTAGGACGAAACTCAATGAAGGAATATAAAATAAGTGTTAAAATAAGGCCGAATTTGTGATATCAATGCATGTCGAGCTTCTGCAACACCTACTTTCTATCGGCAGTCAACGTATTAATTAAACAAACAATTGACAATAACCATAGTTGGGATATTTCGTAGCGTCATGTTGGATAACTTGCCAACTTCTGCGACCGGGAGAGAGTGAGAGAGTCATTTTTTCCCGGAACTGTCAAAAAAATCCGAAACGAGATGAGAAAAATGCAATAATCCGAAATGATGTTGACGGGGGTGATTCCTAAATCTTATTGGTCAAAGAGTGAAAACCCGAAAAAACAATAGATAGTGTCGTCGGCAGTGTTTCGAGATTCCGGCACGATAAACAAACTCCCAAAAATGATTATTTCGGGTTTGTGCCGAGCATCTTTCTTGTCCTCAAAATGTCCAAAACTGGGTTGAGAGACTGCAGATTGCGTCTCCTTGCCTGATTCGGAATCTGCATATAATTTTCGTTTCGTGCATTTGAGATACTACAATTGATTTGTTTGAACATTATTTAGTATTTTTGAATAGATAAGACGAATATTACATGCTCACATTTTCAAAAATGAGCTGATTTCGAAGTGTTCGGGGTAGTCGGGCAGAAT